>CM040128.1:65145215-65837355 GCA_022559845.1 Amorphophallus konjac | reverse complement strand
TGTGCGGATGGGTGGAGGGCGGACGGTGTCCACTTGATCATTGAAATCGGCCGGCTTTCGCTTGCTTGAGCTGCCAATACCATAATCATCTCTCCTATCTTTCAACTCTTTCTCCATCTTTGTAATGTTATTTAAAGCGGCATGGAGAGGATTGACCGGAGTAGGAGGAGCCATGACCCTTCTTAATTGTTCCTCCATCAAAGTGACTTTATCAAGAAGGGTTTGTTGGAGGGGTGTAACTTGAGCAACCAAGGGTTGGCAGGGCCTTGAAGGAGGGGTGGCATAAAAAGGCCGTGGAGGGGAGTTAACGAGATGACCCGCAGAAGAACCCGAATGGGCCGGATTGCAAGAAATAAATGGGCCTCGGGGCCGCGATGGAGGAGGAATAGAAGAAGGCGGATGTCGGACCACCCGAGGAGGATTGTGATTGGAAGAGGATGGGTAATCGGCTACCCGATTAGGATTGTGAATAGAAGAGGGAGGTGGGTGATGGGCCACCCGTGTAGGGTTGGAAGGAGGAAGAGATGAAGGAGATGCACCCTCAACAGCGGCCTTAAAGGCTTGGATCTGTTGAGGGGTGAGATGATCTAATGCACGCAAGATTTGGGAGACCTTCTCATCGTTGGGGGGAGACGGTCCCGAGGGGATAGTGGCTCGAAATTGAGATGAGGGACCATAAGTTTGGACATTGCCCATGGGCCGGGCATGACCATAAGAATGAGGACGTGGTCCCTCGAAAGCACGGTGAGAGTTTAGATGAAAATGTTGAAATTGAGGAGAATAAGATGTGCATGGTTGTGCATCCTCATGAATTGGATTAAACATGTTGGTTTTCTTATCATGGTAAACCATTATTCAATCAAAGTTCAAAATAATATGCAAAAAGCACACAAGTTGGAATGGTTACCTTTGATCTTAATTTGTTTGAACCTTGGTGAATTAATGAATTTTAACAAAGTTTGGTTTGATTCACACAAGGGAGGATCCTAGTTTCAATATGGTTTGAACTCTGGTGCCAACTAGGAACACTCTCTCACCGTGTATAGGCCAACTAACTCGGGACTTCAAAAGGGTACAACCTGCCCGGCGTCCGTGAGGGAATCCACGGGTGCGGGGGCTTATGGAGGCTTGGTTTAGGAACTTCCAATCCAAAGAGATGGAATGCTCAATGGAGGGTCTTCCTTCACCAAGGGGGTGTGTGGAATCCTAATGTAGAGAGAGGAGGTCTCCCAAACCAATGCAAATGAATGAATGCAGGGTAAACAAGCCAACCACAGCAATATGATCAATCAATAAATATAAGCATGAATCATGATGAAAAGCCACACACAGGAGGGTTCTGTAAACCCACAGCAAAAAGACGCCCTGGAAGGGGGCGCTATTAACCAAAGCGACGACAGTATCACTGTCGTGAATCACTAGAGGGCCCAGGGCAGTGAAAAGCGCGTCTTGGAGTGAGGCGCTATATATAAAAGGACGCTCCTGGGTAAGGGCGTCAAAATGTAAACACGCGCCTTGATGTGAGGCGCTAAACAACAAAAGGACGCCCTTTCTAAGGGCGTGAATTCACAGAAAGCAAGAGATGTGATGGAAGACGCCCTGGCAGAAGGCGTTACACGTAAAGAAGACGCCCTGGATCAGGGCGTTAAAATAAAACGCGCCTCTGTCTAAGGCGTTAATTTCCTCTATCTCCAGAAAACTCCACGGCCAGAAATATCAAACACTCACAGTCAGAGGCAATCAACAAATATATGAATCAAGATATTAGCATGCTCATCAAAATTTTTGGATAAGTGGAAATTCTAAAAAAACCTATCAAACCGACAGATCACATGGTGAGAGTGCACTGCACAATGGAGGGTGCCCGTGGGGCACAAAAAGGAGACGCACCGTGGGTGCAAAAGGGGAGATGGCACACGTGGGTGCCCAAGGGAAAGGGTAATCAAAAGAAAAACGAAAGGTGTCCCACTGTGATCGCCAATTTGTAGATCCTAAGAAATCCACTTAGAAACAAAGAAGAAAAAAATAAAGGAATAAGCATGCACGAGGTGCAAATATGGAGATGTGATCGCCAGAGACACGAGACCTCAAAAGATATAACAAATAATAAACATGGAGGGATCGCAAAAAATACCTTGAATGCGGGGATTGTGAGTGCTCCTTTCTCTTCTAGATCGGCCGGCCGATGAAGAGAGTTCTTCTCAATTTGATTACCCTTGCAAATCAACAAACACCAATAAAGAAATTGAATTAGAAATATGGTGAGTGTAGCATCAAATCCTTAATAAAAATATGAGCATGAAGATATGGAGTAGAACACACCTTAAGGGTGTTTGCCCTTAAACCCCTATGCAAAAGAGGGTATGGGAAAAATATGAATGATTTGATATATCAATAACTAAGGGGGAAAGAGTGCAAGAGTGCACTGTAGGGAGGTCCTCAACAGTTGAGAAGGAAAGTATATCAACAGTGTGTATGCATGCAATGACCTAATGATAATAAAAGCAAAAGAAAAAAAAAAGAAAAGCAAGATGAAGCCTGTGCTTGGCTTAAATGCTCGATGGGGAGAAAGTCTGCAGAGGGAATTGATGAAGCTTGATGTAACGTGCAAGGAGCTTCTCCTTCGGCCAAAAGCAGCAGCACCAACCTGCGTAAAACAAAGAAGAAAACGAGAAAGAAGAAGAATCGGAAGGGAAGGGAGGGATCCGAAAAATCAACCTCTTAACAGAGCTGCAGAAGCTCTATTAATAAGATCGAAGAAGAGATAAGAAGGAAAGAGTCCAACGGAGGAAAAGATAAGAAGGGGAAAGAGCCCAAGGAGGGGAGGATTAAGCTGGGCAAGAGCCCAAACGAAGCAGGGACTCTCTGGGGAAAGGCTGCGTTCGTTTAGAACCCGAAAGGTGAAACACGACCTAAACAAGGGCGTCAATTCAAGAATTGACGACCTACCAGAAGGCGTTATTAAAAACACGACTTATATAAGGACGTTAATTCAAAATATTTAAAATAGGGCTATTTTTCATTTCTTAATATTATTTTCCCATTTTTTAGGTGAAGGTGCATCTCAATGCCCTGATTCCAACGACTATTTTTACGTATGTTTCTGACACCCGAAGGTCACCAAATCACCTCTGGATTGAGGTTGAAAATAATATTAAAAAATTCAATTCGAAAAGTGACGTCTTCACACACGTCGTGAATTCAATTTTTTATTTTTTTATTCTTTTCAAATTCAAAATAATGTCCCCTTGTAAGTCGTTAATTCCCAAAAAATTCTAAAAAATACTCAGAAAAATCCAGAAAAATGGAAATTTGAAAGAATGGACGCCCTCCACTATAGTCGTCAATTTTTTTAGAAACGCCCAAGGGTTAAGTCGTTATTTAAAAGACGCCCCACATCAAGTCGTTATTTCTGAAAAATAGATAAAAATAGAGAAAAATGCCCAGAAAAATCCAGAAAAATCCAGAAAAATAGGAAAAGAGAAGAAAAGGGGAGAAATCCAAGAAAAGTGAGAAAAACCACTCAAACAGAGCTAATTTGAGGGTCAAATTGGGGCGTTACAAGGCAATATGAGATGTGCTCACAGTAACGTCAATTTTGGCGTGTCTATAGTAAAGACTTGCATTCCTTTCTTCCGGCGATGGACCCTTCTCTTTGGATGTTGAGGGAAGGTCAGTCTCTCGAAGACAGAGACTCTTCTTTCCTCCTGCTGATGAGGAGTAGCTTTTTCAGCTTTGATCTCTAAGCCGTCTTCATATCCATTGTCATCGACTGATGATGTCATTCCTCTTTCTTCTTCTTCTTCTGCCATTGGTGGACAGTAGTCTTCTCTTACCATGGTTGCTTGTAACAGCCGTTGTTGGTCCAGTGAGGGGTTGCCCATACCCCTGAAGTAATTTCTGACCATAGTGGTCATCTCTTCCTGTCCTAGCCCCTGATGCAGGACTGGGGGTGGTTGCCGACCTCCAATCGGAGGGATATAGGCCAGCCGAGTTCTTTCGGAAGGTTGTTCAAATCTTCTCCCTGCTATGGGGATATCAGCTTGTCAAGCACATGCCCTAAAACTTGTGCGGTAAGGAGGATCCACAATAGCCTCTTCTCTTCTTAGGGCTGACGCCCTCTCATCCTTCTTCTTCACCTGAGCGGGCCTAGAGTGGTAGTAGACAGGCGCCTCACAGCGAGCAGGTTGGATCCTCTTAGGGACCTAGACTTGTTTAAACTTCTTGGGCCTTGGGGCCAGCTCCCCCCGGCCTCGTCAGCCTTCTTCTTCTTTCTCAGCCCTCCTCCCGGAAAGGGCCTGGAAGGAGTTGCGGGTCGGCATAGCGGCAACCACCCGGTCTGGAATTGCCTGGGCCTCACGTCCTTCTAGGAAGATCCGGACACCCCCAATCAGGACAGATTTTTCAGACACTGACAATCGTCCAGTCATAGGAACAGTAGCTCCTCGGCGGGAACTCCTCTGGCAGAAGTTACAGGGTTTGCAGCAGTAAGTGGGGCGAGCCCCTTGGGCCACATGATGTACCATGCAGCTACTCAACTGAGTCTGTCTTGTTGCCAGACTCTTGCAGCTTCGAGCGTTATGGGCCCTTGTCTTTATGGCAGCTTCTTGCTCAGTCGGCTCTAAAAGCTCGACCTCCAGTATGTCAGTGAAGGCTACCCCGAGGAAGTTGGGAAGCCGACCACCGGTGGGAAGGAACCAAAATCATCGGCACCGCCAGGTACACGTTAGTAGCATGGTTGGCCACGATCTCGGGGCCAAAGGCTAGCGCAGTGAGTCCAGCAGCCATCGTCACCTTTTCTACAAAAAAAATAGAACAAGCAAACAATCAGGACTCCTTTGGGGGGCCTCGAGGCCCGTTTATCTCGGCAAAGAGATGAGAGGAGAACTCGGTCCCCCCGGGTGTGCCAAGCTATTGTGGGAGATAGATTTCGTTAAGAATATCTTTTATTATTGATTTATTTGGTTTGTTTATTAAATGTTTTATTTGCATAGGGAGTGCCAGTCAATGAGTGATAAATTTATTATGCGCTCAATCTGACCCGAGTCGGGTGAGAGTGAAGTTCGTGTCGGGACCGAAAGTCCACCATACCATAAAGGCTATGACGTTAATTACATCCTCCAATAAGAAGGAAAACCTCTGATTAATTGCTGAGATAACGAGCCGTTCGAGGCTGAAATAGAATGCAAGAGAATGCATGCGATGATAAGATTTTCAAGGCCGCATGAAATGACTTGTTTATCATTTTTTTTGGTCATGCAAAGCAGACATAATTCATAAAGCTCGAGCCTTTGGTACGAGGTGGAGGACATGGGTCCAAAGACCACCATCACGCATAGCTAAGACTTCCGGTCGGGCATGACCCGGCCCTCCGTCGAGGCTATTTGATATACCGAGGTATCGTTCAAGCAAGCATGCATTAATATGGCATATAGGGATGCATATCTATATCTAATGCATAGCTTAGCAAATACATGATGATAGATGATTTCAACTTAAAGATTTCTTTTATTTGGTTTATGGTTGATTACATTGATCGACCCATGCCATAGAAGGCGAGGGTTGACTCAAAAATGAGAGAGGAGTTAAAACGGCGTGAAAAACGCATTTTTTTTTGTTCAAAACTGGCACAACTAGGCATAGGTAAAAGGTTATATGGCGCGGGGTAGCGTAGGAGTAGAGGTTAAAATGGCACGGGGTGGCGAATGGCCTTAACCGGCCCGCCCTGCCCAGAGCGCGCCAGATTAGGGCGCGCCAGGTGGTGGCCAAATAAAAAAGGGTGAGTTTGAGTCTAAGGTTAATCCGGCGCGAGGAGGGGGGGTACCGCGCCGTATTAGGGCACGCCGAATTCGGGCCGCGCCAGATTAGTTAATTTTTTGATGATTTTTAGATATTTTTCAGTTTATTTAACCCATGAATATGTGTTGAGTTGTTTGATGAATGAATTGAGGTCCAGGATGCCCATGAGACAGGGTTGAGACTCGTGCGAGGTTCATACTCGAGCATGGAAGTTCAATGTCCTAAAAACGCGTCTTATTAAGCCCAAATTATGAGGGCAATTAGTCAAATGAGCCTAGCAAAATTTTGGCAGCACCTCCCAATCTCCGGAGGGTTGCGGGGGGAAAGCGGAGGCATACCCACATAACGGAGTAAGCTCCTTAATACCGGGTGGCACAACGGAGGCCGACAGACCCGAATGGATGGAAGACCCCGAGGGCTAGCCTACGAGGGGCACCAATGTTCCATGGGCCAAAGTATGATTCAAAAAGGGACGACCAATAAGGAAGGAAATCCCAAGGGCTAGCCTGCGAGGGGCACACAATCCATGGCCACCACCATTCCTTTCGGGATAGTGGGTTTAGTGTTGGGCTCGGAGCCCCATTAATGTTCACCCTCTGGCGGCCCTTAGGGATGCTTGCCATAAATAGACATAACCCTTTGACCCAAGGTGGTTTAGATGTTTCAACAGGGGATGTTCCCCTCCCCGAAGCATTGAAGCTGCCATTCGCGAAATAATAAAGTGCGGTAATGTAGCTCTTGAAGAGAACAGGAGGAGTACAGTAGCATAACATTCGGGGAGTTGGCGAGTTAACACTCACATGGTTAGCAGGTTAGACCTCACAGAGTTAATGAATTAGCACTCACGGAGTGGCCCGAGCCCCGCACACTCCATGATGTCTAGAGTTTCCATGGTTTAGCGACGTTCTATCGTCGCTTCATTTGTTGCTTCAGTTCCATTACTGCCCCGATCACTGATTGTATAAAGAAGGGGGCATTTGTATGGAATAAAGCCGCAGCCACGGCATTTCAAGACATTAAGGAGCGCATGACCCAGGCACCTGTCCTTGCACTACCTGATTTTTTTAAGGTGTTTGAGGTCACCTGTGACGCTCCTTGAGTGGGGATTGGTGGAGTGTTGAGTCAAGAGTCCCACCCCATTGCATTCTTTAGCGAGAAGCTTAACGATGCCAAACCGCGCTATTCCACTTATGATAAAGAATTTCACGCAGTCATCTAGGCATTGAGGTATTGGAGACATTATCTTTTGCACCAGGAGTTTGTCCTCTTTTCTGATCATGAGGCCTTACGATTCCTCCATACTCAGAAAAAGCTGAACGCTCGTCATAGTCGTTGGGTGGAATATCTCCAAGAGTACACCTTTGTGCTTAAGCACAAGGCAGGGGCAGAGAACAAGGTGGCCGACGCACTGAGTCATCGGGTGATGATGTTGACCACCATGAGTGTAGAGGTGGTAGGGCTAGAGAGGCTGAAGGACGCTTATGTTGACTGTCCGGACTTTGGTCCGATCTATGCCGTCCTTCAGGTTGGTCCCTCGCGCGATTATAGTGAGTTTGTGCTACAGGAGGGTCACCTATTCCGGGGTGACAAGTTATGCATCCCACGGACTTCTGTTCGTGACTTTCTTACGTGGGAGATGCACGCGGGAGGTCTTGCTGGCCACTTTGGCCGCAACAAGACCATAGAGGCGGTTGAGCATCGATTATATTGGCCTAGCCTAAAGAGAGATGTTGCCCGTATTGTGGCCTAGTGCCGCACTTGTGCTATGGCCAAACAGAGGAAGTAAAATACCGGCCTCTATACTCCCCTTCCCGTCCCGGATAGTCCATGGCAGGACATTAGCATGGACTTTGTGTTAGGATTGCCCCGCACCCTCCGAAAGCATGACTCGATCTTTATGGCTGTCGACCGGTTCTCCAAGATGGCATTATTCATCTCATGCTCCAAAACCTCGGATGCCTCTAGAGTTGTCCGTCTATTTTTTTCACATTGTGTCTTCAGGTTCGGACTCCCATGCACTATAGTGTCCGATAGGGATGTGCGCTTCACTAGCTATTTCTGGAAGACCCTATGGCACATGATGGGCACCCAATTGAAATTCTCCACTGTATATCACCCCCAGACCGATGGTCAGACTGAGGTTGTTAATAGGAGTTTGGGAGATCTTCTTAGGTGTCTGGTCTGAGATCGAGTCAGGGATTGGGATTTGGTCTTACCCTTAGCAGAATTTGCCTACAACGATTCGGTCAATAGGTCTACAGGCATGAGCCCCCTTTGAGATTGTCACTGGCCGTAGACCTAGGAAGCCTATAGACTTGGTCCCATCTCCCATCCAGTCCTGTGTGTCTGCGTCAGCTAAGTCCTTTGCCACTCATATTAGGTAGTTGCATGAGCATATAGCACCACCGTGAGTTTCAGGAGGGCGATTATGTTATGATTAGGGTCAGACCTGAATAGTTTCCCTCAGGAGTCATGAAGAAGTTGCACGCTCGTGGTGCTGGCCCCTTTCGAGTGGTGAGGTGAGTCGGATCAAATGCATATGTTGTGGACTTGCCAGAGGATTAGGGGATTAGCTCCACTTTCAATGTTTCAGATCTAGTCGCCTATAGGGACCCAGCGGTGATACCCAGTGAGCCCTTTGAGCCGTCTCCACCCCTCGTGAGCGACACCACCTCAGAGTGTCCACCTCCAGCCTTGTTACCTCAGCAGCGAGAGCAGATAGAGTGTATACTGGATGAGCAGGTAACGACTACTCGAGGCAGAGTGTACCAGCGCTAATTGGTGCGATGGAGGGGGTGGCGCGCATCTTAAGACATGTGGATCACCCCGGCAAAGCTACAGAGGGTAGACCCTGATCTGCTAAAGCCATATCAGAGTGACCCTGACCCTTACTCGACAGGGTCGAGTTTCCCCCACCCGGGGAGAATTGGTGGGGACACCAGAGCTAGTCGCCGGTACCAGATGCACAGCACGCCGGCTTCCTTGTGGTTGGGTGACAGCACAGAGCTTCCATCGGAGTTTTGATATTTTTATGTATTTACTTTGAGTGTATTGTACTTGTATTTGCACTTTTGTATTTGGTGTGTATAGTTAGGCTAAGTTAGTGGGTTTTGTTGTAAAACAGCCACTTGGGCCTGGCGAGATCCCACCTTCCCTCCCATTGGGCCACTTGGCTACTAGGGTCCATGAGGGCTGGCCCAAGGTCCACCTTGGACTTGGACCATTGGACCAAGGAGACAAAGGTAGAGGAAATTCAAGATTCCTCCCCTTAAAGTCAAGGTGGTGTCCCCTCCTTCTCCCCCATGCTTGTCCCCCATGTGGGATTAAACAAATCCTATAAGTCTCCTTTCCCTATTATACCCTCCCACCTACCCTTGACCAAGGGTATTCTAGGTCTTTTGGCTAGGTCTAAGGTTTGAATACTTATAGTCTCTCATTGTATTTTGGTGGAACTAATGAGAAAATATTGGAGAAAATTGCTTGGTGCGCACCCCACTCTCTCCCCTTGGTGTTCTTGGTGTTCTTCCTCCTCCCATCTCCAATCTCTTCCAGATCTGATCCCAGATCTTCTACCTCCCTCAAATCTCTTCCTCTTTTCTTCTTCCTCTATCTATTGTGAACGTTCACTGCCGCCGCCGCCGCCGTTCGTGCCGCCGGGGAGCCACCACAAGCCGGTCTTCATCCTGCTGCCCCAAACTCGGAGCTACTGGACAGCAGCTTGGTGAAAGGTCTGGTACGAGAGATCCGACCGTTGGATCGTCGTGAAACATTGAGGGTATGTTTCCAACGTCTTAGGCCATTCTCATTTTAAACTTGAGGTCGATCAGAGCTCGTTTAGGCCACTTCCCAGCCACCTGTTCATCTTTCCCAAAATCTGCCTGTGTGCAGGTCTGTGGGATAGATCTTAGTAGCTGATTTTTCTCACCCATCAAATGTTGTCCAAATCTCCCAAAAGAGCTATGTGCGTCTCCAGCACCCTCACCTCTACCCACCATAAAAGTCCCAGGTCCTAATTCGCCCATTTGATCCTCGGTCATAGCCCTTGATCAGGGAGGTTAGGTTCTGTCCAGTCTGTTCTGTATTTCGGGACAGTGTGCTCAGTCATTTTGCAGTCGCTCCAGTTTTCAATCCGACTGTTGGAAGAGTATATAGTTGCAGTATGTTGTTGTATTTCGAGTCCTCTTTCCAACGGTACCTTTTTTGTCCCGATCCGATGTCAGAGTTGAGCGTACCAGCCGATCTCACCGGAGCACGCAGATCTGGACAGAAACACAGCTGTGGGAGAGCCTTGGGAGATAATTGCCAAGAAATTGCCCGCCTCCACTCCGGTGACCTCCGCTCCCGGGGATCGACCTAGGACATTCCAGGAACGTCCCCGCCAGTCGCTACAGCCAGGAGCCGCCCCGGACGTCACCGTACCAGCAGCGGGTCCCACGCGCCATCCTGCGGGCCCGGGTGAAGAGAGTTGAACCGACCGACCGCGTCCGCCCGAGCGCCATCGACTATTACCCGCCAACCCGAGATTGGTGTTCCCGGACCCCACGTGTCGCCTATTACCTCCCTGCGTGGAGTGGGCTTTAGCATTATTTCTGTAATTATTAATTATTACTGTACCGGGAGTTCCGGATCTCGGCCGGGAAGTCTTCCCCATGCCCCGAGCGTGGAGGTACACTCGCCACCCCCTTTTGTCGTATTTTGCTTAGCTAGTATGCATTCTAGATGCCGCTGCATGTGAGTAGGATATTTTATTAGCTTGCTATATATTAATCACCGCTGTGAGTTATGAGTGCGAGACCTGTCCCGTGACTCGTTCCAAGCACGAGAGTGAGCCGACCACCCGAGTCTCAAAGCCGGTTTCCCAACCGTGTACGATCGTCACGTTTCCCTCGCCGGGGATGACTGTGAGTTAGTGCTTCTTGTTTGGGACATGACCGCCTCTTCTGGAGCTCATTCGGTGTCATGTTGTAGTGTCGTTGCTGGTCGCGTCGTCTTGTTAGCTGAGTCATCCTTTAGAGTCCAAGGTCGCAACCCATCCGCATCGAGTCTCGTAGTCGAGACGCATAAAATTGGTATCAGAGTCGATTTGAGTCTAGGGTAGTCATTATTTTCAAAAGAAAAAAAGTGCTTTTTGGGTTACATTTCATCCCGATAACTAGTATATCAAAAGACATTACTGGAAGGTTAGGTTACGCCTATCCGGAAGGTAGCCCCTAGCGTCGAGTCGGATCTTCGGATTATAGCCTCCGCCGCATACTAGAAATCGGGTTAAGTCTAGGGTCCTCAACTTGCATCGGTCCATCCGTATAGGTCTAGTGAGTCACCCTTAGTTCTCTTTAGGCCTCATTTCATGCCCACCCGTGGAGGTGCCATCCAGTACCATCACCCTGACACTATGGGTGAACCCCGAGGTGCCAACCCGGGAGGCCGTTCCCTGGAGGACATGATAGCTCTACTCATGGAGCGCATGGATAGGTCCGAGCAAACTCTTAGGGAGCATACCAAGCGTATGGAGAGCCGATTCAAAGCCATGGAGGACCGCGCCGAGGCTTCCGATCGATCTGTCCAAGGTCTGGTTGGAAGGCTAGTGAGTGTGGAGAGAACCCCTCGATGGGACCTACTCGGCATTCTTTTGGCCCCTTAGGCGCCTGCTGCCCAGCCCGCACCACCTAGGGCTGAGAAGCGACGGCTACGTGCCCTCCACTTTGAGGACTACGAGTCCGACAACGATTACGAGGAAAATGGCCGACGCCGGCGTGGTCACTGACCACAAAGGGATGATGAGGATGAACGGATCCTCAAGACCGTCTGTGCGGACCCTCCCACGTTTGATGGGTCCAAGCCATTGGAACTAAAGATCTATCTTGATTGGGAGGCCAGCATGGATCGGTATTTTGAGTGGTTCGAGATGACGGACCATCGGAGGGTTAGGTATGCCAAAATGAAGTTGTTGGGGCAAGCACAAACTTACTAGAGCAACGTGGAGAGCTTGCTCTTTCAGCGTCATGAACCTCAGGTAGGTTCTTGGGATAAGATGAAGGACAGGCTTAGCTGTAAGTACCTTCCTGCCACGTATCGTCAACGACTTATTGATAGGTGGCAGAGTCTCACCCAAGGGGACCGATCCGTGTTAGACTATATCACGGAGTTTGATGAGTACTTTTTTTGATGTGGCGTTGCGGAAGAGAGCACCATGCATGTCTCGCGCTTCCGTCGTGTTTTACAGCCCCACTATCAATATGAATTATTTCGCCGCAATATGACCACCTTGGAGGACGCATACCAGGTTGCTCTCGAGTTGGAGCAGTTTGAGGCGAAGTTCGCTCCCATCCAGTGAACAGAGATCACTTATCAGTGTGGGACCGACCCTCGTACCATGCCCAACTCCTATAGCCGGTTTCCGGTGGCCTGCCCCCCGGAACCTCCTCGACAGGACCCCACCACTGTTCCTAGGCCCCGCACCTTCCCTCCGAGGGACCCTCCCCCTCGCCCGCAGGCACCCAACCCTGCCCCTTGGCTTTATCAGCCTGCCGTACCGTCTCGGCCTCTTCTTCCCACACCCCTAGTCCGTCGAGAGGACAAGGGAAAGGGGCCAATGATTGGTGGAACATCTCAGGGCACTGGGACACGAGACCGTTGCTATAGTTGTGGTGGCGTTGGTCACTTTGCCAACAAGTGTCCCACGAGGGAAACACTTGTTATTGTCGACACGTCGGCCCGTGACCCCACACCCGAGTTTGTGCCAGTCAATTATGAGCCGGACCAAGATCTGGCCGAGGAATTGTTTGATGAGTTATTGGAGGGTGAGCAGGTCGACGTCCCTAGTTCCTCATATCAGGAAGACGTGTAGTTGGGTGTAGTCAGGTGCATCCTGGCCCAGCCTCAGGTGAGTGACGACTGGCGTCGTACCACCATTTTCACACATTTTGTAGGCTGGAAGGGAAAGCCTGCAAGGTGATTATAGATAGCGGGAGATGCATCAACACTATCTTTACAGGCACCGTCAAACATCTTGGTTTGACGCCCGTGGATCACCCTGCACCCTATAGAGTTTCTTGGGTGGATTCCACTTCCATCCCGGTCAGACTGCGGTGTCTGGTGCCGTTGCAGTTCCAGGCATACCGTGATGTAATCTGGTGCGATGAACCACCTATGGAGGTGGGTAGTATCATCCTTACTAGGCCTTGACTCTTTGACCGAGATGCCACCCTCCATGACAGGTCGAACACATGCACATTCGACCATGATGGCTATAGGATTACCCTCCACCCCGTCCAGCCGAAGGACCAGTCTGTCTGAGGACTAGCTGGCCCCAGTACTGCGACCTCTCCTAGTCAGGGGAAAGCCGGTCCACACACTTTGTCCGCAGCACAGGCCTCCACCTCTTCGACTATTCCTAGCAGAGTGGACCCTCCACCCAGGAGGTTGATGATGATCAGTCCGAGAGAGATGGAGCAGGAGGTGACTGGGGTAACCCCATTCTAGCTGTTGTTGTTCGGGGCGTAGAGAATGTGGGCCCTAGGTCTGAGGATGAGCATCCCCCGGAGATAGCCGTAATATTGCGGGAATTTTCCGATGTCTACTCAGAAGACCTCCCTGGAGGCCTTCCTCCTATGAGAGATATCCAGCACGAGATCGACCTCATCCTGGGCTCATCTTTGCCCAACCTCCCCCATTATAGGATGAGTCCCATGGACCATGCCGAGCTTCAGCGGCAGGTCAAAGAGTTGATGAGTCGGGGATCCCTTAGGGACAGCAAGATCCCTTGCGCCTGTAGACACGCTAAAATTGATACTATGATGATCAAATCTCATGTCACTATGTTAACGCCCCAAAGTGAACTTCAATATTTCTATAATATAAAGTTTTTCTATTTTTGTGTGTTTTTATGATTTTTCTTGCATTTTTGTAATTAACGACTCGAAGAGGGGCGTGTTTTAAATAGCGACCTGAGCTAGGGCGTTTTTCAAAGAAAGGACGACTGGGGCAAGAGGCGTCAGTTTCTGATATTTGACGTATCCTACCCTAATTGAAATCAAAAATTAACGTCCCTCCCTGGGTCGTGTTTTGAATTAACGTCTCTCCTATAGGTGTTTCTTTATAATTTTCAAATAAGGAAGGTTTTCTTACTAAAATTAAATCCAAGAATTGATGTCTTTTTACCAGTCGTGATTTGAATTAACGCCTTTTCCTGGGTCATCAATTATGAATTAACGCCTTGATGTGGGTCGTCTCTTTCCCTTCCGTGTCCTGCTTGAACTGCCCTTTCCTGGAGAGTCCCCTGCTCTGTTTGGTCATCTTGCTCGATTAGGGAACTAGAGACCTTGCCGTAGAAGGGTCTTGCTAGTTCTTATCCCATTAGATTTGTGTTTTCTACCCTATAAATAGCCTCCTGGGTCGAGTTCGTGCGAGGTTAGCAGAAGCTTGATAGGAAGGTTGGCTAAAACAGAAGAGAGGAGAGATTAGCAATAACAGTTTTCTCCGTGCACTGAAGCCTTTCTACTCTCCTTTTCTTTGCGAATCCGTACTCCTGCTGTGGTCTTCTTCTTCCTAGTGCATCAGCCGCATCAATTGGTTTCCCCTTTACTGTTGTCAAGAACAGCAGGGAGTTCTTTGCATCAATTTGCTACTTCATCATTGTTCATCATAGTTAGTTTGCATTAGCTCTGCATCATATCTCTTTCCTTCCCTAATTTTCTTAGGGGTTTTAAAAGAACCAAAAGGTGCACACTTTATGCTCCACTTTCATCATCATATTACTCTTTTGGATTGATACTACACACACGTTTGGCTAATCCCTCCTCTTTTGATTGTTTGTTCTTTGTTTAAGGGTAATCAAGAGGAAAACCCCCTTCATCGGCCGGCCGGTAGAAGGAGGAGGAAGGAATCTACACTCATCCCGCATCCTATTTTCACCAGGTATTCGCGATCAATCTCCCTTCTTTTGAGGTAACCCCTCTGGCGATCACACTCCAATAGCAATCTCTTGCTCCCCTTTATTCCCTTTATTTCACTATTTATCTTCCTCTTATTTATTTTTGATGTGAAAAACACGATTCACAGCACCGTTCCCGCTTTATTGGCCCCGAAGAAGGATGGCACATGGAGGATGTGCGTTGATAGCCGTGCAATCAATAAGATCATGGTAAAGTATTATTTTCCCATTCCCCGATTGAATGATTTGCATGACATGATGTCGGGAGCCACTATCTTCTCAAAGATAGATGTTCGTAGTGGCTCTCACCAGGTGCGGATCAGACCTGGAGATGAATGGAAGATGGCATTCAAGACCAAGGATGGTCTATATGAGTGGTTGGTTATACCCTTTGGGCTTTCCAACGCCCCTAGCACCTTCATGCGGTTGATGACCCAGGTCTTACGCCCTATGATAGGGGGCTTCTTGGTCGTCTACTTCGATGACATTCTTATGTACAGCCACACTAGGGAAGACCACATAGACCATCTTAGATAGGTCTGCATTGTGTTGAGGCAAGAGAGTCTATACGCCAACTCGAAGAAATGTGCTTTCATGTCTGATTAGATCACTTTTCTCGGGTTCATTTTGTCGAGAGATGGAGTCTCCACTGATTTGGAGAAGATTAGGGCCATCAGGGAGCGGCCCGAGCCCCGCACACTCCACGATGTCCGGAGTTTCCATGGTTTAGCGATGTTCTATCGTTGCTTCGTTCGTGGCTTTAGTTCCATTATTGTCCCGATCACTGATTGCATAAAGAAGGGGGCATTTGTATGGACTAAAGCCGCAGCCACGACATTTCAGGACATTAAGGAGTGCATGACCTAGGCACCTGTCCTTGCACTACCTGATTTTTCTAAGGTGTTTGAGGTCACCTGTGATGCTTCTGAAGTGGGGATAGGTGGAGTGTTGAGTCAGGAGTCCCACCCCATTACATTTTTTAGCGAGAAGCTTAACGATGCCAAACTGCGCTATTCCACTTATGAATAAAGAATTTTACACAGTCGTCCAGGCATTGAGGTATTGGAGGTATTATCTTTTGCACCAGGAGTTTGTCCTCTTTTCTGATCATGAGGCCTTACGATTCCTCCATACCCAGAAAAAGTTGAACGCTCGTCACAGTCGTTGGGTGGATGTGGACGCCAAAAAAATGACGATGATGATCATGGCGACATTCGCGTCTATACATTCGAGTGCGAGTCGAAGACGGAAATGCCAAATAAACCTCATACCTCACTCGATCAAGATGAGGACTCGCTTGGTGGTCCGCTAGCTGATGAGGGAGCCCCCCGGGTGGAAGATACGGCCACAACTCTACAGCCGGCCGTGCCGAGAGCTGAATCAAAGAAGAGCCGGGAACTCTGGCACAGTCTCAGCTTGCACCGAAAGTCATGCAAAGTCCGGGACCGAGTCCCAGAGGCTGCAAACAGAATATTATGGAGGCCATACATCGCAACCGGAACATTCTGGGAATGCCAATATTCATATAAACGGCCGCGACTTCGAGAAGAATCCGTTCGGTACTTAAAACGGCATGGAAGGGCCTTAAAGCGGCGCACCTTAAAACGGCGCGCCCCTTTGCTTAAACGGCCCGCCCCACCTTTTGCTCTAATACGAGCCCCCTTGCTTTCGTTAAAACGGCGCCACTCCTCTTTATGCTAAAACGGCGCGCTCCTGTTGGAGGGCCGCCCGTTTGAATGCACTAAAACGGTGTCGTTTTAACCCCTCATTCTCAAAGCCCACAGTAGACTATTCTCTGAAGCGTTTCCCCGGCGCGCAATCAACCCATCCCGTCATCAGTCCGATCCCCTGTTTTCGGGCGCAAATAGAGATAACTTACCTGAAATGGCCAGGCCTCCTGCGTCCGACCAACGTGCAACCGCCTGAGCTCCTCAAGCTGCCTAGAATGGCAATCTTTGAGCTCCGCACCGAACGTCGCTTCCCCGCCGGTCACCGTCGGCCAATCTCGTGGAGGCAACATGCCTACTCTATCAACCCCTCCACCTGCAGGCCACTCGAGAGCTTCAGACACGGAGGGGGACGAGAAGAATGGAAGGAAAGGGAAGGGGAATTCAGAGACTTCTTCTCCCACCTCCATATATATGTAACGAACCCGTCAAAAAGAAAAGGAGGGAAAAGGGGTGCTCTCGGCTGGGTTCAGCGAAGAGAAGAAGAAGAAGAGAGAAGGAATTTGGTCCCCCGACGCCGGCAAGGTGAAGAAGAAGAAGAGAGTGAGTGTGAGAGAGGAGAGGTGAGTCGGAGGGGGAAGAGCCTGTGCTCTCTCCCCCTCCCTCGTCAATGTATTCTTTTCCTCCTCGCGATGTATTTCTTCTTTGTCAAGAGATGAATCCCTTCTGTTTTAAAAATCTTCCCCGGTCATGTGGATGAATAAAAAGAAAAGGGCCTTTTGCAATCTTAGTATCCTCTGCTCTAATCCCCGGTTCCTTCTTCTTCTCTCCTCCTCCTCCTCATCCAAGACTCTTCGAGGCTTGCTTCTCCATAGCACGGCCTTCGAAGGAGTTCGTCACCGTATGAACATTCATTGCCCTTGTGGCAAACATTTGCCCCGCCCAGAAGATCATTGCCCGTGAGTCGTGGTCGCTCTCGCAGGCTGGCCCTCGAGCGTTCTACACTCACACTTGGGCTAACGGACCATCGTGAGGCCGTTTCGCATTTTGAGAGTTTACCCGAGAGTAATCCGTGTGATGGCTTTCGCTTCTCTCTGGCAAGTCCTGGCCCGGGGGAGGTGCTGCCGGATTTTGTCTAGGGCCAAGAGCATGCAAGAACACTCAAAGAATAAACTGAACGTTTAATTTCACATACAGTAACTTCTGTGAACAACCACTGAACCTCTGTGAACAAACCCCCCTGAATAAAACACTTAAACCTCCTGCTCACTCACCTTAACAAACCATCAACGATGCTTAAACCTTCATCCTATTGATCTATGGTGTCAATTAAACAATCAATCTAACTATTGACCCCTCTGCGGGCCAGAGAATCAAGAACAGAAAGCAAAACAAGTCCACATAACGAATAAAAACTCAGGACATGATGTCCCGACGTGGCCTAATCCGGCACGGTCACTATTCCACCGTGCCGGTTTAGCACCATTCTCATAATCCCTCATCTCCTTCTTTGAACGCTAAAATGGCACGCCCTTTCATTCTCTACCCGTTAATCGGCGCACCCTTCTCTCCTGAGCTTGGACCCCCCTTAACCGGCGTGCCCTATGGCACCTCCCTTTAACCGGCGTGCCCCATGGGTGCCTCTACCCGGTGCGCCCTTGACTCCCTCTTGTCCCGGCGTGCCTCCCTTGTTTAACCCTTAAAACGGCGTGTCATTAAAACCGGCGCGCCCCCCCCTTTAACGTTCTAAATCGGAGCGCATTTTTCCTTCACTATTCACCTTAAAACGGCGCCCCATTTCCTTCTTTGAACTCTAAAACGGCGCCATCCTCTTCCTTCGCTAAACCAGCGTGCCTTCTTAATACAAAAAGGGAATAAACAAGCAAAGATAATAATAAAAGGTCAATCATGTTAATAAAAAATAAAAGAAACTCTATCACCCGTACCTTAACTAAAAAATAAACGACGCCATCCCCGCGACCTGACCGCACAGGTCGATCCGTGTGTGCGAGCGCACGATGGTGAGCTCAGGCTCTACACTTAACAATTCACTCCCCCGGACTGGGTGCGAAGAGAAAATCAATGATGCCTTGTGGTATCGGACGTGGACCTCGGAACCCCCGACATGGTCATGATCCGAACACATCTCGGGCCAATAGTTCGTTAACTCGACCCGCTTCTCCCAGGATCTAATCCTGCAACCCCACATTAAACTTGTCGGGTCTACGGCAGACATTTGCACGGTTTTATCATCATCTTCGATGCTTCAAACGTGGACTCGCGTCCGAACAATGAATGGTCCGACCGTGACCGACATGCATGTATACCTTGGAACCTTCGTTTCCCCGAACTATGTCTGAAGAGAAAAGCAATGACGCCCCATGGCATCGGACGTGGACCTCGGGAACCCTGTTATGGCCATAGTCTGAAACCATCTCGGGCCGATAGTTCATCAGCTTGACCCACCTGTTGGGACGGTGCGATCGATACAGAGGGGGGGTGAATGTATCCCCTTCAAGAATATTGCCCAAATTAAAACAATTCGCCTGCTACTAGATACAGTTGCAGAATAAAAGCTATCGAGTTCAAATAGACATTTGATCGACTAGATGAGCTGCTGACTATACTAGTGGAACCTGATGAAGTCTAATGCCAAATGACATTACAATGCAAACTAGACTCACTTACCAAGATGTAAAGCTCAAGGCCATTGTAACTCGAAACAAGACTATTCAAATAACCTGTGAAACAGATAGAAGATATGGAAGAGCACACCACAAGCAAACCACAAAACAGCAGGGTTTTTAGGTGGTTCGGTCCACAGACCTACGTCCACCCCTCACTCCCAACCGGAGTGAGGCTTCCACTAGCACAATGCTAGAACAATGCAGACTCAGTCTGCGAACAACATGATGCCACACAGCTTGAACAACCAAGGGAAACAAATCCCTCAACCAAGCTCTGCTACCCACAGAACTTGAAACCTGTTCTAGCTACCAGCTAGAACAGAACCGGAGACACCTCTCCCTTCCTCCACACACCGGAGGGAACCTGCTAATGACAACCTGTCACTAGCAACACCAGAGATCACCGATCTCTCTTCCTCTGAACTGAAGGGAAACACACAAGTGACTTCTAGCCACTTGCAAACCAGAGGTTGCAGACCTCTCTTCCTCCAGACCAGGAGGGACCCGACCTCAGTCTAGAGGATCGGAAGAACACAGTAAATCAGATCGAATAAAAGGAAAAATAAGAAATAAAAATAACACAGCAAACACAAGCTGTAAATGAAGGAACATCAGATGTGGCTCTCATCGGAGCTGACTGGCCTGGATTTGATCCACGGTCCAGTGGATAGATCTTCAGTCGAGACTACTTTCTTCTTCTCCACGAACTCTCACTATCTCTCTGCTCCTCCTCTTTTTCTCTTTCTTTTCCTGACACTCAATCGTGCAGCCTCTCTCTCTGTCTCTTCTTTTTCTGTTCTTCTTCTTTTTCTTCTTCTGTTGTTGGTTTCTCACTGTATAGACTTTGCCCCTTTTTCTCTCTGCTTCTGTATCTCTTCATCCGAAGACGAACCCTTCTATTTATATCAGCAGCAGCACTGGGCGCGTGTGGTCTCCACAGCTCCCGCCCAAACCTTGGACCACGTGGCAGCTCTCCAGCAAGCTTTAGCACACGTGTCACGATCCTGGGCCTTTATCCATTCTTGGATCACGTGCTCTCATTAGTCTAAATCCTCTGCAGGCAGAGACAAATGAAAACATGACTAGTTAGTTCAGTCATACAACCACGACTGTATATACTTTAGAAACAACAACGAAGTAAGTGTGTACAATCGTGAGAGAGTGTATAGACTTAATGAATAAGCGGCAGTGTACAGACTTAAAAGATGCAGCGTGATAAGCAAACGAATATATATACTTTAGAACAGCAAATGATCAAGTATGTACACTGAGAGAGTGTATAGACTTGTAACATGCGCTCTCCGTGTATAGACTTGCTGATGAATGCATTATCATAACAAGATAGAATGTGTAGACTTCTGTGAAATGCATGAGGGAATCGGGTGTATAGACTTTAGGTAAAGCATGTAATGCAACACAGTGTATAGACTTGAAGCCTTGAGAACGAGTGTATAGACTTAGTTAGTTCAGGGCTATCCATAGCAATGTATAGACTTAATGGATAAGCTCATGAAAGGCAGTGTATAGACATGTGATGAACAATGCAAACGAGCTTTACCAATGTGTAAACTTTACAAAGCTTCAGCCACTGTATAGACTTCACGAAGCCTAACCAGTGTACAGACTTGGAACGAGTGTGCTGTGAGCACTGAAGACTCAAGTTAAAACAACCGAATGTATAGAGTTGTGGTCGAACAACATAATGTATAGACTTGAAGCAAGACTCTTAATAAGACGGTGAACAATGTATTGACTTGATACCCAACGGTGATGTATAGACTTCGACGAGCTTGAGCCAGTGTATAGACTTTGCCAGAGTGAGACGATGCATGAGACGCTCGGCTGTACAGACTTGCAAAGTTCTGAATGAGACGATCGGCTGTTGGACCGATGTACAGACTCTGAATGTGAAGGCAGTCTGTATAGACTTGAATCGCTTGAAGCGATGTACAGACTTGGTGTGGCTCAAGCAGTGTACAGACTTGGAAGTTCCACTGTGGATGTATGGACTTGATGATCCACTGTGAATGTATAGACTTGATTGAGTGAAGCCGATGTACAGACTTGCCGATTCAAAGCCTCTGTACAGACTTTGAAGAGCAGTTCAATGTACAGACTTGAAGCCCCTGAGCTAATGTATAGACTTCACGCTGTACAGACTTTGAGGCTTTGAACGTGTAAGCTGAAGTGATGTACAGACTTAGCGATGTATAGACTTGGCCAGAAAACGTAGGGAAAGATATGAGTGTATAGACTTGGCCAAGCGTAGGAAAAGCCTCCAATGTGCAGACTTTGAACTCTGAACACTGTACAGACTTTGCAATCAACAGGCGATGTATAGACTTTGAAACAGAGACAATGTATCGACTTTGAAACAAAGGCAGTGTATAGACTTGATGCAGTTCTGCTGCCAATGTACATACTTTGATTCCCAAATGCGATGTAGAGACTTTGTGAGTTGTATGAACTTTAGTGTGTGCGAACCTGCTGACATGCAATGTGTAGACTTTGAGTGTGTGAAGCAGGCGTTGTACAGACTATGCAAGCATGACACTGGGCGATGTATAGACTTACACTATCGGATGTGTAGACTTCATGAGAATGCAGCAGCCAATGTATAGACATGAAGCTTGACACTCCAGTGTATAGAGTTGAAGCTTGGAAGGATGTATAGAGTTGAGCTGTACTAACTTTGGCAATGTGCAGACTTAACTGGTCGGGCAGTGTACAGACTTAGAATATTAGGACCAGTGTATAGACTTCAGTTAGAAGGTGCCCGATGTACAGACTTGAAGAAGTTATGCCAATGTACAGACTTAATAGATCAAGCTGGTGTATAGACTCGATGCCTTGAAGATCAATGTACATACTTTGAAGACTGACCTAGCAGGATGTGTAGACTTAGAATGCAACCAGGATGTCTAGACTTGATGTGAGGCAATGCACAATGAACATGAACTAATGAATTGAATGCATATAGCAGACAAGAACTGAATGTATGCTGGAGAACTAATTAAAGCATTACCTGATCTGAGCATTCACCTTACCTGTCATGATTTGACTTTGACTTGGGTTAACTTCATGACCTGTGAGTCATCCTTAAACTGTTCTGACAGTTTCTCATAATGCAACAGGATTATATCATCAAGGATGTAAACATAATGAGGCAAAATACTGTCATCATCAAAACTCCAGAACCACAGGGGACACATCAATCTCCCCCTTTTTGATGATGGCAATATTATGAGTCATTGCAATAGATTCATCATGGTGATTATGAGATACCATATTTCATGCACCACAGAGTAGCTCAGTCAGAAATGAGTATGATGCAAATAATAAAAATGATGACTATGATGCAAATAATAAAAATGATGACTCACAAGAGTTCTCCCCCTTTGACAACATCAAAAAGGAGGGAATGTTCATTGACTGTTGAAGGAGCTATTATGCAATGTTGTGAATTATAGTCATCAAAAGCAAACCACAGGGACATGCAAGAATTCTCCCCCTTAGATCAACAGTGATTTGAGTGAAGCTCAAGAAATATAGAAGTCAACAGTTAGATCTGACATAATGGGGTCCATTGTGAGAGAGAAGGCACACAGAATGAATGAGAAAGGTTTTCAATGTGATATCAATTTCATAAATCTGATTAAATACGTATTTCAGACTCTTCTATTAAGGAGATTTATGAATGATCTTCATTGACAAGTCAAATCAGAATATGATGTATGCAAGGCTTGTTTATAAGTTTCCTGTACTCATATCTGAAATCAGTTTTAATAAAAGTGAACCTTGCTTTCATATTGACAATCTTGTTTGATCTTTGGAGAGGGGGATTTCTGTAGCCCACCCAAAGAGCAGCCCAACTAGACCCAACAGGGTCCAACGAGGCAAGCCCACCTGGGTGACAGCCCACAGGGCCCACCCAGGGAAGAAAAGCCCAATAAACAAACACTCGAGGAACCAACTCTCCCCGGCGGCCTCTAGGCTCGGAGGGCCCGAGTGATGGTCAGGTCATAAGGAAGGTCTGGCCCAAGCCGTTTCCCCGCCCGGGAGAGACAGGCATTAGCTGACCTATCCGACCCCTCTTTCACCGAGCTATGCTCATCGCCCGGATAGGGCTGGCGTTTCAGGAGCTCGGCCAGACCAAATATCATCCGTTCAAGAGTCCCCAACGGATAGGGGAGTCAAGAAATCGCCGGACTTCAAGGCGATAACGTTCCCACGATAAGGCCATGAAAGCCCACGTTGAGGACGTAACTCCCGCCGGAGACCCCTCAGCTGGCAGGACTCCTGAAGGCGGCACACTATTTAAACCAGGGCTACCCTCCGACGGAAGAAGAGAGGCATTCAGGTACTCATATACCCTAACTCCTGAGCAATCCGCTTCACCCTCTGGTGGAGAGGAATCTCGCGCGCTAGCTTTTCTCCTCCCCATTATTGCTTCCACCACAGCTCTACTGACTTAGCCATCGGAGGGTTTTATCCCAGGGAAGCCCCCTGGGCCCTCTGATACATTTCCCTGTCTTGCAGTTCATCTTCAGGTGATCCACAGCCCGCTCAGGATACAAGCGCGAGATCTCACCTCTTCATCTGGCGCCGTCTGTGGGAAACGCACGAAGAGCCGAGATGGTGAGAAGAAGCTCAGGGAGGAGATCCGCCGTCGAGAAGGGAAAGGCCGTGGTGGCGGCAGGAGATGGCCCCTCTAGGGCCTCACAGAACCCTCCCTCCAACGCCAGCGTCCCCACCAACGAGCCGCCACCCCCTCCGACGGCGACGGGGGCACCCCCCAACGGTGGCGACGAGGTCTTCCAGGCCCTCAATAAGAAGCTTGACGTCCTCGTGGAGCTCATGAGGGCCCAGGCGGCAAGGGATGCCAGGTCCCGCGCCCCGTCCGGGAGCCCCCCCCATCGAAGTGCGTCCCAGCATACCGCTGGGGGCCGCTTCACCCTCCGCGGTCAGCAGCTCATCCGCAACAACATGGGAGGACCCTCGCAAGCTCCGCCCCCGGAGCAAGAGGCTTCCTCCACGCCCAGAAAAGGGAAACAGGGGGCGAGGCCTCCACGCCCGAGCGCCGGTGGTCCTGAGGATCGCCACGACGCTCCCCCCAGTCCCACGGCACGACCGCAGCCGGAACTATCCCTCCGGCTGAGGGATTTCGAAAGACATTTTGCAGAGCAAGAGCGCGCCCTCCGCGCCCTGCAGAAAACCTCTTTCCCGGAGGATGAGGAGAAATCCCCTTTCTCCGAATACATCTTGAAGGCAGAGGTGTCTCCCAGAACCTCCATTCCGACCTTCAAGCTCTATGATGGCCAGGGCGACCCAGCCGACCACTACGACAGCTTCGACGCCCTGGTGACTCTGCATGGAACACCAGATCCTATTAAATGCCGAGCCTTTGCGGCCACCCTGGTCCAAGGCGCTCAGGCATGGTTCGGGCCCTCGCCCCTGGGTCCATCCGGGACTTCAGGCAATTCGGGCGAGTCTTCAAGGAGAGCTTCGCCGGAAGCGCCCCCCCCAAAGTCAGTAGCGGGGCTCCTGGCCCTCAAACAGGCACAAGGGGAAAGGCTCCGGGCTTATGTCCACCGATTTAAATCGGAAGCCCTCAGAATTCCCCGCCTGGATGTGGCCTCGGCCACGACCGTTCTGACCGGGGGCACCCGGGACGAGAACCTCCGCCGTGAACTTGTCCTCCACCCTCCCTCGACCCTTGCCGAGCTAGTGACTCTGGCACTGCGCCACGCCGAGTGCGAAGAAGTACTCAGCGCCTGCCGAGACACAACCGGCTCGGGTCGAGAGGGGGACAAGAAGCGAACCTCCGAGCCAAACTCTGGCTCGGGCAAGAAGCGCGATCGGGAAGGAGAGCGCAAGAGGAAGTATGAGCGGTACACCCCGTTGACCGCGCCAGTCTACGAGATCTATGAAGACATCAAAGACTCGGGACTCCTCCGCCGGCCCGAACCAATGAGATCGAAGAACCGCAAGCGCGATAGGCATTGCCTGTTCCATGGCGACCACGGGCACCACACCGGCGACTGCCACCAGCTCCAGGACGAGATCGAACGTCTCATCTGTCAGGGGCACCTGGCCCAGTTTGCAGCCGGGCGTAAAGAAGACCGAGACGCCGTCGAGGAGATCGACAACGCCCCCTGAGGGGTCCACATCAACGTCATCTCCGGAGGAACGGCGTCGGGCGGCGACACCAGCCGAGGAAGGAAGCGTCATGCCGAGCGGGCCAGCCAGGTCTTAGAGCCCTCCAGCGGCCCGCCGAGGGAGCCCCAGGTCATAGTCTTCTCCGACCAAGACCTGGAAGGCCTGAAGACCCCGCATGATGATGCCCTCATTATCTCGGCCACAATAAACCATTGTAACGTAGATAGAATTCTGGTTGACAATGGGAGCGCCCCCGATGTATTATCTTACGACTGTTTCCTTAAGATGGGGGAAGACCCATCCAAGCTCCGCCCGATCCGAACACCCCTTTGCGGGTTTAACGGCCTGGCCACCTACCCCGAGTGAGCCCTAAGCCTGCCGGTCACCATCGGCACCCCACCCAAAACCGTTACGGTCATGGTGGACTTCATAGTGATTAAGGGTATGATAGCGTACAACGCCATTTTCGGCCGAAAAATTCTCAGTCGGATAAAGGCCGTACCATCTACCTATCACCAGAAAATGAAGTTTCCCACCAAAAATGGGTTGGGGGAAGTCCGAGGTAACCAGGCCACGGCTAGAAGGTGCTACAACATCTCGGTGGAAGCCTCAAGGCCGGACGGGGGAGATAAGGGCCCCAAGGGAATCGAAGGGAAGACCGTAACCGCCGAGCCCGGTGGCGAATTGCTAACGGTATTCCTAAACGATGACCCGGCCCTCGGAGTAAGGATCGGAGCCGACCTACCACCCATGGAACAGCAGCAATACAAAAAATTCCTTTCTAAGTACGTTCAGGTCTTTGCTTGGTCCGATGATCAACTCCCTGGCATACCAGAGAAGACCATGATGCACAAGCTCAGCCTCGACCCCACCATGAGGCCCGTACAGCAACGGAGAAGGAAGCATGCGCCCGAGAAACAGGCGATCATCAAGGCGCAGGTCACCAAGGGACAAGAGATAGGCCTCTTCAGACCAGTCCTGTACCCTACGTGGCTAGCCAATGTCGTCCTGGTGCCAAAAACTACAGGCAAATGGCGAATGTGCGTGGACTTCACCGATCTGAATAAGGCTACCCCCAAGGACTGCTATCCGCTACCGAGCATCGACCAATTGGTTGATTCAACCTCGGGTAATGAGATACTCAGTTTCCTGGATGCCTATTCAGGTTATCACCAGATCAGAATGAATCCAGAAGACATCGAGAAGACCGCCTTCATCACTAACTGCGGCGTGTACTGCTACACCCGGATGCCTTTCGGGTTGAAGAACGCCGGAGCCACATATCAGCGACTGGTAAATCACATGTTCGAGGGACAGCTGGGTCGGAACGTCGAGGCTTACATTGACGACATGCTCGTCAAGACCCCCAAGGCCCAAGACCACTTCACCGACCTTGCCGAAACCTTCGGCACCCTCCTGAAGTACAACATGAAGCTCAACCCCGCCAAGTGCGCCTTTGGAGTAAAATTTGGGAAGTTCCTGGGTTTCTTGGTCACTCAGCGCGGGATCGAAGCCAATCCCGACAAAGTCCAGGCCATCCTGGACATGCGCCCGCCCGCGTGCATTAAAGACGTTCAGCGTCTGGCAGGGCGTGTGGCCGCTCTCAGCCGCTTCCTGTCCCGTGCGGCCGAACGATGCTTGCCCTTCTTCAAACTGATGAGGGGACCCAAGCTAGCATCTGCTACGTTCGCATGGGATGAGGAGTGCCAGACAGCATTAGCCGAGCTTAAAAAGTTCCTGGCTTCGCCACCGGTGCTCTCCAAGCCCGCCCCAGGCGAAGTCTTGCTGCTCTACCTCTCGGCGACGCCATCCACGGTCAGCTCGGTCCTAGTCAGAAATGACTCGGGAATCGAAAGACCGGTCTACTACACCAGCAAGGTGCTCAATGAGGCCGAACGGAGGTACCCCACAACCGAGAAACTCGTGCTAGCGTTGGTTACCTCCGCAAGGCGCCTCCACCCCTACTTCCAGGGGCACCCCATCACCGTGCTAACCGGCGAGCCGTTGAAGAAGATTCTGGCCCACCCCGAGGCCTCAGGGCGACTCGTCAAATGGGCCATTATGCTCGGGGCCTACGACATCTCGTACCGGCCGTGATCAGCAATCAAAGGCCAAGCGCTCACCGACTTCATTGCCGAAAGCACCATCCCCGCCGAGGATAGGCCTCCGACCACGACCGGGCCAACCTGGGAACTGTTCGTCGACGGATCGTCCAATTCGGCAGGCAGCGGTGCGGGGATACTCTTGAGGTCCCCCGAAGGGATAGAGCTACAGTACGCCCTGAAATTCAACTTTCAGGCATCCAACAATGCTTCCGAATATGAGGCCCTTATCTCGGGAGCACGCATGGCCCGACGGCTGGGGGTCGAGCGAGTCAGGATCCACACCGACTCTCAACTAGTCGCAGGTCAGGTCAACGGCGAGTATGAAGCTCGGGAGGCACCCATGATCAAATACCTTCAGTTGGTCCGGAGCCTGGCCCAACAGTTCGAGGAATTTGGGGTAGTCCGGATAGCTCGGGAGCAAAACTCTCGGGCGGACGCCCTCTCTCGATTGGCCTCCTCCCTAGACCCGGAAGGTACACGATCGGTCCTCCTAGAAGAGCTAGAGCGCCCGAGCATTGACACAGAGCTCCTCGCTGTTGACTCGGCCACTCCAAGTGACTGGCGCTCCCCCTACCTGTCCTAGCTACAAGACTCCCAAGAGCCCTCCGACCCTAGAGAAGCCCGCCGAATGAAGTATCAAGCTCGGCGCTTCGTCGTCTTCGACAACACTCTCTACCGAAGATCGTTCTCCGGTCCACTCCTGAAGTGCCTCGGTCCCG
Source organism: Amorphophallus konjac (assembly GCA_022559845.1). Classification (NCBI taxonomy): domain Eukaryota; kingdom Viridiplantae; phylum Streptophyta; class Magnoliopsida; order Alismatales; family Araceae; genus Amorphophallus; species Amorphophallus konjac. Next base: position 65,809,287 of record CM040128.1, on the reverse strand, counting down.
ATGAGGCAGGCCGAGCCATCCAAGAGATTCATGAAGGCCTGTGCGGAGCGCACTCAGGGGCAAGGTCACTGGCCAGAATCCTGTTACGACAGGGGTACTGGTGGCCCACCCTACAGCGCGACTGCTCGGCCTATGTTCAACAGTGCGACCAATGCCAGCGGTTCGACCACTTGGTCCATCAGCCGGCTACGGAACTTGTCACCGTAGCCGAGCCTTACCCTTTCGCTCGGTGGGGAATCGATATCCTTGGGCCATTCCCAACGGCCCAGTCCCAGAAGAAGTTCATCATCGTCGCCATCGACTACTTCACCAAATGGATCGAGGCCGAGGCTACGGCAAGGATCACCGAGACAGTCGTTTGGGGCTTTGTTTGGAAATTGATCATTTGTCGCTTTGGCATCCCCCGAGTGATAGTAAGCGATAACGGTCGGCAATTCGACTCTCGGTACTTCCGAGATAGATGCGCCGACCTAAATATCCGCAACCACTTCACTTCGGTCGCCCACCCTCAGGCCAACGGGCTGGTTGAAAATGCCAACAAGACTATCTTGAAAGGCATAAAAACCAGACTCGGCAAGGCTAAGGGTAGCTGGCTCGAGGAATTGCCTAGCGTACTGTGGTCGCACCGAACAACCCCCAGGACGGCAACCGGTGAAAGCCCTTTTCAGTTGGTATATGGCACCGAAGCCGTCGTTCCATTGGAGATCGCCAATCCGTCTCTCCGAGTGATCAGCTTCTCACTCGAGGCAAACGGGCAAAAATTGCTCGAGAACCTCGACCTAGCAGACGAACTCCGAGAGATCGCGAACGTCGGGCAACGGAGTACCAGCGCCGCCTCACTCGATACTACAACGCCAAGGTCCGAGACAGACGTTTCCAACCGGGGGACTTCGTCCTCAGGAAGGCCGAAGCCTCTCGACCACTAGAGGCGGCGGGCAAGCTATCCCCCAACTGGGAAGGCCCCTACCGAGTGATCGAGACGCTCGGAAAAGGTGCGTACAGGTTAGCGACAATGGAAGGGGAACCTATTCCTCGGACATGGAACGCAGCCGCACTACGCAAATTCTATTTTTGAAATTGTACAGCAAGATGGACGGAATAAATCCCTTTTCTTTTCATTCCAAACCATTGGTACATTAGATAGGCAAATGCCAGTACATCACATAGCAAAAAGCAAAAATCCGTCTAACACCGCCTCAAGGGGTCATCGCTCGACTGACTCGGTCTTGATCTCCTCGTGTCCAGCCACTGACTCTGCCTCGTGCGGAAACTGGCTCGGACAAGAGGTGGTCAAGCCAGTTGCCTCGGGTGGCCCGTGACAAAGGTGACAGAGGGATTGCAGGAGGGAGGCCACCTTTAAACGTTGAGGAAGGCTACCTCCCAAGTTGGCAACAACCAGGAAAAAGGAGCGCCGTGAAAGCCTCCCCTCTTCTAATCTGCCAACTCCTTGGAAGGAAGGAGAGAGCAAGCAGCCCCCGAAGAGTGAAATAAATGAAGAGCAGAAGAGGGAAAAAGAGGCTGCTGGGAGAGGTTAGGAGGGAGCTGGAGTCGCCTCCTCCCCTCACACGGAGGGAAGTGACGGCAGGCTTCCCTGATGCCCCCATCCGTCCTCCGCCTCGGCGTCCACCCGGAAGCCACGCTGGAACTGAGAAAGGGCAAGAACCATGCCTTCACACGTCGAAGCCCTCTCCCAGATCTGCACGGCTACCGTCGGACCTGTCTCGTGCACGCGCGGCGACCGTGGGATCCGTTCAACATTACAGGGCAGCGGGAGCCCGCCGCTCCCCGTCGTCGGCGACGTCGCCCTCCGAAGGATCCTCCATGCTCCGAATACAAGGGCACAATGCAGAGTGAAGAGGAAGGAGCGAGGAAAGATTGTTCGAGAAATCCCAATCAGTGAAGAGGAAAGGGCACCTTTCGGTCCTTCCTATAGGCCAAAGGAGGCTACACGCCTTAAATGACCCCCCCCCCTCCTCGGAAACACGCCAAAGGATTTCTCCCCTGAACAGTCACCTCCAACTCCTCGTCCCCCGCCCTAGCGGGATTCACGAAGCGGCCTGACATTCAAAGCATGAGGAAACGGAAAGACGCCCCGTCAGAAGCCTACCAAAACTGCATGCGAAAACCACGCAGGACATATCGGCACCTCCCAACCACTCAAGATCCACCAACCAAATCACGGCAAGGATGGTACTCAAACGGAGCAAGTCATTTATTATCACACCAAAAGGAAACCCTCTAAAAAGAGGGAAGAGAGACAAAAAGGGAAGGAGGCAAAGTACATCAGGCCTCGGGCCCACTTTGACATTCAGGAACTGCGGGAGGAGACGCGTCACCCCCGGCGCCTTCGGTGACGGCCGGCTCGGACACTGACCTCGCCTGTGCGAGAACTGTCTCGGTCGTGAGCCCTCCCGAAACGCCCGGAGCCGGTGACCCCGATGGAGGCGACCCCTCCGAATCTCCCCCGACCGACGAGGAAGAGCTGGAAACCGACTCATCCGAGTCATAACACTGGCCAAAGGGGAACTCGATCGCGGAGTTTTACTCATCGGCGTAGTCCACCGCCCGGCGATAGCCCTGCTTGAACCCCTTTCGAGCACCCCGGCATAGTGCTACCTCGTAATAGGGTAGGGCGGCTTCCACCAGGTCGGCCGAGTAAGCATCCGAGCTCCTGTAACGCTCGATTGCCTCCGCCTCGACCTGCCCCGCCCTTCCGACGAGCTCGACCCGAGCCCGCTCCGCCTTGGCCGCGCGCTCCTCTGCCTGGGCCCGGTCCGCCTCAGCCTCAGCTCGGAGACGCTCCGCCACCTCCGCCCGATCTAGCAGCTCGGCGCGTTCGAGCTCCCAGCGATTGTCTAGCTCGAGGCGACGCAGACGCTCCTCCTCCAGGGATCGGCTTGTCCTCTCGAGAGACTCTCGGGTCTTGGCGAGCTGTTCGGTCAGCACCCCGGCTTCCAGTCGGCTCGCCCGCGCCACCTCCCGGAACGCGGAGAACTCCTGCCGGAGCCCCTCATGCTCCCCCTTGAGTCGGGCCAGTTTCCTCTCGCAGCCCCCAAGGGTCCAGGCAAGGTTCGACCGCTCCGCCTCCGTCCAGGCGTGCGCCTCCGCCATCAAAGCCGCCGACCGAGCTATGACCAGGCCGCCCTCCATCAAGACATCAAGGATCCCGGGGGGGGGATATTGCGCCTTTCTCCCCCCTTCGTCCTTGCGGTAATCGACCGGCAGACCCGATACAGGTCGCTCGTAATGCCGAGCCTTTCCAAGGGCTCCAACAGAGGGGACCGCTCCGCCCGGGGCACCCCGCCAGAAGACTCCGCTCGAGTGACGGAACCAACCGCCTCGCGTGCCACGGTCGGTTGGGGTTACGACGCCTCCCCGGGCGAACCCCCAACCTCGATCGGCGCCGCGGGACCGACCGCACCGGGAGCTCCAAGCACCTGGGGCTGCAACGCCCTAGCGGGCGAACCCCCAGCCCTGCCTGTCTCGGCCCGCACCTCACCGACCGAGACATTCCCGCCTTCGGCCAATCCCCCGGCCTCGGCGCCAGCTACTTCGACATTGGCCCCCTCTGCCTCCGTGGGGGGGAGAGCCGACCCATCGTCGCCCTCTGATGGGCCCCCGGTCTCCTCGGCCCCCTCTCGCCTGGCAGGTGGGGGAGCTGGCCCCGAGGGGTCGGCCCCATCTTGCCCCCGAGAGGGGAGCACCGCCGAGCCGGAGTCGCCCCCGGCGGTAGGAGGAAGACCGGCCTTCTTGGCCCGTTTCTTGGCCTTCACGGCCTCCCGCAACTTTCCCGCCATGGGATCCTTGCGCTTTGTACCAGTTGGCCGTGAAGACCCCACGGGAGCCACCCCCTTGCCCTTATCTCGGGCTTGGGCGCAACTCGCAGAAGCATCTGGTTCATCGGCCGCCGAGTCATCTCCCAGGTCAATGACCTCAGCAGCTTCCTCCAGAGGTTCCCGCCTAACGTCTGCCACAAAGGGAGAAGACCCGGTCAGGAGAAAGAAAGTAACTACCATCCCAGGAGAAGAGCCTCGAGAGTGGTACCTATCGACGTCAACCGCGTAAGCAAGCACCGTTCGATGTTCTCCGGCGTCACCAGCTCCTCGGTCGACTGGCGGTTACCCAGCAGACGAGCGGCCTGCCGCTCCACGTAGGAAGGGAACTCCTCCGGGCGAGGGGGAAGATTCGGATGAAAATTGGGCGAGATCGGACATCTCCAAAACTCGTCCGTCGCCTCCGACTTCACCCAGAAGAATTGGGTCTTCCACCCCTTGTGCGAGGAGTCCTTCGCAGCGAGGGAGATGCAACTCCTGTTCCTCCTCGCCTGGATGAAGTAAAAGCCCTTCCCCGCCGATGGGTGCGCTTTCAACTCGAAAAAATAATGAAAGAGGTCCAAGGAAGGAAAAATGTCGTGCTGACGACAGAGAATCCGAAAGGCGGAAAGAAGGAGATATGAGTTGGCCACCAACTGAATAGGCGCCAACCGGAAAAACTCGAGAAGCTGGAGTACAAGAGGCTCGAAGGGAAGGCGGAACCCACTCTTCCAAGCCAGAAGGAAAGTACAAATGTGCCCCGTACGGTTGTCCAAACTCGTCTCATACGGGGCGGCGGTAGCAAAGCTGTACCTGAGAGGCAAGCGAAAGTGATACTCCAGCTTCCTCACCTCGGCCTCCCCCAACTCACTACAGTTGGAGACGGGCTCCCGCCTCACCTGCCCGATTTCCAGAGGCAGACCAGCCATCGAGCCGGAAGATGATCCCTCGCGCGAGCTCGAAGACTCCGGAGGGGAAGGAAGTTGCCGGACCGCCTCCGCGGTTATCCTCGCCAACTCCTCAAACGCCGCCGCAAGACTCTGCGCCTCCACTGTGCCCTCACGGCGCATCAAGGAGCCCCAGAAGCAAAGAAACTAAGGAAAGCCCAAAACCCTGAGAAGCCTAGAACGACGAACAGCGCCCAACGCCTATAAAACCCTGGAGGAAGGCGGCGCGTCGTTCCGTGCTCCGAGAAAAGGGGGGCCCCTTCAGTTCAAATCCGTCAGGATCATCATTACGGGCCCAGGCGACCACTACACGTGGCTCCATCACGCCAACAGAATTCCACCCACCTGAGCCACGCCGGTCCAAAGCCTCAAAAACTACTCGACCGAGCCTCCATGGCTCGGGAGTATGAGGGGGACAAGTGGAGAGGGGGATTTCTGTAGCCCACCCAAAGAGCAGCCCTACTAGACCCAACAGGGTCCAACGAGGCAAGCCCACCTGGGTGACAGCCCACAGGGCCCACCCAGGGAAGAAAAGCCCAATAAACAAACACTCGAGGAACCAACTCTCCCCGGCGGCCTCTAGGCTCGGAGGGCCCGAGTGATGGTCAGGTCATAAGGAAGGTCCGGCCCAAGCCGTTTCCCCGCCCGGGAGAGACAGGCATTAGCCGACCTATCCGACCCCTCTTTCACCGAGCTATGCTCATCGCCCGGACAGGGCTGGCGTTTCAGGAGCTCGGCCAGACCAAATATCATCCGTTCAAGAGTCCCCAACGGATAGGGGAGTCAAGAAACCGCTGGACTTCAAGGCGATAACGTTCCCACGATAAGGCCATGAAAGCCCACGTTGAGGACGTAACTCCCGCCGGAGACCCCTCAGCTGGCAGGACTCCTGAAGGCGGCACACTATTTAAACCAGGGCTACCCTCCGACGGAAGAAGAGAGGCATTCAGGTACTCATATACCCTAACTCCTGAGCAATCCGCTTCACCCTCTGGTGGAGAGGAATCTCGCGCGCTAGCTTTTCTCCTCCCCATTATTGCTTCCACCACAGCTCTACTGACTTAGCCATTGGAGGGTTTTACCCCAGGGAAGCCCCCTGGGCCCTCTGATACGTTTCCCTGTCTTGCAGTTCATCTTCAGGTGATCCACAGCCCGCTCAGGATACAAGCGTGAGATCTCGCCTCTTCAATCTTCTTCTTTCTTACTCACTCAATTTCAAAGATTCCTTTAAGAGATGCAATCAATAGTAATGAAGTTAAACACATAAGAAAAACATTTGTTTCTGTCAAGGGTTCCAATAGAATATTTCTTTTGCACATATTTTTCAAATGGTATACTAGATTAGCAGCAATTTTCATAACATTCTTCATGAGCACTTGAGTTTAGTACACCCTTGTAACTAGAGGATACACGTTGTTTAGACGCCAGTATCCCTAAGCACTTGGATGGAGTAACTGTCATGCTTCATAGGAACAGAGATTGCATTTACACTTCATGACACACTACAGATCATTTCTTTGATGAGTGAGATGTATTTCTCAGTGTGCATGCTATTGCTCTGCCAGATTATCAATCATTTTTAAGCAGAGTTAACTATGGCACCTCATGACACAGTCCTTTGGACATGGTTTCTCAGTGACCAAGGTCATTGCTCTGACAGGATTTACCCTTAGACATAATCCATATTCTCAGATGTTTAAAAATCAATACTCATTTCATACATATCAATCAAGGAATATCATGATTTCAGAATTCAGAAGAGTTTAAAAGACTCAACATGAAAATGTTGGTTAAAGTTTATTAAGACCAACTCAGATATTTTCAAGATATGTTCATAAGCAAACACAAGACATACATGAAACATCAACCGGCTGAAAGAATCAGACATTCATAATCCTATATAATAGAAGATTCCTCTTTAATTTATTTTCAGATTTATGATCAGGATATATACAGAGAATACTTTCTGAGTTTTCAGGAAAAAGGCCGAAACATTTTTGGGAACAGCCAATTCAACAGATGATATCAATGAATAGGATGAGTGAAGATGGCTGATAACAGTTGAAGCAAGAAGCTGAAATGTGTTGCATTACACATTCATCACAGGGATTTAGGCAAGATAGCCGTTCAATCTGAAGATGGGAAGTTCAGATGGTAGAATATGAATAATGCTCCCCCTAAATGTATGCATGATCTAACATTCCTAAATGTATGCAACTCTGACCTATGGTACCAGGCGGAGGACTTGGTCTAAAGACTACCTCACACATAGTAAGCACTTCCAGACAGAGTTCATCTGCCCTTTAGTATCTTACTATTTATATACCAAGAGTCATGCATGACAATCCAATGCATATGCAGTTCTACATGCATCTTTTAGCTAACACTATGCCACTTATATGCAATTGTGATGCATGTGCATGTCAAATGTGCAGATGAACATTTTTAAGCATGAAACATCATCCAAGCAGCAGACTTACTCAACTCACTTTTTCAGATTTTTTAGAATGCAATTTGTTTTTCAGAGATTATGCATTTTAACAAATATCAACTAACTGCAATTGACATATGTATGCATCAAATGCAGACATTCTTTAAACTCATGTATGCACCAGTGCATGATAAAAGAAAATTACAAAAGGCAGATGTAGTTCTAGACATGTATGCATTGACATATTAAGCATGATGTTCAATTAAAACAAAAATTCAGGTGAACAAACATTTAATCAGCAGAGTTGGGGTTTACCATACTTTGGATGCCTTGGTTTATTTGACCCCCTTTTATTCCTCATCCCAAGGCATACCTGCAAAGCACAGATCTCATTTTGTGTTTCTAGGTACCCAAGACTTCTTGGGTCCTACTTTGTTAGTAACACCTCTGATAGGTGCTTTCCACATTCTTTGGGCATGTAAGTCATCAGACTTCATTAAATTACACTCACTCATGGAGTGCCCAACCTGTCCACAATTATGACAGGAAACAGCAGATCTTGAATTCTTTTTATGCACAACATTGTTAGCATGGAATCTGTGTGCATTATTGTGAACATAATTTTTATGTGCATTGGCGTGAAGATTTCTGTTACTTGCATGAAATTTTGGTTTACCTTTACCTGCCCACCAGCATTCCAAAGCTCGGTGGCCAAATTTTCCACATTCAAAGCATGCCAGAATCTTTTCTTTAGAAACAGATTTATTTCTTCCAAAAACATTTCTATTTGCAGGGAGTTTTATATTTTGAAAGAATGTTCTTCCCTGAGTATGCCAACAGTCCTTGACTGTATGGCCATGTTTTCCACAATGAGAACAATGAATTTTCTTTTCCCTAAGGACATGCTTTCTACCCTGATTGTTTTGAACAGCTGCTAGGTCATCCTTTTCCATCAAATTACACTCATGCATCAAATGTCCATATTTGTAACAGTAGTGACATATCATTTTCTTTCTAGATGCATGCGAGTGTATGGGTGAAACATGCAGAGTGGGAAGAGGAACTTGTTGATTTTTTTTTCTATTTTTCTGTTGTTTTCTTTTGAGCAGTTGACTGATAACCAGGAAGGTTCTGAGGGCTTTGAGAAGTTGAACTGGACATAAAGGAAGTTTGAACTTTGTTTTGAAAACACTTCTTATTTGAGGGATTATAGCCCAACCCTTCCTTCTGAAAATTTACCTTAGTTCCTAGAATTTTGTCCAGATTATCTTTCCCGTCCACAAATTTTGACAAGGAATTATTCAAATCTTCAATTTCATTTTCCAAAGAAACGATGTGTATTTCATAACTGGCAATCTCTTGTTCATTGTAATTTACACATTCGCTTAGTACCTTGTTTGCAATTTTACATTCCTCAATTTCTTGTTCCAGATTTCTCAATTTTTCAGACTCTTCAATGTAAACAGTTTTTCCTTTTTCTAAGAGAAGAAGTTTCTCTGACATAGCAGTGTTCAACTGTTTCAATCCTTCAACCTCTTGAATTAGTTTGTCATTTTTTGATTTCAGATTTTCAATTTCTTCAACAGAGTCTTTATCAATTTTTATTGAACTCATTTTATCATTCAGCTCTTCCTCTATCTGTTCAAGCTCCAGAATCTTGTTTAACATATCTTTGTTTTCTTCTTTTAGAGAAGCAATAAACTTCTTATGCCATTCTAAATTTGAGTGAAGATTTTCATTTATTTTCTTAAGAAATGGACACTCATTGCATGCAGATTTAACCGAACATATTGTTTTAACCTGGAGTTTTTCACATTGTTTCTTAAGACATTCATTTTCAGATTTTAGAACATTCAATTTAGCGTTAACAGAATCAAATTCTTTCAACAGTTTTTCATTCTGAACTAAATCATTAACATGAACCTGATCATTCTCAACCGAGCCAAGTTTTTCTTTTAGTTCAGAGATTTCACATACAAGTTTTTGATTTTCTTCTTTAAATAGGCCAATTTGTTTCCTTGAACTTTCCAACCCAGCTTCAAACTCTTTTAATTCTTTTTGCTGTTTTTCAAGGTCTTTCTACAATTCCATGTTTACAGATTCTATGGCAATAGATTTTTCAGCAAACAAATTCTTCTCTTGCTCAAGTTTCTCAAATTTTTCTTCATTTTCTTTAACAGTTTTTTTAAGAAAGTCATTTTCAGATTTCAGTCTACTTAGTTCAGAGCAAACACATTTAAGTTCATTCATCAATTTTCATTATGGTTTTTATGCATATGGATATCTGACAAATAGGCATCATGAGATTACTTCATATTTGAACAATTTTCACATTGTGAACTTGAACTACCCTGATCACTTTTCTTTTTCAAGTTCTTGTATCGTTTTCTTAATTGTTCATGAGACTCAAACAGCTCAGCATATGCATTCTCCCAATCATCTAAAGAAAAATTCTCGAAGATGTTTACCTCCTCCTCATCATCTTCTTCTTCATTTTGGCTGCTGCTATGAATACTTCCTTTAGCCATCATGCAGTTGTCTTCATTTAACCTGTGAGTTAGCTTCAGCTCCTCCAGGATGTCTTTGGCAGACCTGCAATCATAAAAACAAGAGTGTAAGGCTCTGTCAGTGGCTGTTTTCATCAGATTGAAGGCTTTCTGATTTTCTCCATCCTTTGATCTGTGGCTGTTGGTCCATTTGGACACTTTCTTTGGTAATTTGTGAGGACCTTGTGAAATTAATTTCCACAGATCAGGATTAACTGCATCAACATAATTTCGTAGACTGATAAACCACGCATTAAAATTAGAACCATTGAAAACCGGTGGATCACCCATGAAAGCTGATCAGATAAATGCAACAGGAATAATGAAGCACCAAGACAGCAGGATCGAATCTACAGATCGCTAAACCTTCTAAGCAGACAACCTGCTCTGATACCAATTGTTGGGACGGTGCGATAAATACAGAGGGGGGGTGAATGTATCCCCTTCAAGAATATTGCCCAAATTAAAACAATTCGCCTGCTACTAGATACAGTTGCAGAATAAAAGCTATCGAGTTCAAATAGACATTTGATCGACTAGATGAGCTGCTGACTATACTAGTGGAACCTGATGAAGTCTAATGCCAAATGACAGTACAATGCAAACTAGACTCACTTACCAAGATGTAAAGCTCAAGGCCACTGTAACTCGAAACAAGACTATTCAAACAACCTGTGAAACAGATAGAAGATATGGAAGAGCACACCACAAGCAAACCACAGAATAGCAGGGTTTTTAGGTGGTTCGGTCCACAGACCTACGTCCACCCCTCACTCCCAACCGGAGTGAGGCTTCCACTAGCACAATGCTAGAACACTGCAGACTCAGTCTGCGAACAACATGCTGCCACACAGCTTGAACAACCAAGGGAAACAAATCCCTCAACCAAGCTCTGCTACCTACAGAACTTGAAACCTGTTCTAGCTACCAGCTAGAACAGAACCAGAGACACCTCTCCCTTCCTCCACACACCGGAGGGAACCTGCTAATGACAACCTGTCACTAGCAACACCAGAGATCACCGATCTCTCTTCCTCTGAACCGAAGGGAAACACACAAGTGACTTCTGGCCACTTGCAAACCAGAGGTCGTAGACCTCTCTTCCTCCAGACCAGGAGGGACCCGACCTCAGTCTAGAGGATCGGAAGAACACAGTAAATCAGATCGAATAAAAGGAAAAATAAGAAATGAAAATAACACAGCAAACACAAGCTGTAAATGAAGGAACATCAGATGTGGCTCTCATCGGAGTTGACTGGCCTGGATTTGATCCACGGTCCAGTGGACAGATCTTCAGTCGAGACTACTTTCTTCTTCTCCATGAACTCTCACTATCTCTCTGCTCCTCCTCTTTTTCTCTTTCTTTTCCTGACACTCAATCGTGCAGCCTCTCTCTCTGTCTCTTCTTTTTCTGTTCTTCTTCTTTTTCTTCTTCTGCTGTTGGTTTCTCACTGTATAGACTTTGCCCCTTTATCTCTCTGCTTTTGTATCTCTTCATCCGAAGACAAACCCTTCTATTTATATCAGCAGCAGCATTGGGCGCGTGTGGTCTCCACAGCTCCCGCCCAAACCTTGGACCACGTGGCAGCTCTCCAGCAAGCTTCAGCACTTGTGTCACGATCCTGGGCCTTTATCCATTCTTGGATCACGTGCTCTCATTAGTCTGAATCCTCTGCAGGCAGAGACAAATGAAAACATGACTAGTTAGTTCAGTCATACAACCACGACTGTATATACTTTAGAAACAACAACTGAGTAAGTGTGTACAATCGTGAGAGAGTGTATAGACTTAATGAATAAGCGGCAGTGTACAGACTTAAAAGATACAGCGTGATAAGCAAACGAATATATATACTTTAGAACAGCAAATGATCAAGTATGTACACTGAGAGAGTGTATAGACTTGTAACATGCACTCTCAGTGTATAGACTTGCTGATGAATGCATTATCATAACAAGATAGAATGTGTAGACTTCTGTGAAATGCATGAGGGAATCGGGTGTATAGACTTTAGGTAAAGCATGTAATGCAACACAGTGTATAGACTTGAAGCCATGAGAATGAGTGTATAGACTTAGTTAGTTCAGGGCTATCCATAGCAATGTATAGACTTAATGGATAAGCTCATGAAAGGCAGTGTATAGACATGTGATGAACAATGCAAACGAGCTTTACCAATGTGTAAACTTTACAAAGCTTCAGCCACTGTATAGACTTCACGAAGCCTAACCAGTGTACAGACTTGGAACGAGTGTGCTGTGAGCACTGAAGACTCAAGTTAAAACAACCGAATGTATAAAGTTGTGGTTGAACAACACAATGTATAGACTTGAAGCAAGACTCTTAATAAGACGGTGAACAATGTATTGACTTGATGCCCAACGGTGATGTATAGACTTCGACGAGCTTGAGCCAGTGTATAGACTTTGCCAGAGTGAGACGATGCATGAGACGCTCGGCTGTACAGACTTGCAAAGTTCTGAATGAGACGATCGACTGTTGGACCGATGTACAGACTCTGAATGTGAAGGCAGTCTGTATAGACTTGAATCGCTTGAAGCGATGTATAGACTTGGTGTGGCTCAAGCAGTGTACAGACTTGGAAGTTCCACTGTGGATGTATGGACTTGATGATCCACTGTGAATGTATAGACTTGATTGAGTGAAGCCGATGTACAGACTTGCCGATTCGAAGCCTCTGTACAGACTTTGAAGAGCAGTTCAATGTACAGACTTGAAGCCCCTGAGCTAATGTATAGACTTCACGCTGTACAGACTTTGAGGCTTTGAACGTGTAAGCTGAAGTGATGTACAAACTTAGCGATGTATAGACTTGGCCAGAAAACGTAGGGAAAGATATGAGTGTATAGACTTGGCCAAGCGTAGGAAAAGCCTCCAATGTGCAGACTTTGAACTCTGAACACTATACAGACTTTGCAATCAACAGGCGATGTATAGACTTTGAAACAGAGACAATGTATCAACTTTGAAACAAAGGCAGTGTATAGACTTGATGCAGTTCTGCTGCCAATGTACATACTTTGATTCCCAAATGCGATGTAGAGACTTTGTGAGATGTATGAACTTTAGTGTGTGCGAGCCTGCTGACATGCAATGTGTAGACTTTGAGTGTGTGAAGTAGGCGTTGTACAGACTATGCAAGCATGACATTGGGCGATGTATAGACTTACACTATCGGATGTGTAGACTTCATGAGAATGCAGCAGCCAGTGTATAGACATGAAGCTTGACACTCCAGTGTATAGAGTTGAAGCTTGGAAGGATGTATAGAGTTGAGCTGTACAGACTTTGGCAATGTGCAGACTTAACTGGTCAGGCAGTGTACAGACTTAGAATATTAGGACCAGTGTATAGACTTCAGTTAGAAGGTGCCCGATGTACAAACTTGAAGAAGTTATGCCAATGTACAGACTTAATAGATCAAGCTGGTGTATAGACTCGATGCCTTGAAGATCAATGTACATACTTTGAAGACCGACCTAGCAGGATGTGTAGACTTAGAATGCAACCAGGATGTCTAGACGTGATGTGAGGCAATGCACAATGAACATGAACTAATGAATTGAATGCATATAGCAGACAAGAACTGAATGTATGCTGGAGAACTAATTAAAGCATTACCTGATCTGTGCATTCACCTTACCTGTCATGATTTAACTTTGACTTGGGTTAACTTCATGACCTGTGAGTCATCCTTAAACCTGTTCTGACAGTTTCTCATAATGCAACAGGATTATATCATCAAGGATGTAAACATAATGAGGCATAATACTGTCATCATCAAAACTCCAGAACCACAGGGGACACATCACCACCTTTATCGGGATCCAATCCCGCATCCACATTAAACTTGGCGTATCCACGACAGACATCCGTACAGCTTTTTCGTTATCTTCGATGCTTCAAATGTGGACTCTCGTCCGAACAGTGTATGGTCCGTTAGTGACCGACATATATCCCGGGATCTAATCCCGTGCTTGCATTAAACTTGCCGTACTCACGGCAGACATTTGTACGGGTTTATTTCCGTTTACGTCTTCAATACGGATCTTTGTCCGAACATAAAATAGTCCATGAATGACCAACAAAATCTAAATGGAACGAGACGGCTCTCGTCTTCCCCCAACCACACGTGTGGGAATATCAATAAGACCTTCGTGAGTCACGTCTAGACCTCGGGTTCACCCCAACCATGGTCATTACCTGACCCACATCCTAGGCCAATAGCCAGCTATCTCTATACACATCTCTGTTTTGGAATCTATTCCCAGAACACTTTCCTGCTGCCTTTCGGCACCGAAAATATTAACGATGCCCACGCAAGCCTCGTTTGGACCGCGGGAGGCGCCCCCGGAATGGTCCTGACTCAATCTCGCACTGGGCCAATGAACTCGCTGATTTCTGACCACTATAACCGGGATTCAACCGAATGTCTTCTATCCCTTTGAACAATAAATTTGCAGTACCCTGGCATACCTATGCTCCAGCTTTCCCCGTGACGATCACGATTCTCTGAAGTCGACGCTCGTCCGAATATCAAAATGGTCCCTTGAGTGACCGACATCTTTTGAATGCTTGCTTCCCTAGACATAGGGCTTTCCGACTGATTCGAGACCGCTATCGGCTTGTTTCTCTCGATATAGTTTCTTGGCCATGAGGCCCTGATTTCCGGTGATTAATCAAGGGTGTTCCCCTCTTCGAGGGGATGTAAATAATGCCGTGACCTTTATGGCGTGGCGGGTCTCAATCCCGACACGAACCACACAATCGTCTGATTAGTCAGATCGAGCGCACCATAAATCGTCACTTCGTGACTGGCACGCCCACGCACTTAATAAACACCAATAAACAAATAAACAACGATTTAAATAACAAGTGCGTCCATAGTGGAATATCTCCAGGAGTACACCTTTGTGCTTAAGCACAAGGCAGGGGCAAAGAACAAGGTGGCAGACGCACTGAGTCGTCGGGTGATGATGTTGACCACCATGAGTGTGGAGGTGGTAGGGCTAGAGAGGCTAAAGGACGCTTATGTTGACTGTCCGGACTTTGGTCCTATCTATGCCATCCTTCAGGCTGGTCCCTCGCGCGATTATAGCGAGTTTGTGCTACAGGAGGGTCACCTATTCCCGGGTGACAAGTTGTGCATCCCACAGACTTCTGTTCGTGACTTTCTTACGTGGGAGATGCACGCGGGAGGTCTTGCTGGCACTTTGGCCGGAACAAGACCATAGAGGCGGTTGAGCATCGATTCTCTTGGCCTAGCCTAAAGTGGGATGTTGCTCGTATTGTGGCCCAGTGCCGCACTTGTGCTATGGCCAAACAAAGGAAGCAAAATGCCGGCCTCTATACTCCCCTTCCTGCCCCGGATAGTCCATGGCAGGACATTATCATGACTTTGTGTTAGGATTGCCTCATACCCTTCGAAAGCATGACTCGATCTTTGTGGTTGTCGACCGGTTCTCCAAGATGGCATTATTCATCTCATGCTCCAAAACCTCGGATGCCTCCAGAGTTGCCCATCTATTTTTTTCACATTGTGTCTCTAGGTTCGGACTCCCACGCACTATAGTGTCCGATAGGGATGTGCGCTTCACTAGCTATTTCTGGAAGACCCTATGACACATGATGGGCACCCAATTGAAATTCTCCACTATATATCACCCCAGACCGATGGTCAGACTGAGGTTGTCAATAGGAGTTTGGGGGATCTTCTTAGGTGTCAGGTCCGAGATCGAGTCAGGGATTAGGATTTGGTCTTACCCTTAGCAGAATCTACCTACAACGATTCGGTCAATAGGTCTACAGACATGAGCCCCTTTGAGATTGTCACTGGCCATAGACCTAGGAAGCCTATAGACTTAGTCCCATCTCCCATCCAGTCCCGTGTGTCTGAGTCAGCTAAGTGCTTTGCCACTCATATTAGGTAGTTCCATGAGCATATACGTCGTCACATTGAGTCCAGCAATGCACGATACAAGGAGTTGGCGGATGCCCACAGGCACCACCGTGAATTTCAGGATGGTGATTATGTTATGATCAGGGTCAGACCTGAACGGTTTCCCCTAGGAGCCGTGAAGAAGTTGCACGCTCGCGGTGCTGGTCCGTTTCGAGTGGTGAGGCAAGTCGGATCAAATACATATGTTGTGGACTTGCCAGAGGATTACGGGATTAGCTCCACTTTCAATGTTTTGGATCTAGTCGCCTATAGGGACCCAACGGTGATACCCAGTGAGCCCTTTGAGCCGTCTCTACCTCTTGTGAGCGACACCACCCCAGAGTGTCCACCTCCAGCCTTGTTACCTCAGCAGCGAGAGTAGATAGAGTGTATACTAGATGAGCAAGTAACGACTACTCGAGGCGGAGTGTACCAGCACTATTTGGTGCGATGAAGGGGGCGGCCCGTGTCCGAGGACACGTGGATCACCCAGGCAAAGCTATAGAGGGTAGACTCTGATCTGCTGGAGCGATATCAGAGTGACCCTGACCCCTACTCGACAGGGTCGAGTTTCCCCCACCCGGGGAGAATTGGTGGGGACACCAGAGCTAGTGGTCGGTACCAAACGCGCAGCACGCCAACTTCCTTGTGGTTGGGTGACAGCACGGAGCTTCCATCGGAGTTTTGATATTTTTATGTATTTACTTTGAGTGTATTGTTCTTGTATTTATACTTTTGTATTTGGTGTGTTTAGTTAGGCTAAGTTAGTGGGTTTTGTTGTAAAAAAGCCACTTGGGCCCGGCGAGACCCCACCTTCCCTCCCATTGGGCCACTTGGCTACTAGGGTCCATGAGGGCTGGCCCAAGGACCACCTTGGACTTGGACCATTGGATCAATGAGACAAAGGTAGAGGAAATTCAAGATTCCTCCCCTTAAAGTCAAGGTGGTGTCCCCTCCTTGTCCCCCATGCTTGTCCCCCATGTGGGATTAAACAAATCCCATAAGTCTCCTTTCCCTATCATACCCTCCCACCTACCCTTGACCAAGGGTATTCTAGGTATTTTGGCTAGGTCTAGGGTTTGAATACTTATAGTCTCTCATTGTATTTTGGTGGAACTAATGAGAAAATATTGGAGAAAATTGCTTGGTGCGCACCCCCCTCTCCCCTTGGTGTTCTTGGTGTTCTTCCTCCTCCCGCCTCCAATCTCTTCCAGATCTGATCCCAGATCTTCTACCTCCCTCAAATATCTTTCTCTTCCCTTCTTCCTCTATCTATTGTGAACGTTCACCGCCGCCGGTGAGCCACCACAAGTCGGTCTTCATCCTGCTACCCCAAACTCGGAGTTGCTGGATAGCAGCTCGGTGAAAGGTCTGGTACGAAAGATCCGACCGTTGGATCGTTGTGAAACTTTGAGGGTAGGTTCCCCACGTCTTAGGACATTCCTCATTTAAATTTGAAGTCGATCAGAGCTCGTTTAGGCTATTTCCCAGCCACCTGTTCATCTTCTCTAAAATCTGCCTGTGTGCAGGTCTGCGGGATAGATCTTAGTAGCCGATTTTTATAACCTATAAAATGTTTTCCAAATCTCTAAAAAGAGCTATGTGCGTCTCCGTCACCCTCCCCTCTACCCACCATAAAAATTCCAGGTCCTAATTCTCCCATTTGATCCTCGGTCAAAGCCCTTGATCAGGGAGGTTAGGTTCTGTCCAGTCTGTTATGTATTTCGGGACAGTGTGCTCAGTCATTTTACAGTCACTCCCATTTTCAATCCAACCATTGGACGAGTGTTTAGTTCCCATATAATGTATGGTTTCGAGTCCTCTTTCAACGGTACCTTTTGTGTTCCGATCCGACGTCAGAGTTGAGCGTAGCAGCCGATCTCACAGGAGCGCGCAGATCTAGATAGAAACACAACAGCGGGACAGCCTTGGGAGATAATTCCCAAGAAATTGGCCGCCTCCACTCCAGTGACCACCGCTCCCGGGGATCGACTCGGGACACTCTAGGAACGTCCCCGCCAGTCGCTGCAGCCAGGAGCCACCCCGGACGTCGCCGTACCAGCAGCCGGTCCCATGTGCCATCCTGTGGGCTCGGGTGAACGGAGTTGAACCGGCCGACAGCGTCCGCCCGAGCGCCACCGACTGTTGCTCGCCAACCCCAGATTGGTGCTCCCGGACCCCACGTGTCGCTTGTTACCTCCCTACGTGGAGTGGGCTTTAGCATTATTTCTGTAATTATTAATTATTACTGTACCGGGAGTTTCGGATCTCGGCCGGAATGTCTTCCCCATGCCCCGAGCATGGAGGTACACTCGCCACCCCCTTTTGTCGTATTTTACTTAGCTAGTATGCATTCTAGATGCCGCTGCATGTGAGTAGGATATTTTATTAGCTTGCTATATTTTAATCACCGCTGTGAGTTGTGAGTGCAAGACCCGTCCCGTGACTCGTTCCGAGCACGAGAGTGAGCCGACCACCCGAGTCTCAAAGCCGGTTTCCCAATCATGCACGATCATCACGTTTCCCTCGCCGGGGACGACTGTGAGTTAGTGCTTCTTGTTTGGGGCATGACCGCCTCTTCTGGAGATCGTTCGATGTTGTGTTGTAATGTCATTGCTGGTCACGTCATCTTGTTAGCCGAGTCATCCTTTAGAGTCCAAGGTCGCAACCCGTCCGCGTCGAGTCTCATAGTCATACCGCATCAACTCCCGATGCGTGATTCCTCCCCGGCGCGAGGTGAGCGTGCTGTAGAAAGGCCAAGCTGCTTTTACCCGCCCGGAAGAGGGCGCCAGAAAGGGGGGCGCGCTAGATTAGAGGGCGCGCCAGATTAAGCCTGTTCCATCGTGTTTGCCCGACACGAGCCCGATTGCGGGCCCCGAACTGATTCCAGGAGTCACTGTGATCCTTCATCTCGTCCTGGTCTTGCAAAACCAAGGCGGGAAGTATTGACAAAGCTTTCAGGTCGTTGAACAACTATTTTCGGAATCCCGTGCACCTTTAGCTCGGACACGCGGGTTTTCCGCTGATATGGCCTTCGGCACAGTGGTTTGTGCTACTGGCTCGACTTAACCCGCATCGGTAGATTTCTTGGGGAGCGGGATACTACCCGGGGTGTTTTCACCTTGACTGGGCGGTCGTTCGGTCACTAACGGACCTAATTTGCTGAGGAGCCGTACCCGTGCCGAGTTGTCCGGGACTTCTGCTGATGGGGCCTCCGGTTCCCTATTCTGAAGGGCCAGAGACATTCTATCACCTCAGGAGGGTCTCTTGTCAGGTGGCGAATCACCGGGTGTATTCTTGTCCTTGGTCGGACGACGGATATTGTTTATGCGGCACGATCGAGTCGATACCGGTTCATTGGACAGGCCTGACGACACTGTCGGTTTGTTGTGAATCCTTCCGCTCCTCCTGAGGTTGTAGATACGCCAAAATTGATGCTATGTTGATCAAATCTCATGTCACTATGTTGACGCCCCAAAGTGAACTTCAATATTTCTATAATATAAAGTTTTTCTATTTTTGTGATTTATTCTTGCATTTTTTTTGTGATTCACGACTTGATGAAGGGCGTGTTTTAAATAGTGACCTAATCTAGGGCGTGTTCTTAAGAAAGGACGACCAAATATGAGGGCGTCAATTCTTGGTATTATCCGGTTTCAAAATAAATTCCAATTATTGATTAACGTCCTTCCTCAGGGCGTGTTTTCAAGTAACGCCTTCATCTCAGGCGGTTTTATCATAATTTTCAAATAAGGTAAGTTTTATTGCCAAAATTAAATCCAAGAAGTGACGCCCTTGACCATGGTCGTGTTTTTGAGTAACGTCTTCGTGTAGGTCGTCAATTTATAATTTGACGCCCTGTTGAAGGTCGTGTTTTATCCTTCGGTGTCGTATTTGAGTATGCCTTTCCTGAATAGTTCCCTGCCTCCAATGGTCTCCTTGCTCGAATTGGAACTAGAGTCCTGCCTTCATTGATCATTGCCCGTCCTTATCTTCCTAAATTTGAGTTTATCTTCGGTTGAAACTCTATATAAAGGAGCTCTGGTCGATCTTGACAGAGGTTACCGAGGTCAGAGTTTTTATACATAGATGCTGAATTTACGGAGGCTATCCATCTTCTTCCTGTGCAATCTTTAGAGCTCTCTGCTTCCTTTTCTTCCTGCCAACAGCATCAGCTTCGGTTCCCCTTTACTGTCGTCAGGGACATCAGGGTTTTTTGCTTATCTAATTGTGTTGTTTTTCATCGGTCATCATACGGTTTTCTTCCTTGCATTAGCATTACATCCTTTTCCTTTCCCTAACTCTTAGGGGTTTTGAAACAATAAAAAAGGTGCGCATGTTGTTCTCTATTCATCATCATATCATTTATTCGGGATTGATACTACATTCACTTGGCTGATCCACTTCTCTTTGTTTATCTTTTTTTGTCTTTTTTGCAAAGGGTAATCAATAAAGGAAAACCCCCTTCATCGGCCGGCCGATTGAAGGAGGAGGAGGAATTCACAATCCATCCCGCGTTCTATTTTCCACCAGGTATTCGCGATCTTCTTTGTTTCTTCTTGAGGTAACCCCTCTGGCGATCACCCTCCTTAGTAGCACCACGTGCTTCTTTTCTTTATTATTATATCATCTCTCCCCCTTATGTTTTCTCGTATTTAAACTGTTCATGTGTGGATTTATCACAATCTACAAATTGGCGATCACAGTGGGACATTCACTGTTTTTCTTTTGATTACCATCTCCTATTGGCACCCACGTGTGCCCTTTCCCCTTCGGCACCCACGTGTGCCCTTTCCCCTCGGTACCCACGGTACCCCTCCTTTTGTGCCCCACGGGCACCCTCCACCGTGCACACCGCACACTCCCGGGATCAGCCAGTTCGTGATTGTTTGATTATTTCCTTAATTAACGCCTCAACCAGAGGCGCTTTTTCTTTTAACGCCTTCATCCAGGGTGTTTTCTTGCTGTGTTACGTCTTCTGCCAAGGCGTCTTTCATTATTCTACTGCTTTTATCACACTATCTGTGAATTCACGCCTTGCCCCAGGGCGCCTTTTTATTGCGTAACACCTCACGTCAAGGTGCGTTTTCAGATTTGACGCCCTCTTGCAGAGGCGTCCTTTTCTCTTATAGCGCCTCACCCAGAGGCGTGTTTTTTTTCTCACTACTGGCTCGTGGGCTTTCACAGTGATTCACGACAGTGACTCTGTCGCCTCTTTTGTTGATAGCGACCTGCCCCAGGTCGTCTCTTTCCTGCGTTTTACAGAAACCTGTTTCCTGTTGCTGTCTGTGATTGTTGGACTGATTATTACATTACTTACCTATATTGCTATGATCTGATCATATTATTTTGCATCTTGTGGCATTTGGTTGAGAGACCTCCTCTCTCTACACTAGGATTCCACACACCTCTCTTGGAATCGGGACAACCCTCCATTGAGCACTCCGTCTCTTTGGACCGGAAATCCCTTTTCCAAGACCTCCGTAAGTCCCCACACCCGTGGATTCCCTCACGGACGCCGGGCTGGTTGTACCCTTGAAGTACCCGGAGTATAGAGAACCTATCGTTGGTAAGGAGAGAGAAAAAATCTAGTTAACCCGGAGATCACATTTGGATAAACTAGGTTTCACTTTGCAAAAGAGGGAATTATTCTGCAATTTAATCCACTCTACTCTCAAGCGTAACACTAAAATCTTGCGTTCATCTCAACTTGGTTGCATAAACTTGCTTGGGTTGATTTGGCTTGTTTGGATTGAGTGGGTTTTGTTTGATAGTTCCTTTATAAGGCCGTCTCTCCTCTTAAACATGCAACTCCGTTCAGGTAAAATCATCAACATGGCAGGCTACGGATATTCTTATGATGATGAGGATGAGAATGTTTTCAGTCAATATGAAATCCCCCTCCAAGATTCCATCTATCATGAGGGAAATTACCCTCCTCATTCCCATTATCCGCATGTTCATGTGGTCGACACCACTTCCAAAGAGGTTGAGCCCTCTTCTCAGGCTGTGCCTTCCAACACCTCCGGGAATTCTTCCCCATCCATTAATGTCACCGATTTAATTAATGCACTATCTCAGTTGGATGATTCCCAGCGGCAGGCAGTTCAGGCCGCTTTGAAAGGAAAGTCCGTTCCCTCTTCCTCCCCCAATCCCCCTCCGGTCGAGAGTGGCCATCACATTGTTAATGACCAGGCGGTCCTGCATAAACCTCCTTCCCGTCCACCAACGCCCGGTACGGCCATGCCGGCCCAACAGGCGAGCCACTCTGCGGTTAGGCACCAATTTCTCCAACCTCCCCGAATTTTACGGACGCCTATACCGCATTCTTTTATTCAAAATCCGACCCCAGTCGAGTCCGACACTAATGTTGTACTGCTTCAGAAGTTGGCAAGCATGGAAGAGCAACTGAAGAAGGTCACTACGGCCAAGAACGCCCCGGAGATCTCGCTCCCTACATTGCCAGTCTTCCACTTACCACCATCTGAGATGCCGAACTTCCGGCGATATAATGGGACTGGTAACCCTTTTATTCATTTGAAGGATTTCATGTACGAGACCTCCTTTTGGCAAGACAACAAGGCCTCTCTGGCTTACTTATTCAGGAGATCTCTGGAGGGGCCAGCCCTTGAATGGTTTTATTCATTGGATCCTGCTGATGCCGGTGACTTTGATATCGTTCAGAGAAAGTTCTTGCATAAGTACAGAGACCGGGTCGGACCCTCCCTCTCACTCACAGACCTGGTTGCGGAAAAAATGAAGCCCGAGGAGGACTTCATAATGTTTGCTGATAGATGGCGGTTGATGGCCGAGAAGCTGAAAGATACACTGTCGGAACAAGAACAAGTCAAGATGATAATTTCCAATGCAACTCCTCAGTTCCGGCATATCTTGGCCATGAATAGGTTAACCACCATGGAGGAGCTCTATGAAAGGGCTCGTCATATCCAGACGCAGATGAAGGATTCGCCCATTATGGGCATGTTTGAGCCGAAGCCACGGCTATTTAAGAAAAGTACAAATGTAAACAACAGCGGGCCCACGACGGAGGGCACAATTGCAAACGAGCAGGTTGGTGTAGTTGGCCACCCCACCATCAATCTAACCCACGACCTAACCCACCTCCACCACAAAACCCCCATTTCAACTCCACTCCACAACGCCAATTCGCACCCCAACATTCATTTGCTTCACCGTAAAACCAAGCGCCCCGCGCTAACCCTCCAGCTCCGCAACAGTACCACCAGGTACCACCACCTACCAACTATGGCCAACAACAACAACGGAGACCACCACTTGGCCCCAAAAGGGACCACTATCCTCCACTACCAGAAAGTCTCCCGGATATTTTCAATGCTTTAATGGCCGCCAATTTGCTCATGTTACCAAGGGAAAGAACAGCGTGGCCCGCTAATGTTGATACATCCCGTTACTGCGCTTTCCATCGTGCACCTGGTCATAACCTTGATCGTTGCTTCCACTTCAGAGATTACATTTATGACCTAAATGACCAGGGTGGCATCAATTGGGATGAGATGAGACAGTTCATCGCCACCATGAAAGAAAGAAGGTCTCATCGGCAGCAACAGGCTCAGCAGCCATAGCAACCAGCTCCACAGCAGCAATAACAAGCTCCAGCGCCTCAGCACGATATGGGGATCGTCCACAATCCACTGCCGGAGCACCCGCCAAACCAGCACGTAAACCTTGTCATGTCTCTCCATGAGGTGGAGAGAGGGCAGGGATGGCATGAAGAAAACGCCTCTGTCGGGGCATTTAATCACAATCAAAATCAACCTCCGCGCCTCTTGCGCACCCTTTCTTCTTCTTCTGCTCCCCAAATGGGCCGATCCCTTCTGCACCCCGTTAATCCACCTCCTACCACCAATTCTCCAACCTTGCCGGTTCGCCCCCTTCTTACACGCTTACCACCTCCACAGCCTACCCCACAACAAAACCCATCCACCACCAACCCTTCGCCACTGCCACCTAGGCCACTCCTCATCCGCCCATCGCCAACGCCCACTGCACCCCCCACCACTACTCCTTCACCAGCAAGGATCCCCCCACCATCGGTTCCACCACCTTTTGTACCCAGAACTCTTCTCATTCCACCCCCCACCAATTCCCCCCGCATTCGGGTATCCCTTTCTACTCCTACGCCTCCTACCGGGGCACCAACACCCCCTACGGGGATTCCCTCGGCGGGAACTCCCACTCCACCACTTCTTAACATCAACACACCTTCTTCTTCTTCTAATCCTCCTCCCACACTTGCCCCGACAGAGGCACGTCAAGGCGTGGCGCCGCTCCGCAGTGGACGAATGTTCCACCGTATTTTTCCACAGAGAGAGCTAGAGCCCGTACAGGGGCCGTAAGAGCAAAAACAAGAACAAGAGTCAGTGCCAGGGACTCAGTATGATTTGCTAAAGCACTTGGACTGAACCCCAGCAAGGATTTCAATCCTGGAATTAATTAAAAGGTCCACCACTCATCAGCTAGCTTTGAAAGAATATCTGCAAAAGGTGATGGTCAATGAGGACATTCCAGTTGAGCAGATAGTCACGGTTTTAACGCCCGCTAGCAGTCAGCCGGCAATTACTTTCCATGAACATGAACTGGCGCCACTCCCAGCAAGAAAGTACGCTCTATGCATCACAGTTGACATCAATAAGGTGGCTGTTAAGCAATGTCTGGTGGACACTGGGGCATCCATCAATGTCTTGCCACCTAGCACCTTGGAGTTGTGTGGCATTCCGGAAAGCCAAATTTGGCCGTCTACTATCACAGTAACTGCATATGATAACACGAAGAAACCTCCTCTAGGCATGATTACGTTAAAAGTAAGTTTAGGTCCTACCGCCATCACAGTAGATTTTCACATTCTGGATATGGATCCGACATTTAATGGCATTCTGGGATGCCCCTACATTCAGCAACTCGATGCGGTGCCCTCCACAAATCACCAGTGCCTTAAATTCCCACACAAGGGCCGCATTATTAAAGTTACCAGTATGCCAATTCTGCCAGAGGAGGATATTCACGTGGCTTCATCAGTTCCGTCCATGTGGCCGGCCAACAAGCCACTATTATCCGTGCTGGACGTCCCTTGTCCACGACCAATGCCAGAAAAAGTCACAACAGTTGCTATGACACCCCTGCCTCCCAAGGAAAAAAAGAAGAAAACAATGATGAACACCTCTGGCTGGAACATCTTAATGAAAATGGGGTATCAAAATGGCAAAGGTCTGGGTGCCAATTGTCAAGGCAGGATTAGGCCTGTTAAACCTCAGAAGCTGATTACACGAGGTGGCCTAGGTTACAAAGGGCCAGGCAAAAACAAAGATGAACCATGGGCATTTATGACATCTACATTAAAAACAGATCGCCAACCGCTCACTTGGACATTGAAGACACATTTTGTCACAGGTGGCTTTCAAAATAATGAGCAAACTACCGTAATTACTTCCATGCTAGATTGTCAGGATGTCCATGCTAGACAGTTTGCTCGTCATATCGCACCGTTGGCCACATACAAAGCCCTGGAGTCCTTAAGGCCTGACAAGAGAAGGAAAATGGATGATCCAGAATGTGACTGGTACAGGTGGTTCGATATGCAGGATATTACTATTTCTTTGAGCCGCCTCTTCATGCCGACTGATCCGGAATGGCTGCCACTTATTCATGAATTGATTGAGAAGCCGGCCGTAATTACAGATAAGAGGCAGCTGCTGAGTGACTACACTGATACTGGAGAGCCAGATGTTCCGTTTGAAGATGGTTTCACCGTGGACAGGCTGTGGGCCGGCCTCTTTTCTCTCACTTCCATGCATCCATCTGTGCTTGCTTCTCTATATTCTTATCGGTTTGGTCGCGTGCCAAGACCGCCTCCGATTACAATCAATTTGTCTCCAGATTCAATCCAAGTTTCTCTCACAATTCCTTCTTCGCTCCTCGAGTGATTTTCTAAACTCTCCATCACGCCCCCGCGCGGGCCATCACTGATTCAATCTTTCTCTGATCTGGCAATTTTCACTCCTCCTGCTATCCTCCCTTCACACTGCTTTCTTCTTGAAACAGAAAATAAAAATGAAGAAAAAGACAAAAATGAAAAAAAAAGCCAAATTCCTAACTTTCCAAACCTCCATTTCTGTTGAGGAGACCTCCTATTTCTCTTCTGAGTGCGTCCCGACCCAGGGGCCGCTCCTTCAAGATTCATTGCTAAATCTTTTCTCCCCCTCTGGTGAGGGGACTTCCTCTGTATTACCTCCTGTATCCACTTTTTCACCTCCTTCCCTTCCTTCTTCTGATCAAGCTAGTTGCTCCTCCTCTTCTTTTGCTAACGCTAAAATTCAAGGGGTAGATTCACATAGAAGTCCAAGGGTAAGCAGATTCCCCATAGGTTTCTGTTGGAGTTAGCTATCAGATGCCAGGCTTGTTTAGCTCTTCCTGAATTTATAGAGAATCCAATCATCCTGCCAGAGTTAGAATATGAGGATGCTGTTATTTCTTATGAGGGTTTGGGTGTCTATGAAATTATGAATGATGAAGACCCTATTGAAGAGGGGGATGAAAGTTATGAAGAATATGAGGATGAGGCTGATGCTTTTGCTAGTGGCATAAGACGATTTGACGAACCATCAGCCTCTGTAGAAGAGCCTACCAAAGAAATTAATTTGGGTACCGAGGAAGACCCTAGGATTGTCCTCATAAGCAAGAATTTGCCGCCCTCCGAAGAGGAGGCGCTCATTTTGGTTCTGCAAGAATACAAGGACACGTTCGCTTGGAGTTATGAAGATATGCCTGGTTTAGACCCTGCACTCGTCGAACACCGCCTTACACTTAAGCCAAGGTCTGTGCCGGTCAAGCAATGGTTGAGGCGTTTCCACCCTAATATGGCTTTAAAGATGAAAGAAGAGGTCGACAAGCTCCATAAGGCTAGATTTGTTAGAGTTGTCCTCTACCCCAATTGGGTGGCTAACATCATCCCGGTTATGAAGAAAGATGAAAAAGTTTGGATTTGTATAGACTTCCGGGATCTCAACCGCGCGTGTCCTAAGGATGACTTCCCCCTCCCTCATATTGATGTTTTGATCGATAATACGGCAGGATTTGAGACTCTCTCTTTCATGGATGGCTTTTCAGGTTACAATCAAATTCGTCTGGCTGAAGAAGATCAAGAGAAGACATCATTCACTACACCATGGGGTACTTATTGTTATGTGGTCATGCCTTTTGGACTTAAGAATGCTGGAGCTACCTATCAGAGGGCTATGATGGCGATTTTTCACGACATGATTCATATTTATATCGAGGTGTATGTGGATGACCTGGTTGTGAAATCAAGGACAAGGATTGAGCATCCTGAGGTTCTAGCTAAAGTCTTGCAAAGATCACGAGAGTATCAGTTGAAGATGAACCCCAAGAAATGCGTATTTGGCGTTTCTTCAGGGAAGTTGCTTGGTTTCATTGTTAGCAAGAGGGGAATTGAAGTTGATCCCAATAAGGCAAGGGCCATCAGAGACATGCCTCCTCCCAAGAATCTGAAGGAAGTTTGAGGACTAATCGGGAGGTTACAATTTATCTGCCGCTTTGTCTCCCAGCATTCACAAAGATGTAGGCCGTTTTACGAGCTTACTAAGCCGGGAGTCAAGTTTAATTGGGGTGACAAGTGTCAGGCAGCCTTTGATGGAATGAAGGATTATTTGGCCAATCCTCCTGTCCTGAGGCCGCCAATTCCAGGCAAACCACTTATTCTCTATGTCTCAGTCCTGGATGACTCTGTAGGTGCTGTCTTGGCTCAAGTGGACGAAGAAGGTAAGGAGAGGGCAGCATACTACTTGTCTAAACTTCTTAACCCCTGTGAGCATAGGTATTCAGCCATGGAGAAGACTTGCGCTGCTTTGGTCTGGGTAGTTCAGAAGTTAAAGCATTATTTCCTAGCTCACGAGGTTCACCTCATTGCTCGCATGAACCCAATTAAATTCCTCCTTGAAAAATCTGTCCTCACTGATCGATTAGCACGCTGGCAAAGCTTCCTCTCTCAATTTGATATCACTTACATTCAGCAGAAAGCTATCAAAAGTTACGCCATTGCCGAACATCTTGCTCACCACCCTCTACCCCGCTTTGATCCTGTCAATTCGGAGTTTCCAGATGAAGAACTGATGTCCATTAATCAACCTCATGATCCTATGTGGACATTACATTTTGATGGAGCTCTAAATTCTCAAGGAAGAGGGATCGGCATGGTTCTTTTAACACCAGAAGGGGT
This sequence comes from Amorphophallus konjac, assembly GCA_022559845.1. Classification (NCBI taxonomy): domain Eukaryota; kingdom Viridiplantae; phylum Streptophyta; class Magnoliopsida; order Alismatales; family Araceae; genus Amorphophallus; species Amorphophallus konjac. Next base: position 65,781,317 of record CM040128.1, on the reverse strand, counting down.
CACCATCCCATTTGCTGCTCGGCTCACTTTCCCCGTCACAAATAATATAGCTGAGTATGAAGCTCTTTTGGCCGGTCTTCAAACCGCTCATCGATATGGTGTCACTCATCTACGAATTGTGGGTGATAGTCAGCTCATTCTGCGCCAGGTGCTGGTCAAGTGCCGCACTATCAATCCTAAGCTCAAACCCTACTAGGAACTTGCTTCAGCTTATGCCAAACTCTTCACCAAATTAATCTTCGTCCATGTTCCTCGTAGCCAGAATATCTTGGCTGACGCCCTTGCCTCTTTAGCTTCGGCTTTAGTCTTCCCTCCTGAGCGTGATTTTCATGTTCCTCTGATTCATCAGCGTAACACTCCAGCTATTAAGGATCGTGCGTTCCTCGATGTTAGGGATAAGGTGCTTGAGAAGGACAAGCAGAAGGAATCTCTTAAAGGCAAAGAGGTCATGCTTTTGGATTGGCAAGAAGAATTGACTGACGAAGAGAAGCCTTGGTATTATGAGATTGCCAGATATTACAATAATCAGTCCTATCCCGAGGAAGCCACTGTGGAAGAGAAGAAAGCAATTAGAAGAGTGGCTCAACGGTATGTTTTGGTTGGAGGTGTGCTCTACAGGAGAGGGCTCACCGGTGTTTTGTTGAGGTGCCTCGACGATGATGAATCTTGGAAAGTTGTGGAAGAGGCGCATTCAGGAGTGTGTGGTGGTCATGTGAATAGCCAGATGCTAGCTAAGAAGATTCTTAGGCTAGGTTTCTATTGGCCCACTCTAGAAGAGGATTGTTCCATCTATGTTCGAAGGTGTGTTAAGTGCCAACTGCACGCCGACAAAATTCATTCTCCTGCTTCTTCACTCCATCCTATGTCCTCCCCATGGCCTTTCTCCATGTGGGCTTTTGATATTATTGGACCTCTTGGTGATTCGAACCTCCTGACCAAGCAAAAGTCGTTCATCCTCACGGCAACGGAGTACTTCACCAAGTGGGCGGAAGCGGAAGCTTATGTGGAGATTAAAGCGTCAACCGTCTGCAAGTTTATAATGAAGAACATCATCGCAAGGTTCGGCATCCCAAGCACCATCGTCACCGACAATGGACCTCAATTTATCTCTCAAGAGCTCAAGGATCTCTGCAACAGGTACAACATTGCATTGCATCATTCTTCCCCCTATTATCCGCAGGGCAATGGCCAAGTAGAGGCCACTAATAAAACTTTGATCAAGATTGTTAAAAAGACGTGTGAGGCTAATAAATTTTCGGACTGGCCAGACAAGCTAGTTGAAGCTCTCTGGGCCTATCGCACTTCCATTCGTACCCCCACTGGGCAAACCCCTTTCGCCCTTACTTATGGAATGGAGGCGGTAGTCCCTTATGAGATTCTCATTCCCTCTCTGCAAGTACAATTGGATAAGGAATTTTCTATTGATGAACGACGGGATTCACTCCTTGCCCAATTAGAACTCCTAGATGAGAAGCGTTTGGTCGCCGCTATGCATGCGCGCATTTATCAAAACAGGCTCTCGCGTTCTTATCAAAAGAAAGTAATTGAGAGAAAATTTAAAATCGGTGAGATGGTAATCAAGAGGATTTTTGTAAAGCCGGGTGGCCCCCGCTCAAAACTCCAACCTAACTGGGAAGGACCGTTCGTCATAAAAGATGTTTATCCTGCTAATGCTTATAAACTGATTAATGCTGAAGGAGAAGAGTTGACTCACCCTTGGAATGATTTGTATCTTAAGAAATACTACCCTTGATTCAAAAAAATCCAAAATATATATGTATATAGAGTAATTTTCAAAATCCAAAAAAAAATTTGTTTCAAAAATCCAAAACAAAGTAGAATATTTCCAAAGACCAAAAACAAAAACAAAAAAAAATAGAAATTCCAACAAAAAGCAAACAAAAATAAAGAAATTCTTCAAAATCAAAAGAGATCAAAATTGGTGCCATGGCACACGAAGGATCAAGGCCCGAAAGGTCAAAATTCAGAATTCATTCATCAGTCTTGCTAACTTAAAAGGGGGTTGACACCCACACACACTACACACTTTATTCTTGAGCTCAAGCGGTGCAAAATCCGATGGAAAGTCAAAAACCTGACTAAAAGTGAAAGACAATACCCGTTCTTTTCTTCTTCGGCCCATAAGGGAGGAAGGGAGGTCTCGGGGTAGATCCACCAAGCCTGTCCGCCGCCCTAGTAGGTGGAAGTCAAGGCCCAAAAGGGATCAAATGCCACAAAAGCCCAAGTACAATTAGGTTGTTCATTAATGCAAGTCAATTCCAAAGTGAAAGTCAAGTTGTGAAAAGAAAAGCATGACAAGAGGGCAAAGTCCCCGCAAGGAAAACCTTGGGCGTATGCGTGCAATATAAAAGAGGCAAAAAAGTAACAAATTTCCCTACGCCAAAGACCGAACCCCAACAGGCATAGGGTAGGGGAGGTAACTTTACCTTGAGCATCTCAGAATCCCTTATGGGCTTCCCTTATATTTTCTTCCATCCTTTCTATGTGGCAAGTCACGAACTGGCAGGATGGTCAAGACCGACCTGGGAAATTACACTGTACGAAATCTCGAATACAAGTCAACTGTGATCACGTCGACCCCCTTTTAATTACTCAAGAAAGGTTAATGAATTTTAGATGGTGACCATGTAGGACCTGTGGTCTTGATAGCCTTGTCAACCTTTTTTGCAGAATAATTCAATTAACGCCTTTGGCAAAGGCGCTTTTTTAGAATTAACGTCCTAGATAAGGTCGTCACTTTCCGAATAACGTCCCTAAGCGGGTCGTTACTTTCTCAAAAATCAGATTTCCTTTTCAAATTCACGCCGTCTTCTAGGGCGTCTTTATGCGAACCACGACCTACCCTAAGGCGCATTTTTCAGGAAAAATAACAAAAAAAATATAAATGAGAGGGAAAAGAAAAAAAATGCATTTCTTCACGATGTATGCTTGCACTCTTTTGCATGGGCATCTTTTATTTATGGTTTGCATATGCATGCTTGCATGATGCATCTCCCCGTTATCAGCTATTTTATTTGCCTTATTTGATTAAAGGCTTGGCCCCTTGACCCGCCATTAAGGTCAAAAGTAAAGGCACCCCTTGCTTATTGAGCAAGGGGCCAAGTCAAACAGATGAATTAACCTGTTTGTTCAAAGTGTGGATTACAGTTGCAGAAACAGGGCAAAGCAAAGCAAAAACGAAGAACGTGTAAAGAGGAAAGTACACAAACACAAGGCCACAACCACGCAAAGTGCTCAGGTAACAAAAGATGTCAATCTCATATATATATATACATCATGAATGTCTAAGTACAGGTGTGAGGGTGAAGGAGTACAAGTAAGTCTCTCAGCTCTCGCCTCCACCCTCCTCTCTCCTACTCTCTACCTCCTTCTCGCCGTCCCGAGCTGGCGCTGGTGGAGGAGGCATGGGCCCCCGTGAAGAAGCTGGAACCCGAACCTGACCCCCTGCCTCGCTCCTCTCTTGGAGGGAAGAGCCCGCCACAAAGGTGGAGCTGGTGAAGGAGTACCCCGCAGCCCGTGCTCGCTCACGCCCTCGCTGGAGATGCTCCTCAGACACTCGTAGCCGCTCCTGAGAAAGGATCAACTGGGTCCTCGAGTCTGCCAGCTCTCGCTCGCGTGCTGCTACCTGCTCCTGGTACCGGGCACGCTCTGCCTGCTGAAGCTCAAGGTGCCGGGCACGCTCCGCCTGGTACTCCTCCCGCTCACGAGCACGCTCCTCGCGCTCCCGGGCCCGCTCCCTCCTCTCCAGCTCAAGAGCCACCCGTAGCTCGGCCACATCCTGAGGCAGCTCCTCTCGACGCCTCAGGGACCTCTCTAGCTCTGAGATCCGCTGATCACGGATCGCCAACTCAGTACGTACCGCCTGGAGCTGAGTCGCCTGCAAACAGGTAAACAAATCATCAGTTCCACAATTAATGCAATGATTCGGTAATCTAGCAATTCAAGCAATACATGATTGAACCACTCACCTGTGTGCTCATCGCACGGAAGCCCTCATCAACGCAGGTAAGAGCGGCTCGAAGCTCCTCAGTCTGTAAAATGAATTTTCATCAGTGCACAATTATATAATCAATATTTGAATGGATTTGTGTTTTGGAATTTACCCGTGAAGCGAGATCGCGCTCTGCTGCCTCAGCTCGTGCGGTCGCTCCAGCTAGCTGCTCTGCCAGTGCAGTCACCTCTGCACTGGGCCCTCTCGAGCTGGAGGCCTCCCCCGGGTCTCTCCTCACTGCTCCCTGCTGGGCACGCTGCATTCATTAAGATCGTCAGTGGCTAATCATCAATAATTCAAAAAAAAATATATTTGCATATAGAAATAATTTAAACACTCACCAGGGTCTCTAGGTCCGCCCGTGTGGCGGCCAGCTGGTCCTCCAGGCTGTGTAGGTGGGCCTGGGCATCCACCGCTGCTATGTCCGGTGCATCCTGCATCCATTGCATATTAGTTGCATGATAGAGTTACATAAGCCTTCGCATTTAGAAATAATTGCATTCATACATACCCCTAAGACCTTCATCTGAGGTCGTCCGGCGTATACCTCCCAGTAGCGCCGGAGGTACTCGGAGCTGTCGGTCGCCCGAGAGGTGACTCTGGTCCCGCCTCGCTGCCAGTCGGCGTACTGCTCCTCGAACCGCACTCTCCAGTCGGTCGCCTTCGTACGACCGCGTGTCTTCTTCCCAATGCCGTGTGGCTCGTCGACCTCTACCCACTCCTGGTGGAGGCCCAGCGTCCTCATCACCAACCTAAGCCGTAACGGCTCGATCTCGCTCAGGCAATGAACCCACAGCTCATGCTCAAAGCGAGGTCGCCCCGCTACGACCCACGGCTGGCCCTCGTCTGTCATCCCCTCATAGAGTCTCCACTGCACCTGCATTCATAAACATGCATGTCATCATGTCATCATCATCATAATAAATTCAACTAAATGCAAAAGAAAGATGCATAACATTCATGCATACCAGCGAGGGAGGGAAGTCTCGGAACTCTCTCCGCAGCACCCACAACTCGTAGCCCAGTGGGGCTCCAAACACCACTGGCAGCCAGCGCCGCGCTAGGGGAAAAGCTCCCTCACCTCCAGGCCGTGGGTCAACGTGCCCCATCGGCATGTATAGGTGGCTCCAAACCTGCATTCATGCACTGCATTAGTGAGGCATTCACATGCATAATAAAAGAAAAAGAAAAGAAAAGAAAAAGAGAAAAATGCATACCTGAAGAAAAGGTGAGAAGCCACTGACAGTCGTCTCTCGTCCTGTCCCCGTGGACAGGTCAGCCATCATATGCGCCAGCAGTGCCGCTCCCTAGGCGTAGCTGCCAACTGCCTCCAGGTCCTCAAGAATGCCCAAGAATCGACAGTTGATGACGTCGCCCTTCGTCCCGAGCAATAGCCTCCCTAGTAGCAACAGTAGAAACCTCCTCAGGTCCCGGTCCACTCTCTCTCTGTCAGCTGGGTCCTGGCAGTAGACCGCCCTAGCCCCATCGATCAACCTCTGCGAGAACTGCTCTAAGGACTCCCCAGACCTATGCCTAGCATTCCCTAAGCCCATCACTGTAGTCAGGTCGGTGCGGAAGATAGTCCTACACTCGCTAGGCATCTCGTAGACCATCTCTAGCCCTAGCAACCTCTGGGCAAGCTCAGTGTAGTCAGGATAGGTGATACCGCTCACAGCCTCACCGTCTACCCTCAATCCGGTGATCCTAGCTACATCCTCCAGGGTAGGAACCATATGCCCCCATGGCATCAAGAATGCTCGGCTAGTCCTGTCCCATCTCTCCCTCAGAACCTGGATAAGTGGTAGGTCTGGTCTGACTGGCTCTATGCTAAGGAAGGCCCCGAACCCCATAGCATCTACCCTGGCTCTCTGGAACTCGGGGAGGCCGTAGTATGCTGCTCGGACCATGACCCAGGAGATCCGTGTCCTCATCAACCCCTGCACGCATAAAGAAAGAAATTTTGGTTTAATTGTTCAATTATTCTTGTTGAAATTCACTTAACTGCCTTGGTTTGAAATGTTGATGTTTGATTTAATTAACGACCATCCTCAGGTCGTGGTTTGTTGAATTAGCGCCCCTAAGGAGGGCGTGGTTCTAAGTGAGCTTTGAATTTACGACCTATCCTAGGTCGCTGTTCATCTATGAAACGCCTCTGTGTTGGGCGTGGTTCTATGGATAATTTCTGAAATTCTTAAAGAATATTTCAAGTCACGCCCTTGGGTGGGGCGTTTTCCAAGATGGGTCCGTTAATTTAATCAGGAATTAATGAATGGACGATCGCTGGTTTGGTCGTCTGTTGTTGAATTAACGCCCTGGTGGGGGACGTTGTTTTCAAGTTTTTCAGAAAATGAAATAAAAATAACAGCATGCGAATAATTCATGGAAAAATATTTGAAATAATTAAAGCATGGGAATTAACGGAAATTAACAGCATGATATGAAAAATGATGAATTTAAATGGGCGACATGATACAGGGTGTGTTCTCATGGGGTTAATTATTTTTCAGGGAAATAATCTAATTAACGCCCTTGAGTTGGGCGTTTCATTTCTAAAACGTGACGCCCCTGAGGGTGTCTTCTTTCTGGGTTGCAGGGTTTTATACCCCGAGAGCTATGGAAATTACAGGAAAAATGAAAAATAAAAATAAAAAAATGGGAATTGCGTTGGGGTGCCTACCTTCTGGTGCTTTGGTCCTGCTGGTTTGGGCCGTGGCTGACGCGGTCGCCGGAGCTGGCCGGGGCGGGGAACGGCCGCCGCCATGGGCGGTGGCTCATCTTCACCGCCTTCTTCTCCGTCTCCACCACCTTCGCCCTCTTCTTCTTCTTCTTCACCGCCAGCATCGTCCTCCCCTCCCTCGTCTGCTGCTTCTCCGTCATCTTCTTCTCCCACCGCCTCGCCGCCGTGGTTTCCCTCGTCGCCGGCCATCGCCGCCGGACCTTCCTCGGCCGTCGCCGGCGGAGCCTCCACGGGAGCATCCTCCTCGGCGTGGGCGTCTTCACCCAGGTCCACCACTTCTGGGGCAGCCACCCGCTGCCTCTTCAAGCCACCGCCGACCATCGTTTAGGTTGGAGAGGGGGAGGTGTGAGAGAGAGTGAGAATGAGAGATGGTGGAGGGTTACGGTTAGGATTTGCAGAAGAGAAGAGAGAAAGAGGGAAAGTGGACGAAGCAAGAAGAAGAAAGGAGGAAAGTTAAGTTGAACGGTCAGAAGGAATTAACGACTTAAGGAAGGCCGTGTCTTATGGAATTAACGACTGAAACCAGGGCGTTTCTTGATAATGGACGACATTGCTTAAGGCGTTATTTTTGTTTGCATGGGGAATGATAACCGTCGTCAGATGCATTTGATGGCGATTGATTGATTTGATGGGAATAATCATTACTGTTTTTGAGTAATGACTACGATTGAGGCATTATTTATATGAAACGTGGCTTTGCTGAAGGCGTTACTTTTGGAATTTCAACGAAATCCTTTTTTGGAATATGAATCGAATTAACGCCCTATTTTAAGTCTTTATTTAAGTAACGCCCATTGGTGAAGGCGTCAGTTATGAGCGATCAATCATTGGAAGCGACATTGGCTGAGGCGTCACTTTGTAATTCACGACATTGACTGAGTCGTTATTTGCAACAGAATCGCATGTTATTGGAAGATTTGATCAGGATCACTGTGTTATTGGCTCAATCAGAAATTATCACTGATTTATTGGAAGAAAAAGATTGCATTGCTTCAATGAGCCACTTTGGGCCTCAAGCTTCTTAAAGCAATTACATAAGACTTCCACTGTTCTCTGTCTTCTTCCAAGTTCTCCACAGGTTGATAAGCTTTATTGATTTTCCACAGAGCTTGGATTGTGGTTGTTTCTTCTCCATCTTCATTGCTGCCAAGGTCCCGTGTCTTGATTGGAGGAAGGTGAGATGGATCCTCGAATACTCGTCGTGGAAGCCCGAGTTGAGGAAGGCACCGGTGTGAGTTATACAAGATAAATTCTGAGGCGCCTATGAGTCGAAGGTCCGTCCCGGAGAAAATCTTGCACGGAGTTCTTGAGTCTTGAGTATTCCCGGGGCGCAAGTGAAGAGATTCTTTGGCATTACTTTGAGGTGCTCTCTCCATTCCGCTCTCTTCTTAATTTGAGGAATTCGGTTCATCACTCTATTGCTTATCCCAAGTGAACTGGTCATATAAGAGAGTGGGCTTTTTGAGAAGATTCTTGAGGATTGTTGGGCTTCATTACATGGATCAAATTTGAAGTGAAGGTATACCCAACTAGAGAGTGCTAGCATGCATCCGTAGATGGGCCTTCCCATCGCCGCCGAGGTAAGCCCGCTATAGAGATAGGCTAGAATAGCCGGTCTAACTCTCTCTCCTTCCCATAAGCTCACTATTGCGCTTAATTGGGCCTCTTCTAGAAAGTCCTCCGTGGATGGGAATAAGATTGCTCCTGCCAAGCACACCACGAAGGCCTTTGCTACCCGCTCTATCTCTTCATCTTCTTTGGCTTGATCTGCTCTCTTGTACACCCATGAGGCGAGCTTTAAAAGATTGATTCCTTTGGTAACCTTGATTTGATTCACTAGGTTTGGGCTAGGTATCAATGTGGTTAATAGCTCATGAGAGGAGATTGGTTTTGGCATGTTGGCCATCTTCTCCCCATCCCCTTGCTTCATTCTTTTCAAGCCTAAGATCGACTCCAATTCTTCTAATAAGATGGTGGCTTCAAAGGTAGAGAAGAGAAAGGTATGAGTAGAAGGATGCCATATCTCTACAAGAGCTCCTATAGCTGCCCAATCAAGATGGATTTGATCATAGTGTTTGGCATGGGTAATTAGACCCAGAAGGTGCCATCTTGCTAAGTACACCCTCATATCTGAAGAAAATTTGGAGAGAATAAGAGGCAGCCACTTAATCTTTGTGAATCTCCTAGCACCTGGGACATTTGGGTAATCCTGAGGAAGAAGGAAAGGAAAAATAGAGACAGACATGAGCATACAGAAGAAATATGAAGAAGAAGGAACAGAGAATCAATCTTTACCTGATTTGATTCAATGCGGTTGCTGATGTGCCCGTTGATTTCAGTAAGTCTGGGAGTTGAAATCTTGGATCTTTTGATGGCTCTCTCCATCTTTGGTATGGAGGAGGAGTCGAGCGATTGCAGTAGAACACGAACAGGAGAAGAAGCAGCAGAAGAAACAGAGCTCCTAAGGATTGCTTTGATTGATTTGAGGAAGTGCCTTCCCTTTATAGAAGTCCGGTGAGTCTTAAGGCTGTTCGAGTTAGAAAGTTTATGGCTATTAGGACTGGGTTTAACTTGCGAATCGGAAACGGAAGCTTGTGCTTAATTAACGCCTTCTGTTAGGGCGTCAATTGTTTAATTGACGACCTGACCGAGGTCGTGTTTTATTTAACGCCCTTGAGTGGGTTGTTTTCTTCGTGAACTATTGGTGCATTTCACGCCCTTTGGAAGGGCGTGTTTCTCTTTTTGACGCCCTCATTATCAGGCGCCTTTCATGTTTTGACGCCGTTCGATCCAGGCGTGAATTTGTGGGCTTATGAATTTGCTTCCCTACGTGCTCTGATGAACTTAAGTGCTATTATTTCGTTGGAATTTTATTTTATTAAGCACTTATGATCATGTCATACTTTGAATTGAGGATTATTCATATTGAAATTATGGGAGGGCTAATGAACTTTCAAGGTGCAGAAGATTGCAGGTTTCGAGATGCTCGGATCACTGTGGAAGTAACATCATGCTGTTCTTGTAAGCATTATTACTATATGGTATTTTACGCTATTATAGCATATCAAGGACCTTGTGATTCTGATAAACCCAGAATTTGAGTTCCCCTTCATCAAAAACAGTGATAGTTTCAGGAGAGTCTTGATCACACGGATATGCCGTTGAGTCATTAAAGGTCTGGGACGATGGTTCCACTTTCTGAGTTGATGCGCGGATAAACGGGCTTCGGCTTAGTGTCAGCTCAGAGATCTAGATTCTTGACCCAATCTGGATGGCTTAACAATATTATCCTTGATTATTTTCTATCTTTTAGTTTGTCTTATCTTTTTCTTTTAGCCCAGCATGCATCATGTAGGACTTTGAGCTTCATGCTGAAAATCTTCATATTATGGCGATAATGAAGGTCACTCGCTCTTGATTGAGTTGACATGAGATATTCCATTCCAAATTGAGTACTTTATTCTCTTTGAAGCCGCTTAGGCTGATTACTTGAAAATGTCCCTTTGCTGGGTCTCCATCTCAATTCCCTTTATTTTTCCCACAAATACACCTTGGTTGTAGCACGTCCACGTTGGCTGGTAACCGCTCTCCAATGGTGTCTCCTTATCGTGCCGCACGCACATTTTTACTTGTTTAGTTTAGTCTCTTTTATCCAGCAAATCGATGCTTCCTTGGAATCACTCGGAGTTGTTTCATTCGGAATCTTGGAAAGATTTCCAATGCTTAGTGTCTGAGGCGTGTCACATCACACCTTGGCATCTACTTATCAGTTCGTTCCACTTCATTCCGTTGGTTGTACTTTCACTCCATTTCGTCTCACTCCCTTGCAAAGCAGACGCCAAGGCGGGGCAGCTGTAGACACGCCAAAATTGACGCTATGTTGATCAAATCTCATGTCACTATGTTGATGCCCCAAAGTGAACTTCAATATTTCTATAATATAAAGTTTTTCTATTTTTGTGATTTATTCTTGCATTTTTTTTGTGATTCACGACTTGATGAAGGGCGTGTTTTAAATAGTGACCTAATCTAGGGCGTGTTCTTAAGAAAGGACGACCAAATATGAGGGCGTCAATTCCTGGTATTATCCGGTTTCAAAATAAATTCCAATTATTGATTAACGTCCTTCCTCAGGGCGTGTTTTCAAGTAACGCCTTCATCTCAGGCGGTTTTATCATAATTTTCAAATAAGGTAAGTTTTATTGCCAAAATTAAATCCAAGAAGTGACGCCCTTGACCATGGTCGTGTTTTTGAGTAACGTCTTCGTGTAGGTCGTCAATTTATAATTTGACGCCCTGTTGAAGGTCGTGTTTTATCCTTCGGTGTCGTATTTGAGTATGCCTTTCCTGAATAGTTCCCTGCCTCCAATGGTCTCCTTGCTCGAATTGGAACTAGAGTCTTGCCTTCATTGATCATTGCCCGTCCTTATCTTCCTAAATTTGAGTTTATCTTCGGTTGAAACTCTATATAAAGGAGCTCTGGTCGATCTTGACAGAGGTTACCGAGGTCAGAGTTTTTATACATAGATGCTGAATTTACGGAGGCTATCCATCTTCTTCCTGTGCAATCTTTAGAGCTCTCTGCTTTCTTTTCTTCCTGCCAACAGCATCAGCTTCGGTTCCCCTTTACTGTCGTCAGGGACAGCAGGGGTTTTTGCTTATCTAATTGTGTTGTTTTTCATCGGTCATCATACGGTTTTCTTCCTTGCATTAGCATTACATCCTTTTCCTTTCCCTAACTCTTAGGGGTTTTAAAACAATAAAAAAGGTGCGCATGTTGTTCTCTATTCATCATCATATCATTTATTCGGGATTGATACTACATTCACTTGGCTGATCCACTTCTCTTTGTTTGTCTTTTTTTGTCTTTTTTGCAAAGGGTAATCAATAAAGGAAAACCCCCTTCATCGGCCGGCCGATTGAAGGAGGAGGAGGAATTCACAATCCATCCCGCGTTCTATTTTCCACCAGGTATTCGCGATCTTCTTTGTTGCTTCTTGAGGTAACCCCTCTGGCGATCACCCTCCTTAGTAGCACCACGTGCTTCTTTTCTTTATTATTATATCATCTCTCCCCCTTATGTTTTCTCGTATTTAAACTCTTCATGTGTGGATTTATCACAATCTACAGAGGTGACATCCCCAGTGATCATGTCGGGTGACCTGAGGTTCCTGTAGCTTGAGAAGACCCTTGTGTATTGACTTTCTTCGACTTCTGCGCTTTGGCGGGCCGTATCATTCTCATTATTCAGGCTTGATCGCCATCGAGCATATTTTGAGTGCCAACAGTCGTATGTTTTACCGCATTTTTTTTACCTTTTGTTCTAGAGCTAAATTGGTTAATTATCTAAACTATGCCTTCATGTTGATACGAAGATACCTACTGGGCAAGTGTGCTCATTACCCTACTTTTCTAATCTTTTCAGTAAATACTAGCGGGTCGGATTCGAACTATACAAGTGGCAGATCCGAGAGCGACTAAAGTCAAGAGAGAAGCCTAGTAGTGTCATTAGTTAAAATCATGATGTAATTTTCCCTTTACTGAGTCTAGTCTGTTTTTATGTCAAAAGAGAGTCAAACATTCATGTACTTTGATTATTATCAATAAAAGTTGAATTTTTGGTCAGTTATTGTGCATTCCTCTTTATGCGGATGTTATTGCACTATGATTTATATTGCTAGCTTGAGGTGTATTGCTGACTGTCCACGACTCTCCCGAGTTGCTTCCATTGTACACATGGCTCGGGGCGTGACATATGTCCATGATCCTGCACACATCATCAGTTATGAAGACTTGGAATTTCAACCAGACTTATCTTACAAGGAGCAACCGGTTAGGATTTTGGATCGTAAGGAGCAGATTCTCATATCAAAGACTATCTCGTTGGTGAAGATTCTGTGGAGGAATTTCTCTCAAGAGGAGATATCATGGGAGCTTGAAGGCGAGAGGAAGAAGAGATATCCCCATCTGTTTGGTATGTGTCTTACCTCAAACTTCGAGGACAAAGTTTCTTTTAAGGGGGAGAGTGTGTAGTGTCTCGAAATTTTTTTGAAATTAATAAAGCATTTCTATTGTTTAAATTGATAAAATATTTATTTAGTGCATGAAATGTAAAATTGCAACTACATAAATAAAATGGATAATGCATTAAATAAAAGATTTTTGATAATTGTAAATTTAAAATTTGAGCAAATAAAATTTTGTAACTTAAGTCAATTTTTGATTAAAACGTTTTCTGCATTATACTTATTCAAATGAAAAGAGAAGAGCACATAAAGGAATATACACAATTCATAAAGTTCAGGATAGCTTGTGACTCATAGCAATTACTATTCATTTATGTTTTTTTAACTATTCACTCAATTTCTTTTTTACGTCTAAACATTTATTTTATATGTTTCTATGATAGAGTAAATCAAAGTGATTAATGGGTAACAATTAGATTTTTTAAATTCTTTTTATATTGTGAGATATTAATTTTTAAAAGTGACTAATGAATAGTGATAATCGTTTATACGTTACCGTGCGTGAAGAAAACCTCACGTATATACATATATGTATAATAGAGAACGGGTGAGAGATAGTGAATTTTAAATGAAGCTCACTTAAATGAATATAAGTATAATAGGATAAACAGATGAGAGATAGTGGGTTTTAAATGAATCTCACATAAATGCATATAGGTACAACCAGAGAAACATGTGAGAAATAGTGAGTTTTAAATGCCCCACTGTTCATTTTGATGAGGTTACTATTCATTTTGGGGGCGATTTTTATTTCATGGGTTTTTATTTATTTTATATTTTTCTATGATAGAATAAATCGAAATGATTAATAGGTAACAATTAGATTTTTCAAATACTCTTTATATTGTGAGATATCAATTTTTAAAGTGGCTAATGAATAGTGATAATCGTTTATACGTTACTGTGCGTGAAAAATCGTTGTATCGGCAGCAGGATCCTTACGTGGGATTGATCGTTTCTGAGTTTCCCCTTGCCATTAGATTTATGTTAATTTGAATTAAGGGTTGAGATTTAAAACCCCTGATAACAACCGTATGACCCTTTAAAGGGTCGGATTGGAAGGGAGTTAGCACTCCTTTTCTTTCATTTTCTCTGCAAGTCGTAGGAGGCATTGGTGTTTTTATTTTTCCTCTATTCTGAGAGTGAAGGGTGTGAGCGCTCTTACTGTCCGGTTGTTAGCAAGAGAGATTAGAAGAGGAGGCTGTATGAGTGTGCCTTTCGAAGGACTCTTGGACCGAAGAGACTACATCGGGAAGTGTGTTCTTTTGATTTGTCATTTTTATTTGTTAAGACAAGTTCCTAAGGTTCAAAACTCCTTTTGGCATGTTCTAAACTACTTTCAGAGGTCTTAGGATTAAAAGAAAGCATGCATAGTCATAAAACATATCTCATGGTACTTGTTTTGGTTTAGTTCCAAATTTTCATCTCTGTTTAACTAGTATACCATGCAATATGTCAACACATCCATGCAAGTTCCTAAGATTCGAACCCCCTTTTTTTTTCATGTTCTAACTTGCTTTCAGTGGGTTTGTGTCAAAAGAGATATGTATAGACGTAAAACATGTTTCATTGTATCCCTTTCTAGTTTTATTCCAAGTTAATTGACATAACATAGGGTGGTGTCGACTCAGCCAATGGTGGAGTCGACTCAGCCCTTTGAAAACTACAGGATGGAGTCGACTTAGCCAATGGTGGAGTCGACTCACCCATGTGCAATCTGCCTATTCTGTCCCAAATTCTAGAAACCAGGAAAAAAAGATTTTTGAAGGGCTATTTTGATTCAGAAAGATCTGAAAAATTGGGAAATGACAAAGAACCAACTTGGTAACCTACTGTAGAAATTTTATGATCACAGAAATTTTATACTTGAAATTATGAATTATTTTCTACGCATGTGTAACCTAGAAACAACGACACACCTTGTGCTGTCCCAAATTCTAAAAACCAGGAAAAAGAGATTTTTGAAAGGCCATTTTGATTCAGAAAAATCTGAAAAATTGGGAAATGACAAAGAACCAAGTTGGTAACCTATTGTAGAAATTTCATGATCATAGAAATTCTGTACTTGTAATTATGAATTATTTTCTATGCATGTGTAACCTAGAAATAACCCTATTCCTATGCAGAAACTTGAAATCCTGTTGTAATGTTTAATTCTGAAACTTCAGTAAGTAAGATACCTTGACAGTAACTGAGAAACGTTGAAAAGAGTAATTGAAGTTCAAACTAATTCTCTATTTGGTAAAGGGAATAAATTGTGATATATGATCTTTGGTGCATTATATATATGTGTATAACTATTATATGGGCTGCATGGACACTGCTGCCATAGAAGGTTATGGAGCCAAACTATATAAATACCCCTGTGGGGAGGTTCACTCCTTTCTGACCTCGAGGGCATGAGGTGAAATCCTTGAGGTGGACAAGTTCCATTGGTTAAGGTGGGGAGAATTTCCCCCGATTCTGCGTAGTAACCAAGACTAGTCACCATTGCCTAGGCGACTTAGTATCTTTCTGTCTGACCTTCTAGTGCTGGTTTGGCCAGTGTGTCTGGGTCATATATGTTATCTGAAACTCTATCTCTGTATCTGAAATCAATAACAACATATGACTTATGAAATTGTGTGAAATCTGAAGTTCTATTTTCTGAAATCTGTTCAATCATATGAGTTTTTGGAAATTTCTGTTTCTGTTATCTGAAAATCTGAGCAGGCATGTGAGTTGTGAAAAGTAAAGCTATAGTCATATAAACACTTGTTTTCTGTTACAGACTTATTTTTCTGTCCCCAGCAACCTGATTTCAGATATTCTAAGTATCCTTAATCTTTGTAAGTTTAATTATCCTCGAAGTATGTTAGGCGTGGATAAAAGGAAACAATTTGAATTTAGTAACTTGTTGAGTCTATTCCTAGACTCATGCTTGCTAAACATTTTTAGGTGATCCCCTTGGTGAGGACGAGGAGTTAGTGCATAGTGACTCCGATCGAGAGGATTTGGTGTAATCTTTAGAGATCTTTTCTTTCCAGTTAAGGTGATTGTTGTTAGGAGATTTAAATTCTGTAATAATGGACTGTTGTATAGAACTTTTACATGTTATCAGAATTGGACTATTGTGGTTTTGGTATGTGATCTACTTGATGGAGATGAGAAATTTTCTTCCGTTGATATTTGTGTTCTCTTTATTTATGCACGGCTTCGAGCCGCTTTCCCCTCCCCCAAAAAATATAAAAAAAATTTATTATTTAAAAAAGAAAATAATTCATCAACCAATTCTGTTTTGCTGGGTTGTTCCCACTATGGCATTCCCCTAAATTCCGAAGAGAGTTGGAAACTAGACCGGATCTTAAGGTGGGGTGTTACAGCAATAATTCGAAGAATGATATGATGCCGCTGAGTCCCATTCTGGTAGTTGAGATTTTTGATGTTTGGGGTTGAGATTTCATGGGACCGTTTCCACCATCTTTTGGCAATGAATACATTTTGGTGGTGGTCGATTATGTCTCCAAGTGGATTGAAGCTGTTGCAACTAGGACTAATGACCATAAGGTTGTGATGAAATTCGTTAAGAAGAACATTTTCTCTAGATTTGGTTATCATAGGGCTATCATCGGTGATGGGGGTTCTCACTTCACTCAATATCAATTTTGAGCTTTGCTTCGCAAATATGGTTTCACTCAAAAGCTTGCTACCCCCTATCATCAGCAAACCAGTGGGCAAGTGGAGGTTTCCAATAGGGAGAAAAAAATATTCTGCATAAGACTATTAGGCCAGATAGGAAAGATTGGTCTGATAGGTTAGATGATGCATTGTGGGCCTATAGGACTGCATATAAAACTCCCATTGGCATGTCCCCTTATAGACTCATCTTTGGAAAAACCTGCCACCTCCCTGTAGAATTGGAGCATAGAGTCTATTGGGCCATCAAGCAAGTCAATTTTGATTTAACTCAAGCTGGATCCCAAAGAGCTCTGCAATTGAATGAACTGGAAGAACTGCGCAATGAAGCCTATGAGAATTCAAAAATCTACAAAGCTAAGACAATAGCATTTCATGACAAACATATTCAAATGAAAACTTTTCAACCAAATCAAAAAGTCTGGCTTTTCAATTCTAGGCTGCGCTTGTTTCTTGGAAAGTTAAAATCTAGATGGGATGGACTATTTATTGTTCTCAAAGCTTTTGATCATGACGCCGTCAAAATTTTGAATCCTAACAATGGTCAAATGTTCACTGTCAATGGTCAAAGACTGAAACCCTACTTGTAAAATGTGCATCCATTACCAAAAGAATCAATTTCTCTGAGTGATCCGAAATAAACTCTTGATCTTGCAAGTGTCTGGCTGAAGACGATAAACTTAACATTTCTTGGGAGGCAACCCAATATTTTTGTGTTATTTAATGTTTTGGTTTTAGTGTGTTTCAGTAGACAGGTAAAAGAGCCAAGGAGACAAAGTCGCCAATGTCACAGGAGGGCCACGCCCTGCACATCAGGTTGTATCCTTCCATCCCAACAGTATTCATTTTTAAATTATTCTATTGCTTTCACTACCTAAGGATGCCATTGGGGACAATGTCATTTAAGTTGGGAGGGGGGGGGGAGAAAAATCATGCTACATTTAATACAACCTGCATGTCACTTTGCCCTGCATTTTTGCATTGCAATAGAAGTGGAAAGATGAAATCCCCGACTGAGTTCTCTTGATTTATGCTCTCATTGAAAATAATTCTGGAATAGAAAAGACTAGGGAGAAGGATGATGGAAAATTTATTCGATCTAGCCATGAAAAACTGATTTAAAAATCACTTTAAAGCTCATTAGCACTTTAGAAAAGAAAAGGAAAAAGAAAAGGAAAAAAAATCACTTTTTAAGCTAATGAAACAAGCAGGACAAGCCTTCTATTATTTTGGGGTGGTGTCTGATACTCTGCACTTCTTAGAGATGAGATCTTTTTGATGAAGCTATCTACCAAAGGTATCCATCAAATAAGTGCAAAAGCATACTTATATATATATAAATACCATGATCCTAGTAACTGGCCTACTTCTTCTAAGGTAAGAGTTGAGGTTCGCGTCAAACGGTGAAGGGTTATGTAGCATCATGTGTTAAAAAAAATTGTGAAGAAAGGAGGTAGACAAAAGCTATTGTACTTAATACTCTGATCTATGAGGTGCAGAGTTGAAGGATACCTATCTAGAATGGCAAATGAGGGATGCAATTGTCTATGCTGTGGATTTAGTGTCACACTTGCACAAGTGCTATTAAACTTTGGTTTGAATTCTTAGTCAGGTACCTCCATTTATAATCTAAGGCTAGTCTGCATTAATGTTTTTGGAGTCCTAATCTTTGGTTGATTCTATGAAAAAGAATATGGATATGAAGATATGAACTTAATTTGCAAATTCTTGTTGGTCATAAATTTTAATGTAATTGTATTGCTAAGGGACTAGCAATGAGTAAGTTGGGGGGTGTGATGAGTATTCATTTTTTCAATAATAATTCATGACAAACACACCATTTCACATACACATAATTAGACAATTATGCATATTTTATAATTAACCTCAACTTCACATAAATTGGGACTTTCACGCAAATTAACTTAATTTATGAATAATTATTCAATGAAAAGGTGTTGAGGGTCATGAGAATTAATTTTTCATTGCATAATTGTAAGCATTCATGGTTTATATGCACAAAGTAATAATTTTTAATGGACTAAACTCAAATTGTGGGTGTGCAGGACATTCAAGGCATTTACCAGAAGGACTAGGGGCAAAATTGTCACCAAGATCAGGGCATGCATGGTTGCCCTAGAGCGGCCCCCACCACCTTGACCAAGTCAAAGGCAGCCGCCATTCCCTCTTTTGTATGAAAGGAGATAAAGAAGGATTTTATTGATTTATCTTGAAGAGAAATTCTAGGAGAGAAAATAGGAGCGAATCCTCTCCCAATTAGGAAGGAAGCAAAGGGCGCCCTAAACCCTAGCCAAGGGGGGGGGCTCTCTCCTCTCCTCATCCTCCATCTTATTCTCCTCTAATCTCAGCCCTTCATCACCATCAAACTCAATCTCCACCCTACATTTGACCTATTTTCTCTATAAATAGCCCATGTCAAGGAGAAGAAAGAGAATTTTTGCCCTTTTGCCTTTTAGAATTCTCCTTTTTCTCCCTTTCTAACGTAGGCCGCCCCCTTCTCTTTCCCTCACAAAAACCCTAGTGCGCCCCCTCTCTTCCTCTTGAATTTCTTCTTCTTTCTCCACACAAACCCTAGGTCGCCCCTTTTCTCTCTTCACCCAATCTCCCTCTTGCGCCCTTACACCTCTCTCTCTTCTTCTCTTCATTCACATAGGTAGATAACCTCTCCCTCTCCCACTGCATTCACCTCTTGCCAACTCTAAACTCACCCCCTAAACCTCTATTAGCTAGCCCTTATTTTTCTACACATCTCTCCATATTTCTCTCCTAGGTCTCTCCTTTACAATCTCTTTTTCACGGTGGCATTCACTCCAAGGCAGGGTGACATTCCAAGGCTCAACGGCGTGGACAACGACGTCTTCTTCATCTACCTTTTACGACGGTGTTCTCCTTCAAGGCGGGGTGATCCTCTCAAAGGCTCGACGAGGAGGAGATGGCGGCATTCTTCATCATTTCTCGTGTCACGCCCAGAACAAGGCAGAAATATCGGGACGTACAGTTAGGGACACGCTGGCAAGAGAGAGAACTAATCTAAAATAATACACAAGTGCTACAAGATGGAAATACTAAATGATCATTAACAAACCACAACTGATACAATAACCTCAAGTTCAACTTAATACAACTGGAATAATCAACCACTAAAACTCAATAACATGACTGAGACTAAAAGCTCTCCAAAACACAACTAAAGAAAGATAACACACTACTAACACACTAGAACTGATACACTCAAGACATCACTCCTACCCTTCCCCATCGGTAAGCGCGTCACCTGAAAAACCTGGAAAGGGGGGAAAACACAACTATGAGCTGACGCTCAGTAGGAAATAACAGACAGGTATAAGTGATTAACAGTTTAATTACATTTTAAAATGTCATGCTACAAATGATAAAAACAATAAAAAGATAACGGTGATATCACGAAACAGAATTCAAAGATCTTGCAAGGTCAAGAAATATAATGAATAGAATAGTAAGACAAGAATTTACTACAGGAGATAACGATAAAAAGTTGGCCATATCAAGACAATTCAAGTCATGTCAAGCACGTATGTAATTTCATTTCCACGTCCAAGTAATAAGCAAGTAAAGTAACCACAAGTAGAGTATAGAACAGTGAAGAGTGGAAAGTGAAAAGTAGTAGAAAGTAATGTAGAGAGTAGTGGAGAGAGTAGTGGACAGTCCTAGATTTAACACATGTCAAGTACTGGTGCCAAATGCCACACCTAGTCATTCACCTCCCCGGGGGTACACGTAGTGTTCGGGCGCTCTTCCCAGGACCAGACCGAGCCCTTAATTGTTTGCCAGGCATTGATTTCTTTGGATCAAAGATCCCACGAATCTAGACTTCCACAGTTTATGGCCAGAATTCCAAGGTTTAAACTAAGTAGCAATAACAACTTCACGTAGGAAAGAGATTCATTTCCAGAATTTCAAGGTAAGTATAATCATCAAGGAGATCGAAACCAAGTCACAACAAGAGTTAATCGTGCTGCGCTACTGTAAAACAGCAGCAATCAAACAAGCTAATCAACATATTAATCCTAATCACCAAGTTAAGATATCATGATTAACCATTATCATTTGCATTAAGACAATTGCCAAGAAGCTGATTCAAGATGATAAGGCAAAGAACAACTCCCACAGGAGTGAAATAGAATGCATTAACAGAGATTTAGTTACACCATTAACCACTAATTATGTGGGTTTCTATTTAATCTTGTATGCATTGAAATGAAGATGATAAACGGTGTGTTTTTACACTAAGTTTGCATGTATGGACCAATGTTAATTGAAACTAAAAAGGGTACATGAATAGGTCATTAGTTCCTCAAAAATGTAGTTTTCAATGTGATTAGGTTGAATGGATTGATTCCCCAATGATCCGGATTGATCCCCGGGTCAAAAACATCATTAATGGGGTCATACAGGGCATGGGTCGACCCATTGGGTCGACCCCTGGCATTCCAGGAGCCTTCCTGGGTGTGGGTCGACCCATTGGGTCGACCCCTCAAAAAAAAAGCTTCATGGGTCGACCCATTGGGTCGACCCCCTTCACTGGGTGCATGGGTCGACCCCATGGGTCGACCCCTACACTTCCAGAAGCGACGGGTGATTCCGTAAACCATGAAAACTCAATGATTTGGGGTCTAAATGAGTTGGGATTTTAACCAAATGCTCTAGGGTTCTTAATATACATACTAAGGTCATAAAACAAGAGATTGAAACAAGAAATTTGCTGAAAACTCAATCGAATCACAACCTATTTATGATGAATACATGAAGAACCTAGTTCTTGACATGCGTCTACTAAAACGTAGATTTCTCTCAATATACACAACGGAATTTGGGGCTTTTTATATCAAAAGAAAGCTAACTTAATGATGAATCCAACCATATACTATAAGCCATATGTGGATCAAGTTATCTAATCCAAAAACAGCCCGAAAATCAAGCTTCTACTTGAAGAACATAATATACATCAAATTCTAGACATGCTCTTACTAAAAATCAAAATTCTCCAAGTATGCTCAATGAAATTTGGGGCTTCCTACGTTAAATGAAAGCTAACAACATGCTGATTACATCATGTAAGTTAATTAGAGTTTGGTTGTTAGATCCTACCTCAAATCGGAGAGAGAAAACTCAAACCCTAGGATGAAGAACACTTGGACAGCACCTCACAAAAAGCTCGATTTCTCCACGGACACCTAATGAAAATTGGGGCTTTTGCCACCAATGGATAGAGCTCGATGAGAGGAACAATTTGCTATACTCATGATCAAGATTTGGTTGAGAATTCCTACCTCAATCGATGGATCAAAGAAGGATGAAGGAAAGCCAACGGCCTGCTGACCCACCTCCACAAATCGAGCTAGATCTCTCCAGATCTGAAACTTCAGCGAACCCCACAGCAGCCAAATGAAAGAAGACTCGTAGGGCTTCATTTTGATAGCTCATAGAGCTTCTGGAGCCTTCGGAATTGGGAGTATTCGCTGCTGCAAGCTACGTGTTTAGAAACGGCGCCGAAATCCTTGACTTGACCAAACTATGTCGGCAGCACGTTTTGGGGCTAGGTTTACCTCAAATTGATTGAGGGTAAATGTTCCTTACATTGTGGCCTTCCATTTGCCCTTGATTTCAGATCATTTGGTCGAGTATTGAGGTCGAATTTCGTGTTTTAAACTAAGGGTTAGGTATGGGTCAAAAGTGTGCACTTTTGGGTTTAAACTCTAAATAGATCTTACCACGGATTTACAATGGCCTAATGCCAGAAGGAAAAGTTGTTATCTACATCGACCTAAATCTATTTACTATTTTTACAGATTTTTCTAAGGTAGTCGGATTATTACTTATACTATTCCGTAAATAGTTAAATGTTAAGTTCGGAAAACTAAGTTCACTAATTCGGCATAATAAATGATTTTCTTAGGCTTAAATGTAGAAGACAAAGTTGCTAAACAAAATTAATTCTACAAGATGTGATTTTTGGGGATTTTTAGAAAATAGTAGAAAAATGACTTATTCTATTAATTAATTAATTAATCTAATTAATTTGGATAATTCTCATTAATTCGAATAACTTCAAATAAATTCCAAATAATTACAAATAACTTTCTAAATAAATTTCTAAAGAATTTGGGGTCTTACACCCTCCCCTACTTAAAGGAATTTGGTCCTCCAAATTCACTGCACTAAAACTGAGAGTAGAAAAAGATCGCTCACCTAGAATAGATCGGGATACCGCTTTCGCATAGTCTCTTCAGACTCCCATGTAGCTTCTTCGGTCCCACGCCGACTCCACTGAATCTTGACCATCGGTATCGAACGATTCCGGAGTTGCTGTTGCTTCCGGTCCAGAATCTTGACAGGTCTTTCCTCATAGGTCAAATCTTCCTTCAGTTCAAAATCCACCTG
Source organism: Amorphophallus konjac (assembly GCA_022559845.1). Taxonomy (NCBI): domain Eukaryota; kingdom Viridiplantae; phylum Streptophyta; class Magnoliopsida; order Alismatales; family Araceae; genus Amorphophallus; species Amorphophallus konjac. Next base: position 65,758,426 of record CM040128.1, on the reverse strand, counting down.
CTGAATGATATGAGTGGGATCGTACACATATTTCCGCAACATAGACACATGGAAAACATTATGTACGCCAGACAAATGCGGTGGTAAAGCCAGTCTGTATGCCACCTCTCCCACTCTATCTAGAATCTCGAATGGACCAATGTACCTCGGACTCAGCTTGCCATGAATGCCAAATCTTCGGATCCCTCTCGTTGGAGAGACCTTTAAGAACACATGCTCGCCAACCTGAAATTCCAATGCTCTTCTCCTGTTGTCGGCATAACTCTTCTGTCTTGACTGGGCTACTTGTAACCGGTCTCGGATAACACGGATGTTCTGTGATGATTCCGAAACAAGATCTGGTCCAAGCCACTGTTTCTCACCTACCTCGTCCCAACACAACGGGGAACGACAACTTCTACCATATAGTGCTTCAAAAGGAGCCATCTGAATGCTAGACTGATAGCTGTTATTGTAAGCGAATTCAATTAATGCCAAATGCTCACTCCAATTACCACCGAAATCAATCATGCAAGCTCGCAACATATCTTCCACTATCTGATTGGTTCTTTCAGTCTGTCCATCTGTCTGTGGATGAAAAGCAGTACTGAAATTCAGACGAGTACCCAAAGACTCTTGCAGTCCCTTCCAGAAATGTGAAGTAAATCTGGGGTCTCGATCAGATACTATATTCACTGGGATACCATGCAATCTCACCACTTCCTTTATATACAAGGCAGCCAATACATCAATCGTCCACTTGGACTTAATTGGTAAGAAATGAGCCGACTTTGTCAATCGATCGACAATCACCCATATCGCATCAAATCCACCACGAGTCCTAGGTAGACCCATAATGAAATCCATGCCAATGCTTTCCCACTTCCATTGGGGTATGTCGAGTGGTTTCAATTTCCCTGCTGGTCTGAAATGTTCGGCCTTAACTTGCTGACATACCAAACATCTGCTCACAAAATCTGCAACTTCTCTTTTCATATTCGGCCACCAAAAGGACCTTTTCAAATCTCGGTACATCTTAGTGCCTCCAGGATGAATGGTATATCTGGATCTATGAGCTTCCTCAAGAATTTTGTTCTTTATTGTAGCCTCATCCGGAACACAAGTTCTGCCTTTAAATAATAATCTACCATCATCGGCCAACATGAAGTCAGGTCTGCTGCTCAAGCTTCCCTTGATCTCTACCAACTCGGGGTCATTATCTTGCAAGGACTTGATCTCTATCAATAATTCAGGTTTAAGTTGAATCTGAGCAATCAAGATCCGATCATTGTCAATATTAAGATCCAGACTAGATAATTGTTCCAACAACCTCCATTCTTGTAACATGAGACTTGACAATCTAGCTACCGGCTTCCGGCTTAATGCATCTGCCACAACATTACCTTTGCCAGGATGATACTCAATCGAGAAGTCGAAGTCTTTCAAGTACTCCAACCATCTCCGCTGCCTCATGTTGAGTTCCTTCTGAGAAAATAAATACTTCAAACTCTTATGATCTGAGAACACTGTAAAGGTTTCTCCATACAAGTAATGCCTCCATATCTTCAAAGCAAACACGACTGCAGCAAGTTCCAAATCATGAACAGGATAATTATCTTCGTGCTTCCTCAACTGTCTAGAGGAATAGGCAATCACCTTCCCATGCTGCATGAGTACACAGCCTAAGCCAATACCTGATGCATCAGTATAAACAACAAATCCTCCTTCACCAGAAGGTAAAGCCAAAACAGGTGCAGTAGTCAAACACTCCTTCAGAGTCTGAAAGCTTCGCTGACAATCATCTGACCAATCAAACTTATTCTCCTTGCGGGTTAATCTTGTCATAGGTACTGCAATCTTGGAGAAATCTTGAATAAATCTTCGATAATAACCTGCCAGGCCTAGAAAACTTCTAACTTCTGTCACACTGGTAGGCTGTTCCCAATTCTTCACTGCCTCAACCTTCGAAGGATCAACAGAAATACCGTTCTTCGTAATGATATGTCCTAGAAAGGACACCTCTTGCAGCCAGAATTCACACTTACTGAACTTAGCATATAGTTGATGATCTCTCAACAATTGCAATGCCATTCTCAGATGTTCAGCATGTTCCTCCTCATTCTTAGAATAAATCAGGATGTCATCAATAAAGACCACGACCCATTGATCAAGATAGGGCCGAAATGCATCGTTCATCAACTGCATGAAAGCCGCTGGTGCATTCGTTAGACCAAAAGGCATAACGACAAACTCAAAATGACCATACCTGCTGCGGAAAGCCGTTTTATAAATATCCTCTTCCTTAATCCGCAACTGGTGATATCCAGATCGAAGATCGATCTTAGAGAAATATTGAGCTCCCGCTATCTGGTCAAATAACTCGTCAATCCTCGGCAAGGGATATTTGTTCTTGACAGTCTGCTGGTTTAATTGCCGATAATCAATGCACAGCCTCATCGAACCATCTTTCTTCCTGACAAATAGTACAGGGGCTCCCCACGGAGAAGTACTAGGACGAATAAAACCCTTCTCAAGTAATTCCATCAGTTGCTGCTTCAGTTCCCTCAGTTCCGCAGGAGACATACGATAAGGAGCCTTAGAAATAGGAGCTGTGCCAGGAATAAGATCAATAGAAAAGATAACTTCCCGCTCAGGCGGAAGTCCTGGTAGTTCTTCTGGAAAGACATCAGGAAAATCTCGGACAACAGGAATGTCCTTGATCTCCATCTGCTGCTCAGGAGTTGCACAAACAAAGGCTAGAAAAGCCTCACACCCATGCCTCAAAAGCTTATCAGCTCGAAGAGCCGAGATGAGCGGTACGGAGTTATGGTGCTTGACTCCCGTAAAAGATAAACCAGAATGTCCAGTAAAAGTCACTGAGCTAGAACTACAGTGAACATTGGCCTCATACTTGGCCAACCAATCTGCTCCTAGGATTACATCATAATCCTTCATGTCCATGCAGACCAAATCTGCTGGAAAGTTCTGTTCACCAATCATAACCTTACTAGAAGGATAGAAATACTGGATTGTTGATCTAGTGCCAATAGGGGTTGAAATCTCTAACGGAGTATTCATCAAAACAGGTTCCACAACTAATGACTTAGCAAATCTCCGAGAAATAAATGAATGTGTTGCACCAGTATCAAAGAGAGCAAATGCGGGCTTATCGATTATAGTAAGGGTACCTTCGACGAGTCCGCCATCATCAGAAATCCCAGTTTCATCTTCATGTAAAGCTTGAAGCTTGCCTTGTGGTTTCTTGAAGACTAGAGGTTTTGCCGGTGTAGCTTGTTCCGATATGAGAGGACAATTGGGGATACGGTGCTCCTTGCTTCCACATCGCAAACAGGCGCCTTGCTTGCGCCAGCACTCCTCTATCTTGTGACCCGGACGATCACAATAGTTGCACACGCCCTTGAATGGAACAATAGGGCCAGGCTTCTTGTCTTCATGCCTCGGCATCTTGCCCTTCCACGATCCGGACCCGCTCCACGAACCAGGTCCACTAACAGGCCTCTTCTTGGTATACCCGGGTTTGACACTCCCGGAACCCGTAGGTAATTCTTTCTTGGTGCCTTTCCCACGGATTCTCTCCGTCATCTCAAGAGTATCCTCTAGAACTTGCGCTTTCCTTACCATCTCAGAATAAGTGAAAATCTCCATCGGTGCCAATTGGTTGATATAATGAAGCTTCAATCCATTGAGAAAGCGCTTCGCCTTCATCTTCTCGGTGGAAATGAGATGAGTAGCATAACGAGAAAGCCGTGCAAATTGAGCCTCATACTCTGCCACGGACAAACCTCGCTGTTTCAAGGCCGCGAACTCTGCCGCTTTCTTCTCTTGCACTCTATCAGAAAAATACTTGCTGTTGAAGAGTTCTTCGAACTCTTCCCACATAACTTGCCGATCACCGAGAGTTGCCTTGATAGAATCCCACCAAGTACGTGCATCATGTTCCAGTTGAAATGTGGACAAAAGGACACGCTCCTGGTTGGTGCATTGCATAACTTCAAAGATTCTCCCCATCTCATCTAGCCAGTGCTCGGCTTGGTCAGGGTCAGTCGAACCAGCGAATCTAGGCGGGTTCATTCCGCGGAAGTTCCGGTATAGATCACCGGTGCCATGCGGTGCCGCTCCTGCCTGAGCTACTTGCTGAAGGGCCTGAGTAAGGCCTTGCACCGTACGCTGTAGGTTCCTCCATTCAGCACGATCAGCTGCCATCTACACGAGAAATAGATTACTTAGGTTTAATCAAGATAAATAATTACACGATTAAGAAACGATCTTAACCCAAGTTTCTACCCATTCTCACCAGGTCAGGTCCTAGACTTTTACAAGGTTAGGGATCTAATGCACCTAGACACGACCAAAAACTCGGTACCTGGCGGAGGTAATCGGTCCGAAGACCACTCGCGCAAGTGTGCGACCTTCCCGATAGGCGTAGCCTAACGTTCGGACAACACCTTTTGATATACCGATTATTGGGATGCAATGCAAGAAAACCTAAAACTTAGGAAACCTAGGAATGTGAAACCTAGGCTCTGATACCAACTAAACTGTCACGCCCCGAACAAGGCGGAAATATCGGGACGTACAGTTAGGGACACGCTGGCAAGAGAGAGAACTAATCTAAAATAATACACAAGTGCTACAAGATGGAAATACTAAATGATCATTAACAAACCACAACTGATACAATAACCTCAAGTTCAACTTAATACAACTGGAATAATCAACCACTAAAACTCAATAACATGACTGAGACTAAAAGCTCTCCAAAACACAACTAAAGAAAGATAACACACTACTAACACACTAGAACTGATACACTCAAGACATCACTCCTGCCCTTCCCCATCGGTAAGCGCGTCACCTGAAAAGCCTGGAAAGGGGGGAAAACACAACTATGAGCTGACGCTCAGTAGGAAATAACAGACAGGTATAAGTGATTAACAGTTTAATTACATTTTAAAATGTCATGCTACAAATGATAAAAACAATAAAAAGATAACGGTGATATCACGAAACAGAATTCAAAGATCTTGCAAGGTCAAGAAATATAATGAATAGAATAGTAAGACAAGAATTTACTACAGGAGATAACGATAAAAAGTTGGCCATATCAAGACAATTCAAGTCATGTCAAGCACGTATGTAATTTCATTTCCACGTCCAAGTAATAAGCAAGTAAAGTAACCACAAGTAGAGTATAGAACAGTGAAGAGTGGAAAGTGAAAAGTAGTAGAAAGTAATGTAGAGAGTAGTGGAGAGAGTAGTGGACAGTCCTAGATTTAACACATGTCAAGTACTGGTGCCAAATGCCACACCTAGTCATTCACCTCCCCGGGGGTACACGTAGTGTTCGGGCGCTCTTCCCAGGACCAGACCGAGCCCTTAATTGTTTGCCAGGCATTGATTTCTTTGGATCAAAGATCCCACGAATCTAGACTTCCACAGTTTATGGCCAGAATTCCAAGGTTTAAACTAAGTAGCAATAACAACTTCACGTAGGAAAGAGATTCATTTCCAGAATTTCAAGGTAAGTATAATCATCAAGGAGATCGAAACCAAGTCACAACAAGAGTTAATCGTGCTGCGCTACTGTAAAACAGCAGCAATCAAACAAGCTAATCAACATATTAATCCTAATCACCAAGTTAAGATATCATGATTAACCATTATCATTTGCATTAAGACAATTGCCAAGAAGCTGATTCAAGATGATAAGGCAAAGAACAACTCCCACAGGAGTGAAATAGAATGCATTAACAGAGATTTAGTTACACCATTAACCACTAATTATGTGGGTTTCTATTTAATCTTGTATGCATTGAAATGAAGATGATAAACGGTGTGTTTTTACACTAAGTTTGCATGTATGGACCAATGTTAATTGAAACTAAAAAGGGTACATGAATAGGTCATTAGTTCCTCAAAAATGTAGTTTTCAATGTGATTAGGTTGAATGGATTGATTCCCCAATGATCCGGATTGATCCCCGGGTCAAAAACATCATTAATGGGGTCATACAGGGCATGGGTCGACCCATTGGGTCGACCCCTGGCATTCCAGGAGCCTTCCTGGGTGTGGGTCGACCCATTGGGTCGACCCCTCAAAAAAAAAGCTTCATGGGTCGACCCATTGGGTCGACCCCCTTCACTGGGTGCATGGGTCGACCCCATGGGTCGACCCCTACACTTCCAGAAGCGACGGGTGATTCCGTAAACCATGAAAACTCAATGATTTGGGGTCTAAATGAGTTGGGATTTTAACCAAATGCTCTAGGGTTCTTAATATACATACTAAGGTCATAAAACAAGAGATTGAAACAAGAAATTTGCTGAAAACTCAATCGAATCACAACCTATTTATGATGAATACATGAAGAACCTAGTTCTTGACATGCGTCTACTAAAACGTAGATTTCTCTCAATATACACAACGGAATTTGGGGCTTTTTATATCAAAAGAAAGCTAACTTAATGATGAATCCAACCATATACTATAAGCCATATGTGGATCAAGTTATCTAATCCAAAAACAGCCCGAAAATCAAGCTTCTACTTGAAGAACATAATATACATCAAATTCTAGACATGCTCTTACTAAAAATCAAAATTCTCCAAGTATGCTCAATGAAATTTGGGGCTTCCTACGTTAAATGAAAGCTAACAACATGCTGATTACATCATGTAAGTTAATTAGAGTTTGGTTGTTAGATCCTACCTCAAATCGGAGAGAGAAAACTCAAACCCTAGGATGAAGAACACTTGGACAGCACCTCACAAAAAGCTCGATTTCTCCACGGACACCTAATGAAAATTGGGGCTTTTGCCACCAATGGATAGAGCTCGATGAGAGGAACAATTTGCTATACTCATGATCAAGATTTGGTTGAGAATTCCTACCTCAATCGATGGATCAAAGAAGGATGAAGGAAAGCCAACGGCCTGCTGACCCACCTCCACAAATCGAGCTAGATCTCTCCAGATCTGAAACTTCAGCGAACCCCACAGCAGCCAAATGAAAGAAGACTCGTAGGGCTTCATTTTGATAGCTCATAGAGCTTCTGGAGCCTTCGGAATTGGGAGTATTCGCTGCTGCAAGCTACGTGTTTAGAAACGGCGCCGAAATCCTTGACTTGACCAAACTATGTCGGCAGCACGTTTTGGGGCTAGGTTTACCTCAAATTGATTGAGGGTAAATGTTCCTTACATTGTGGCCTTCCATTTGCCCTTGATTTCAGATCATTTGGTCGAGTATTGAGGTCGAATTTCGTGTTTTAAACTAAGGGTTAGGTATGGGTCAAAAGTGTGCACTTTTGGGTTTAAACTCTAAATAGATCTTACCACGGATTTACAATGGCCTAATGCCAGAAGGAAAAGTTGTTATCTACATCGACCTAAATCTATTTACTATTTTTACAGATTTTTCTAAGGTAGTCGGATTATTACTTATACTATTCCGTAAATAGTTAAATGTTAAGTTCGGAAAACTAAGTTCACTAATTCGGCATAATAAATGATTTTCTTAGGCTTAAATGTAGAAGACAAAGTTGCTAAACAAAATTAATTCTACAAGATGTGATTTTTGGGGATTTTTAGAAAATAGTAGAAAAATGACTTATTCTATTAATTAATTAATTAATCTAATTAATTTGGATAATTCTCATTAATTCGAATAACTTCAAATAAATTCCAAATAATTACAAATAACTTTCTAAATAAATTTCTAAAGAATTTGGGGTCTTACACCCTCCCCTACTTAAAGGAATTTGGTCCTCCAAATTCACTGCACTAAAACTGAGAGTAGAAAAAGATCGCTCACCTAGAATAGATCGGGATACCGCTTTCGCATAGTCTCTTCAGACTCCCATGTAGCTTCTTCGGTCCCACGCCGACTCCACTGAATCTTGACCATCGGTATCGAACGATTCCGGAGTTGCTGTTGCTTCCGGTCCAGAATCTTGACAGGTCTTTCCTCATAGGTCAAATCTTCCTTCAGTTCAAAATCCACCTGCTGAATGATATGAGTGGGATCGTACACATATTTCCGCAACATAGACACATGGAAAACATTATGTACGCCAGACAAATGCGGTGGTAAAGCCAGTCTGTATGCCACCTCTCCCACTCTATCTAGAATCTCGAATGGACCAATGTACCTCGGACTCAGCTTGCCATGAATGCCAAATCTTCGGATCCCTCTCGTTGGAGAGACCTTTAAGAACACATGCTCGCCAACCTGAAATTCCAATGCTCTTCTCCTGTTGTCGGCATAACTCTTCTGTCTTGACTGGGCTACTTGTAACCGGTCTCGGATAACACGGATGTTCTGTGATGATTCCGAAACAAGATCTGGTCCAAGCCACTGTTTCTCACCTACCTCGTCCCAACACAACGGGGAACGACAACTTCTACCATATAGTGCTTCAAAAGGAGCCATCTGAATGCTAGACTGATAGCTGTTATTGTAAGCGAATTCAATTAATGCCAAATGCTCACTCCAATTACCACCGAAATCAATCATGCAAGCTCGCAACATATCTTCCACTATCTGATTGGTTCTTTCAGTCTGTCCATCTGTCTGTGGATGAAAAGCAGTACTGAAATTCAGACGAGTACCCAAAGACTCTTGCAGTCCCTTCCAGAAATGTGAAGTAAATCTGGGGTCTCGATCAGATACTATATTCACTGGGATACCATGCAATCTCACCACTTCCTTTATATACAAGGCAGCCAATACATCAATCGTCCACTTGGACTTAATTGGTAAGAAATGAGCCGACTTTGTCAATCGATCGACAATCACCCATATCGCATCAAATCCACCACGAGTCCTAGGTAGACCCATAATGAAATCCATGCCAATGCTTTCCCACTTCCATTGGGGTATGTCGAGTGGTTTCAATTTCCCTGCTGGTCTGAAATGTTCGGCCTTAACTTGCTGACATACCAAACATCTGCTCACAAAATCTGCAACTTCTCTTTTCATATTCGGCCACCAAAAGGACCTTTTCAAATCTCGGTACATCTTAGTGCCTCCAGGATGAATGGTATATCTGGATCTATGAGCTTCCTCAAGAATTTTGTTCTTTATTGTAGCCTCATCCGGAACACAAGTTCTGCCTTTAAATAATAATCTACCATCATCGGCCAACATGAAGTCAGGTCTGCTGCTCAAGCTTCCCTTGATCTCTACCAACTCAGGGTCATTATCTTGCAAGGACTTGATCTCTATCAATAATTCAGGTTTAAGTTGAATCTGAGCAATCAAGATCCGATCATTGTCAATATTAAGATCCATACTAGATAATTGTTCCAACAACCTCCATTCTTGTAACATGAGACTTGACAATCTAGCTACCGGCTTCCGGCTTAATGCATCTGCCACAACATTACCTTTGCCAGGATGATACTCAATCGAGAAGTCGAAGTCTTTCAAGTACTCCAACCATCTCCGCTGCCTCATGTTGAGTTCCTTCTGAGAAAATAAATACTTCAAACTCTTATGATCTGAGAACACTGTAAAGGTTTCTCCATACAAGTAATGTCTCCATATCTTCAAAGCAAACACGACTGCAGCAAGTTCCAAATCATGAACAGGATAATTATCTTCATGCTTCCTCAACTGTCTAGAGGAATAGGCAATCACCTTCCCATGCTGCATGAGTACACAGCCTAAGCCAATACCTGATGCATCAGTATAAACAACAAATCCTCCTTCACCAGAAGGTAAAGCCAAAACAGGTGCAGTAGTCAAACACTCCTTCAGAGTCTGAAAGCTTCACTGACAATCATCTGACCAATCAAACTTATTCTCCTTGCGGGTTAATCTTGTCATAGGTACTGCAATCTTGGAGAAATCTTGAATAAATCTTCGATAATAACCTGCCAGGCCTAGAAAACTTCTAACTTCTGTCACACTGGTAGGCTGTTCCCAATTCTTCACTGCCTCAACCTTCGAAGGATCAACAGAAATACCGTTCTTCGTAATGATATGTCCTAGAAAGGACACCTCTTGCAGCCAGAATTCACACTTACTGAACTTAGCATATAGTTGATGATCTCTCAACAATTGCAATGCCATTCTCAGATGTTCAGCATGTTCCTCCTCATTCTTAGAATAAATCAGGATGTCATCAATAAAGACCACGACCCATTGATCAAGATAGGGCCGAAATGCATCGTTCATCAACTGCATGAAAGCCGCTGGTGCATTCGTTAGACCAAAAGGCATAACGACAAACTCAAAATGACCATACCTGCTGCGGAAAGCCGTTTTATAAATATCATCTTCCTTAATCCGCAACTGGTGATATCCAGATCGAAGATCGATCTTAGAGAAATATTGAGCTCCCGCTATCTGGTCAAATAACTCGTCAATCCTCGGCAAGGGATATTTGTTCTTGACAGTCTGCTGGTTTAATTGCCGATAATCAATGCACAGCCTCATCGAACCATCTTTTTTTCCTGACAAATAGTACAGGGCTCCCCACGGAGAAGTACTAGGACGAATAAAACCCTTCTCAAGTAATTCCATCAGTTGCTGCTTCAGTTCCCTCAGTTCCGCAGGAGACATACGATAAGGAGCCTTAGAAATAGGAGCTGTGCCAGGAATAAGATCAATAGAAAAGATAACTTCCCGCTCAGGTGGAAGTCCTGGTAGTTCTTCTGAAAAGACATCAGGAAAATCTCAGACAACAGGAATGTCCTTGATCTCCATCTGCTGCTCAGGAGTTGCACAAACAAAGGCTAGAAAAGTCTCACACCCATGCCTCAAAAGCTTATCAGCTCGAAGAGCTGAGATGAGCGGTACGGAGTTATGGTGCTTGACTCCCGTAAAAGATAAACCAGAATGTCCAGTAAAAGTCACTGAGCTAGAACTACAGTGAACATTGGCCTCATACTTGGCCAACCAATCTGCTCCTAGGATTACATCATAATCCTTCATGTCCATGCAGACCAAATCTGCTGGAAAGTTCTGTTCACCAATCATAACCTTACTAGAAGGATAGAAATACTGGATTGTTGATCTAGTGCCAATAGGGGTTGAAATCTCTAACGGAGTATTCATCAAAACAGGTTCCACAACTAATGACTTAGCAAATCTCCGAGAAATAAATGAATGTGTTGCACCAGTATCAAAGAGAGCAAATGCGGGCTTATCGATTATAGTAAGGGTACCTTCGACGAGTCCGCCATCATCAGAAATCCCAGTTTCATCTTCATGTAAAGCTTGAAGCTTGCCTTGTGGTTTCTTGAAGACTAGAGGTTTTGCCGGTGTAGCTTGTTCCGATATGAGAGGACAATTGGGGATACGGTGCTCCTTGCTTCCACATCGCAAACAGGCGCCTTGCTTGCGCCAGCACTCCTCTATCTTGTGACCCGGACGATCACAATAGTTGCACACGCCCTTGAATGGAACAATAGGGCCAGGCTTCTTGTCTTCATGCCTCGACATCTTGCCCTTCCACGATCCGGACCCGCTCCACGAACCAGGTCCACTAACAGGCCTCTTCTTGGTATACCCGGGTTTGACACTCCCGGAACCCGTAGGTAATTCTTTCTTGGTGCCTTTCCCACGGATTCTCTCCGTCATCTCAAGAGTATCCTCTAGAACTTGCGCTTTCCTTACCATCTCAGAATAAGTGAAATCTCCATCGGTGCCAATTGGTTGATATAATGAAGCTTCAATCCATTGAGAAAGCGCTTCGCCTTCATCTTCTCGGTGGAAATGAGATGAGTAGCATAACGAGAAAGCCGTGCAAATTGAGCCTCATACTCTGCCACGGACAAACCTCGCTGTTTCAAGGCCGCGAACTCTGCCGCTTTCTTCTCTTGCACTCTATCAGAAAAATACTTGCTGTTGAAGAGTTCTTCGAACTCTTCCCACATAACTTGCCGATCACCGAGAGTTGCCTTGATAGAATCCCACCAAGTACGTGCATCATGTTCCAGTTGAAATGTGGACAAAAGGACACGCTCCTGGTTGGTGCATTGCATAACTTCAAAGATTCTCCCCATCTCATCTAGCCAGTGCTCGGCTTGGTCAGGGTCAGTCGAACCAGAGAATCTAGGCGGGTTCATTCCGCGGAAGTTCCGGTATAGATCACCGGTGCCATGCGGTGCCGCTCCTGCCTGAGCTACTTGCTGAAGGGCCTGAGTAAGGCCTTGCACTGTACGCTGTAGGTTCCTCCATTCAGCACGATCAGCTGCCATCTACACGAGAAATAGATTACTTAGGTTTAATCAAGATAAATAATTACACGATTAAGAAACGATCTTAACCCAAGTTTCTACCCATTCTCACCAGGTCAGGTCCTAGACTTTTACAAGGTTAGGGATCTAATGCACCTAGACACGACCAAAAACTCGGTACCTGGCGGAGGTAATCGGTCCGAAGACCACTCGCGCAAGTGTGCGACCTTCCCGATAGGCGTAGCCTAACGTTCGGACAACACCTTTTGATATACCGATTATTGGGATGCAATGCAAGAAAACCTAAAACTTAGGAAACCTAGGAATGTGAAACCTAGGCTCTGATACCAACTAAACTGTCACGCCCCGAACAAGGCGGAAATATCGGGACGTACAGTTAGGGACACGCTGGCAAGAGAGAGAACTAATCTAAAATAATACACAAGTGCTACAAGATGGAAATACTAAATGATCATTAACAAACCACAACTGATACAATAACCTCAAGTTCAACTTAATACAACTGGAATAATCAACCACTAAAACTCAATAACATGACTGAGACTAAAAGCTCTCCAAAACACAACTAAAGAAAGATAACACACTACTAACACACTAGAACTGATACACTCAAGACATCACTCCTGCCCTTCCCCATCGGTAAGCGCGTCACCTGAAAAAACCTGGAAAGGGGGGAAAACACAACTATGAGCTGACGCTCAGTAGGAAATAACAGACAGGTATAAGTGATTAACAGTTTAATTACATTTTAAAATGTCATGCTACAAATGATAAAAACAATAAAAAGATAACGGTGATATCATGAAACAGAATTCAAAGATCTTGCAAGGTCAAGAAATATAATGAATAGAATAGTAAGACAAGAATTTACTACAGGAGATAACGATAAAAAGTTGGCCATATCAAGACAATTCAAGTCATGTCAAGCACGTATGTAATTTCATTTCCACGTCCAAGTAATAAGCAAGTAAAGTAACCACAAGTAGAGTATAGAACAGTGAAGGGTGGAAAGTGAAAAGTAGTAGAAAGTAATGTAGAGAGTAGTGGAGAGAGTAGTGGACAGTCCTAGATTTAACACATGTCAAGTACTGGTGCCAAATGCCACACCTAGTCATTCACCTCCCCGGGGGTACACGTAGTGTTCGGGCGCTCTTCCCAGGACCAGACCGAGCCCTTAATTGTTTGCTAGGCATTGATTTCTTTGGATCAAAGATCCCACGAATCTAGACTTCCACAGTTTATGGCCAGAATTCCAAGGTTAAAACTAAGTAGCAATAACAACTTCACGTAGGAAAGAGATTCATTTCCAGAATTTCAAGGTAAGTATAATCATCAAGGAGATCGAAACCAAGTCACAACAAGAGTTAATCGTGCTGCGCTACTGTAAAACAGCAGCAATCAAACAAGCTAATCAACATATTAATCATAATCACCAAGTTAAGATATCATGATTAACCATTATCATTTGCATTAAGACAATTGCCAAGAAGCTGATTCAAGATGTTAAGGCAAAGAACAACTCCCATAGGAGTGAAATAGAATGCATTAACAGAGATTTAGTTACACCATTAACCACTAATTATGTGGGTTTCTATTTAATCTTGTATGCATTGAAATGAAGATGATAAACGGTGTGTTTTTACACTAAGTTTGCATGTATGGACCAATGTTAATTGAAACTAAAAAGGGTACATGAATAGGTCATTAGTTCCTCAAAAATGTAGTTTTCAATGTGATTAGGTTGAATGGATTGATTCCCCAATGATCCGAATTGATCCCCGGGTCAAAAACATCATTAATGGGGTCATACAGGGCATGGGTCGACCCATTGGGTCGACCCCTGGCATTCCAGGAGCCTTCCTGGGTGTGGGTCGACCCATTGGGTCGACCCCTCAAAAAAAAAGCTTCATGGGTCGACCCCCTTCACTGGGTGCATGGGTCGACCCCATGGGTCGACCCCTACACTTCCAGAAGCGACGGGTGATTCCGTAAACCATGAAAACTCAATGATTTGGGGTCTAAATGAGTTGGGATTTTAACCAAATGCTCTAGGGTTCTTAATATACATACTAAGGTCATAAAACAAGAGATTGAAACAAGAAATTTGCTGAAAACTCAATTGAATCACAACCTATTTATGATGAATACATGAAGAACCTAGTTCTTGACATGCGTCTACTAAAACGTAGATTTCTCTCAATATACACAACGGAATTTGGGGCTTTTTATATCAAAAGAAAGCTAACGTAATGATGAATCCAACCATATACTATAAGCCATATGTGGATCAAGTTATCTAATCCAAAAATAGCCCGAAAATCAAGCTTCTACTTGAAGAACATAATATACATCAAATTCTAGACATGCTCTTACTAAAAATCAAAATTCTCCAAGTATGCTCAATGAAATTTGGGGCTTCCTACGTTAAATGAAAGCTAACAACATGCTGATTACATCATGTAAATTAATTAGAGTTTGGTTGTTAGATCCTACCTCAAATCGGAGAGAGAAAACTCAAACCCTAGGATGAAGAACACTTGGACAGCACCTCACAAAAAGCTCGATTTCTCCACGGACACCTAATGAAAATTGGGGCTTTTGCCACCAATGGATAGAGCTCGATGAGAGGAACAATTTGCTATACTCATGATCAAGATTTGGTTGAGAATTCCTACCTCAATCGATGGATCAAAGAAGGATGAAGGAAAGCCAACGGCCTGCTGACCCACCTCCACAAATCGAGCTAGATCTCTCCAGATCTGAAACTTCAGCGAACCCCACAGTAGCCAAATGAAAGAAGACTCGTAGGGCTTCATTGTGATAGCTCATAGAGCTTCTGGAGCCTTCGGAATTGGGAGTATTCGCTGCTGCAAGCTACGTGTTTAGAAACGGCGCCGAAATCCTTGACTTGACCAAACTATGTCGGCAGCACGTTTTGGGGCTAGGTTTACCTCAAATTGATTGAGGGTAAATGTTCCTTACATTGTGGCCTTCCATTTGCCCTTGATTTCAGATCATTTGGTCGAGTATTGAGGTCGAATTTCGTGTTTTAAACTAAGGGTTAGGTATGGGTCAAAAGTGTGCACTTTTGGGTTTAAACTCTAAATAGATCTTACCACGGATTTACAATGGCCTAATGCCAGAAGGAAAAGTTGTTATCTACATCGACCTAAATCTATTTACTATTTTTACAGATTTTTCTAAGGTAGTCGGATTATTACTTATACTATTCCGTAAATAGTTAAATGTTAAGTTCGGAAAACTAAGTTCACTAATTCGGCATAATAAATGATTTTCTTAGGCTTAAATGTAGAAGACAAAGTTGCTAAACAAAATTAATTCTACAAGATGTGATTTTTGGGGATTTTTAGAAAATAGTAGAAAAATGACTTATTCTATTAATTAATTAATTAATCTAATTAATTTGGATAATTCTCATTAATTCGAATAACTTCAAATAAATTCCAAATAATTACAAATAACTTTCTAAATAAATTTCTAAAGAATTTAGGGTCTTACATCTCGGCTCTATTTCTTTCTCTTTTCTTTAGTTATTATGATTTGTAACGTTCACTTTTCCAGCATTGTAATTTTCTTTTCTAGCAATAAAAGTTTAATTTTTGCAATTCTCTCACTCTCTCTTTCTCTCCTTGCTTCTTCGAATTTCCTCTTCTCCAACCCTCCAACTTTCTTTAGCTAGATTTTATTTCAAGTAATTTTAATTTTTCATTTCACAAAACTCACTCCACGATTTTGATATCAAAATACAAGAGTTTTTAACTTAATTAAGAATCTTCCTCCTCGTGGGATCGACCCATGCTCATCACTTTACGCTTAATCTAAGATTTTGTTTGTGAGTGAGTGCGGTATTATTTTGAAATTGAGCACAACATTTTTCAACGACGAGTGATTTGTGTGATCAAAAACCCTATTCCTTCTCGAGAGATAAGACTTGGGTGATCTTCGAATGGGCTTGTCATTACGACAAGATCACTCTGCCAGAGCCCAAAAGGCCAGAGGATGTCGGAAGAAGCGATGATCCTCACTTCTGTCCCTATCATCGGGTGATGGGGCATCCCATTGAGAATTGTAATGTATTCAAAGATATCGCTCAAGGCCTGATTAGGAGGGGCGAACTGCAAAAGGGGGAATATGAAGCAAATATGGTCTCCCTCTTTACCCCTATGGGTGAGGGCCCCGTGGAGGCTGTCTACGATGACTATCAAGAAGAGCATGAAGAAATCCTACAGCTCTCTATGCCAGGAGATACCCCGAAACTCTATACAGTGATACATGAAGGGCCGAAAGCTGATGTCCCCTGCACATGTTGGGAATCTATTACCATAGAGGTCACTATGACCCCCGATAACTCTCCTCAGGGACAAGAGGCTGGGGAGCTCTATGTTACCCCTTGGGGCGATTTACCCACGGGCCAGCATCCAAGCTACTCGGAAGCTATACCGCTAGTGTCAACGCTGATTCAAGAACCAACCAAAGAAGCTGACGAAGCCCTACCGTCGAGCGAGATAAGGCAAGGAGACATTCACGATGTCTTCGAAGTCAAATGTTGGCCCAGATATGCACGCGGACAAGAAAGGGGGGTTGAATTATTTCCCAAACGAAATGGCCGATTTTAAAACTAACGTTGCAGAATTAAACGATTACAAAATCTAAACAATGATGGAATGAAATTGGAACCTATGTAGAAGTAATTCTCTCAACCTTTCCGATGTCACACAATCACGCAAACAGATACATCATGCAAACCACAAAATCACACAGTGCGGGAGAGATTTTTAAGGTGGTTCGGGACCACGATGGGCTCCCTACGTCCATCCCTCACCAAACCGGTGAGGCTTCACTCGCTTCGCAACAAAGCATATGGAGAAAATCTCCAACACACACGGAGACGTTGTCTCCACAATGATCTGACTCGCGGATCAACATACACAAATGAACGTACACATACGGTCACACACCCACAGCATTATCATGTTCTAAAATGAGGGAAAATACATCAAGAATGGTCAAAATAAAGGATTAAACATGAAAGACATCATGAATCATCAATAAAAATAAGATCTGAGATATCTCCTCTTACGTTGGAGGTTGATAGAAGATGCCTCAACTAGATCCACATGGGAGGAAGGTCGATCTCGAACCAAACAGAGCCGCCGGTGCTTCTCCTTTAAGATTCGGCCATGAATATGACTTTGGAGGCTTGAGATTGGATGTAGATCTTGGAATCTTGGCTCTAGTTGAACCTCTCCACAGCTCTGGCTGCACTTCCCTTCTTTTCTTCCCCTACAAGATAGAAAGATAGCACATTAGGGTTCTCCTCTTACAAATTCGGAGCTCATGTTCATATATATAGAAGAGTGGCCAAAAGACTCATAAGACCCTCCCAAAATGTGTTAAAAACACCCTTATATGTCTAGGAAGCAATGGGGGGGTAGTTTGGTAAAGTTTTAAGTCAAAACAATGGGTTTCAATGAGTTTTGCAATTCTCGTGCCAGAAGGGGTTGACCTTGGGAGTCGACCCCCATAGATTCTGCACAAAAAATGACCTAGCCAGAACACTGGCTAAAGGGGGTCGAGCCCTTTTGTTGGCTGGTTTGTCTGCTGTGCACACAGACCACAGCCTAGGGGGGGTCGACCCCTGGGGTCGACCCCTTTCCTGTAGGGTTTGAAAAACCAATTTTAGCCCATTTTCAAGCATCAAAACCACCTCCAAAAATCAAGATTAAATAACCATGCATTTAACAAAGTATTAGCACCATTCAAACTATATTCCACCAAGTTTTATGTGAATAGATTAAACACATTACAAGCCCAAAAACACTCATTTGAAAACTCATTTGAAAAATACATGAAACACTTTCAATGTATTAAGACTTCATGTAGGATGTGCATGAAAACCACCCAGAACTTTTAGCTAAAGTGAAATCACTTAGACATGCATGTAAGCAATGCATGTGAACATCAAATAACCCACTTTCACCAAGTTTCACATGAATTAACTTAATCAAATTCAAGCTTACTACACTAAGCTTCACAATGCATTGAACTATAATCCAAGATTGAGAAGAATCCTTTTTAACATGCAATTCAAACTTGAACACTAAGAATGCTTCAAGGAAACGCTCCTCCAAGTTTTGTGTAACCATGGACACACATGATGAAGCTTTATGCATGATGAAACAATTTCTGTATAAACCATCAATCATGAAATCCCAATCAAGGTTTCTTCATAAAATCCATCTACAAGCAATTCATTCACCCATGAAACATGGTGGCGTCAATCAAGTTATTCAAGTAAGCACACATTGTTTGTTATCATTAAAACCAAATTACCAGAATCAACTAGGGGACCCAACACCAAAGAAGATGATGAATGTTTTAGTGATTTGCAACAGGATCCCCCAGAGATAGAAGATGGTGGACAGGCCACCGTTGATGAGCTGATCGAAGTAAACCTCGACACAGAAGATGAGCCTAGGCCAACCTTCGTCAGCGCCCTCCTTCTCCCAGAAGAGAGAGAGCGATACGTAAAGATGCTCCAAGAGTTCCAAGACTGTTTCACTTGGAACTACCAAGAAATGCCAAGCCTCAGCATTGAAGTTGCTCAACATATATTGGCCATCGACCCCAAAGCCGAACCAGTGAAGCAATCACCTCGGCGGATGAGGCCGGAACTGATAAGCCAGATTTGCAAAGAGGTCGACAAGCTCATAGACAACGAGTTCATAGTGGAAAATCAATACACCACCTGGCTGGCCAATATTGTGCCCGTCAAGAAGAAGAATGGCCAGATCAGAATATGCACGGACTTTCGGGACCTGAATAAGGCATGCTCGAAAGATGATTTCCCAGTGCCCATCGTTGAAGTTATGATAGAGGCTACTATTGGCCACAAAGCGTTATCATTCATGGATGGGTCGTCTGGATACAACCAGATATGGATAGCCGAGCATGACAGAATTCATACGGCTTTCCGATCACCCAAGGGGATATTCCACTATAGAAGGATGCCTTCTGGCCTCAAAAATGCCGGTGCCACGTATCAAAGGGTGATGACGAAGATATTTGATGAACTGCTCTATGACAAAGTCGAATACTACATCGATCATTTGGTCGTCAAGACCAGGAAGAAAGAAGATCACCTGAGTGACCTCAGGATTGTATTCGAAAGGCTCTGACAGTATAAGCTGAAGATGAACTTGTTGAAATACACCTTTGGCGTTTCTAGTGGGAAATTTTTGGGCTTCATTGTTCGATATCGGGGAATCGAAATAGACCTCTCCAAGATAAAAGCCATTCAGGAGTTGCCTCCTCTGAAGAACCTAACAGAACTGTGATCATTGCAAGGCCGATTAGCCTATATCTGCAGGTTTATCTCCAACCTATCTGTTGACGCCTAAAATAAAGATAATAATAATGGCAACGATGAAACAATAATAATAACCCTAAAATACCTTTATTTCTGACAAAATGTCTTATTTCTGTTATCTTGTTTTCAGGAATAGAAGAAGAAAAGAAGAAAAGAAGAGACGGCCGGCTCTAATAGAGAACCACTAAAACGAGACACAAGATCTCGGAAGATACTCGGGGCCATCCCCGAACGAGCAAGAAAGAAGCCCAGCCGACAAGATATGTCAGCCGATGAGTCAGCCCTCGTCAGTGCTGATGCAATCAAAGGAATTAACAAGGCCAAATAAAAGAATGGGCCTGTTAATGTGCTATTAAGGATGGGCTTGATGCCCCTCGCGCCGAGAACCTCCCCATGGCAGCGGGCGCTCCGGGAAGCTCCTCTAAGGGAGTGCGCCGGGAAGCCCCTCCAAAGGATGTCGCGCCAAGATGCCCCTCACGCCGGGAAGCCCCTCTAAAGGATGCGCGCCGGGAAGCCCCTCGAATGGGCGCGCCGGGAACCAATGATGCAGGCACGCCGAGGGCCATTGATGTGAACAGGGTCTATAAAACCCACTCCTTCGCAGAGCGATAGGGGGCGAACAGAGAAGAGAGAGAGAAATCAGAAGAAAAAAAGAAAGAAAAGGGAGATATCCAGAGGATAGCCAGAAACCAAAGGAAGAAGAGAGAGCCTCCGCTAAAAGAAAAGAGAAGAAGCCTGAGAGAAGAAGCAGAAGAAGGAGAATACCCCAGGTGGGCTGCTCGGGGGAGGGAGAGGAGTCAATGCTCCACCCTCCCCCCCCATGTTTGCTGTCTTCTTGATCTGCCTCCGTATGTAATAGTCTGTGTCTTCGTGCTTGTTTATTCATATGATGTCGAGGGTGCTCTCCTTGCTTCCCCCTGTTCCCCCTTCTTCTGTCCGTCGGCTTTAGCCTCGCAATTGATGTAAGCAATGATTATGAGATGAAACGAAATGGGCAATTGAAGCCTTTCCCTTTGTCCCTCCATGTATATATATCTGTCTTTTATCCGAAATGTCTGATAGTTTATACGTTCCCGGTTTCAGAGTCTCTCTACAAATCTGTTCTTCAGAGGAGCGTAGATAGGACCCCTACCCCTATCCAATGGGCTACTGGGTTCTGTCTTCTTCTCCCCTCCTGTCCCGATGGCAAATTCATCGTATATGTATGAGTTTCTCTCAAGACCCTCAATGCCCCTCGTGCTGTTCAGGAACCAGAGACATCAATCTCTTGGCTTCCCTGAACTGCTGGCTGCACGAGGATACGTTACTCTGTAGACGAACGCCATCCCACGAGGTTCTAGCAAGCGGATCTCGATCTCTCAACCCTCCATTCTAACTCTTGAATGATTAGGGTCTGGAGTCTCGATGCTGAGGGTTCCTCCGTTGCCGGTTTTAGATGCCATTAGGGATCGTCCGGGGGATCAGAGACAGTCATCTCTTGATTCCCCCCCAGACGGCCTGCATCAAACAGATAAAGCTCTCCACAGGATCTGGGCGATGGTCTCAATTCCCCCTATTGATTCCACCTTCTAATTCCCTTGGCATCCTTCTAATAGAAGCATCCATGAAACCCCATCCTGTACTCCAAATCCGGTCTCAATCTGAGCTAGAATCTGAGAAAATTCCCAAAACAGAGTGCCGTAATCAAGCCCTGAAATCCTTAACCTTTTGACCTTCTCGGCGCGATAATTTCCCCGCCGAGAACTACGCTGCCGAGAGGCCTCCCTCTTCAGCAAACCGACAAAAATCTCTTCATGCCACTTCCACGTGAACCCCCCAGCTCTCAGCTTCCCGGCACCACCTTCCCGGCGCGGTAATGGGCGTGCCGGGAAGCCCCTGGCCGAGACCTCCCCCCTTGCCTTTGGCCTCTCGGCGCCAGCCTCCCGACGCGGTGAGGAGCGCACCGAGAGGCTCCACGCCGGGAGCCTCCCTCCTTCCTTCTTTTGCATTTGGAGCCACGCCGAGATCCCTCCTTCGGCCAATGAAACACAGTCAGAGGCCCACCTCTGCACCATCATTTTTAACCTTTCGATCTCCCTACACATATGTCTCAGGAATGTTCAGAGGCCATCACATGTGTCCTGAGAAGATACAGTAACGGGGAAGACCTCCCCTACAGACCCCCCACTTCTGAGCCGGGTTTCAATGCTACCCTCTGAACTCAAAGAGCCATGTTGTTATGTGCGTTCTGATGAGTTCCAAGGGGATATTAACCGATGAGATAGATGCAAGCAATGTCCCCAGGCTCGGTGCCCATATTCGTTCGGTCGTCATCCCGGCGGCCCGTGGATGATGACCTATTCTCTCTTGGCATAATCCAAGTTGAGGGGACATGCTGCCGAAATTTATACGCATCCTACAGGGTAAATGTGATGTCCCCTCTCAGCCCCGCCGGCCCACGGAGTTATGCCCTTGCATGTTCTCCGATGGTCCCTCGAAGGGGGATATAGATGCGACGCCGCACCCACATGGAACGTGTAATGTCGCGCCAGTCCCTATTCGGACTCCGGGTCTATTCTACCCGATCTTTTACGGATCCTACCCTGCCGCTGCATGGGTGGTTTCCTATTCCCACTTGGCATAGTCCGAGATGGCGGGGATATGCCGTCGGATTTGTCCCGTACTTAATAACCCCCCCTTCCTTTGTTTTGTCTAGTCCATTCAGCATCCTGCAAATAAATTAACGCCATCTCTTTTGAGCTCTATCTTCACCGCTGACTTAACGATATCATCTGTTTCTATGGTTGATGTTATTATCTTGCCCGCCTTCCTGGCTTCGGTATGAAGTTTCATTTGCGCACACGAACATATGATTGCCTCTCGAGGCCTCCTATTTTTGGCGTTTAATCAAGGGTTGTCCTTCTTAGGAAGAGCGTAATTAACATCATAACCTTTATGGTATGACGGACTTCTGGTCCAGACGCGATCACTCACAATCGACTGACCAAGTCAGATTGAGCGCACAATGAAATCGTCACACATGTGACTGGCACGCCAATAAACCAATAAATAAATAATAAATAAAATAAATAAGATAAAATCCGCGTTCCACAAGTCTGGCACGCCCGGTGGGACTAAGTCTCCCTTCATATCTACGCCAAAAATAGGAGGCCCAGCGGGCCCCCTCAAATTTCTGATTCTGTGCGCTTTCTCTATTTTCAGGAAGCTACAATGACGGCTGGAATCGTGTCTGTATGCTTTGACCAGCAACCGGTCGATGCGCATGTTCAAGAAAGCTACCTGGCGGTACCTCTGTCGTTCGGATCGATGCCGCCTGCTGTCGGGATGCCTAACTCCCTAGGCCTCAGCTTCACTGACCTGCTCGAGATCGACAACCAGAGCCGAAAACTGTTGTCGAGACTTCGCCGCAAGCTACCGGCCCCAAGATAAGCCAGGTGATGAAGGATGCTCCGGAGGTCGTGTCCTACTTCGTCCATCACGAGGCGAAAAGAAGCGCATCCTCTGCTTCGTCCACCACTTTTGGTGACTTTCCTCCGGTCGTTGGCTACCCCAACTTCCTGGGAGTTGTGTCCGTGGATATTCTGAGCAACGAAAATCCGAAGCCTGTAGAGCTGAAGGATGATAGAGCTGCTTCTTGTCAAAGCGAGGATAAGATCAGGAAATCCCTACTCAAGAATCCAGTGACCGTGAGCTGTTATGTTCACCATGCTACCAGCCCGATTGAAGCACATGAGAAGGGGCCCACTGGGGGGCAACAAAAAGAACTTCAGAAGAGGAAGAGCCTCTGCCGCTTCCCAATGTCGACTTTCTGCATCTGGGAAGTCCATGATGATTGGGGGCGTTCGGATCTTCTTCAACGGTCGCAATGCCAGAGTCCTGCCAGATCAGGTCATCCCGACCATTTCTACACATAATGCTTTCCAAGTGCTGGCTAGCCGGAGGGCGAACAATGATGATAGCAAGCAAGGGGAAGCCAACCTCAAAATTGCCAAGACGCAAGCAAATGTGGGTTCCCAAGAAGACCCGGAGTGTCATGTCAACCCTACAAAATTATAACAGTTTTGTTGATGCCCCCAAGAGAAGGGATAATAAAGTCATGAATGAGGAAGAAGTCATAGTCACGACTCCTCCACTCCCTGCCAGGGTCTGTGCAAGACAGGCTAATATTTCCAAGAACTCAAAGAATCTCAACCAAGTTGCCAAGCTGACACGATTAGCATACATGCCACCCGCCCAAGACTGGACGCTGCCTCCAGCTATCTCTTCAGAATACAGTCGAGAGGAGATGGTTAAGAGGGTCTGGGAATACTTCCATGGCCTTGGAAGTCCTGTCATAGGCCGACAAAGGTCACTCCATGCTGTCAAGGCTGAAGGAGAAGGAAAAAATAAGATATCACCTGTTGGGATAGATAAAGAGAAAAGGCAAGCTGAGTTCAGAAGTTTTGAAAGTCTTTCACAGAGGGAAGAAATGAAAAGAGTTCTGACAAATGAAGGGCCAACTTTCCCTCGCCAGTCCCGAAGGAGAGTTAAAAAGCATGAAAGAAGAACGCAAGTCCTCGCGTGTAATATGACAGGAGTGATGGGCAGGCATGACGCCCTGCTAAATGGGCAAGAAGAACTAGCCAAGGTTACCGAAAGAGAAGACCTTGTGACAGGACAAAGCAAAAATGAAGCTGGGTTACTGCAGACCGCTAAGGGCAAACAGGCTACCGATGAAAACAACACTACTCTCAGCACCAAAATAATGGCATCTGAAGAAGAAGGGGTGCCCCTGTCCGGAGGCGGCTTTGGTGAAACACTTGAGACCATTACCAGCAAAATAGCTATGGACCCTACCATCCTAATAGCCATGCAAAGATATCAGCGGGAGGTAGAACTGCTGAAGAAGCAACTAAAAGAGAAGACTGAGCAGGATGTGGCACCCAAGCAACCGGGGGCACAAACTGACCTATCACTGGGAGGGTTTAACCCCTCGACTGCTCTTTCACAGACTGTTCTGCAAACTGACGGTCAGAGTTGGGTTGTTCCCCAGGATCATTTCCAGTCGCTCCAGCCAGCACAACTGAAGCTTCTTCAAATGCAACGGCAGGTTCCCTTGTCAAAACCTCCGCCATCTCATGTTGCAACTCCAGCCACACAAGAAATGCAGCCCACCCACCTCTGTCCTGAATCAGCACTGCCAGTCGTGGTGAATAAATCAATGGTGGAAAAGATGGTTGAAGAGAGGCTAGCCAAAAGGGGTAGTGCTAATTGCGCCCCCTTTGACATGTATAAAGTGCCATATCCGGCCTACCATGTTACTAAGAGATTGCCGCCTTGCATCAATAAAATTCCTAAGTTTGACAAATTCAATGGGCAGGGCTCCCCGAAGGAACACATTGCACACTATGTAACAGTCCTGGGTGACTTGGCGACGGATGAGTCATACCTATTGAAGTTCTTTGGGTGTTCTCTAACGGGACATGCTTTTGAATGGTATGATAGCTTGCCGGCTGGATCTGTCAACAACTGGCCGGATATGCAGCGAAAATTCATAGAAAGATTCCATGTCACACAGGCAAGGGTGACCATGGCTGAGCTGTTGGCAACCAAGCAAGAAGATAATGAAGCTGCTGCAGAATATGTCAAAAGATGGAGGGATCTCAGTATGAGATGCCGGCACTCTCTACATCTAGAAGATGCAGTACAGATGTGTAAACAAAATCTGAAGAAAGAAGTCCTGGAAAAATTAATTGGAGTAGAAATCCATTCTTTTGACCGATTGATTAATGTTGCAACAGAGATTGAAGACTTCTGTGCAAGATATCCATTAGATTCTATCAACTCAAACCATCAGGCTAAACAAATTAATAAGAGGCCGATGTTGGAAGCTGTACACGCTATTAGCGTCGCGGCAAAAAGGCAGAAATGGGTGCACCATTCTCCTCTCAATGGGCCTGCTGAATGTCGAGAAATGCCTCCACACCGGAATAAAGAAAAGAAGTCCTATGCCTTCCCAAGAGACGAGACTCGAACATTGTTCAAGTGGGCTGTCAAACATGACAAGGTCATCCTACCAAAGCCAAAGAGGCCTGATGATGCCAGGAGAAGAGATCATCCGAATTTCTGCCCTTACCACCAGATCCTCGGACATCCTATTGAAGACTGTCAAATATTCAAGGACATCGTCCAAGGCTTAATAAAAAGGGGTAAGCTACAAATAGGGGAATACAAAGTTGATTCCCCACACCCGCATGAAATGTCTGTGCCAAGGGCGTCAGTCAATATGATATCTATATGTCAACAATTGCTTGAAGAAATGCCAGAGGCTTGTAGCCGGCACACCTATGAAGACAATATTCCTAAGCATGAAAAAGAACAAAGAAATTGGCAAGCCGTGTCAACGGGAAGGAAAATAAGACTGGTACCTCGCTTACCTCCAAAAGCCCAGGTTTGCGGAGTTATGGCCCATCCCACTCTACCAACAATCATTAAAAGGCCAATGGACAGCAAGAAGAGACAAACCCCATTGTGGGCACATGAAGGAGTTAGCCCACAGCTACAAGCCATTACAAATGAGCCTGGTAACCATGAGCAGCCAAAGAATCAGCCTATGCTGCTCGAGAAGCCTGCCCCTCAAATAGGCAGCGAGTCTCGCCAATTAACAGAAAGAGCTAAAAAAAGGCAGAAAAGCTGAATGCATCAAATAACCCACTGTGGGGGCAGGTGCCAACCATGAAGGGAAAGAGAAATAAGAATACAAATACTGAAAGGAGGAATCTTATTTTCTCCTGCAACACATTGTCAGCATCCTCTAGTGAGGCCCAAACCGTTGATGAAAAAGATGAAGAAATTTGCTTTGTGCCGAAGGAAGTAGTTCCAGCCAATGCTTCTGCTTCTCTTCAGTCTATCAGGTCTGGGAGGATGCCAAAGCAACACTCACCAGCTAATAAGGAGGCTCAGTGCCATATTCCTCCTCCGCCCAGAGGCATGGAACAGAGGGGGTTTGTCCCAAAGAAGCTACCTATGGCCAGCAATGATGGCGAGAGGAAATCCATTCTGCACAAATCAGAGGTAGGGGGCAGTAGAGCTCCCAGTCCCTTCCTACAAGACCCTACAATAATGGCACTACTCCACCAGAAGCAGCAGGAGATTGAAATGCTACAAGGGCAACTAAATGAAATGAACATAAAGTCACATACGTCACGACTGCCGAGGCATCAATGCAAGGCATCGCAAGACAGTTCTAGCTCATCTGAAGCTTCAGCGCGGTCATCAATGCCCCGAACAACACATGATCATTCAGGGGGCGTCCTCCCTCAATCATCCCAACACACACTCCCTTGGGCAAGTCAGGGGGCAACTAAAATGTATCCGACAAAGACATCGACGAGGCCTCATATGCCGCCAACTACCCTACATTCAAGATCAGTGGGTCCAGCCACAAGGGATAAGACCAAAGCAGAGCAAACAATGGATACAAAGATGGCCAAAGAAGAAGTCACTGAGGCCGAGATGCAAATGACCAAACAAAATGATAATGAGTCCGTCAGGGACTACATAAGCAGATGGAGGAGCCTGCGTGAAAGGTGTAGGCACCCACCAAGTTACAGTGAATCTGTCCAAATCTGTAAAGAGAATATGAAATTAGAGATTCTACGATGGGTCATTGACTTCGAAGTCACGACCTTTGAAAGTCTAAATGACTTCGCAACTGAAGCTGAAGCGGTCATTGCAAGGATTTGCCCATCCGATAAGCAGCCGGCACAAGAAGTTTGCATTCCAAGCTTTGAAGCCTTCGAGCGACAGAAGAAGGAAAACGCAGAGACTGCTTGTATCACTTCTACCAAGCCGGACACACAAGGGTCCTCGTTAAGGGGTAAAATGATGAAGCCCTATTCATTTACAAAAGATATGACCTCAGCTCTCTTTGAGTGGGCCCTAGAATGCGGTAAAGTGGTGCTTCCAGAGCCAAAGAGATCAAGCAACTCCGCAAGAAAAGATAACTCGTGCTTTTGTCCGTATCACCAAGTAGTAGGACATCCTATTGAGGATTGCTACGTGTTCAAGGACATCATCGAAGGCACGATCAATAAAGGTGAACTGCAAATGGGCGAATATAAGGTGGATCCGCCACGCCCTCACCAAAAACCCGTCTTCAGGCAAGCAGTCTCGCGTGGCGTCACTGGCCTTGCTATCCCCCGCAAACTCGGCTAAAAGCCAGCATTTGAGCATTATCTCACAGCTCGAAGGGTTGTAAAAAAAAATAGAGAAGAAAAAAAAATAGAGAGGAAAAAAAAAGAAAAAAGAGAAGAAGAGAAAAAGAGAGAGCCTGTTCTGGGGGCAGGCACACAAAAAAAAGAAAGAGAGAGAAATGAAAAGATCATGATGGCCGTATCTATTGAGGGAACCGACACTCCCTCTATATCCTAATTTGTACTAGATACAACTACCATTGTGGGGCTTATGTGGTGGAGCGAACTACTCATCCCCTCCCTGAGGAGGTGAGCGCTCGCCTACATCCCCGCCTTGGTCAATAAAAAAAAAAGAGAGAAGGGGGACGAGCCCCGAGGTAACAAGGGAGAACAAAATGTCCGTCCCGTTTATGGAGACTGGGATGATTTTATTATTATTAACATAAAATGGCCCACTGGGATGCATGGGGGCATCGCCATCTTCCCATCCTATAGGGATATCTCCCATTTGTCCCACCGGGATTGACCATCTACCCTTGATACGGGTCCTGGGCCCCGGCCAACACATCTTCATTAGCTTCCGGCATTCAGCCAACAATTACACCAAATATCTCAACACCCGCTGCATTGGCCCAACGGGGCTTTCCACTACTGTTGTCTCAGTCCCCCTGCCCAACTTGGGCTCATACAAACCTGTCCCTTGACACGAGGTACTCCGCCCTTGTCAAGCTCTGAAAATAATCCCACCAGTCTCACCAGACTATCCCCATAAAGCCCTTTTCATTGGCTTGAGACACTCCGTCCTAGCCAAGCTAGTTTATCCCACCCGTCTGGGTCTATAAAACCCTTTTGTCCCACTGGGCCAAGTTAAAAAAAAATTAAAAAAAATAAAAAAAATAAAAAAAATAAAAAAATAATAAAATAAAATAATAATAATCAATTCAATGAGCTCAACAAACATCATCAAACCAAATAAATCCAGATAAATTCAGTCAATTAATGAGCTCAATAAACCAAACAAACCTCAATAAAAAAAATAAATAAACCTAATGAACTCAAAAAAAAAAATCTCTAACAAACCTCAGTAAACTCAACAAAATAAATCCTAATGAACTCAACAAACCCAAGAGGCCCAATAAAAATGATGAATAAACAAACATCTCAACGAACTCAATAAACTTAATAAACTCAAATAAATAAACCAACAAAAGATTCCTTCACTTGGCATTAGACCTTCTATCTGAGCAAGGTTTGTCGACCCCGATACCTCCATGGGTCAAAATCCATATTCTATCTCAGCTTGGACCTCACGTCTATGCTAGGTTGGTCAACTTCGACATGATGTCGGGCTGACATCCTTATCTGCACATTCTACCCCTGTTGTAGACCTTCCGTCTGAGCAAGGTTCATTGAATCTGACTTTTCGTCAGATCAACATCAATACTTAGCCCTTGGTCTGGGCCTCTAGTGCATTCATCATCTTATTTACCCTTACCTTAAACCTTCTATCAGGGTAAGGGCTCATTGACCTTGACAGGACGTCGAGTCAACACCTTTTCTATATTCTGCCCTTGGCTTAGGCCTCACGCCTCTGCCAAGTTTGTTGACTTCGACAAGACGTCGAGTTAACACCTTTTCTATATTCTGCCCTTGGCTTAGGCCTCACGCCTCTGTCAAGTTCGTTGGTTTCGACAGGATGTCGAGTCAACACCTTTTCTATATTCTGCCCTTGGCTTAGGCCTCACGCCTCTGTCAAGTTCGTTGGTTTCGACAGGATGTCGAGTCAACACCTATCCTATATTCCTCCCTTGGCTTATGGCCTCCCGCCCTTGCCAAGTTCGTTGGTTTCGACAGGACGTCGAGTCAACACCTATCCTATAGTCTGCTCTTGGCTTAGGCCTCATGCCTCTGCCAAGTTCGTTGGTTTCGACAGGATGTCGAGTCAACACCTATCCTAAATTCCTCCCTTGGCTTATGGCCTCCCGCCCTTGCCAAGTTCGTTGGTTTCGACAGGACGTCGAGTCAACACCTATCCTAAATTCCTCCCTTGGCTTATAGCCTCCCGCCCTTGCCAAGTTCATTGACTTCGACAAGACGTCGAGTCAACACCTGTCCTATAGTCTGCCCTTGGCTTAGGCCTCACGCCTCTGCCAAGTTCGTTGGCTTCGACAGGATGTCGAGTCAACACCTATTCTATATTCCTCCCTTGGCTTATGGCCTCACGCCCTTGCTAAGTTGGTTGACTTTGACAAGTCTGTCAAGTCAACAGCTACCTCTGCCCTGGCCCAGACCCTTTGTCTCTTCCAGGTTAGCCATTTTGACATGGCATCAATACGACAATGATGTTTTACGTCTACCCTTGTTCTGGACATACCGTCCAAGCAAGGTTTGTTGACTCTGATGTCCCGTCGGGTCGACATTAATATTTTATCTGCGGCACGGGCCTTTCGTCCAGTCGATGAATGAAGAGACCCTTCTACCTCTGGCTCGGACCTTTCGTCCAGTCAGTCAATAAAAAAAAAGAGAAACCCTTCTGCCTCTGGCTCGGACCTTTCGTCCAGTCAGTCAACAAGAAACTTTCACCTTTGACCTAGACCATCCGTCTGGACTGACATGAAACCTATCTGGAATAGACCTTACGTCTATCCTGACAAAACCCGCATATTTCTATATGTGCCACCGACGATGAAACCCTCCCGTTGATTGACCGGCGCGTTGCCTGTTCAACTATGAAACCTGTCCAGGATAAACCTTACATCTTTTCTGATGAAACTCATGTGTTTCCTTAAGTCCCATTGACGATGAAACCCGTATGTATCCTCATGTCCCACTTGTGATAAAAATGAGGAAACTTACCCAGATTAGACCTTACGTCTATTCTGATGAAACTTATGGACTTCTTTACATCAGTATAAATCCAGTAGCGATGATGAAACCTACTATCCTACCTTGGCGTCATGGCCTTTCGCCTAAGCCAAGCTGTACGGCGTCATGACCATACGTCTAAGCCATTAAATATCCTACCTTGGCGTCATGGCCTTTCGCCTAAGCCAAGCTGTACGGCATCATGACCATACGTCTAAGCCGTTAAATATTCTACCTTGGCGTCATGGCCTTCTGCCTAAGCCAAGATGCACGGTGTCATGACCATACGTCTAAGCCGTTAAATATCCTACCTTGGCGTCATGGCCTTCCGCCTAAGCCAAGATGTACGGCGTCACGACCACACGTCTAAGCCGTTAAATATCCTACCTTGGCGTCATGGCCTTCCGCCTAAGCCAAGATGTACGGCGTCACGACCATACGTCTAAGCCGTTAAATATCCTACCTTGGCGTCATGGCCTTTCGCCTAAGCCAAGCTGTACGGCATCATGACCATACGTCTAAGCCGTTAAATATTCTACCTTGGCGTCATGGCCTTCTGCCTAAGCCAAGATGCACGGCGTCATGACCATACGTCTAAGCCGTTAAATATCCTACCTTGGCGTCATGGCCTTCCGCCTAAGCCAAGATGTACGGCGTCACGACCACACGTCTAAGCCGTTAAATATCCTACCTTGGCGTCATGGCCTTCCGCCTAAGCCAAGATGTACGGCGTCATGACCACACGTCTAAGCCGTTAAATATCCTACCTTGGCGTCATGGCCTTCCGCCTAAGCCAAGATGTACGGCGTCACGACCATACGTCTAAGCCGTTAAATATCCTACCTTGGCATCATGGCCTTCCGCCTAAGCCAAGATGTACGGCGTCACGACCATACGTCTAAGCCGTTAAATATCCTACCTTGGCGTCATGGCCTTTCGCCTAAGCCAAGCTGTACGGCGTCATGACCATATGTCTAAGCCGTTAAATATCCTACCTTGGCGTCATGGCCTTTCGCCTAAGCCAAGCTGTACGGCATCATGACCATACGTCTAAGCCGTTAAATATTCTACCTTGGCGTCATGGCCTTCTGCCTAAGCCAAGATGTACGACGTCACGACCACACGTCTAAGCCGTTAAATATCCTACCTTGGCGTCATGGCCTTCCGCCTAAGCCAAGATGTACGGCGTCACGACCATACGTCTAAGCCGTTAAATATCCTACCTTGGCGTCATGACCATACGTCTAAGCCGTTAAATATCCTACCTTGGCGTCATGGCCTTCCGCCTAAGCCAAGATGTACGGCGTCACGACCACACGTCTAAGCCGTTAAATATCCTACCTTGGCGTCATGGCCTTCCGCCTAAGCCAAGATGTACGGCGTCACGACCATACGTCTAAGCCGTTAAATATCCTACCTTGGCGTCATGGCCTTCCGCCTAAGCCAAGATGCATGGCGTCATGACCATACGTCTAAGCCGTTAAATATCCTACCTTGGCGTCATGACCATACGTCTAAACCGTTAAATATCCTACCTTGGCGTCATGGCCTTCCGCCTAAGCCAAGCTGTACGGCGTCATGGCAATTTGCCTAAGCCGTTTAAAAATTCTGCCTTGGTGTCACGGCCATATGTCTAAGCCAAGTCACCCAACATCATGACCTTCAGTCTAAGATAACAAATATCCTACCATTGGCTTGGAATTGTTATCCTAACCGATGAACAAAAAGACCCCTTGGTTCCACGCGAGCCCTTGGTCCCTCCAGGGATTCGTCACAACATGTGACAACTTCTCCCTGTCACCATGGCATCGGTCGTCCACTTATAAGAGAGTCGACCTAAGGATGTATCCACTGAGTTCTAAAAAAAAGAAGATGAGAAAAGAAAAAAAAAGAGATGAGAAAAAAAAAGAAGAAAAAGAAGAAGATGATAAAAAAGGGGGAGATGAGAAAAGAGGAAAAAAGAAGAAGAAGAAGAAGAGAAAAGAAGAATAGAAAAAAAAGAGAAAAAAAAAGAGAAAAAAAAAGAAAGAAGGAAAGAAGAAGAAGAAACAAAAAAAGAAAGGAAAACAAAACACAAAAAAATAAAAAAATAATAAACAAAAGAAAAAAATAGAGAGAGAAAATAATAATAACATGGTTCGCTTGCTTACATGTTTTACGTGCATGTCTGCTTGAAGTATAGTATTAATACACCTTCCTTCAAATTTCTATGACCGCATTCCCTTGCTAAAATAACGCTATCCAGATTCTACGACTGTGTGTGCCACGTCACATACTAAGAGATGAAAAGCCAATTCCCGGTGAGTGCATTCGGCCAGGGGAAAGAGTCGTGGTTACGTTGCGTGCGTAATTCACAGAATACACCATTGACGAAACTCCCACACTTCACACATGGTATGAGCTATGGTCCTTAGTCATAGGGACATCTTAAATTCTTCTTAACACTTCTTGGATGCTTAAATATCTACACTCGCATAAAGGGCGACCATGAGGGAAAAGCCACCTACCCACCCCAAAAAAAAAAGAAGGAGAAAAAAAAATAATATACGAACAAAAGAACTAATCCTAGTAGCCGGGAATCCCCATTGAGACACATGAGGAGACTCGCGTCGAACGGCGAAGTCTATGATAATACTCTGAATAATACTAGGATGAATCCAAGTAGCCGGGAATCCCCATTGAGACATATGAGGAAACTCGCGCCGAACGGTGAAATCCATTATACCACTATGAACAAAAGGACTAATCCAAGTAGCCGGGAATCCCCATTGAGACATATGAGGAAACTCGCGCCGAACGGTGAAATCCATTATACCACTATGAACAAAAGGACTAATCCTAGTAGCCGGGAATCCCCATTGAGACATATGAGGAAACTCGCACCGAACGGTGAAATCCATTATGCCACTACGAACAAAAGGACTAATCCTAATAGCCGGAAATCCCCATTGAGACACATGAGGAGACTCGTGCCGAATGGTGAAGTCTATAAAAAACACTGCCAATAAAGGGATGAATCTTAGTAGCCGAGAATCCCCATTGAGACATATGAGGAAACTCGCGCCGAACAGTGAAATCTCAAATCAAGAATCAACAAGGGGGGGTGTGCAAAACTACCAAAAATCGAGATCCCTGAATGTGTGCGTAGGTGATAAGCCAATCCTCTAGCGTTACTTAGAGCGTCTGCACGTCCCTATGACTAGGGTTCACTACCTATATGATTGCACTTTCACGCTATGGAGGAATAGTCATGGGTGTGGATTGTGATTTATGCTATGCATGCGTTCTACGCAGCATCCCCTTTACGTATGTGCATCTCCCTTAGTTGTGCTTCGTGAGCTGCACTCCGTCCATGAATCATGGATGCCATCCTTATCCTATCCCTAAAGCAAGGGAGCTATCCTATATACATCTAGATATACGTGTGATCAATAAGTGCCTGCATGTTTGCATGAATGAAGAATAAAAAGACGCGTTCTCAGATGGGGGTTGCACCCGCAGGTCCCGCTCACTTGTCCCTCATTCGCGCCACCTACGGGTGGGGGGCATTTGTTGACGCCTAAAATAAAGATAATAATAATGGCAGCGATGTAACAATAATAATAACCCTAAAATACCTTTATTTCTGACAAAATGTCTTATTTCTGTTATCTTGTTTTCAGGAATAGAAGAAGAAAAGAAGAAAAGAAGAGACGGCCGGCTCTAATAGAGAACCACTGAAACGAGACACAAGATCTCGGAAGATACTCGGGGCCATCCCCGAACGAGCAAGAAAGAAGCCCAGCCGACAAGATATGTCAGCCGATGAGTCAGCCCTCGTCAGTGCTGATGCAATCAAAGGAATTAACAAGGCCAAATAAAAGAATGGGCCTGTTAATGTGCTATTAAGGATGGGCTTGATGCCCCTCGCGCCGAGAACCTCCCCATGGCAGCGGGCGCGCCGGGAAGCTCCTCTAAGGGAGTGCGCCGGGAAGCCCCTCCAAAGGATGTCGCGCCAAGATGCCCCTCACGCCGGGAAGCCCCTCTAAAGGATGCGCGCCGGGAAGCCCCTCGAATGGGCGCGCCGGGAACCAATGATGCAGGCACGCCGAGGGCCATTGATGTGAACAGGGTCTATAAAACCCACTCCTTCGCAGAGCGATAGGGGGCGAAAAAAAAAGAGAAGAGAAGAGGAGAGAAATCAGAAGAAAAAAAGAAAGAAAAGGGAGATATCCAGAGGATAGCCAGAAACCAAAGGAAGAAGAGAGAGCCTCCGCTAAAAGAAAAGAGAAGAAGCCTGAGAGAAGAAGCAGAAGAAGGAGAATACCCCAGGTGGGCTGCTCGGGGGAGGTGTAGACACGCCAAAATTGATATTATTTTGAGTATATTTCATATCGCTCTGCGATGCCCCATTTGACCCTCAAATCAGCTTATTTGAGTGGTTTTCCCACTTTTCATGGATTGCCCCTGATTTCTCCTATTTTTCCCCATTTATCTCCCTTTTCCTATTTTTCTGGATTTTCTGGGCATTTATCTCTATTTTATGAATTCACGCCCTCATCAGGGGCGTGTTTTTGAAACACGCCCTTGTCTAGGGCGTGTCTTTCCCATTTTATCAATTCCTCCCCATTTTTCTATTTTCTGAATTTACGACCTGAGTAAGGGCGTGTTTTCTTAAAACATGACTTAATCTAGGGCGTTTCTTAAAGAAAGGACGACCTCACCTGAGGGCGTTAATTCTTTTAGGTTTGACCGACTTCCCCGTTTGAGCTCTTCAAATTCACGTCCTTCCACGGGGCGTGTTTTTTAAAAATGGCTTTGATTGAGGCGTGTTTTTACATTTTCAAATATGGGGAATTTTTATTGCTAAATTTGATTTTTCAGAAACGCCCTTGTGCAGGGCGTGTTTTTGAGAAACGCCCTCTGTCAAGTCGTCGATTCATAAATTGACGCCCTGAACTAAGGCGTGTTTCACCTTCTGGCTTCGCCGCCCTTCCCCCCGAGAGTCCTTGCTTCGATAGATGCCTACTTGGTTTGGGCTCTTGCCCATTCTTATCATTTCCCTCTTAGGACTCTTGCCCATGTTTATCTCTTCCTCAACCTATTTAATAGAGCTTCCGAGCTCTGTTAATGGGTTGGATTCCTCTTCTTCGGTTCCCGTTTTCCTTCTTCCTCTTCTGTTGATTCTTCTATCGGATTCTTCTTCTGTTTTCTTATTCTACTTCTTCTATCTTCTGCTTCCTCTTTTCCTATCTTCTCGTTCTTCTTTTTTTTTTCTCTTCTCCTTCTTCTGTTGTTTTCTTTTGTTTTGTTTCTATCTTCTTCTTCTGTTTGCAGGAACCGAAGGCAGGAACCGAAGCTTCCTTTTGGCTAAAGGAGGAGACCTCTTCTACAGTTAAAGCTTCATCTACAAAGTCTTCTCCCTATTGAGCATCCAAGCCAAGAAGGAGCAATCAGATTTTTCATCTCCTCTATTCTTTTATTCTTCTATTAGTTCATATATACTCATGCATATTACATCATTTTTCATTTAATCT
The DNA here is from genome assembly GCA_022559845.1 of Amorphophallus konjac. Lineage (NCBI taxonomy): Eukaryota > Viridiplantae > Streptophyta > Magnoliopsida > Alismatales > Araceae > Amorphophallus > Amorphophallus konjac. Next base: position 65,722,278 of record CM040128.1, on the reverse strand, counting down.
TTATTCTCCATCATATTGAGATCTCCCCATAGTGCACTCTTGCACTCTTTCCCCTTTTCCTATTCATATTTTTGCATCTTCATGCATTCATTAATCTCCCACACCCTTTTTGCATAGGGGTTTAAGGGCAATCCCCTTAAAGGTGTGTTCTTTTATATGATATCATGCTCATACATATTTTTATTGAATTGATGCTACACACACATTATTTCTAATTCCTTTTATTATTGTTGTGTGTCTTTTTGCAAGGGTAATCAAGAGAAAGAACTCTCTTCATCGGCCGGCCGATTAGAAGAGAAAGGAGCACTCACATCCCCGCACTTTCAAGGTATTCTTCGCGATCTCTCCCCTTCATTAATTGTTATATCTTTTGAGGCGTTCGCGTCTCTGGCGATCACAACCTCCTTTTAGCACCTCGTGCTATTTTATTGCTTTCATCATATCTATTGCTCTTTATATTTAAGTGTGGATTTTAATCCAAATCTACAAATTGGCGATCACGGTGGGACACTTTCTTGTTTTTATTTTGATTACCCCTTTCCCTTTGGCACCCACGTGTGCCCTTTCCCATTGGTACCCTCGGTACCCTTTCCTTTGTGCCCCTCGGGCACCCTCCATTGTGCTTTGCACTCTCCCCTAAGTGATTTGTCAATTGAATAGATTTGTTTAAAATTTCCACTTATTTAAAATTTTGATGAGCATGATTCTTTTAATCTGTTGATTGCCTTGCTGCTGTGAGTGCTTCTGTCATTTCTGGCCGTGAAGTTTTTCTGGAGAAAGTGAAGTCACGCCCCTGGAAGAGGCGTTTTTTTTGATTTAACGCCCTAACCTAGGGCGTCTTATTCATATTTCACGCCCTCTGACAAGGCGTTTTCGAGCATATTTGAGGGTTTTCCTGCTTTATATTGCTGCCTGTGAATTCACGCCCTGCTCCAGGGCGTCTTTTATTTGATTAGCGCCCCACATCAGGGCGTGTCTTTTTGATTTGACGCCCGCTGTACAGGGCGTCCTTTTATTGATAGCGCCTCACCATAAGGCGCGTTTTACTCTGCTCTTGTTAGTAGCGCCCCCGGCCAGGGCGTGTTTTTACTGTGGGTTTCCAGAACCCTCCGGCTGTGGTTTTTCATGATATTTCATGCTTATCTTTGTTGATTGATCATATTATTGTGGTTGGCCTGTTTACCCTGTTTCATTCATATTTGCATTGGTTTGGGAGCCCCCTCCTCTTCATTAGGATCCACACACTCTCTTGGAATCGGGACGACCCTCCATTGAGCATTCCGTCTCTTTGGACTGGAAATCCCTTTTCCAAGCCTCCGTAAGTCCCCGCACCCGTGGATTCCCTCACGGACGCCGGGCAGGTTGTACCCTTTTGAAGTCCCGAATTAGTTGGCCCACACGTGGTGAGTGAGAGTTCCTAGTTGGCATTGGAGTTCAAATCTCATTTGAAACTAGAACTCTCCTTGTGTGAATCATTCCAAACTTTGCTAAAATCCTTAATTCACCAAGGTTCAAACAAATAAAAATCACGGTGACCATTCCAACTTGTGTGCTTATTTGCATAATTATTGGGAATTTTTGACTATATAATGGCTTACCATGATAGAAACATGTTCAATTCAATTCATGAGGATGCACAACCTAGCACTTCATATCCTCAATTTCAACATGTTAATCAGCATTCTCACCATTCTTTCAAGGGACCACGTCCTTATTCTCATGGTCATACCCAACCCATGGGCAATGTCCATTCTCATGGTCCACCTACTCAATTTCAAGCCACTATTCCCTCGGGACCGTCTCCTCCCAATGACGAGAAGGTCTCTCGAATCATCCATGCATTAGATCATCTTACCCCTCAACAGATCCAAGCCCTTAAGGCTGCCGTTGAGGGTACATCTCATGCATCTCCCCCTCTTTCCAATTCTATACGGGTGGCCCATCACCCACCTCCTCCTTCCAATCATATTCGGGTAGCCCATTACCCATCTCCCCCTATTCATTCTACTCGGGTGGTCCGACACCCGCCTCCTTCTATTCCTCCTCCCTCACGGCCCCGAGGCCCATTTACTCCTTGCAATCCGGCCCTTCCGGGTTCTTTTACGGGTCATACCGTCAACTCCCCTCCACGGCCTTTTTATGCGGCCCCTCCTCCTTCAAGGCCCTGCCAGCCCTCTATTGTTCAAGTCACACCCCTCCAACAATCTCTTTTTGATAAGATTACTTCCATGGAGGAACAATTAAAGAGGGTCACGGTTCCTCCTACTCCGGTCAATCCTCTCTATGCGGCTTTGGATGACATTACAAGAATGGAGAGAGAATGGAAGGATAGGATGGACGACTACGGCGTTGATATTCCAAGCGAGCAAGAACCGGCAATTGAAGAATCCAAGCCGGTGTATGATGATGAAGCTCCGCAGGCACCCCTTTCGAGTTTCCTTAACTTTCCACTTCCCCCACTTTCATTCGATGAACCCCTCGCTCAGGATGAAGCCACCATCCCCGATCCAACCCCTATTTCCGAGACTTCTTGGTGTTACGACAATGGGTCGATACTCCAATCACCCGCGCCGACGCATCTTGAGTTTTTCACCACTCCAAACACCGCTCGCCCCATTCGGCATTTTCTACGCACCAAACTTTCACCCTTTAACCCTCCACCCATTACACCTCCTCCAGTTACACCATTAACCTCCGCAACACTGGCCTCCCCCAAGCCTTCCACTATTAAACCACCACCCGTTAAGCCATCTACCTCCACACCATCCGCCTCCATTAATTACACCATTAAACCTTCCCCAATTAGCCTCCCATTACCGCCACCTCGGTCTTCCATTATCCCTTTAAAACCCACTTTGCCTATTCCACCATATAACCCTCCACCTTTACCTATGGCTAATCCTGAGCAGGACCCACCACTTTTTGCACTCGAGCTAACCCCGACCGCTTGCAAGCAAAGGGAGAAACTTGATGTGTTTGAACCTCCGCCTCCACTTACGCCAACACTTTCCATTATACCTCCACCACTCACAAAGCCGTCCGCCTCTGCTTCACCTCCTTTCACTACTCGGAATGGGAGTGCTTCTGCAAGTACTTGTGCCGAAGGTGATCAAGAGCCGGGCAAGACAGATGTGGCCACGGTTATGCGATTCAAGATTCAAGAAGTCATTTATCGGATGCCAATCCGGATTATTGTGCCGAGCATGGTCGCAGAGGCCAAGTCACCGCCATTGCTCAGGGAAGAATGCCAAGAATTGATGCCATCCAAGGGCCAGGCAGGGCACCCCTTGTTCCAATTTCTGAATTCCGAATTCATTATTCCTTACAAGGGGCGAATGCCCATTTTGCTCAACTTTCCATATATACCACATTCAATGGGCAATACGATGCTTCCCGTTCCAACTCTCCAACTCCCTCACATTGTTGATCTTTGCCTTCAAAGGGGGTTGCCACTTATTGAAGCTCCTTTTATTGGGCCAATTGGCTATACACTTTCACTGCCGTGGAGGGGCAGTTATCTTGGTGCTAAGGGGCCGTCCCCTATTTGTTCCACCTTTTATTCATCCATCTCTATCACTTTTTCTTCATGGGCCATTCCCAGGGTTAGGAGGAGGATCTCATCTTCTCGCCCTTCACATTCTTCGTATCCTTTGCATTTCATGCATTCATTGCATCCATTATATCCATCATTTTGCATACATTTGCACCTCCTGCTTCCCGGGTTTCCAAACCCGTATCTTCCCCGCCTTCCGGCACCTCCGGATATTCCGCATTTCCCATCTTATTCATATTCATCCTTTTATCCACTCCCCTTGGGGCATCGCGTCCCCCTTCCTGCCATTTCCCTGGAACCTCCAGGAATTTTATCCCTCCTCTTTGGGCATCTCGCCCTTTCTGATTCTATTCCTCCGGAACCTCCGGATTCTCCACCTGATTGTCTCCATCTTTTCCCCGGGCATCGCGCCCCTTTCTATTTGCCTCCTCCGGAACCTCCGGACTTTCCCCTCGGGCATCACGCCCCTTTTCATTCTCCTCCTCCAGAACCTCCGGACTTTTCCCTCGGGCACGACGCCCCTTTCCACCTTCTCCTTCCTGATTTTATTCCTCCGGAACCTCCGGATTCTCCGTCTTATTCTCTCTATCATCTCCCAGGGCATCGCGACCCTCCTGATTTCATTCCTCCGGAACCTCCGGACCTTCCATATTTCCTTCAATTCATCTTTTTGCTCCTCCGGGGCTCCATATCTTTTATTCTCTTCTTTCTTTTCCGTCATCTTTTTCATCATCTTTTTCCCTATTTCTCCCCAAGGCATCGCGTCCCTTCTTTCGTTATCCCTCCGGAGCCCCCGGATGATTCCTCCTATCACGATTCTCCTCCTTTACCTCCGGATCCTCCGGATCCACCTCTTTCTATCTACCAATTTCTTCTTCTAATTCCCCCTGATTCCGGGTCTGACCCAACTTCTTCCACATCCACTGCTTTGGGCATTTGCCCCTTCTCCCATTGTTTCCGAGGCTTTAGTCCTCACCCCTCTTCTTGATTTTCCGCTTCTTCTGTAGACTGTTCCATGTGATCAGGGTCTCCACACCTTAGTGAGGGAGTTCTAGCCCTCGCCTCTCTTCCTTTTCTCCTTATTTCGTCTGAGTCTGGTCTGGGCACCATTCTGTCTTGTTAAGCCACTTTCAATCCTTTGCTTCCAATCTTTTTTCTGCAAAAGAGGACAAATCCCATGATGATCACCTCCAGCAGCAGCTGCTTCTATGAAGGTTGCAAGGTAATATACTGGCGTAAGTTTGCATTTGCATGATATCATTGCCTCCTTACTTCATGCGTGATTTTCAAAATAAAGTGCTTCTTAACAAGACTAAGAGTTGTGTTTTAGACCTTTATCTTAGGCTTTTGTTTAATTACATCATTTTCAAAAAGAGTCTTTAGACTTGCTTTGGCAGCACTTTGGTTAAAAATAACCCCGCGTTGGGAATTCGACATTCTCTCCCTGCTTGTTTAAGAGCAACCCTTAGCTAGGCATTTCACACACTTCACGGCGTCCTTAGCCGGCTCCTTTGTTTAAACATCGTTGCTACCTTGGCCATGCCATGAGTTTCCGAAAGTCTTTTCTCTTCTTTACTCGGCCGAATGCAGGTGCAAGAGTTTGACGGATAAGATAACCAACTTTGGTAAATCCCAATACGAGAGGAGTCTCAAATAGGGGCAGTCTTGACCCAAAATCAATATGAATTTCATGATACATCTCGCCACAAAGGGCAATTAAGAATTAAGTCGAACTTTCGATAATTGAATTATGAATCATGGCATGACAAGAGTGGCAAAGTCCCCGCAGGGAAAACCCTGGTCGTATGCATGTCGAGGGTCTAAAAATCAAAGGCATAAAGCCCCAGCGCAACAGATCGCCTCTTTGAGGGTTAATACCTTGGAAGGAATTCAAGTTTCGATATCTCCCATCTTGCATAAAGCTTATCTCCAAATTTTCTTCTCTTCTCCCTCCAAGACCGAATGTTTCTCGGGTATGGCTTTGGTAGGGGCACCATTGATCAATGGCGGTCGGTTAAAGGACGCCACTTTCCATGCACGCCCGGCTTTGGACAGATCTTAATGAAAAGGGAAGGAACGAGGACGCTCAGTTAATGGTTTAAAAACACCCCTTTGATGCTGCTTTAGCAATGTCTAACCAAAATCAAACAAAAAATTGAATATTTCTTGTCCAAACTCCATAAAAATTTGAATATTTCTTTTCCCAAAATCCAAAAAAAATTAAAATATTTTCCAAAAATCTCCATAAAAATTCAAATATTTCCAAAACCCACAAAAATTTGCATATTGATCAAAACTCATAAAAATTTGTATATTTCAAAACTCCAAAAAGATTGCATTATATTTTCTGATGGTGTTTTGCAGGAATAGCTTTGCAAGGACCAAGAACACGGGATGAGTCCTATCTCCACTCATTGCTATCAATCTATTGATTCCTCCCGATATTCTCATGACATGCCACCCTGGGCATTTTGGTTATCATCTCCTCATATCTTTTTTGGTTATATCTCCTGATTATCATTCTGATTATTCATCTCCAGATCTTTCAATCAACTCCTGCTGATTTCTCTTGGTCAATTTTGCCACTGGGCATTATCATTTTGATCATTCATCTCCAAATCTTGATTAGCCAGATTGTCTCCTCATGATAAAACAACAAATAATGACGATTTACAATACCATGATTTGACTTATGCTATTCATGCCATATACATGCTATGATTGATGCTTTGATGATTGTTATGATTAAATGCCTTATTCATTGCTTGTTATATCTTGGCTAATGAATTTTTGAGCGCAGGAAGAGGCTCTTGGTCCCACCGACTGGGCATCATCATCCAAGTCCCACGGTGCTTGCAGCTCATTTCTCAGTTCCCATGCTTATTGATATCACCATCTCCCTGTATGCATTCTACTATATGTTACATATGTTACTAGATTATATCAAGGACCTTGTGGCTTTGGTAAATCTGGGATTTGAGTTCCCCTTCATCAAAAACAATGATGATTCCAGAGAAGTCTTAGTCACACGGATAGGCCGTTGAGCCGTCCAAGACTGGGGACGATGGTTCCCTTTTACGAGTTGGTGCGTGGATAAACGGGCTCCGGCTTAGTATCAGCTCGCAGAATTGGTTTCTTGACCCAGTCTTGGCAGTTTAGCAATATTATCCTTGATTATTCTATATTTTCATTTGATTTATTTTTTCCCTTTAAACCCAGCATGCATTCATGTAGGAATTTGAAACAATTGTTGAAAAATCATTCTGATAAGCTGTTTTTGTGGGTCAAATTGACCTTGATTTTCAATGTGAGATATTCCATGCCGAATTGAGTCCTCAGTGCGTTTTGTCGCTATTTTGGGTCATTTTCTCGAAAACTCCCTGTTTGGATTTTTATCATCTTATTTTTCAAAACTTTCCCCTTTGATCCACCTTGGCTGCAGCACGTCCACATGGCTGGTAACCGCTCCCCAATGGTGAAATCTACAGGTTTGTGACCTGGGGTACTTCCACCGCGTTGGAAGTTGATCATTTATTTTATCTCCTTCGTGCACCGCGTGCGCATCTCCCCTTTTATCCAAACATTGTTGATTTCATTGGATTTCCCGAGATTTACTTCATCTCAAGCTTTTGATTTCGATTCTCATCAAGTGATGTTGATTGCGTGTCTCATCACACCTTGGTATCTACTTTTCAGTTTGCTACGCTCCCTTGCAAAGCAGACGCCAAGGCGGGGCAGCTGTAGACACGCCAAAATTGATATTATTTTGAGTATATTTCATATCGCTCTGCGATGCCCCATTTGACCCTCAAATCAGCTTATTTGAGTGGTTTTCCCACTTTTCATGGATTGCCCCTGATTTCTCCTATTTTTCCCCATTTATCTCCCTTTTCCTATTTTTCTGGATTTTCTGGGCATTTATCTCTATTTTATGAATTCACGCCCTCATCAGGGGCGTGTTTTTGAAACACGCCCTTGTCTAGGGCGTGTCTTTCCCATTTTATCAATTCCTCCCCATTTTTCTATTTTCTAAATTTACGACCTGAGTAAGGGCGTGTTTTCTTAAAACATGACTTAATCTAGGGCGTTTCTTAAAGAAAGGACGACCTCACCTGAGGGCGTTAATTCTTTTAGGTTTGACCGACTTCCCCGTTTGAGCTCTTCAAATTCACGTCCTTCCACGGGGCGTGTTTTTTAAAAATGGCTTTGATTGAGGCGTGTTTTTACATTTTCAAATATGGGGAATTTTTATTGCTAAATTTGATTTTTCAGAAACGCCCTTGTGCAGGGCGTGTTTTTGAGAAACGCCCTCTGTCAAGTCGTCGATTCATAAATTGACGCCCTGAACTAAGGCGTGTTTCACCTTCTGGCTTCGCCGCCCTTCCCCCCGAGAGTCCTTGCTTCGATAGATGCCTACTTGGTTTGGGCTCTTGCCCATTCTTATCATTTCCCTCTTAGGACTCTTGCCCATGTTTATCTCTTCCTCAACCTATTTAATAGAGCTTCCGAGCTCTGTTAATGGGTTGGATTCCTCTTCTTCGGTTCCCGTTTTCCTTCTTCCTCTTCTGTTGATTCTTCTATCGGATTCTTCTTCTGTTTTCTTATTCTACTTCTTCTATCTTCTGCTTCCTCTTTTCCTATCTTCTCGTTCTTCTTTTTTTTTTCTCTTCTCCTTCTTCTGTTGTTTTCTTTTGTTTTGTTTCTATCTTCTTCTTCTGTTTGCAGGAACCGAAGGCAGGAACCGAAGCTTCCTTTTGGCTAAAGGAGGAGACCTCTTCTACAGTTAAAGCTTCATCTACAAAGTCTTCTCCCTATTGAGCATCCAAGCCAAGAAGGAGCAATCAGATTTTTCATCTCCTCTATTCTTTTATTCTTCTATTAGTTCATATATACTCATGCATATTACATCATTTTTCATTTAATCTTTATTCTCCATCATATTGAGATCTCCCCATAGTGCACTCTTGCACTCTTTCCCCTTTTCCTATTCATATTTTTGCATCTTCATGCATTCATTAATCTCCCACACCCTTTTTGCATAGGGGTTTAAGGGCAATCCCCTTAAAGGTGTGTTCTTTTATATGATATCATGCTCATACATATTTTTATTGAATTGATGCTACACACACATTATTTCTAATTCCTTTTATTATTGTTGTGTGTCTTTTTGCAAGGGTAATCAAGAGAAAGAACTCTCTTCATCGGCCGGCCGATTAGAAGAGAAAGGAGCACTCACATCCCCGCACTTTCAAGGTATTCTTCGCGATCTCTCCCCTTCATTAATTGTTATATCTTTTGAGGCGTTCGCGTCTCTGGCGATCACAACCTCCTTTTAGCACCTCGTGCTATTTTATTGCTTTCATCATATCTATTGCTCTTTATATTTAAGTGTGGATTTTAATCCAAATCTACAGGAGGGAGAGGAGTCAATGCTCCACCCTCCCCCCCCATGTTTGCTGTCTTCTTGATCTGCCTCCGTATGTAATAGTCTGTGTCTTCGTGCTTGTTTATTCATATGATGTCGAGGGTGCTCTCCTTGCTTCCCCATGTTCCCCCTTCTTCTGTCCGTCGGCTTTAGCCTCGCAATTGATGTAAGCAATGATTATGAGATGAAACGAAATGGGCAATTGAAGCCTTTCCCTTTGTCCCTCCATGTATATATATATGTCTTTTATCCGAAATGTCTGATAGTTTATACATTCCCGGTTTCAGAGTCTCTCTACAAATCTGTTCTTCAGAGGAGCGTAGATAGGACCCCTACCCCTATCCAATGGGCTACTGGGTTCTGTCTTCTTCTCCCCTCCTGTCCCGATGGCAAATTCATCGTATATGTATGAGTTTCTCTCAAGACCCTCAATGCCCCTCGTGCTGTTCAGGAACCAGAGACATCAATCTCTTGGCTTCCCTGAACTGTTGGCTGCACAAGGATACGTTACTCTGTAGACGAACGCCATCCCACGAGGTTCTAGCAAGCGGATCTCGATCTCTCAACCCTCCATTCTAACTCTTGAATGATTAGGGTCTGGAGTCTCGATGCTGAGGGTTCCTCCGTTGCCGGTTTTAGATGCCATTAGGGATCGTCCGGGGGATCAGAGACAGTCATCTCTTGATTCCCCCCCAGACGGCCTGCATCAAACAGATAAAGCTCTCCACAGGATCTGGGCGATGGTCTCAATTCCCCCTGTTGATTCCACCTTCTAATTCCCTTGGCATCCTTCTAATAGAAGCATCCATGAAACCCCATCTTGTACTCCAAATCCGGTCTCAATCCGAGCTAGAATCTGAGAAAATTCCCAAAACAGAGTGCCGTAATCAAGTCCTGAAATCCTTAACCTTTTGACCTTCTCGGCGCGATAATTTCCCCGCCGAGAACTACGCTGCCGAGAGGCCTCCCTCTTCAGCAAACCGACAAAAATCTCTTCAGGCCACTTCCACGTGAACCCCCCAGCTCTCAGCTTCCCGGCACCACCTTCCCGGCACGGTAATGGGCGCGTCGGGAAGCCCCTGGCCGAGACCTCCCCCCTTGCCTTTGGCCTCTCGGCGCCAGCCTCCCGGAGCGGTGAGGAGCGCGCCGAGAGGCTCCACGCCGGGAGCCTCCCTCCTTCCTTCTTTTGCATTTGGAGCCACGCCGAGATCCCTCCTTCGGCCAATGAAACACAGTCAGAGGCCCACCTCTGCACCATCATTTTTAACCTTTCGATCTCCCTACACATATGTCTCAGGAATGTTCAGAGGCCATCACATGTGTCCTGAGAAGATACAGTAACGGGGAAGACCTCCCCTACAGACCCCCCACTTCTGAGCCGGGTTTCAATGCTACCCTATGAACTCAAAGAGCCATGTTGTTATGTGCGTTCTGATGAGTTCCAAGGGGATATTAACCGATGAGATAGATGCAAGCAATGTCCCCAGGCTCGGTGCCCATCTTCGTTCGGTCGTCATCCCGGCGGCCCGTGGATGATGACCTATTCTCTCTTGGCATAATCCAAGTTGAGGGGACATGCTGCCGAAATTTATACGCATCCTACAGGGTAAATGTGATGTCCCCTCTCAGCCCCTCCGGCCCACGGAGTTATGCCCTTGCATGCTCTCCGATGGTCCCTCGAAGGGGGATATAGATGCGACGCCGCACCCACATGGAACGTGTAATGTCGCGCCAGTCCCTATTCGGACTCCGGGTCTATTCTACCTGATCTTTTACGGATCCTACCCTGCCGCTGCATGGGTGGTTTCCTATTCCCACTTGGCATAGTCCGAGATGGCGGGGATATGCCGTCGGATTTGTCCCGTACTTAATAACCCCCCCTTCCTTTGTTTTGTCTAGTCCATTCAGCATCCTGCAAATAAATTAACGTCGTCTCTTTTGAGCTCTATCTTCACCGCTGACTTAACGATATCATCTGTTTCTATGATTGATGTTATTATCTTGCCCGCCTTCCTGGCTTCGGTATGAAGTTTCATTTACGCACACGAACATATGATTGCCTCTCGAGGCCTTCTATTTTTGGCGTTTAATCAAGGGTTGTCCTTCTTAGGAAGGGCGTAATTAACGTCATAACCTTTATGGTATGACGGACTTCTGGTCCAGACGCGATCACTCACAATCGACTGACCAAGTCAGATCGAGCGCATAATGAAATCGTCACACATGTGACTGGCACGCCAATAAACCAATAAATAAATAATAAATAAGATAAATAAGATAAAATCCACGTTCCACACTATCCGAGCAATGTCAGCCATTCCTTAAATTGATGATGAAAGATTCACCATTCGATTGGAATCAAGAATGCCAAAAGGTTTTTGACCAGCTGAAGGAGTATTTGAAGACCCCGTCGGTACTGGGGGCACCTGTCAAAGGGCAGGCATTGATTCTCTACATAGCCGCCACCAAATATTCACTGGGGGCAATGTTGGCCTCATACAATGACCAAGGGAAAGAGCAGGCGCACATTGTTTGTTATCATTAAAACCAAATTACCAGAATCAACTATGGGACCCAACAATCTCTCCCTTTTTGATGATGACAAAATGATGTGTGCGTGAATTTCACACGATAGCAATTCATTCAGTTTCAAAAACATCAATGAGCCTTTTCCCCCCTTTGTGTTAAAGTTAGTGAACAGTGTGAATGCCTTTGAAACAAGAGTGTGAGCAGATTCTTCCCTTATCAGAATGAGAAATTTAAGCACACCAACCTATTCTCTCCCTTTTTGCAAACAACAAAAACTGACTGACAACGGGGTTATTAACCTGTTATGAATAAGTATAATCTAGAGATGTGTTTGAAATTATTCATGCAAGCAAACAAGTAAGCAAGCATGAAAGTCAAGCAAGTATGTAATACTATAACTCCCCCTCAATGAGGTACAAGGATAGCAAGTGAACAGTGGATTCAAAACCAAAGTGTGAGACATGAAGCATAATCAAGAAAGGTAGTGCATGCATATGCTAGAGGCACTACATAAAACCATGATAAGAAGAAATTTAAGATACACATTCATCACAATCGTACACAAGAGTGAAATGTGAGGCAATCAACAATGAGCTTCAAAAATATATGGATATGAGCTGAATTTCATGAAAACACTAGAGAGTTATTTCCTCTCCACATTTCCATTTTAGATCCTCGACTATCGGTAGCTTTGCACAACCCCTTTAATGATTCCTTTTTATTGGACTTCACCGTTCGGCACGAGTCACCTCATATGTCTCAATGGGGATTCCCGACTACTAAGACTCATCACGCATTGATTTTCTTTGTGGATTATAGCTTCACTTTTCGACGCGAGTTTCCTCATTTATTTCAGTAGGGATTCCCAGCTACTTAGTTCCACATTCCACTTATTGATTGCTGTGGGGTAGGTAACTTTTTTCTCACAATTACACTTCATTTCCATGTAGAAATTTAATTTCTCTTAAAGTGTTGAAAAGAATTTATGAAATCCTTATTGATCAAAGTTATATGCATCATTTTGTGCGAAGTGTGTGGGTAATTACTTTGGATGTTGAAAATGAATTTACCAAAACATAGTTATGACACCCCCTAAATGTATACACATTTGAAAACAAATCCTCCTCCTTTGTATATGTCATGATGCACAAATGATCAGAATCACTGTATTTTATCTATCAAGGAGGTAAGGTGTGATGACCCAGACTTCGGATACCGGGTAAACCCGATACCATTTGGAACCTGCGAGGCCTCCCAAGAGCGGAAAAGCTCCGAAGGGATAGAAAGGTATGTGATAGTACATTGAACTTCCAGATAAAGCAGTAAGCAATTAAATTTCAATGATCAGGATTAATAAAGTAGCAGAAATAAAATTACATTTTCTATAACAATTAAGCTAACAGAGTCTAATCCAATAGAAAGACAAGTACAGTCCAACATGAAAGAGAACGTACTCTCAAGTCGAGGGAAACCCAACGCTGACAACGCTGGCAACTAAGAACCACGCAGTAGTACCGCCCAGCAGGAGGAAGAACTGCTACACTTGAAAAGTCAGGGGTGAGCCTTGTGTCACTAGCTCAGTGGGGATCCCGCAGAAACCAACCATAAAACACGCAGTAACAGCAGTGGTACACTAAAGCAAAGCATTAACAACAGGAGTAACAACTGTAAAAGTAAAAAGGAAAGCCGTAACGCTGAAACACGGCAGCCAAAGGAACCTCGGCCCTCTAAACTACTCCGAACAGCAACAGAAAGGCGAACCCCGATCTCACAAAGTCGGGCGTTATCGATCCATTGTCGAATCACGAAACCCTATCCTAAAAAGCCTACCAAAACAGGTAAAGCCTACCAAAGACCTACACAGTCAAAGGCACAAACATACACGAGCTAACCGTCGTGTACGCTACACTAGACAAGACCGCGGGTGAAGCCAACACAGACTACCCGACAAGTCACGTCAATCATGACGGAAATCGATCACGAAAACACAAGTCATTGTGTCATGTGACAGAAGCACCTCCTCACTAGAAGAACAGCCAGATGGGTCCACTGACGTCTTACACTGTGCCCCAAGCATCTCGTACACACCTAGCACGGCAGTAACTAAGACACTCATAAAGAACCAAGTACAAGGAACAACAGTAACGAGTGACTAGCCAGGGTCACACCCGTCGGCGCTCGTCCAACCGCCCCTTACCACGTGTGCACACACAAGTCCAATGCATTGAGCCAAGCTTCTTGCTAGTTTCCCCCCGAGTAGGACGCTACCGCAAGGCAAGGGGCCCTACAGAAACTAGCCTAAAAATCGTCTGTCGAGAACTGCCCCGCCACAACTCCTAGGTGGGCCGACACATAGGAAAGTGTCGTCAGGCTACGACTAGTGGAGGCTCACTAGACACAGAGACTCCAAAACAGTGAACACCTAAGTACAGATAGGGTAAGCATACACTGTCGCATGTACTACGGATCATAATGCAATACACAACTGCTACAAGACTCAGGACAATCAACTAGACCTATTGACAACGATCCTTGAGTCACAAGACTCGGGTCAAGATTATCGCACTTCACAGCAACACGCTGTTAATCAGCCTAGTCCCTAAGCCAAAACTACGGTAAAACACATTATGGAAGACAGCATAGAGCAGCCGGATCCATAATAGCAATAATGACAATAATGAGTCCTCGGCCTCCGAGCCACACATTGGACACACAATTTCGTATAACACGAAACACAGAACATGAGGGAGCACCAAAAGCCCTCAAACCACATGGCATGTAAACTGAGATAGAATAACACCTCCAAATGCCCAAAACCAGGGTCTCGATCCTCACAGGATAGATGAAACACTCACGAGGTCACGTGTCAACTACTGGGTCACAACCGGGTTGACCAAAAACCATAATGACTCTAGATATAACACAAAACACTACTCGGTACAGTGGCACTCTCAGACACCATATAACACGGTCATAGCCCTCATAGGATGTCCAAGACATCCACGGAAGAATGGGCTAACCAAGGGGTCAAAGGCACATTAATCGGAAAGAACACAACACTACACACTGCTCGGGATAAAACTGCTCCTCTGGCATCCCTTGATACACAGATGACTCTCACGGGACACTGAAGGCATCCATCGAGCCAAAAGCCAAGAAGGCATTGAATCTTGGGTTCACTAGAGCTCGAGACAGCTCAAAAATGACACAAAAATAGAAAACATTAACTCGCCTATACCCTGCGTCACAATGATTAACGCGCCCCTACAGAAGGTCGTGATGTCATCAGAATGCGCCCATCACCTGGGTCACGATATCACACTGACGTGGCACTTACCTAGATCACGTTAATAGACGTGGCCTGAACCTCAAGCGTGACAATTTATAAACGCGCCCCTTACCTGGGTCGCATTAACAACGGATCGTGCCCATCACATGGGTCGCGTTAAATAGGATCGTGCCCATCACCTGGGTCACGTTCTTAACTGACAAACTGTTCATCTCCTTCACGAGATGAGGTGCGTTGTTGTAGCGCGTTCCACTGAGGACGCGACACACACAACAAGCCCGTTCTCATCACCGAGCGAAAACTGGAAAATCCGCACAAAAACCCATTTTCCACGCCCCAATCATTTCCAGAATGACAGGGAAACACCCATAATCACATTGCCGACCTTCCACAAGCCGGAAGGGGCCAAACCAACTGCAAAACGGCAATAAATGGGCGATTCTCACGAATCGACCCAGAATGACTCACGTGGGTAACTGGCCTCGTACCAGCCCCAAATCTCGGCCAAACATAGCTAGACTGACGGGAAACGAATCCCGACAAGCCCGGGGTTCATTTTCTATCAATTGAAATGAGAAACATCGCTTGGAACGGTGATTTCATCACGCACCTGAAAACATGCATCTAATTCCCTAAAAAGGAAAACCCACTCAAACTCGTGCTAATTGACACGAAATTCAAGGGAAACGCGGAACAAAAGGCAAGGAATCCATCCCCCTACCTCTACCGATGATCTCCCGTGCCAAAAGCGCTGAAAACCATCACACGAAATGCACGTCGGCTTCGAATCCACCGAACGGGATCACGCCAACACCACGCTCCACTCTTCACGCCAGCACGCTCCACGACACCTCCACGGCATCTCCACGACATCCCCGAGCCTCCTCTGTGTACAGCCAGAGTAGAGGGGGAAAGAGGAGAGAGAACGGAGGGGGAGAGAGTGAACAGCGAGAGAAGTGAGAGGAGATAGGTGAAAGGAATAAAAAGAAAAAGAAAATAGGAAATTAGTAATTTTCCTAAAATCTGATTTTTGGCATGAAAATTCATAAATTCAAAAAAATATGAAAAAATAGTCTTCGCGATCCTCTGAACGATCACAATGCACTTGTAGCGTCCTTGAGTAGCAAAACTCAACGGTCAACTCTCTACAGGGTTCCACAAGTTATACAAGGGAAAAACCTGTGTGGATCGTAAAACACGTATCTGGACCCACGAAAGCGATCTGATAACTCTCCGATTTCGATCCGAAGAATCCAGGATATTACAGTCCTTCCCTCTTAAGGGAATTTCATCCTCGAAATCCAAAGAGCCAACAAGTGAACAAGGGAAGAAGAAACCCAAACACAGCCACTCTCTTCAATCATCAGCCAAACCTCAAAACACAAAGCACGATAACGCAATTCTCGAAAAACACAATTCAGAGGGATACTGCCAGACTACAATCACAGGCAACCGCTCCGGATCTAAAGGCATATCGATACAAAGAACGAGCATGGCACACAAGTGAACACAAGTCTGACACCTCTGAAATAGGGCAACATCGCTTATGTCTCAAAGGGAAAGGAGACATGACCCATGCCACGAAAATAACTACCGATAAAACACACTCAGTAGACAACAAACATCAGCTTAAACAAGGAAACACAATCCTCTTAGCTGACTGCTCCACAACATCGGCTTCTGCGTCAAGAATAATAACGAAACTGGCACACAGAATGCCAACGACATCACTGGACCATGAGCACAATCAAGTCAGTCCTCACTCAGACATTACATCTGATTCGAGTCGCATGCCAACTCTACTATGGCAGAAGAGTACAACAAAATCAACCGACAAGACCTCGGTCCACTCAATGCCAAATCAGACTCACAGGGAACTCCTCCCAAGCTGAGCACAACCACCAACCAATAGCAACAACACCTGTAGAATCCCAGCTCTGTTCTCAACACAGAACCACGGGACACAACTGTAAGCTGGGTCACATCAAGGCACAATTACAGCTGAACACACGGCTAACACATACAAGCCATACTGCGAGTAGCTTACCAACAAGGACCCACAACAACAACAACAACAATAATCTCAGAGAATGCATCTCAAGGACCATGATCACGTCCCGAGAGCATAACTCCCAAGAAAAATATAGAGAAGAAAGGGTACTCGGCCAGCATATACGCGAACATATTTCCCCAATCCTCACGCATGCCAGTGCCAACCATCACAATGCCTCCAGCATGGCACAACAACCAACAACATCAAGGCACACAAAGCCAAGATGACAATCACACTGAGGAAACAAACCTCTCGGCCGGTCAGAATCTTCCAACCAACGATCCTCGACCTGTGGGTTATAAGCCCACACGCTTCCGCTGCGCACTCAACACATCGTACACAGGCATCTCAAATAACTCGGCATCCGCATCTCAGCACACACTCGGTGCCATCGCAATTCATGAAACTACAATATACCACACCTCGAGTACCAATCTTGCTAACAACCGACCACAAGTCACTAGAGTGCAAACCAGGAAGAGCACCAACTTCAGCACAGAGTACAAAGAACACTACTCTCAGCTTATCCTCGTGTCCTGACACGATTACAGAACCTTCACAGCACAACAGTCACCAAACACGGCACATCGGACGCGGTGCACAACGACCCCCAACACACAAACTAGGTCCAAAGCCAAGCAACCGTCGAACAAGAGCAAATCAGGTTCAGAACTAACACAGTCCACACTTAAGCAGACATAGGACAGAGGCTTCACCAAGACAGCACTTCCAAAGCTTACCTCGAAAGGACGCCACAAGAGAAGATGAGAAGAATCAAGCTCGACTAACAGTAGCTCACCAGGAAGGAAAATCCTAGTTTCACCCGAGCATTCCCTCAAACAAGGCATCCAAGCGACCACCACAACACCACCTAAACACCTTAGGGGCTGAATAAACCTCAAGCTGGGACAACCAAAATAACATGAAAATGTGCACGACCATCACTCCAACGATAAAGTCACTAGCCACCTGAACAAGCCACGGAAAAATCTCGAACACCGCACCACAGATTCACGCCTGTCGATGAACTCTACCAAGTACAGGATAGCCGAGACAAACACCATAACAAAATAAAAACACTCCGTCACATCCTGACGAGAGCAAAAATCATCTCGCACAATACCAACACAGCACACACAAGACCACACGCGAAAACAAAGTGATAAACAATAGCAAAACCTATGCCAACTGCCGACTGTACTGGACCTTAAGGACCCTGAACACTGTGATATCTCGAATTCCCATGTACTTCACAAACAAAAGCTCAGCTAGCTCAGAAAAATTCCAAACAACTCTGAACTCTGCTCTGATACCACCTGTGACGACCTAGACTCCGGATACCGGGTAAACTAGATACCACTTGGAACCTGCGAGGCCTCCCAAGAGAGGAAAAGCTCCGACGGGATAGAAAGGTATGTGATAGTACATTGAACTTCCATATAAAGTAGTAAGCAATTAAATTTTAATGATTAGGATTGCTAAAGTAGCAGAAATAAAATTACATTTTCTATAACAATTAAACTAATAGAGTCGAGTCCAACAAAAAGAGAAGTACAGTCCAACAAGAAAGAGAACGTACTCTCAAGTAGGGGGAAACCCGACACTGGCAACGCTGGCAACTAAGAAACACGCAGCAGGTACCGCCCAGCAGGAGGAAGAACTGCTACACTTGAAGAGTCAGGGGTGAGCCTCGTGTCACTGGCTCAACAGGGATCTCGCAGAACCCTACCACAAAACACGCAGTAACAGTAGTGCTACACTAAAGCAAAGCAGTAACAATAGGAGTAACAACTGTAAAAGTAAAGAGGAAAGCCGTAACGCTGAAACACAGCAGCCGAAGGAACCTCGGCCCTCTAAACTACTCCGAACAACAACAGAAAGGTGAACCCCGATCTCGCAAAGTCAAGCGTTACCGATCCATTGTTGATTCACGAAACCCTATCATGAAAAGCCTACCAAAGACCTACACAGTCAAAGGCACAAACATACATGAGCTCACCGTCGTGTACGCTACACTAGACTAGACTGCGGGTGAAGCCAATGCAGACTACCCGACAAGTCACGTCAATCATGACGGAAACCGGTCACGAAAATACAAGTCATCGTGTCATGTGACAGAAGCACCTCCTCACTAGAAGAATAGCCAGATGCATCCACTGACGTCTTACACTGTGTCCCAAGTATCTCGCACACGCCTAGCACGGCAGTAACTAAGACACTCATAAAGAACCAAGTACAAGGAACAACAGTAACGAGTGACTAGCCAGGGTCACACCCGTCGGCGCTCGTCCAACCACCCCTGACCACGTGTGCACACACAAGTCCAATGCATTGAGCCAGGCTTCTTGCTAGTTTCCCCCCGAGTAGGACGCTACCGCAAGGCAAGGGGGCCCACAGAAACTAGCCTAAAAATCGTCTGTCGGGAACTGCCCCGCCACCACTCCTAGGTGGGCCGACACACAGGAAAGTGTCGTCAGGCTACGACTAGTGGAGGCTCACTAGACACAGAGACTCCAAAACAGCGAACACCTAAGTACAGATAGGGTAAGCATACACTGTCGCACGTACTACGGATCATAATGCAATACACAACTACTACAAGACTCAGGACAATCAACTAGACCTATTGACAATGATCCTTGAGTCACAAGACTCGGGTCAAGATCGTCGCACTTCACAGCAACACGCTGTTAATCAGCCTAGTCCCTAAGCCAAAAACTACGGTAAAACACATTATGGAAGATAGCATAGAGCAGCCGGATCCATAATAGCAATAATGACAATAATGAGTCCTCGGCCTCCGAGCCACACATTGGACACACAATTTCGTATAACACGAAACACAGAACATGAGGGAGCACCAAAAGCCCTCAAACCACATGGCACGTAAATCGAGATAGAATAACACCTCCAAGCATCTAAAATCGGGGTCTCGATCCTCACAGGATAGACGAGACACTCACGAGGTCATGTGTCAACCACTGGATCACAACTGGGTTGATCAGAAACCATAATGACTCTCGATATAACATAAAACACAACTCGGTACAGTGGCACTCTCAGACACCCTATAACATGGTCACAGCCCTCATAGGACGTCCAAGACATTCACGGAACAATGGCTAACTAAGGGGTCAAAGCCACATTAACCGGAAAGAACACAACACTACACACTGCTCGGGATAAAACCGCTCCTCTAGCATCCCTTGATACACATATGACTCTCATGGGACACCTTCGGCATCCATCGTGCCAAAAGCCAAGAAGGCATTGAATCTTGGGTTCACCAGAGCCCGAGACAGCTCAAATAAGACAAGAAAAATGGAAAACAATAACGTGCCAATACCCTGCGTCGCGATGATTAACGCGCCCCTACAGAAGGTCGCGATGTCATCAGAATGCACCCATCACCTGGGTCACGATATCACACTGATGCGGCGCTTACCTAGATCACGTTAATAGACGCAGCCTAAACCTCAAGCGTGACAATTCATAAACGCGCCCCTTACCTGGGTCGCATTAACAACGGATCGCGCCCATCACATGGGTCGCGTTAAATAGGATCGCACCCATTACCTGGGTCGCATTCCTTACCACCAAACTCTTCATCTCCTTCATGAGACGCAGTGCATCGTTGTAGCGTGTTCCACTGAGGACGCGACACACACAACCAGCGCGTTCTCGTCACGGAGCGAAAACTGGAAAATCCGCACAAAAAGCCATTTTCCACGCCCCAATTGTTTCCAGAACGACGGGGAAACACCCATAATCACATGCTGACCTTCCACAAGCCAGAAGGTGCCAAACCAACTACAAAACCGCAATAAACGGGCGATTCTCACGAATCAACCCAGAACGACTCACGTGGGTAACCGGCCTTGTACCGGCCCCAAATCTCGACCAAACACAGATAGACTGACGGGAAACGAATCCCGACAAGCCAGGGGTTAATTTTCTATCAATTGAAATGAGAAACATCACCTGGAACGGTGATTTCATCGTGCACCCCAAAACATGCATTTAATTCCCCCAAAAGGAAAACCCACTCAAACTCGCGCTAATCGACATGAAATTGAAGGGAAATGCAGAACAAGAGGTAAGGAATCAATCCCCCTACCTCTACCGACGATCTCCCGAGCCAAAAGCGCCGAAAACCATCACACGTACCTCACGTCGGCTTCGAATCCACCGAACGGGATCGCGCCAACACCACGCTCCATTCTTCACGCCAGCACACTCCACGACACCTCCACGACATATCCACAACATCCCCGAGCCTCCTCCGTTTGCAGCCGGAGCAGAGGGGGAAAGAGGAGAGAGAACGGAGGGGGAGAGAGTGAACGGCGAGAGAAGAGAGAGGAGAGAGGTGAAAGGAATAAAACGGAAAAGAAAATAGGAAATTAGCTATTTTCCTAAAATCTGATTTTTGGCACAAAAATTCATAAATTCAAAAAAATACAGAAAATAGTCTTCGTTATCTGGAACGAGCACAACGCACCTGTAGCGTCCTTGAGTAGCAAAACTCAACGGTCAACTCTCCACAGGGTTCCGCAAGTTATACAAGGGAAAAACCTACGGGGATCGTAAAACACGTATCAGGACCCACGAAAGCGATCTGATAGCTCTCCGATTCCGATCCGAAGAATCCAAGATATTACATAAGGTCTTAGAAGATTTCTAGAAAAGATTTTGTTAAAATATATACATGAAGTCAACCACAGATTTTGAAAAAAAAATTCAAGCAAGATGATTTCCGGTACGTGGCGGAGAACTTAAGTCCGAAGACCACCTCACCCGTAGTGAAGGCTTCCGGCTAGACATAATCTAACCTTTCACAAACACCATTTTAGATACCAGAAGATCATAGCATTCATGCACACAGCTGTATAGAGTACTGAGTATATACAAGCATATGTATGAAAATGAAAGCATGATAGAATTTTATTCCTATTCACATGTATGCAACATGAAGTATGAAAATTCTATATGCAAATTTACTTATTGTACAAGTGTATGCAAAATTCTTAGATGAGTGCAAACTCATGTATGCAACAGTATAGAGCAAATGCAAATGTATGCAAAATGTGCAAATGAGCAGCAGATTTGTCCAAGAGTATTTTTGATGCCAAAATCAACGAAATCAGAATGCAACTGTTTGAGTGCAATCATTTTTCTCCAAAACTCAAAATTTTTTACCTTTGCATATTTTTCAAAGTGAAGCTAAGCATAATGAACTCACATGCCAAACCATTTTTCTTTCTCGCCCTTAGAAGCCTTTATTTATTGACATTTTCCTTGGCCTCAAGGCGCCCCTGCAAAATAGATTCTCATTTTGAAGATTTGGGTACCCAAGCTTTCTTGGGTCCCTTAGTGTTAGTTCCAGCATGAGTAAAATACATTATATTTTTCCTCTCAATCCACTCATCATCGGCCCTCATCAAATCGCATACATACATGGAGTGGCCGAACATACTACAATACAAGCAAGTAACATTTGGCTTTTTGAAATAATTCTTCCTATGCATGTTTGAAGGATTTACAAATGAGTTCATGCATGGATGAACATGGGACTAACAAGGTGAATTAAAGGATTTCTAAAATTGATTTCTTACAAAAGAATTTTTCTTTGTGGGAGAGTGTCCCACATCCGTCTTCTCATTCCTTTGACTACCTTCACCATATTCAAATATTTTCTGTTTTCCTTTTAATTCATTTTCAGCAAGACCTTTCAATTTCTGTAGCTCATCACACATGGTGTTGAAGTGGGTTTCAATGTCCTCTTTGGATTGCTCACATTCAAACAATTTTTCTTTGATTCCTTCCAACTCCTTTACCATTTCTTCATTTTTAGTTTTTATATTTTTCACATTCTCATAAGCATTCTGTTTTTTTAATTTCCAAGCATGAAATTTCATCCTCAAATAGAGAAACTTTGGACAACAACATTTCATTTTCATCTTTCATTTTTTCAAGTTCCAACTCAAGCAAACTACATTTAATGCATGACGATGAACTAGAATGTGTAATATCATGAAACTTCTTTTTCATATTTTTATTTTTATGTTTCAACTTCTTGCACTTTTCATACATTCCAGCATAAGCAATTTGCCATTCTTCACAAGTGAGATTTTCGTTATCAGAATTTACCTTGTTGTCATTTTCCTCATCGGCCATTAGACATAGATTCTGGAACCGCTCGTCCAGCTCATCCTCCTTCTCGGATTTTGACTCATTTTCGTCCTCATCGCTCCAAGCAGCTTTCATTGCCTTTTGCTTGCTAGCTTTTCCTTTCTTCACTTTCCTCTCAAGATCTGGACATTCATTCCTCATGTGTCCGACCTTGTTACATTCATAGCATCTTATCTCTCCTTTCTTCTGCTGTGGCTTTTTCTGAACTTTTCTAAAGGAAGTGCCGTCCCTTCTAGCCTTCCTGAAAATGTTTCTAGCTCTTCTAATGATGAGGTCCACAAGTTCTTCCTCACTACTATCAAGACTTGACCCTTCATCACTTTCCTCAGATGACTTTGTGTAAGCCTTAAATGCTTTTGATTTCTTCTTATCTTCCTCCTCCTCTGTCCTTTTAATGTTGAGTTCATAAGTCATCAATGACCCAATCAGCTCATCAAGTGTCAAGGTATTGAGATCTTTTGAATCTTCAATAACCGTTGCCTTCGTGTGCCATTGATATGACAGAGATCGAAGGACCTTCCTCACAAGATCTTGATTTTTATATTCCTTGCCAAGAGTTTTCAATGTATTGGTGATTTCCATAAGCCTAGCAAAATTCTCCGAAATGGTCTCATGCAGCTTCATCATGAAGAGCTCGTATTCTCGGACCAATAAATTTGCCTTTGTTTCCTTGACTTCTGAAGTGCCTTCATAAATCAACTTCAGCTTGTTCCACATTTCCTGCACAGACAAACACATGGATATGCGTGAATATTCATTCGGATGTACAGCACATTGAACTATATTCATAGCTCTAGAATTTACACATGATTTTTTAATATGTTCTTCAGTCCAACTGTCCTCATCATCGAGCAATTGATAAGGACCTTTACTTATGACTTTCCATGTATCATGATCCTGTGCTTGCAAGAACACAATCATTCTATTTTTCCAGTAGGTGTAATTCGTGCCATCAAAAAATGGTGGCCTATGTATAGAATGTCCCTCAGGGAGCATTCCTCTACTTTCCATCATCAAATGATCTTTCCTCTTCAACCGTGAGATTGAATAAAATTCAGAGGCCTTGCCCTGATACCAATTGTTGGCCCAGATATGCGCGCGGATAAGAAGATTGTCCCCCAAACGAAATGGTCGATTTTAAAACTAACGTTGCAGAATTTAAACAATTACAAAATCTAAACTATGATGGAATGAAATTGAAACCTACGTAGAAGTAATTCTCTCAACCTTTCCGATGTCACACGATCACGCAAACAGATATATCATGCAAACCACAAAATCACACAATGCGAGAGGGATTTTTAAGGTGGTTCGGGACAACGACGGGCTCCCTACGTCCACTCCTCACCAAACCGGTGAGGCTGCACTCGCTTCACAACGAAACACACGGAGACGTCGTCTCCACAATGATCCGACTCGCAGATCAACACACACACGATCGTACACATACTGTCACACACCCACAATATTATCATGTTCTAAAATGAAGGAGAATACATCAAGAATGCTCAAAATAAAGAATTAAACATGAAAGACATCATGAATCATCAATAGAAATAAGATCTGAGATATCTCCTCTTAGGTTGGAGGCCGATAGAAAATGCTTCAACTAGATCCACGTGGGAGGAAGGTCGATCTCGAAACAAGCAGAGCCGCCGGTGCTTCTCCTTGAAGATCCAGCCACGAATATGACTTTGGAGGCTTGAGATTAGATGTAGATCTTGGAATCTTGGCTCTGGTCGAACCTCTCCACAGCTCTGGCTGCACTTCCCTTCTTTTCTTCCCCTACAAGATAGAAAGATAGCACATTAGGGTTCTCCTCTTACAAATTCGGAGCTCATGTTCATATATATAGAAGAGTGGCCAAAAGACTCATAAGACCCTTCCAAAATGTGTTAAAAACACCCTTATATGTCTAGGAAGCAATGGGGGGTAGTTTGGTAAAGTTTTAAAATCAAAACAATGGGTTTCAATGAGTTTCGCAATTCCCGTGACGGAAGGGGTCGACCCTGGGAGTCGACCCCCATAGATTCTGCGCAAAAATGACCTAGCCAGAACAGTGGCTAAAGGGAATCGAGCCCTGGGGTCGAGCCCTTTTGCTGGCTGGTCTGTCTGCTGTGCAGATAGACCACAACCCAGGGGGGGTCGACCCCTTTCCTGCAGGGTCTGAAAAACCAATTTTAGCCCATTTTCAAGCATTAAAACCACCTCCAAAAATCAAGATTAAATAACCATGTATTTAACAAAGTATTTGCACCATTCAAACAATATTCCACCATGTTTTATGTGAATAGATTAAACACATTACAAGCCCAAAAAAACTCATTTGAAAACACATTTGAAAAATACATGAAACACTTTCAATGCATTAAGACTTCATGTAGGATGTGCATGAAAACCACCCAGAACTTTTAGCTAAAAGTGAAATCACTTAGACATGCATATAAGCAATACATGTGAACATCAAATAACCCAATTTCACCAAGTTTCACATGAATTAACTTAATCAAATTCAAGCTCACTACACTAAGCTTCACAATGCATTGAACTATAATCCAAGATTGAGAAGAATCCTTTTTAACATGCAATTCAAACTTGAACACTGAGAATGCTTCAAGGAAACGCTCCTCCAAGTTTTGTGTAACCATGGACACACAAGATGAAGCTTTATGCATGAAGAAACAATTTTTGTATAAACCATCAATCATGAAATCCCAATCAAGGTTTCTTCATAAAACCATCTACAAGCAATTCATTCACCCATGAAACACGGTGACGTCAATCAAGTTCTTCAAGCAAGCACACATTGTTTGTTATCATTAAAACCAAATTACCAAAATCAACTAGGGGACCCAACACCAAAGAAGATGATGAATGTTTTAGTGATTTGCAACTGGCTCCCCCAGAGATAGAAGATGGTGGACAGGCCACCATTGATGAGCTGATCGAAGTAAACCTCGGCACAGAAGATGAGCCTAGGCCAACTTTCGTCAGCTCCCTTCTTCTCCAAGAAGAGAGGGAGGGATACGTATAGCTGCTCCAAGAGTTTCGAGACTGTTTCATTTGGAACTACAAAGAAAGGCCAGGCCTCAACCCTGAAGTTGCTCAACATATATTGATCATCGACCCCAAAGCCAAACCAGTGAAGCAATCACCTCGGCGGATGAGGCCGGAACTGATAAGTCAGATTTGCAAAGAGGTCGACAAGCTTATAGACGACGACTTTGTAGTGGAAAATCAATACACCACCTGGCTCGCCAATATTGTGCCCATCAAGAAGAAGAATGGCTAGATCAGAATATGTGCAGACTTTCGGGACCTGAATAAGGCAAGCCCGAAAGATGATTTCCCAGTGCCCATCACTGAAGTTATGATAGACGCTACTATTGGCCATGAAGCGTTATCATTCATGGACGGGTCGTCTGGATACAACCAGATATGGATAGCCGAGTATGACAGAATTCATACGGCTTTTTGATCACCCAAGGGGATATTCCACTATAAAAGGATGCCTTCCGATCTCAAAAATGCTGGTGCCACATATCAAAGGGTGATGACGACGATATTTGATGAACTACTCTATGACAAAGTTGAATGCTACACTGATCATTTGGTCATCAAGACCAGGAAGAAAGAAGATCACCTGAGTGACCTCAGGATTCTATTCGAAAGGCTCTGACAGTATAAGCTGAAGATGAACCCGTTGAAATATGCCTTTGGCGTTTCTAGTGGGAAATTTCTGGGCTTCATTGTTCGATGTCGGAGAATCGAAATAGACCCCTCCAAGATAAAAGTCATTCAGGAGTTGCCTCCTCCGAGGAACCTAACGAAACTGCGGTCATTGCAAGGCCGATTAACCTATATCCGCATGTTTATCTCCAACCTGTCTGAGCGATGTCAGCCATTCCTTAAATTGATGATGAAAGATTCACCATTCGATTGGAATCAAGAATGTCAAAAGGCATTTGACCAGCTGAAGGAGTATTTGAAGACCCCGCCTATTGTGCCCCTTAGGCACAAGCATGTGCTATGTTGATTTGATGATAGCAATGCTATTTTGTTTTGACGATAGCAACAAAGTGAGTACATTTCTGTGCATCCTTTATCCTTGAGATCCTTGAGCATTCTGCATATGATAGCAACATGAATGATGATGAAATGATGATTTGAATGCATTATTTTGTTTGAATAGATTGCATTAATGTGTTCCAGCATACATTGCATTTCCCCAGTTTTGCATGTCTGTACATTGCATTTGCTCATGCCTTAGAGTCTGTACATTCATGTGCACAGTTCATGCTACCAAGTCTATACATTGCTGGTGCGAGCAGTTAAGTCCATACATGGCTAAGTTTGTACATTGGATGTGTCACAGACAAAGTCTGTACAGTGAGCGTCTCATTGGTGAAGTCTGTACAGACTTAGTCTTGATCGTCTTGTGCATGCATTACATAAAGTCTGAACATTGGTCAAGTCCACACATTGTGCATTCTGACTTGAAGTCTATACAATGCTGCATTGGCCAAGTCTATACACTGCATTGTTGATTGTTGGCAAAGTCTACACATTCTGTAGTTCAACGTTTGCATGCATGAAGTCTGTACACTGCATTGTCTCAACTTGTGTCTCACACATCTAAAGTCTGTACAGCCTATTGTTTCAGCCAACGTCTCATTCAGTGTTAAAGTCTATACAGACTTCAGCGTCTCGTTCATGAAGTCTATACATCGGACTGTTCATGCCTTCATCGTGAAGTCTGTACATTGCTTGCCTTCCACCAAGTCTATACATTGGTTGGTGGCAAGTCTGTACATTGGCTTCTCATTTGCTTCCAAGTCTATACATCACTGTAGCTTTCACGAGACGAAGTCTGTACATTGGACTATTAGGTAAAGTCTATACATCCTCTAGCTGGAACTGTGCAAGTCTGTACATCGCTGCTTTGCCAAAGTCTGTACATTGGCATCTGTTCCTACGTTGCAATTCCAAGTCCGCACATTGGGTTCTTTACCTACGTTCCATGATTTAAGTCTATACATTGGCTCGTTCACATTTTCAAGTCTGTACAATGGACTGTGCATCGCAAAGTCTGTACATTGAACTGTGCTAGCAAAGTCTGTACATCCGTTCTCTTGCCAAAGTCCATACATTCTGCACCTTAAAGTCTATATAGACGTTGCATCGATCAAGTCTGTACATCGTCAAGTCTACACATTGGAAGTCCATACATTCAGTTGTCTTGATCTGATCAAGTCTGTACAGAGTTTCTTTTGGCAAGTCCATACATTGAATGTCTATACATTCGTTTGCCTTGCATCATTCATTAAGTCTGTACAGCCCCTTCGCTTGGCAAGTCTGTACATTGTGGATGTCTATACACTCGATTGCCTTGCCTTGGTCAAGCCTGTACAGAGTTTCTTCAGCTAAGTATATACATTGCTTCACGACGTGAAGTCTATACATGCCTTGTTCAAGTCTTCACATGATGAAGTCTATACACTCAACTCCTTCACACTTCAGGAAGTCTGTACATCCTTCAATGCATTGCATGCATCGTTCGACAAGTCTGTACATCGAGTGAAGTCTGGTGAAGTCTATACAGCGCCCATTTCTCTTAGAGTCTCATGCATATGTGAAGTCTGTACAGTGCATTTACATTCACAACGTCTTCACACTTGAAGTCCATACATCGTCAGTTGTCTGTCAAGTCTTCATATTGCTTAAGTCTGTACAGCGGCTGCTTCACATATGAAGTCTGTACATCGTGTAGCTTCATGTATGAAGTCTATACATTGTCCTGTGCATTGCATACATCATTTCATGAAGTCTGTACATCGTGCTTCTATTGGTTGAAGTATGTACAGCCTTTGCTTCGCCAAAGTCTGTACATTGGTCTGCATTGCATTGCATGAAGTTTATACATTCATCTGCATTGCATTGCATGAAGTCTATACACTGGCTGCTGCATTCTCATGAAGTCTACACATCCGACAGTGTAAGTCTATACATCGCCCAGTGTCATGCTTGCATAGTCTGTACAACGCTTGCTTTACAGACTCAAAGTCTACACATTGAATGTTAGCATGCTCGCACACACTAAGACCATACATTGAATAAAGTCTGTACGTTGCTGTTGAACAAAGTCTGAACATTGCTTCAGCGTTGGCTTCAGCCAAGTCTATACATCGACTGGTTCTTAGTTGGGCCAAGTCTATACATTACCCAGGCTGCATAACGTCAAGTCTTTACATTAAACTCTATACATTGCATGCAGTTGCGCTTCACAAGTCTACACATTGCTGTTCTTCACAGCAAGTCTATACAATGCATTGCTTCCTTAAAGTCTGTACAAGGTTTATACTTAACCTGATAAGTGTTCTCGTCTGTCTGACAGGTGCTCTGCTCGTGGAGGCTAATGAAGGGCACGTGATCCGAGGTTGGAAGGGCTGACAGGAAGACGACACGTGGCCAAAAGTCCTGGGCGGGAAATGTGGAGAACACACTCCCTAGCTGCTACTGCTGCTGCTATATATACAAGTCTTCTTCATCAAGAGAAGGTAGATCGAAGCCTGTGAGTTGAACTAGAAGAGCAGAAACAGAGAGCCCTTCGATCCAGCAAAAGAGAAGAAAAGGAAACAGAAAGAGGAAGAGAAGAGAAAGAGAAGAAGAGCAGAAGATAGAGAAGAGAAAGAGAGAGATAGAGAGCTCGAGCTGAGAAAGAGAGAGAGATAGTCTTTTTCTGGCTTTTGGATCAAATCCAAGCCGGATCTGCTCCTTCGAGAGCTACAGTATTTGTGCTTCATTGTTTCAGCTTTTCGTTGCTGCATCATTTTCTGTTTTCATTTTATACTTTCTTCAAGCTGTTAGCCAGCGACTGCAGAGGTGGACTCCTCTGGACGGGTAAGCTGTAATCCCCAGCGGTTTGCAGAGGTGCATCCTCTGGACAGCAAGCTGTGAGGCTCAACGGGCGAGGAGGATTCCTCGGACGGCAAGCTGTGTTGCCCAGCGGTTCAAGCTGTGAGTCAGCAATAAGCCACAGTCGGGTTGAGTGTGGGGTGGATGTAGGTATGCTGGACCGAACCACCTAAAAACTCCTATTGCTTTGTGGTTTGTTTTGTACAATTGTGCTTCCGCTAGATGAATGCATAGGGGCGCTCTAACTGTTTGCTTATAGGTTCAGTAGATGAACTGTTAAGTTTTTATTGTGAGTGTTTTAATCTGTCAAGAGAGCGAAATCTTATTTTGGGCGAAAGTTTTATAAGGGCTATATTCATTCACCCCCCCTCTGAATACTGCACCGAACCCAACACTTGGTATCAGAGTGGGTTGCTGTGCATAGGATCTAACAATCCGCAGCAGATCCTGCATTGTTTTGGTGCATTTCAAAGTGGGTCTCTTGAAATTGTGTTTTGCTTCATTGACTTGTGCTTTATTTTGATCATCTGGTTTTAGTGCATTTCGTGTCATTTGTTTTACTGCGCTGAATCTGTTTGCCATCTGTTCTAATGGCTCGACCTCCGGCTTATGATGGTTCTAACCTCGATAGCTGGCTAGGAGGCCTAAGTGTGTACATAGATTCCATTGGTCCAAATTTGTGGAGTCTTATATCTAAAGGCCCACACCGATTACCTCATGATGAGACCAAATGGTCTAAAGAGGACAGAGTGAAGGACCGTGAAAATACCATGATTCTTAATATCCTGAGAGCTGCTGTCAATACTGATATATATACTTTTGTTTCCAGGTGCACATCTGGAAAGGAGATTTATGACAGAATCACTTCTGCTCATAACGATCATCAGGACAGCTGCTTAATGGCCAACCAGGATAATGAAGATTCATCATCTCAGGTAAGCTCTGAATCTGAAGAACTTTCAATTGATGATCTATGGAATATAAATGAAGTGCTTACTGAAAGATGTGAAAAATTGAAATCTGAAAACAAAAAGTTGAAAAAGAAATGTGATAAAGTAAATTTGAAAGCTTCCTGTGAAAACTGTTCAAATTTGAAACAATCTTATGATGCATGTATGCTAGATGTTCAGAACCTTAAGAAACAAAATGATTTTCTAAAAATTGAAAAACAAACATGCTTGGACAAAATGTCAGAAATTGAGAATCAACTGAATGATCAGAAAAACGAGCATTTAAAAGACATGCAAGAGTTGACTGAAATAAATTCTGTAATAGACAAACTAAGGCTTGAAAACGTTAAGAGTCAAAAGGAAATTGAAGATCTCAAGGCTAGAATAAATGAAATCAATGGAGAGGTTTCACATTCTTCTTCTGCTGAATTAAACTGTGATATGTGCTCAGCTCTAAGAGAACGAAATGAAGATCTTTATAATGAAAATGAATGGATGAAGAAACAAATCATCTTGTTTAAAGAAGATCACAGAAATTTGTTTGCTGAGAAAATCAAAGTGGAGGAAAGAGATGATGATTTGATTAAAAAATTGGAGCAAATGTCTAGAAGAGAAAGATGTGCTAGTAATGAAATTCATGCAAAAAATTTTGAGGAAGAAAATAATGAACTGAAGGATGAAGTTGAAAAACTAAAGCTATTAAACACTAGCTTGTCTAAAAGACTTCTCACAATAGAAAAAGGAAAAGTTGACCATGATGAAGAATCACAAATTTTAAACAATCTGGAACAAGAAGTTGAGAAGTATAAAATTACAAATAAAGTCTTAAGTGAATGTGTCAATTGCAGTGAACAGGAGATAGCCAGTATGAGCTTCATATAACATCTTTGGAAAATAAGATTCAGGAACTAGAAAAATCAGCATCCAATTCTGCCAAGAATGAAAGAAAAGTAAAAACTGTTGTGAAAAGGAAGGATGACAATTCAAGAAAGGGGACAAGCTGTAGTCCTGATGTTAAGGAAACTACCAGCAACCAGCTATATACTACCTTTGTGCATAGTTCTGATGTAGCTGGTACCTCAAGGTAATCCCCAAAACAAAATGAAAATCAGAAGTCACCTTCAAAATCTATCTTTCAGTTCAAAGCCCAGAAAATTGAAAAGCAAACAAAACCTGTTGAGAATAATCAGAAATTGAAAAGAAAGAGTCAAACAAAGAAGGCAAAGAATAATTCTGGTTATACTCTGAAATTTGTTAGCTCTGCTGAATCTGATGGGTCAATGCAAAATGCTCATGCTTCTTGTACTCATTCACATGCATCTGTGAATTCATCTTATAGAAACCATGCCCCTAGGAAATCTGATGCTTCTTGCTACTACTGTGGTAGGCATGGTCATTATATGGATGACTGCAGTGTGATGAAAAGTGATGATATGATGCATGATAAATCTTTTTCAAATACTCATCACCACCCCAAAAGAAACATGTCTGCTTCAAACCAACACATCATTTGTTATAATTGTAACAAACGTGGTCATAAAGCTGCTGAGTGTTGGTTTAGGCCTTCATGGGGATATAATGGCTCAAGAGGTAAGCACCCAAGGTGCTTTGAATGTGGAAGGCATGGCCACACAGTCAAAGACTGCTGGCATGATCAGGGAAGTAGATTCAATTCTAAATCTGTAAAATTTCCTGCTCCCAATGCTGTTGATAAGAAGAAAATTGAATTCATGAAAAAGATTTGTTACTGCTTTAATTGTGGAAAACCTGGCCACAAAGCTTCTGACTGCTGGATGGCAGGTTATGGAAAACAATATGTTCATGCCAACAATAGAAAATTTCATGTTAATGCACAAAGACTTCATGCTAATAACTGTGTGCATAACAAGAAATCAAAGCATGTTGCTTCCTGTTATTATTGTGGGCTATTTGGACATTCTATGGTTGATTGTTTTCTGATGGAATATGATGATAATTCTGCTAAGAAACTGTTCAGAACACCTGTCAGGATAAATGTAGAACCCAAAACTGCTTGGGTCCCTGCAGGATCAAAATGATCATAATGTTGCAGGTGTGCCTTGGGTCAAAGAATAAACATGGGTTAACAAACCAAGGCACTCAAATGGAAACCCCATGATTCAACTCTTAAGGTCAGTTCTGAACTTTGTTTTAATTTCATCATCTGAAATTGTTATTCTGCTTGTTTGATTTTTGATGATCTCTTCATGTAGCTGATCAGTCTGCATTCCAGACTCAGCTACTGAGTTTTAATACTGCATATATGATGCACTTCTCTCTTACAGTTATTGCATTGCATTCTTGTTGTTAAATGCATAACTTGCACTGATTTTAAATGGGTCATTTAGTGTATATATTTGATGCATGTGTCCAATGTCTGCATTCATCATTTTAATCAAGAAAATTGTTCAATGCATCAAGATTGCTTTGTAGTGCATTGTCATGCATAACCCTGGTATATCAAATGGTAAGTTACTAAAAGGCAGGGAAATCTGCCCGGAGGTTCTTACTATGTGAGAGATGGTCTTTGAGACCAGGTTCTCCGCCTAATACCATGGGTCATGTCTTCATGTAGAGCAGTGTACTGCATATCATGAAAACTTGAAAATTGAAAAGAAATGACTCATTGCATGTCATTAAATCTGAAAAAATCTGAAAAAGCATATAAATGTTCATGACTTGGATGCATAAACTTGAATTGATTGCTTACTTGCCTCATGTATCATTGGTGCATAATCTGCATGTAGAACAGTCTAGTGCATAGCATATTGTTGCATCATGGTGTCAGGGGGAGCTGAGAGTTCTGTTAAATTCATTGAATCCTTGCTACTTCTCACTGTCCCCATTTAATTCATTCATATTCTTTGACATCAGATGCTTTTGGACCATAATGCCTATTGCTATCATTTCCCTAACCTTCACTGAACAACAGTATTGCCTCTGGTTTAGTGAATTGAGTTATGGTTATTACAATTGTTCATTTATAAGAATCACTCTTACAAATTGAAAGGAACTAAAGGTTTAACCTTTATAAATTGAAGAGTTAAGT
Organism: Amorphophallus konjac; assembly: GCA_022559845.1. NCBI lineage: Eukaryota > Viridiplantae > Streptophyta > Magnoliopsida > Alismatales > Araceae > Amorphophallus > Amorphophallus konjac. The sequence continues at coordinate 65,688,308 of CM040128.1, read as the reverse complement.
GTCTGCCTTCAGAATTTGAGATAAAAGAAAACTTTTATAGCTCTTAATCCTTGTCTCATGATTAAAATAGAAAAAGTTTTTTTAATACCTGAAAATGGTAAACTGGAAATGTCTAGAACAGGTGAATAAGAGTATGTAATATTTTTTAAACAATCACTCTAAAAGAAATAAGGGCAGCAGTAAATAAGAACATGAATGTAAAGAACTGAACATTGTGACAGAGCAATGGCAGATTGCGCTGAGAAACTATGATCTCTTCCAAAGAAGCAGGAGAACTCACATGTCATGAAGTGCTTCAAGCTAACTTTATTCATAGGGTCAAATCTATAGGGGGAGTCCTCACCAAGTAACTGGGGGCACTGGCCTCTGATCAAGGTGTGCCCTTAATGTCAAAGGTGAAGATAGTCCCTTGTAGGTTTTGACCTGAAATAGATCTAGTAGTTTATGCCTAGTAACTGGGGGTACCTGCCTCTGATCAAGGTGTACACCTAATGTCAACAGCATAAATGCCACTGGTCTATTCACTTAGCTCAGTTTCTGAAAAATTAAAAAGTGAAAAATTAATCTGCTGTAACCCTTCGAAAATCAAAAGTCATTGAGTGAAAACTATTTTTCTCAATACATATTCAAGTTGCCTTTCTTGATCTTCCATGTTTAATCACAAAAGGGTATTATTTCTGACTTCTCTATTAAAACCATGTGCCTCAGATTCATTGCTATAAATGGAATCTAAAACTTTTTTTCAGGAGTCAGCTGTTTTACTCTAGATTTATCACTGTTAAATCTGAATTTTTGTCAAAATTGTATATTGCTGATTCTTAGACTTTAACAGTTGTTTATAATCATGCTCCCTTTCTTAACCAATGCTTATGCTGTTGTCAAGTGACCCTCCTACCTTCTCTACCTTTGTATAACTGTCCATATTCCTTCTCAAAGGGGGAGTAATTATTTAGGGGGAGAACTAGTTCAGGGGGAGTCATACATTCAGGGGGAGAATGTGGTGCTCTAAGGGAATTTGCATGCATACTGTTTTTCTCTTTTTGATTATGTCAAAGGGGGAGAAAATATTGGTGACTTACTGTCACTTTGTTGCCATCATCAAAAAGGGGGAGAATGTTGTGCCCTTTAGGCACAAGCATGTGCTATGTTGATTTGATGATAGCAATGCTATTTTATTTTGATGATAGTAACAAAGTGAGTGCATTTCTGTGCATCCTTTATCCTTGAGATCCTTGAGCATTCTGCATTTGATAGCAACATGAATGATGATGAAATGATGATTTGAATGCATTATTCTGTTTGAATAGATTGCATTAATGTGTTCCAGCATACATTGCATTTCCCCAGTTTTGCATGTCTGTACATTGCATTTGCTCATGCCTTAGAGTCTGTACATTCATGTGCATAGTTCATGCTACCAAGTCTATACATTGCTGGTGCGAGCAGTTAAGTCCATACATGGCTAAGTTTGTACATTGGATGTGTCACAGACAAAGTCTGTACAGTGAGTGTCTCATTGGTGAAGTCTGTACAGACTTAGTCTTGATCGTCTTGTGCATGCATTACATAAAGTCTGAACATTGGTCAAGTCCACACATTGTTCATTCTGACTTGAAGTCTATACAACGCTGCATTGGCCAAGTCTATACACTGCATTGTTGATTGTTGGCAAAGTCTGCACATTCTGTAGTTCAACGTTTGCATGCATGAAGTCTGTACACTGCATTGTCTCAACTTGCGTCTCACGCATCTAAAGTCTGTATAGCCTATTGATTCAGCCAACGTCTCATTCAGTGTTAAAGTCTATATAGACTTCAGCGTCTCGTTCATGAAGTCTATACATCGGACTGTTCATCCCTTCATCGTGAAGTCTGTACATTGCATGCCTTCCACCAAGTCTATACATTGGTTGGTGGCAAGTCTGTACATTGACTTCTCATTTGCTTCCAAGTCTATACATCACTGTAGCTTTCACGAGACGAAGTCTGTACATTGGACTATTGGGTAAAGTCTATACATCCTCTAGCTGGAACTGTGCAAGTCTGTACATCGCTGCTTTACCAAAGTCTGTACATTGGCATCTGTTCCTACGTTACAATTCCAAGTCCGCACATTGGGTTCTTTACCTACGTTCCATGATTTAAGTCTATACATTGGCTCGTTCACATTTTCAAGTCTGTACAATGGACTGTGCGTCGCAAAGTCTGTACATTGAACTGTGCTAGCAAAGTCTGTACATCCGTTCTCTTGCCAAAGTCCATACATTCTGCACCTTCAAGTCTGTACAGACGTTGCATCGATCAAGTCTGTACATCGTCAAGTCTACACATTGGAAGTCCATACATTCAGTTGTCTTGATCTGATCAAGTCTGTACATAGTTTCTTTTGGCAAGTCCATACATTGAATGTCTATACATTCGTTTGCCTTGCATCATTCATTAAGTATATACAGCCCCTTCGCTTGGCAAGTCTGTACATTGTGGATGTCTATACACTCGATTGCCTTGCCTTGGTCAAGCCTGTACAGAGTTTCTTCAGCTAAGTATATACATTGCTTCACGACGTGAAGTCTATACATGCCTTGTTCAAGTCTTCACATGATGAAGTCTATACACTCAACTCCTTCACACTTCAGGAAGTCTGTACATCCTTCAATGCATTGCATGCATCGTTCAAGAAGTCTGTACATCGAGTGAAGTCTGGTGAAGTCTATACAACGCCCATTTCTCTTAGAGTCTCATGCATATGTGAAGTCTGTACAGTGCATTTGCATTCACAACGTCTTCACACTTGAAGTCCATACATCGTCAGTTGTCTGTCAAGTCTTCATATTGCTTAAGTCTGTACAGCGGCTGCTTCACATATGAAGTCTATACATCGTGTAGCTTCATGTATGAAGTCTATACATTGTCCTGTGCATTGCATACATCATTTCATGAAGTATGTACATCGTGCTTCTATTGGTTGAAGTCTGTACAGCCTTTGCTTCGCCAAAGTCTGTACATTGGTCTGCATTGCATTGCATGAAGTTTATACATTCATCTGCATTGCATTGCATGAAGTCTATACACTGGCTACTGCATTCTCATGAAGTCTACACATCCGACAGTGTAAGTCTATACATCGCCCAGTGTCATGCTTGCATAGTCTGTACAACGCTTGCTTTACAGACTCAAAGTCTACACATTGAATGTTAGCATGCTCGCACACACTAAGACCATACATTGAATAAAGTCTGTACGTTGCTGTTGAACAAAGTCTGAACATTGCTTCAGCGTTGGCTTCAGCCAAGTCTATACATCGACTGGTTCTTAGTTGGGCCAAGTCTATACATTGCCCAGGCTGCATAACGTCAAGTCTTTACATTGAACTCTATACATTGCATGCAGTTGCGCTTCACAAGTCTACACATTGCTGTTCTTCACAACAAGTCTATACAATGCATTGCTTCCTTAAAGTCTGTACATGGTTTATACTTAACCTGATAAGTGTTCTCGTCTGTCTGACAGGTGCTCTGCTCGTGGAGGCTAATGAAGGGCACGTGATCCGAGGCTGGAAGGGCTGACAGGAAGACGACACGTGGCCAAAAGTCTTGGGCGAGAAATGTGGAGAACACACGCCCTAGCTGCTGCTGCTGCTATATATACAAGTCTTCTTCATCAAGAGAAGGTAGATCGAAGCCTGTGAGTTGAACTAGAAGAGCAGAAACAGAGAGCCCTTCGATCTAGCAAAAGAGAAGAAAAGGAAAAAGAAAGAGGAAGAGAAGAGAAAGAGAAGAAGAGCAGAAGATAGAGAAGAGAAAGAGAGAGATAGAGAGCTCGAGCTGAGAAAGAGAGAGAGATAGTCTTTGTCTGGCTTTTGGATCAAATCCAAGCCAGATCTGCTCCTTCGAGAGCTACAGTATTTGTGCTTCATTGTTTCAGCTTTTCGTTGCTGCATCATTTTCTGTTTTCATTTTATACTTTCTTTAAGCTGTTAGCCAGCGACTGCAGAGGTGGACTCCTCTGGACGGGTAAGCTGTAATCCCCAGCGGTTTGCAGAGGTGCATCCTCTGGACAGCAAGCTGTGAGGCTCAGCGGGCGAGGAGGATTCCACGGACGGCAAGCTGTGTTGCCCAGCGGATTGTAGGCAAGCTGTGATGCCCAGCGGTTCAAGCTGTGAGTCAGCAGTAAGCCACACTCGGGTTGAGTGTGGGGTGGATGTAGGTATGCTGGACCGAACCACCTAAAAACTCCTATTGCATTGTGGTTTGTTTTGTACAATTGTGCTTCCGCTAGATGAATGCATAGGGGCGCTCTAATTGTTTGCTTATAGGTTCAGTAGATGAACTGTTAAGTTTTTATTGTGAGTGTTTTAATCTGTCAAGAGGGTGAAATCTTATTTTGGGTGAAAGTTTTATAAGGGCTATATTCATTCACCCCTTCCTCTGAATACTGCACCGAACCCAACACCGCCGATACTGGGGGCACCCGTCAAAGGGCGGCCATTGATTCTCTACATAGCTGCCACCGAATATTCACTGGGGGCAATGTTGGCCCCATACAATGACCAAGGGAAAGAGCAGGTGCTTTACTACCTGAGTCGAAGATTAGCCGGGGCGGAAGGAAATACCGCCCGATCAAGAAAGTTTGCCTCGCCTTGGTCTTTGCAGTCAAGAGGATGAGGCATTACATGCTCGCGCATGAAATACAGTTGATATCAAGGGCTGATTCGGTCAAGTACCTTTTGTCCCAGCCAGCACTGAAAAGGTGACTGGGTACATGGGCCATCATTTTTATGAAGTTTTATATTACATATGTGCCCCAAAAGGCCATTAAAGGCCGGCAATAGTAGATTTCTTTACAGCACATTCTGTGCCTGAAGATTCCTCTTAAATCACGGAGCTTTTGGAAGATGAAACTCTAGAAGTGGATCAAGTCCGTCAGGCTGTGTGGCAACTATATTTTGATGGGGCATCTGGAACTGAAACATCCCGCTTAGGGCATACAAGGATAAGAGCCAGAGCAAGCATCGTCCCCAAGTCCCCTATAACACCCTGGAAATTTCTAGGATTTTTCAGGAATTAAATAAAATTATTAAACATTTAAAAAGCTTAATGGGCTATTTAATGAATTATGAGTTAAGTAAATTAATTTGAAGACCCTAAATTAACTAAATAAATAAGCCCACTTAAATTGGGCCCAAAGACAAATTTCTAAGCCCTTTTGGCCCAAGCCCACTTCTAGAGACATAATTAGGTCTATTTTCAGATTTAAATAAGATAAACAAACTAATCAGGGGGAATAAATGACAAATAAATTGGAAAACTTAAAAATTTTGGATAAAATGCTAAAAGGCGGTCTATCGCAAGACCGACTCTATCAAGAAGCGATCTAGACATGACCACTATCTTCCGTGAACGAGGTTTGTAGAAGCGTGGAAAAATGGGATTTTTAACATTCCGATCCCCATGGATCGATGCTATCTGGCATGGAAATCTAGTCTAGGACTCTTGGGGATCGATCCTACTCAAATTAGGACTCCTAAGTTGATCTAATCTCTCAACCCTAGGCCAGCTCTATAAATAGAACCCAGATTCGACCTGCGGGAACCTTACTTTTGGCTCGCGTGGTTCAAAGGTAAGACGTCGTCATCTCTAGTTGTGTCTTTAGAACTTTTTATTTCCTTTTGTATTGTCTAACTCCCCTCCAAATACCATGATAGGAGGGCAAGCAACCAGAGAGCTAGAGCATCCAGAAGTAGCTGTTTCTCTGTAGAGCGCACAGGAAAAAGCGTGTCTATCCGGTGAAGACCCGAGGTTTGGGAACCTTAGCAGAAGTATTTCCAGATTCATCCTTTAGAGTTTATTGTTCCCCTTCATGTCTTCTAACATCCCTCCAACTTTCGTGAATTTATATCAAGAGGGTAAGGAGTTAGAAGGTTGGGAAGTTGCTGGTTCCACACAGGGCTCGCAAGAACTAGGGTCTTCTTCCAGTTAGAAATTCTAACTCTAGGAGCAACCCCAGAGGTAGGTTATCTCATGAGCGGCTTAAACATCTAGTTAGGATTAAAAGCCCTCTGATCTTGCTTAATTTCATATTTTCTACGTTCAATATTTCATGTTTTCTCATGACTGCGCAATCAGGTTCTTACTGCATGCTATACCTGCACCTTAATTAAAAGAGAAGAATTCTTATCCCAATTCATGCCTTTTCATGCATTTTTTTCATGTTAGACATGTTACCATATCATAACACTTTGTGCCTTTTAGTTTCTACTCATATATGGCCCTGGATGGCCCCTGCACATCAGAGTTTTGCTTCTGTTTGTAAAGGATAGAAGGCGGTCTATCAAAGGCCGCTACTGTTAATAGGCGGTTCCATACTTAACCGCTATTTGCAAGAGGTGGTTCTCGTCAGACCATTTTCTACTTTCTGTTAACCCCAAACAGAATGCAGATCAGCCTTATAAATATATGCTAAGCCTAGGTAATTAAGCCCTATTCCTAGTTATGTCCTTATATTCATGATTTTGGTTATATTGTGCATCAATCCTGATTCATTTCATGTCCTTCATGTTTTATAAACTTATTTGAATCTTATGTTAATTTCATGCCAAAATCATATAGTCTTGTATTAAAGTTATTTTCATATGATTTATGGAACTTGTTACATTGATGTTTGATTGCTATTTTTACACGATACACTCTCATCACCGGTCTTTCTTAAGTACATAGCGCATATTCCGATACGTGGCTATTATTTAGACTTTGCGCTTATAGGCATACCTTCTTGGACTTGTGATCATCTCCGTCGAATATTCCTTCTGTTGGACTAGGTGATCATGTTTCAAGGCCTCCGTAAGTCTCTGCGAGCCTGGGAGTCCCACTAGGACGTCGAGCTGGTTGTACCCTTAAAACCCAGTGGTCTAAATAACACTAGAGTTTTCTGTGTTCTGTCTTGATTGCGGCCATCAGGCGACCGCCACCCTCAAGTTGTGGCCCTAGCGCCACCATTTTCTTCCAGACTGATCTTGGCATTGACCTGTTCTTTTCTTGTGTCGACTCCGCCGTGATTGCAGTCTTGGCTCGATCGCTACTTCATGATAGCGGTCCTGGACCGACCGCCGTCTACTATCTAGTTGTGAAACCCGAGGTTTTAGCAAGGGTTGAACCTACTCTGATCCTAGATGGTCTATTGATTATTTGGGACCCAAAACCTTATTCAATAAGTTATTAATGAACTATGAAAATTAATGAATGTAGCGTTATGCTGCCGGATTTCTCCCGTAGCATGACCTAGTCTTTAATTCGACCTTGAACTCTCACGAAACATTTTGGGTACGTTCATACCATGATATTATTGTCATGAACTTATTGTTTGAACTTTACATTATTGGCCTACATTTATATTTCTGGTGGAAGTAGCTTGATTTATAACTTGAAGATGCAAGAGCAGGTCCAGACTGTGTCCAAGGGCTCCACGCTAGCCCCCTCGGCAGATGGCCAGAAACATACTGTAAACCATAGGATATGATGAACACTGGCGACACATTACGTCAGGAGTACTTTTTTATAAACGGGTGAAAACCACGAGGCTCATCATGAAATTATACATTCTCGTTACATGACTTTCTAGTGCATAGCCTATATGGTTTTGAAAAGTACATTCTCATTACATGCTAGTACATTCTCATTACATGAATGGCCAGGCTTACATCTATATTTCAATCTTGCTTGATCATGTTCCCATATCATGTTCATGCCTTGTTACTTGTGTTGTTACTTTGATTTTATTCGTATGATTTATCGCATTTTCCTTTATCTTACCTTCTAGAGCAAAAACACTAATTACTTAAACTTGCCTTCATATTGATACGAAGATACCTACTGGGCAAGTACGCTCATTCCCTACTTTTTTCCAATCTTTTTAAGAAACTCTAGCGGATCGGATTTGGATTACCCGAGTGATGGATCCGAGGGCGAGAGCGAGTGAAGATCAAGAGAAGCTCTAGACAAATTAATCATCATGAGTCATGTTGGAATCAGGTTCCTTCAGTGTAATAGGCGGTGAAGTTGATCATGTTATATCATCTTTTATTTTATTGAGTCTAGTTAGACACTATGTCAAGAGAGTCAAGTGTCAATGTACTTTTGATTTTGATTTAATAGAGTTGGAGTTTATGCATGTGAATGTTTAGCGCTCTGATTGTCATTCTCGCTTGACGCTTTATTTACTTGTTGTTCACATTCCCGACTTCCTTCTGCTGCATATCTCGGGGCGTGACAGTTAAAGTGGTACTAGAGCATAGGCATAAGTAAGTCTTAGGAAAATGTCATGTCGTAGGTTAAGTCCAAGGTTTAAGGACCCACACTTATGAGCTAGGAAGGAAAATTTTGAACCCATGTGAGATTGGGTAGAGCTCGGGATGAGATAGTTATTTTGAAATTCATCCTTAGGTAAATCTCCATAAATTCCAAGGAAATAACTATTTGTCTATTTTCTCAGGCACCTCACAATGGCCGCAAATCATGCTAATTGGGAAGCCATGTAACAAACGGTTGTGAGTCTTACCCAGGCCCTTCAAACTATGGCTCAAGCCGACACGAGGGCCGGCGCTGGTGACTTACATCATAATTTTCGGAGTCTGAACCCTCCGCGTTTCTCTGGATCATCGAATCTACACGAAGCTAAAAAATGGATCGATCAGATGGACCACATATTCAACGTGATGCAATGTTTTGACCAAGAAAAGGTCTTACTTGCCGCTTTTCAACTCAATAAGGATGCGCGTACATGGTGGAAGGCCACCTCTGCTCATCTACAAAATGCTCAACTCACTTGGGAGAAGTTTCTTGAACTCTTACAAGAGGAATATTTCTCTGAGCATATCATGGAGAGGAAGGCTGCGGAATTTGCCTCTTTAAGGCAAGGTATGATATCTGTGGCGGTGTCCGAGCTTCAATTCTCTCATCTGGCCCCTTATCCTCCACACCTGGTGGCTACGGAAATTCTTAAAGCCAATCAGTCCATGGATGGCCTAAGGCCAATTTTCATAACTCAACTTGGACCTCAAAATATCCGCACATTTACGGAGATGGTCCACAGGGCTCATTTATGTGAGAGGACCTTGGAGAAGGTCAAGAAATTCAAAGGTAAGAGCGAGGAGTCAAGCCAGAGGTTTGACAAACGTGGACGAAAGGAAGAGAAGTTCAGCATCACGGGGACATACAAATCTCGAGACAATAAGAAGAGGTCCCGGTGTAACGCTCAGAAATTTTCTAGGAATTTTTTGAGATTAAATATAATTATTAAGCATTTAGGAAGGCTTAATGGGTCATTAAGTAAATTATGGGTTAATTAAAGGCCCCATATTAGTCCAAGGTCTAAGCCCACTTTAGATAGACCATAAACCAAATTTCAAGACCCTTCGGCCCAAGCCCATTACTAGAAACATAAATTGGGCAATTTACAGATTTGAAATGGGATATATATAGCAATTAGGGGATAAATAGGAGATAATTAGAAAATTCAAAATTTTCGGATTTAGCTGTAAGAACGCTGTTTATCGAGCAACCGCGTTTTCACAGAAGCGACTTCTACCTAACCGCGACTATGTTCCGTGAACGCAAGTAGAAGGAACGTGGAAAAATGGGATTTTTCCCATCCCCATCTCTTAGGTTTGATGCTATATGGTATGGTGGCCTAGTCCAGGACTCTTGGGGATAAATCCTACCCCAAATTAGGACTCCTAGTTGGATCTAATCCATCAACCCTAACTCAAACCCTATAAATAGACCCAACTTCGACCCGCGCGAACCCTAATGGTGGATCACATTTTCAAAGGTTAGGAGACACTATCTCAGGTAATGCCTTTTGAAGATTTTGTTCTCCTTTATATTGTCTAACATCCCTCCAATTTTCGTACTAGGAGGTCGAGTCCTTACGGATCTAGAAGTCCCAGAAGTTGCTATTTCACTACAGTCTGCACAGGAAACAATGCGACCGTCTAGGGAAGAAGAGGCAATTAGAAGCCCTAGACGTGGTTAGTTTGAGTTGTATCTTTAGAACTGTTTATTGTCCTTTGTATCTTCTACCTATCCTCCAAATTTCATAGACTTAGGATGAGAGGTTGAAGAGTTAGAAGGCCAGAAAATAGACGGTTCCACGCAGGATGCACAGGAGCCAGCAGCAACTTCAAGTCAAAAATTTGATTTCTAAGAGCACTCCCAGAGGTAGGTTATCTCATGAATGGCTAAATTAACATGTTAGGAAGAAAAGCCCTCTGGTCCCATGCAATTTCCTGCTTTATACATGGCGTATTTCATGTTTTACTTTCATTACGCATGTAGGTCATTTCTGCATGCATAACCTTGTACCCTTAATGGAAAAGATTATAAGTTTTGGCTTAATCTATGCATCTCCTTGATCCACGTTGTTTAGCATGTTTTAACTCACAGTTGCCATGATTGTTATGCATTATATGCCTTAGAATAGGCTTGGCATACGTGATTTTGACCCTTCTGTCTGACGGATAGAAGGCGGTTTCACAAAAACTGCAGCTACCTAGAAGCGGTTTTCAGCCAACCGCGGCCCTACTGAAGCGGTTCCGTTCTAACCGTGTTTCTCGTCTGTCTGCAGTTCACCCTAAACGGAAGTCAGATTGCCCTCTTTTGATTCCTAGTTAAATTATCTATTAGTTACGTTTTATCCACAGGATTACTATGCCTTATTCACTATTATAATGTGCATCCTTCATGCTAGTTTTCATGATCATCATGTGATAGAAATTTGTTTTAATCATATGTTAACTTTTGGCCAAAATCATATAGTCTTGTAATAAGCTATTTGAAATGTGGAGAAACACGTTATAATGATGTTTTGATCGCTGCTTTATCACGATATCACTCTCTCTTCGTAGGTCTTTCTTAAGTACATGGCACGTATTCCGGTACATAGCCATTAGTTACACTTTACACTTATAGGCACACTCCTTGGACATGTGATCCTCTCCGTTGGATATTCCTTCCACCGGACTAGACTCTGCGAGCCTGGGATTCCCCCTATGACGCCGAGCTGGTTGTACCCTCAAAGCCCAATGGATTAGAAAGCACTTGAGCTTTCTGGCATTTTCTGTTAACTGGCCTAGACCCGGCTTTACTGAAACCGCTATTGCACAATAGCGGTTCTGGAGTGACCGCGTTCTGGATCCAGCATTCACTGCATCGACTCTCCTTTCTTCTACGTCGACTCCATAAAGAAGGGGTTCTCTATTTACCGCAGCTTCATGACAGCGGTTCTTTCATAACCGCGTTATTTCATCTTGTGCCCTAACCCAGGGTTTAACCCAAAGGTTGATTATACTCTATTCCTAGATGGTCCTTGGATTATCTAGAGCCTAACATTATGTTTAATAAGCTAATGATAAATTATAGAAATTTAAGAATGTGCCGTTATGCTGCCGAATTTCCTCCGTGGCATAATATCCACTTGAATCATCCTTGATCTCATGCTTTCAACTTGGTGCATTCTTACCTTGATATTGTTATCATGAAACTATTATTGGAATCTTACATTATTGGCCAGACTTTATTGATATACTCATGGAAGTAGCTTGATTTATAACTTGAAGATGCGGACCGGGCACTGATTGTGTCCAAGGGCTCGACACTAGCCTCCTCAGCTGATTGCCGGAAATATGCGATAAACCATGGGATATGATGAACACTGGCATCGCATTACGTCGGGAGTACTTTTTTTATAGATGAGTGAAAAATCACGAGGCTCTACATGAAATTATACATACTTGTTACAAGATATTCTAGTGCATAGCCTTCATGGTTATGAAATTATACATTCTTGTTACATGCTAGTACATTCTCGTTACATGAAAGGCCACTCTACTTTATATTCATACTTGATCATGTTATCATTCTATATGAACATTCATATCTCTATGATCTACATCTTGCTACTTATGTTATTACTTTGATTTTATCGCATGTTCTATCGCATTTCTTTTATCTTACCTTCTAGAGCAAAAATGCTAATTACTTAAACTTGCCTTCATGTTGATACGAAGATACCTACTAGGCAAGTGTGCTCATTACCCTACATTTTTCTAATCTTTTCAGGACATTCTAGCGGGTCAGATTTAGACTATTCTAATGATGGATCTGAGAGTGATGATTAAAGGCCCGAGAGAAGACTTAGAGTGTCATGAGTCCTTATGTTAGTTTGGAGTCATATCATGTAATTTTTACTTTATTGAATCATACTATGTAATTTTCTTTTTATTGAGTCCAAAATGGGAAAGGACTCAATTGCCAAGTGTACTTTGATTATTATTCAATAAAAGCCAAGATTTTATCCAATTATTGTGCATTCATTCTTATGTGTGGATGTGTTAGTGCTCTGATTATATTGCTTGCTTGCGGCGTACTAGCCAGTTGTTCACGTTCCTGATTAGTTTTCACTGCATAATCTCGGGGCGTGACAATTAAAGTGGTATCAGAGCCTAGGGATAAGTAAGTCCTAGGAAAATATCATGTCATTGGCTAAGTCCAAGGAGTTAGGACCCACACCTATGAACTAGGAAAGAAATTTCCAACCCATGTGGGAATTGGGTAGAGACCGGGATGAGATAGTTAATTAGAAATTATCTCTAGGTTAACTTCTATCAATTTCATTGGAATTAATTACTTGGTTATTTCCTCAGGCACTTCACTCTTACAATGGCCGCTGAACGTGCCGCAAATCGTGCTAATTGGGAAGCGATGCAACAAATAGTTGCGGGTCTTACCCAGACCCTACAAACTGTGGCCTAACCTAGCGCAAGGGCGGGCGCGGGTAACTTGCACGGGAATTTCTGGAGTATGAATCCTCCAAGATTCTTTGGATCCTCCAACCCCGACGAGGCGGAGAATTGGATCGACGAGATGAACAGGATATTCGACGTCATGCAATGCAACGACCAAGAGAAGGTCTGTCTCACCACCTTTCAACTAAATAAAGTGTTGAGTAGTGGATAGCGGATCTAGAGGGGAGGGGTGAATAGATCTGTCCCTCTTTTCATAATGCAACCCTCTTTAAAGCTAGATGATGATAATAGCAGCGGAATATAACTAGCTTAACAAAGGACACAAATGGTTTGCTTAGCAAGATGATTACGCAATATAGATATTGAACCGAAGCATGCATCTAACACAAAGCAATCGCACAAGCAAACCACAACACACGAGATTTTAAGGTGGTTCGGACTGAATCCCCAGTCCTACGTCCACCCCTCACAAAATCTGGTGAGGCTCCACTAGTGCCATGCACTGAACCACAAATCGGAAAGACCTCCGATTGCCTTCCTACTAACCACAGGTAGGGACGTCAACACCGCAGATCGACAACTTCCGATTTCTTCCTACTAACCACCCGTAGGGACGATCTTCAGTTTCAAATGATTGAATGAAATAGAAAGAGAACAAATATAAAAACACTCAAACAAGATACAGAATATGCTTAAAGAGAAAAGATCTTGTCTGAGACTGCTGGAGCTTGAATCTGATTCTTCAATGGTATTTTCTTCCTTGTGAAATGATCTTCCTTGGATCACCTTGAGTTGATGAAGAAGATAAAGGATGCAGATTTGATCTCCCTTGAAAACCTTGTGAAATCAGCTTCCTTGGATCACCTTGATAGCCTTGTTTGCTTCTGCACTTCCTTGGAGATTGCTTGCTTTGATATGAGCTTGAAACACCTTGGAATGGATGAAGACCTCCAGCCTGAAGCACTGTTCACGGAGGTGCTACAGTACCGCGAATCACCTCCTCTAGCCTCCCTTGATCTCTCTTGTTCCAATTGAAGCATTAGGGTTTCTAACACCTCATGTGTTTGTTTTATGGACTTTGAATGGTCCTTGGACATCCCCTAGACCAGATCCATAATCCATGGGGGAATGGGTGACTTTGGGGTTAAACAAATACAAGGAAAGGGGCTCTTCTCGAAGTGGATAACAAAGTCAACATTGTTGGCCCGGGGCTGGCGGTCGACCTGTGGAAGCTGGCGGTCGATCGCTACTGAGAAACCTGCAGACGGATGGTCCCTGGAATTTTTGGTCGACCGCTACTGGGTTGGCGGTCGACCGCCACTGAGAATCATGTAGACAGGGAGTTGCTGGCAGGGGCGGTCGATCGCCCCAGGGCTGGCGGTCGACCGCCAACTGGGCAGACCCCGGGTTATGTCGGGTCAGTCCGTTAACCCCTTTAGCTCCGTCGCTTGAGTCCTTTTAGCAGCCCGTTCTCATCTGTGGCATCAACCTTGACAGTCTTGAAGATTTCTATTGATTATATCGCTCCTATAATCAAAATTTTGTTCTGGGGGCTCCGCCCCCAGAAACCCCTGCGACCTGACCGCGCAGGTCGATCCGCGTGCGAGGGCACAATCATTGAGCTTTCACATTTGCCATCTCCACTCCATTCCTTGTCCATTTATTGGCTTATTTGTCATGAGCAAAACATCACGTATGTCAGTCATATGGAGTGGAAAATAACAATGACTTATAGTGTTTAGCCATTATCAAAACCATGAATATCAAATAACTCAAATGACCACAGGGGCACAACATAAAGATGCCCGTACGTGGTGGAAGGCCACTTCGGCGCAGCCACAAAATGCTCAACCTTCATGGGAGGAGTTCCTTACACTCTTCCGTGCAAAATACTTCTCCGAGCACGTCAAGGAGAGAACGGCTACGAAATTTGCTTCTTTACGGCAAGGCATGATGTCCGTGGCAGAGTACGAACTTTAATTCTCTCGTCTAGCCCCTTATGCCCCACACCTGGTGGGCACAGATATCTTAAAGGCTAACCGATTTATGGACGGCCTAAGGCTCGGCTTTATTCAATAACTTGGACCTCAGAATATCCGTACTTATACGGAAATAGTCCAACGGGCACATCTCTATGAAAGGACCTTAGAGAAGGTCGAGAAGTACAAAAGCAAGAGCGAGGAATCAAGCTGCAGGTTCGATAAGCGAGGATGAAAGGAAGAAAGTTTCAGCATCACGGGCACTTACAACTCCCATGATAACAAGAAGAGGTCTCTCAATGGGAATGGTAGAAATAACAACAAGAACAAGAAGGTTAAGGAGGAGGAAACTCAAGTCACGAAGGCTTGCACATTTTATAAAAATTCTGCCACTCGGCTGAGGAATGCTGGAAGCGCCTTGGCGCTTGTTTACGATGTGGAAGTCGGGAGCACCGTATGCCCGATTGCCCTCTTATGAAGGAACAATCTTCTAATGGCGGACGTAGGCACCAAGCTCGCCTCAATACCGTGATGGATGAAGAAACGCCCAAGGATGATGGGCTAATGGAAGGTACCGTTCAAATTTATTCACATCCTGCATTTGTGTTATTTGATACTGGTGCCTCTTACTCTTTTATATCTAATGCCTTTGTAAAAACTTTGCCAATTTCACCTGTTCCTCTACCGTTGGACCTAGCTATCACAACACCTTTAGGTTCCAGAACTAAACTTACAGCCCACTACCCCGATAGTGAGGTAATAGTAGAAGGCCATAATCTTCCCGCAAACCTAGTTATTGACACCCGTTTTTCACCGATAAGTTGAGTCGTTTCCCTTGCTCCCATTTGTTGATGCCTCGAGTTGTCCATCACTCGTTGGGCTATTTTTTGGCACATTTTGGGCAGATTCTATGGGTAACCTCCCTCCTTGGTTGGGTCCGTATCGATTCAGGGCTTGATGGGCCTTGATTTTGGTTTATTGAACATTTTTGTGAAAATCAAGTGTCCAGGCACATGTACGGTTCATACCTGACCGTTCAACATTTGAGCGGTTATTCATGAGCCGTTCACATATTTATGGTTGATTTCTGATGATTTTCCACCGGAAAGAGCTTATGCGGTTCATTACTGGCCGTGCAACATGATAAACGGGCTAGTATTAGCCGTTCTTCTCTCAAGAGTCCTAAGGCATGAAGATTTCTCAGATAATTACCCATTTTATCCATTTATCACCGACAAGGGTTAAACGGCTGTACCTTGGCCGCTCGTCAGTAGGACGGTCTCACCTGAGCCGTTAATCTATGAGAATCCAACGGTGATACCATTGGTTGGTTAATGGATAATATTTGTCTTATTCTGGAATTTCCACCGACAGGGATAGACGGTCCCTTGTTGACCGCCCAACATGTTGTGCGGTCTATCGTAAGAGCGTTTAACTCTGCGAATCTTAAGAAATGGAATGATTTTCTCTCTCTATCCGTGGACTTATCCCCGGGCTTTATCCGGAGGTTTCTTCATGAATAAGGAGTCTTTTTCGATGCCGTTTCTCTGGATGAGAGATAATCTGATTATCTACGATTTTTCTTTGATTATCTCAACCTGAAAATGCTTCTAAAACCTAATTTCGAGCTAGGACTTTAGGTGCTCTATAAATAGACCCTAAAGGCCGGGTTTGAAAAGGGGGGAGATTTTTGGTCGACGGCGAAGCCCTGCCGCATTCTTGAACAACCTAGCACCAAGGAGGTGTTAGGATCGGTGCAAGGATTCAGAGGGGGGGTGAATGAATCCCACCCTTAAAAAAAAACTTTTCGCTCAATAAAAGACTAGAACACTATCCAGGCAGAACAACCAATCTGAAGAACAAGTAGAATATTCTTTTAAACCAAAGAGCAAATATGTAACTCACGCCCAAATAAACAACTAGCGGAAGCAGCATAGATATAAACGAGAATGCAATGCAACCTGTGAAGGGTGGTAGAAGATATGGAGGAGCACACCACAAAGCAACCAACCACTGCACAGTAGATTTTTTAGGTGGTTCGGTCACCGAGGCCTACATTCACCCCTCACTCCCAACCGGAGTGAGGATTCCACTAGCACGAGCTAGAACGCAGACTCAGTCTGCAAATAAGAGCTGCCACACAGCTTGACCAGGGGAACAACCTCCCCTCTTCCTCCCAACCGGAGGGACACCCCAAGTGACTCCCAGCCACTTGGAAACCAGAGACACACAGTCTCTCTTCCTCCAAACCGGAGGGAACACCTAGTCTTGCAACCCACAAGACTAGAACCGGAGGACCAATCCTCCCTTCCTCCAAACCGGAGGGGAACCTAGAGACCCAAGTCTCTCTTCCTCTGAAACCCAGAGGGCAGCACAAGTGACCCCTAGTCACCTGCAAACTAGAGGTCTCGGACCTCTCTTCCTCCCAACCAGAGGGACCCCTGGACTCGAAACCTACAAGCCCAGAACCGGAGAAAAATCTCCCTTCCTCCAACCCGGAGGGAACCCGACCTCACACAAGAGAATCGGAGGAATAACTAGAGAATAGTTGAAAAGAAAAACAAAACGCAGCAACAGTAAGCTGGAAAAATGAAATGCAAAAGGCTCTCGCAGGAGCAGGCTGGCCTGGATTTGATCCACGGTCCAGCAGGAACTGATCTTCAGTTGAGGCTTCCTTTGCTCTAGCTCTCTCTTCTTCTCACTCTTCTTTTTCTTCTCTTTCGCAGGCTCTCTCTCTCTCTGTCTCTTCTTTCTTCTTTCTTTTTCTTCTGCTCACTACCTCTCTGTATCGTGGAGGCACTCACTGCTCTTCAACTTTTCTCGATGGCTTTTTTCATTTCCATCTTCCTCAGCCGATGGAGGAGTCTCCATATATATAACAGCAGCAGGCAGCTAGGGCTTATGCTCTTTTCGATTCCCGCCCAAGCTTTAGTGGTCCACGTGTCAGCATTTCAGCCTCTAGGATCACGTGCAAGTCTTGATGGCCTCATCCATTAAACCTGTCAGATAATCAGTTGAATAATAGTATCAGATGATGTATAGACTTGAAAGTTTAACTGAGTGTACAGACTTCGTGAGGACATCAGCCCAAGGCGTCAACGCTTCCATCGTGCAGCGTCGCCTCAGCTCCTCAAGCGAGATGCTCACGCCCTTGGCAACTGGCCAATGCGTCAACGCATCCTGTGTCATCGTCGACGCATTGAACAAGACAGAAAGCGAAAGATGCACAATTGCATCTACGCAGTCAGCCAAGTGCGTCAACGCACTAAAAGCACAGAACCCATGAAGACAGACAGGCTGTACAGACTTGGTTGCAAGCTGAACAGTCGGATGTACAGACTTGCGAAACAGTCCGATGTACAGACTTCAAGAACTCTAGACAATGGATGCTGTACAGACTTCAGCTAAGTAGTCCACAGGCCGATGTGTAGACTTGGCCAATGTGTAGACTTTGGCTTGGAACGAAGGTAAAGATGAGGTTGTATAGACTTGAAGCGCTTGAAGCGATGTACAGACTTGGTGGTTCAAACAGTGTACAGACTTGTGAAGGCTTCAGCGTTGTACAGACTTGGAAGTTCCACTGTGGATGTATGGACTTGATGATCCACTGTGGATGTATAGACTTGAATGAGTGAAGCCGATGTACAGACTTGGTGATGAGACACCAATGTACAGACTTGCAAAAGCGAAGCCAATGTACAGACATCAAGTGAAGACCAGTGTATAGACTTCTCGTGAAAACCAGTGTACAGACTTTGAGGCGTTTGACGGATGTATATACTTAGCCTTTGAGGAACGATGTAGAGTCTGAACGTGAAGGCAGGCTGTATAGACTTGGAACCCAAAGGCAGTGTACAGACTTGGTAAGTCTGAGCCAATGTATAGACTTCAAAAGAAGCAGTCCGATGTACAGAGTTGGCCAAAGCAGCAATGTATAGACTTTAGAGCAACAAAAAGTAGACAAAGCAGCATGGCGTCAACCCAGCTGTTCCACTGCGTCAACGCAGCAAGTAAACCAGCAACTACTGCGTCAACGCAGTGTCCTTGTAGCGTCAACGCAGCTAGTGAACAAACAGCCAATGCGTCAACCCAATCTCCAACTGCGTCAACGCACTGCATGAACAATTAGCCACTACGTTAACCCAATCTAGCCATATTCATGAATTAGCTATTCAAGCAAACAATCAGATATTTAAGCAGTCAAATAGTCATCTAAATTAATTAGCACACCTCAGTGTGACTCATGGTGTGTCAGCCATCATCAAAATCACACAGGGGCACAACAGGAGGGAGGCTTTCCACGTCCATACAAGCCTCCGGTTCAGGGAGTAGTTTAGCTTTTGAGTCTTTTATGTTTGATTGGCTTCGTCCTCTTTGTCCTTGCATGCACCATTCTTCTCACTTTCTCCCACGTTCTTCTTCATCTTCATTACCATGCGCACACCCACCCACGTTTTTTGACACCCTAGGGGTTTAAAATCCCCCAGGTATCCCCGTTTCCATTTGTTAATGTTCACTTCTTATTATTTTGACATCTACTACACTGTCTAGTTCTGATTTGGGTTGTTTCTTTTTGTCTTCACGCCATTTTACAGGTCAGCAACTCACTAACACGAGGCACATCCCCTCTGGCCAGCTGGAGAGGGTGGAGGTTGGACCCTTTGCGACTTCTGTCTTGGTGGTATTGCACGGTTCTCTACATGCCGTTCAAGAAGACATGCGGTGCAGCCTCGGCCGTGCTTCTTCTTCCTGCGGTCGTGACAGAGCCGTTCAACTTCCAGGAGTGCTTCATCCCGCATCATCTGCAGCGTCCTTAAACGGTCTATCGTGAGACCGTGCATGATTTAGGCGGTTCTCCTTGAACCGTTCGTCTTCCCAGCGCTGCAGGCCAGGCGAGTGTCTCTCCCTCTTTCCAAGGTATGGCGTGTTCATCACGTACGACACCTTGGTGGCGATCACGGTTCTTCTTCTGTTCTCCTCTTACTGTCTTCATTTATATTCATACATATTGATTTAGTAGAGGAGAGAGGAGACATTCTTCTTCTAAGCAGAACGAGGAGTTAAAACAAGAATAAAACATATCAACAGCCCATTTTTTGGCGATCACGGTGGGACTCCTAGTGCCCATCGTGTTAGTGATTTGCTGACCCCTTTCTTTCGTTGTGTTAGTCCTTTGCTTGAAGTGATTTCAGGTTGGGTGCATTTTCTGCCTCCTGGAACGTGAACGGTTCTCCCAGAGCCGTTCATCTCCTGTGCGGCTGCATGTCCACCGTCCCTCCCATGCGAACGGCACCAGTTCTCCTGCGAGCGTCCTGTTATAGACGGCCTCCTATCGAACGTTCATACTGTTGAACGGCCTGTTCTTGGCCTTCCATCTTTCTGGCACAGGTACATTTCTGGTTGTTCTAGTTGTAGGTACACGATTGCTGCAGATCCGTTCCATAGCTTACGCGGCTATCCACAGACTGCTCGTCCTGGTACGTTCCTCATCTCTGTCGTCCTTCATTTCAAGTGTTCTGTGATTTTCTTCTTACAGTTATTCTGCCGTTCTGTTTCTCCCTGGATTAGACGGTCCACCGCAGACCGTCTATATTGTTGTGCGGTCTCCCATAGACCGTCCTTCTGGTGCCACAGTGCACCCGAGCTTGCTTTGATTGCCATATCTATATCGTCTTTATTCTCCTTGGTGCTGATTATTGATCTCCCCCTGGTTATATGTTATTGCTGCCTACTTGCTTTCATCCTCGCATGTTTATTTTGATCATTGTTTGTTAGTTTCTAGGCTAGATCTTGCATGCACTCCGGTGCACATAGGATTCATGCATTTCATCCATATTTAGTTACATTCCTACCTAGGTAGGGTTTCCTCTCGTCTCCATATTCCTTGGAGCCGACTAGGGGACCTTGCCGAGGACCTCCGTAAGCCCCCGTAAGCCGTGGATTCCCACACGGACGCCGAGCATGTTGTACCATACCACCCCCTAGTCTAGGGTCTGCATTTGTACGAGAGAGAGGGAGTCCTTTAGAGTCTGCCAGTTCTCCATTCTCTCCCTATTTAGGTACCTTGTGGTTGAGTGAACTCACATTTTTAATCAATCCACTAAGGTCCTAAAAAAGAACTTATAAAAATCTTCGCGCATCATTTGGAATTTGATTGGGTAATTGGCGGATTCTTTTCTCATCTCTTTTCTCCATTGTATGTTGCATAGTGTCATCATTTGCATCCTTTGGTCAGATTAGGCTTATTTGGTCTAGTTCATCTTTGTGTGTCTCCATTTAGTTGCATTTGTCTTAGGTTCATCCCCATCCATGTATTTATTTGAAAACTCACTGTATAAAGTCTCCATTCTCCCCATGGAGCACTTCTCCCCTATACCTTATTCCTATACTTCTCCATCTTCTTACCCCCGTGTGGATTCCTCTTCCCATGCGGGCCCATCTCTTTATTCCTCTGTTGGACCCTATCTTGTTAACGGGCCTTCTTATCCCGCCCGTGCTGCTGTTGGCCCAATCAATCCTCATTCCTACGCACATAATCCTTCCAGGCCCATGCATTCCTCCATTCCTGGAATGGTCTTTCCTTCTTCTCAGGCCAGATCCCCTTATCCGGCCAATCAACATTATCCTGGTCTAAATTCATCATCTCTTGCTCAAGCTGGCCCATATCCTTCTCGGACTCTTCCTACCGAGGAGATGATCGCCTAGGCCCAACGCCAGCTTGATGAATTGCAACGACAAATCAGTCTTCAAACTTCTTTGGATATCCCATTTGCATTCCGAGGTCTTCAGCTTCCACCACGTCAACAGATCCCAGCTTATCGTCACTACAGTGGAGTCGGTGACCCCTACGTGCATTTGAAGGATTTCCTATATGAGTCGGCCCAGTTCCAGCATGATCCACGCTTGATGGCCTATTTGTTTGGCCTATCTTTAGAGGGCTCGGCCAAGGATTGATTTTTCATGTTACCGTAAGAGCAGATGATGAATTTTCAAGCCGTTCAAGCAAGATTTATTCAACAGTACCAGGATCAGGTTGGGCCCAGACATTCTATGGTTGATCTAGCCCACGAGAAGATGAAGTCCGGCGAGGAATTCTCCACGTTTGCCGACCGCTAGCGTCGCCTAGTCGCGCAAGTCTCGGGGCATATTCGGAGGGCGAGCAGATCAAGATGGTTATTTCTAATGCAACACCCGAGCTCATATGTATCTTAGCCCTGAACGATATTACATCCTTGCAACAGCTTTACAATCGAGCCCACTTCATTAGCCAACAACTCCTAGTTTCCTTTGACCATGAGTCTCCTCCACCTTCGCATTCCACATACCCCTTCTCTTCCCCGTCCACCATGAGTCAACCCTCCGCTACATATCCTTCCACGAGTCGACCATCCACTCCCCCATACCCCTATACCTCCATGTGCTCTACCGCATGCCAACCCTCCACGAGTCAGCCCTCCGCTACTTTATCTCCCCACACCCCTCCACTTCCGGTCAAGGAAACACTGCACCCAGAGCAGGTAGATGCCATCCACTATATTCCCGCGCCCTCCACGTCGCCACATCATTCTAGCCCTCCGCATTCACCTACGTAATCCCCTTTGCCTACGCAACCTCCGCTGCCATCCCCATTACCTTTTCATACCCCTCGGCATCCACCTTGCCCGAAGCGGGCTTCTCACTCTTCGTTGCTAGAATCCTTTACAGATGTTTTCAGGGCTTTGATGGCCACCCATGCGTTGCAGCTCCCTCCGGTTACGCCTTTCTGACCGGCGGTCGGGAATTTACTCCATTTTTGTGAATTCCATCGTCAACAGGGGCATTTGCTTGAGGACTGCCCCGAGTTCCGGGAACTCGTTTACAACCTGGAAGACAAGAAGATGATTGATTGGGCTATCATGCACCAAGTTATTTCAGATCTCAGCAGCAAACAGCAGCAGCAACAAGCCGTGCCGCCTAGGCAACCATCTCCATGTCAAGACCAGGGGTACCCTGGTGTTTCTTTAGTTGATAAGGTACCTGCGCCGTTACCCACTTCTTCCTCCATCCCATCTCCTCCACCACCTTTACCTACTCCAGCCTCCGCTCGGGCGACTTCTCTTTCACCCTCCGTTCCCACCACCACTCCTATCCCCAACGCCTCTCGACGTGTTGTAAAGATACGCCGAAGAGCGCCACCACCCGCCACTTCCTCCACTATGCTACTACCTTCCTCTCCTCCTTCTTTTCCACCCCTACCTTCACCTCCATCCTCTTCACCTTCACCATCTCCATCAACCACATCGCCCCCTTTGACACCACGTTCTCCACCCCCATCTTCGCCACCTCCATCGGCCACATCTCTATCATCACTCTCTCCATTATCCCCATTACCCTCACCACCGTCTTCATCACCTCCCCTCGTAATAATCCCCATTCCGTCACCTTCACTACCATCCCCGCGACCGATGCCACTTCTTTCGCCATCATCCTCTGAGCCCGAGCGGGCCGACCTTGAACCCATACCTCCACTTTTGCCTTTACCTCCACCCATGCCCATCATCGTCATTATTCCCCCATCATTTGCACTAACGCCACTCGTGCCCTTCAAGCCTCCTCCTTCTAACCCCCCTCTACCACTTCCCACTTCGCGGAGCAGGTACACGCTACCTTTGGTGCCCCTCGGGTCTAGTCCCCAAGGAGATAAAGAGCCAAGCCAGGTTTCAATAGTGCATTTCAAGATCCAGGATGTTATTTCCAGCATGCCGATCCGAGTCCTAGCCCTTGGCTATTTTGGGGACAAGGAGCCTGCATTTGCTATGAAGACAGTTGCCGAGAAGAGTCCCTTAGCACTGGTGCCAGTTTCTTCAAAAGCGAGGCCGATGGCAATTTCTTTGCACACCGGGGAATTCACTATTGATGTTGTTATCACCTCTCGCTTGATTGCTATTCAGTTCACTGGCCCAGAAGAGTTTTTCACCCAGATGGTGCTAACCCACACGGCTGCCAGAAGTCTAATGAATTCAGCATTCAAGGGGCAGTTGGCCGTGTCTTCGAGATTGACCAGGGGCATTATGCATTTTCTGTCTCATCTCCATTGGTTTATTAGTAAGGCGGCCACGTCAACGCCGCGCATCGCCTTCCCTCAGTTCTGTCCTACGCTTCTAGCAAGGGAGTTATGCTTCATGCCCGATTATCGAATGGAGTTGCCGAATGACAAAACTCCACTATTTCCTGATGCTCATCCCAAGGAGTTGGATGTTCTGGAATATCTTTCTATGGTTAGCACCGCACAGCCAGGGGCAACCGTCTCGATGAAGCTGCATGTTCATGATCGGGCCAGGCCATCTGCCAGGTGGCCCGTTATTTAAGAAAACATTGCAAGACAAGAAGCCCAAAGGTCCGAGTCCGCGCCTGGCGGAGTTGTTTCAAGAAGATTTCGGCTAAGAAGAGGCGGTGACACAAGTTCAAGGGCCGTCAGTTGTGCATTTGGGGGTCCCCTTCCTCCTCTCCTTCTCTCGTCCATTCGTCTTTTCTGTTGCTCAGTTCTTATCCTTGGGTTGTGTACCTTCCACCACCTGACCATGTTTCCACCATCTTCTCCTATTCTCACCATTCTAGGCCTCGGCCTATGTCCCCCTCTTCCCCTGATCTAGGGGCATCTTCTAGCTTTCCTCCCCGGACACGTCCAAATTTCACTACTCGTCTCTTTCCCCCGACCGTGTTGGGAATCCCTTGCGCTCGTTCCCCGACCTTGTAGGGTGGTTTTTCTGATCCTTGCCCGACTTTGTCGGGTGGTTTCCATTTCTTTTCCCCGACCTTGTCGGGTGTTCATACATTTTATTCCCCGCCTCTGTCGGGTGATCGTTATCCCTTTTCTCCGACCACGTCGGATGATCTTTCTCTTTCTCCCTTACCCTCGCAGGAATCCTTTTGTCATCTTTCTGTTCTTTCCTCCTCACCCTTTCAGGGTCATTACCCTTTTTCATGCTATTTTCAAGGATTTAGCCCGCCTTGATCTTAGTTAATCCTTGTTTATTCTGTATCTGGTTCCTTGTTATTAAGGCCTCAGTGCCTTAACGAGGGAGTTCTAGCCCTCGCCTATCTTCCTTTTTATCCCTCCTTCGTCCAGTATGATGTCTGCCACTCCTCTGTGTCGAGGAATTTAATCCTTTGCTCTCCTTTCATCCTTTATCCTGACAAGCGAGGAATACAAAGCTATTCGCGCTTCTCAAAGCTCGATGATCAAAATCGCTTCAGGATGCTGATTTTCACGCCATGGATTTGCAAAGGTATTTTTATTTTGTGCGAGAATATGATATCATTGCTATTACTCTTTTTACTCCTGCACATGGTTATAATGCTATCCCTTAACATGGTTAAGCGGCTTTTAGAAATTTGCTTAGGTCATTTTCAAATAAAAAGTTAGCTTCTGTAGCATCCTTAGGCCGGTGATAGCTCCGTGCTGGGAGTCTAGTTTCTTTCCTCGATTGTTGAGGGTGACCTTAGAGTATGGGTTTTTCACACCCTAACACGGCAAGCCATAGCCGATCTCTCTAAGGCACACCGTTGCTGCTTTGGCCATACTTTGGGTATGCACAAAGGTCTTTTCTTTTCTCTGCTCGGCCAAGTGCAGGGACAAGAGATGGATGGATGAGATGACCAACCTAGGCGCTCCCTAATACAGGAGAGGTCTCAAATAGGGGCAGTCTTGACCCTCAAAAGTGAACTTTCATGTAATATCTGGCCAACAAGGGCTACCAGAATGAGAAAATGATTCAATATAAAATTATGAGGCATGGCAAGAGTGGCAGTACAGTTCCTCGCGGGACGTCATAAGCCCGGTCGCATGCGTGCCTAGTAAATATGGGTCTCAAAATCAAAGACACAAAGTCCTGGCGCAACAGACCTACTCTTTGAGGGGTAGCGTCCTGGAAGGAAATCAAGTCTTGATATCTCCCATCCTACACGAAGCTTATCTCCCGTTTTTCTTCTGCTTCTCCCTCTTAGGCTGGGTTGTATCCCGGGTATGGCCTTAGTAGGGGCACCGTTCTTTAGAGGTAGTTGGTTGTGGTAAGTCACCCTCACATGCACGCCCTGCTTAAGGGAAGCCTTTAATGAAAAGGGGTAGGAACGACGATCCCTAGCCAGTGGTTTAAGCCTGTCTTGAGTACTGCAGATATCGTTAAAAATCCAAAAAAATATATATGATATTGACAAAAATAAAAAAAAGATCAACTACTTCAAAAAAATCCATAAAAATGAAATACTATTCAAAATTCAAAAAAAATCATAAAATTACAAAAAGCCAAAAAATTGTGTCTTTCGTTTTCTTTTTTCAGATTTATTTTGAGAACATGTACGTAATCTGTTTGCTAAGTGTGCAGGTTGCAGGTACTCAGGCGTTCCTTGCCATATTTTTGTTCTATCTGTCTCCTGTCCACATCTTTGATCTGTCGTCTCTCCTTCAATCTTATCTCTCGATCTATTCTGAAGCTTGTGTCCTTCTCAGCTTTATCTCATCATATCTTTATGAGAGGGTTTTACCTCACGATTATGAACCTGGCGGTTCTGTTTCATTTTGATCTTGGGTTTCGATTGGAGATCATGTTTTGTCATGTCCTCTATCCCGCCGTGTCCTTGTCTCATATTTATGTCCCACCGTGTTATCCCACGCTTGTTATTTTGTTCCTCACCACATGTTATTAGTGGTCTTGCACATGTTGATGGTCATCCTTCCATGTTCTATGTTCTTGTCCCAACCATGTGATCCATCATATTTTTGTCCCAACTGTGTGTTGTCCCGCTGCATGTTGTCTTGTCACACCGTGTTCATGCATACGTATTGTCTGTTTATGACCTTTGCTTGTGTGCTTTTTCGTCTTGTTGTGTTGTTTTCCATTCGTCATGTTATGTCATATTGTTTATCATTCAGTTAATCGTTATGTTATCTTTACTATGTTTATCTTGTTTGTCTTATTCATGAAAAAAAATTTGAAAATGAAAATCTAAACTTTCACTTGCCGTTTCGTCTGCATAGGTAAGTCAGGTGTGGCCTTCTATCCCTATCACCCTTATTGCATTATTATTATATGGTACTATAATATATAATCACGAGAACTAGTTGGTTATCTACGTGTTCCAGGATCTGATGTTCCCCTTTAACAAAAATGATGATGATCCAGGTTCACGTGTTTAATCTTCGGATAGGCCGTTAGGTTGGGATATCATGGGAAGGATGGTTCTATCCTGCACGCCGTGTTTGCGGATTGTATCTTGACTCTGATTTTCCCAGCTTAGCAATATTATTCTTGAGTATTTCATATTTTAATCTTTCTTTGCATTTATTTTAATGATTTCTTTTATTTTAGCCTAGCATGCATCATACGCCTCTTTTTGAGCTTTCATGACTCATGGTTTGCTTGAAGAATGTTCCATCAGTGATGGTTAGCTGTGCATTCAGTGTTTGAGTAAGGGGAATTAATTCCACTCTGAGTTGGAAGGTTCTCTTTGGTCGATTCGCTTGGTTTGGTTGATTAAAAGGTCCCCGTCTGGAGCTTTAGCCTATTTTCTTTACTTTTACTGTCTGCTTTTGGCCTCCTCATTGGACCGCGGGATTGTGTCCCCCATGAGGTTGGTCTTGTCGATTTATTTCATTTAGTTTAGTTCCTCCAGACTGGTGTCGCTTTTTTTTTTATCATTCCTTGCGTTTGGTTCAGAGTTTTCCTGAATATTCATGTCACTTGTTGGTAAAAAATGGGTGTCGTTTTACCTTAACGCCCGCTTTTCCGGTCCACTCCGCTGCATTTCTGCTTCATCTCCATGTTCCATGCCACTTCCGCTTCACCTCCGCTCGCTCCCCTGCAAAGAGGACGTTAAGGAGGGACATCTGTTGACACCCATTTTTCGTCGATAAGTTGAGTTGTTTCCCTTACTCCCATTTGTTGATGCCTTGAGTTGTCCATCACTCGTTGGGCTATTTTTTGGCACATTTTGGGCTGATTCTATGGGTAACCTCCCTCCTTGGTTGGGTCCGTATCGATTCAGGGCTTGATGGGCCTTGATTTTGGTTTATTGAACATTTTTGTGAAAATCAAGTGTCCAGGCACATGAACGGTTCATACCTGACCGTTCAACATTTGAGCGGTTATTCATGAGCCGTTCACATATTTATGATTGATTTCTGATGATTTTCCACCGACAAGAGCTTATGCGGTTCATTACTGGCCGTGCAACATGATGAACGGGCTAGTATTAGCCGTTCTTCTCTCAAGAGTCCTAAGGCATGAAGATTTCTCAGATAATTACCCATTTTATCCATTTATCACCGACAAGGGTTAAATGGCTGTACCTTGGCCGCTCGTCAGTAGGACGGTCTCACTTGAGCCGTTAATCTATGAGAATCCAACGGCGATATCTTTGGTTTGTTAATGGATAATATTTGTCTTATTCTGGAATTTCCACCGACAGGGATAGACGGTCCCTTGTTGACCACCCAACATGTTGTGCGGTCTATCGTAAGACCGTTTAACTCTGCGAATCCTGAAGAAATGGAAGGATTTTCTCTCTCTATCCGTGGACTTATCCCCGGGCTTTATCCGGAGGTTTCTTCATGAATAAGGAGTCTTTTTCGATGCCGTTTTCTCTGGATGAGAGATAATCTGATTATCTATGATTTTTCTTTGATTATCTCAACCTGAAAATGCTTCTAAACCCTAAATTTCGAGCTAGGACTTTAGGTGCTCTATAAATAGACCCTAAAGGCCGGGTTTGAAAAGGGGGGAGATTTTTGGTCGACGGCGAAGCCCTGCCGCATTCTTGAGCGACCTAGCACCAAGGAGGGAAGCTTTCCACGTCCATACAAGCCTCCGGTTCAGGGAGTAGTTTAGCTTTTGAGTCTTTTGTGTTTGATTGGCTTCATCCTCTTTGTCCTTACATGCACCATTCTTCTCACTTTCTCCCACGTTCTTCTTCATCTTCATTACCATGCACACACCCACCCACGTTTTTTGACACCCTAGGGGTTTAAAATCCCCCAGGTATCCCCCTTTCCATTTGTTAATGTTCACTTCTTATTATTTTGACATCTACTACACTATCTAGTCTTGATTTGGGTTGTTTCTTTATGTCTTCACGCCATTTTACAAGTCAGTAACTCACTAACACGAGGCCCATCCCCTCTGGCCGGCTAGAGAGGGTGGAGGTTGGACCCTTTACGACTTCTGGCTTGGTGGTCTTGCGTGCTTCTCTACAGGCCGTTCAAGAAGACGTGCTGTGCAGCCTCGGCCGTGCTTCTTCTTCCTGCGGTCGTGACAGAGCCGTTCAACTTCCAGGAGCGCTTCATCCCGCATCATCTGCAGCATCCTTAAACGGTCTATCGTGAGACCGTGCATGATTTAGGCGGTTCTCCCTGAACCGTTCGTCTTCCCAGCGCTGCAGGCCAGGCGAGTGTCTCTCCCTCTTTCCAAGGTACGGCGTGTTCATCATGTACGGCACCTTGGTGGCGATCATGGTTCTTCTTCTATTCTCCTCTTACTGTCTTCATTTATATTCATACATATTGATTTAGTAGAGGAGACAGGAGACGTTCTTCTTCTAAGTGGAACGAGGAGTTAAAACAAAGAACAAAATATATCAACACTAGTATGCCTTGACATGGAAGGTTACGATGCCATTCTAGGTGTAGATTGGCTTGTTGACCACGACGCCTATATAAATTGTCGCAATAGGAGAATTTCTTTTCGAAAACCAAGTCTCCCGTGATTTTCTTTCCTTGGCATCAAGTATAGGAAGCACCCTACCATTATTTCTTCTTTTCATGCTTGCAAACTCATCTGGCAAGGATGTGAAACTTTTCTTACTTCCGTAATCATTACCGAGTCCAAGGAAATCATCCTAGAAGATATTCTCATTGTAAATGAGTTCCTCGATGTATTTCCTTCTGATTTACCCAACTTACCACCCGAAAGGGAAGTAAACTTCTCCACTGAACTCATATTGAGAGCCACACTTGTTTCAATAGCTCCCTACAGGATGTCCCCTATGGAACTCAAAGAACTGAAAAGGTAACTTCAGGAGTTACTACACAAGGGTTTCATTCGACCCAGCACATCCCCTTGGGGTGCGCCGGTCTTATTCGTCAGAAAGAAGGATGGATCCCTATGGTTATGCATCGACTACCGGTGACTTAATCAACTCACCATGAAGAACAAATATCTGTTGCCACGTATCGATGAGTTATTTGATCAAATTTCTGGAGTAGAATATTTCTCCAAGATCGACCTCAGGTCGGGCTACCATCAATTGAAGATTAAAGATGAAGACATCTACAAGTCTACTTTTTGGAGCAGATATGGACATTATGAGTTTGTTGTAATGCCATTCGGGTTAACTAATGCCCCTACAGCATTTATGCAACTTATGAACAATGTCTTCAGGTCCTATCTCGACCTATTTGTGGTCATTTTCATCGATGATATCCTTATCTATTACAAGACAAAGGAAGAACATGAAGAACATTTAAAAATAGCTTTATAAATTTTAAGAGAACATCAACTCTATGCAAAGCTCAGCAAGTGCAAGTTCTTGCTAAAGGAGGTCTCTTTCCTTGGCCATATCATTTCAAAAGAAGGTATCGCTGTGGATCCTTGTAAAGTAGAAGCTGTCAAAAATTGGAGCCGATCGACGACCATGTCTGAAGTCAGTAGTTTTATCAGTTTGGCTGGCTATTATAGACGATTCATCAAGGATTTCTCCAAGATCGCCGTTCCTTTGACTATACTTACAAGAAAGGAAAATCCCTTCATATGGTTGAAGGACTGTGAAAAGAGTTTCCTAACTCTTAAAGATCATTTAACCACTCCCCCTGTTTTGGCACTACCTGTTGAAGGTGCTGGATTTGAAGTCTACACGGATGCATCTGGTATTGGCCTGGGATGTGTCCTTATGCAACATGGCAAAGTGATTTGTTATGCTTCAAGACAATTGAAGTCTCCTGAAGAGAATCACCCCGTACAGGATCTGGAATTGGCTGCCGTTATTTTCACCTTGAAAATCTAACGACATTACCTTTATGGGGAGAAGTTCACTATCTTTTTGGACCATAAAAATTTGAAATATCTTTTTACTCAGAAGGAGTTAAACATGAGGTAACAAAGATGGTTGGAGTATCTCAAGGACTTCAACTTTTCTATCGAATATCACCCAGGCAAAGCAAATGCTGTAGCAGATGCTCTCAGAAGAAGGTCGATGGGAACTCTAGCAATCCTCAGGAAAGGTATGACCTATCTTATAAAGGATTTTACTCATTTAAATCTAGATGTTGATAAAGAAGAAGGGTGTCTGATTGCAAATATCCGGTCCCAACCTACACTGATTGAAGATCTAGTCAGATTACAAGAAAATGACCCCACATTAATAGAGATCAAGACTAATATTGATCAACGGCTGGAGTTTTCTATCTCAACCGATGGAAGGTTATTATTAAGGATCGAATCTGTGTGCTGGATCATGCCGACACTATAAAATTGATCATGAAGAAGCTCATAAATCAAGGTATGCTATTCACCCTGGTGCTACCAAGATGTACCAAGATCTGAAAAAGAATTTTTGGTGGCCCAACATGAAGAGAGAGATAGCAGACTTTGTATCTCATTGCCTCACTTGTCAGCAAGTTAAAGCGGAACATCAAAAGCCCACTGGTAAAGTACATCCCTTGGAAATTCTCGAATGGAAGTGGGAAAGTATATGGATGGATTTCATCATGGGTTTACCTAAGACAAGAGGTGGACATGATGGTATATGGGTGATCATAGACCGATTGACTAAATTTGCACATTTTCTACCTATTAAAAGTCGATGGTCTGTTGATTTCTAGCAGCTCTATAGATGAAGGAGATTGTCAAGCTACATGGTGCCCCTGTAACCATTATCTCCGATCGAGACCCTCGATTCACATCTCAATTCTGGAAGGGTCTACAACATTCATTAGGGACCCGACTCAATTTTAGCATTGCATTCCACCTACAAACTGATGGTAAAACTAAAAGGACAAATCAGGTGGTGGAAGATATGCTCAGGGCATATGTTATTGATTTCGATGGGAGTTGGCACGATCACCTGCCTCTAGTTGAATTTGCCTACAACAATAGTTACCAAGCTAGTATTCAAATGGCGTCATTCGAGACACTGTATGGAAGAAGCTACTGCTCACCAATATGTTGGAATGAAGTTGGAGAAAGATAACTTCTAGGTCCTGAAATCATTCGAGATGCTACCGAGAAGATAAAGCTTATTTGAGGCAGACTCCATATAGTTCAAGATAGGCAAAAATCTTATGCTGACAATAGAAGACATGATCTGGAATTCCAGGTGGGAGACCATGTGTTTCTCAAGGTTTCTCTGAGTCGAGGTATTCGAAGGTTTGGCATTAAAGGCAAGCTCACTCCAAGATTCATTGGCCCTTTTGAAATTCTTGAGAGGGTTGGCAAAGTTGCATATCGGATTGCCTTGCCTCCTCAACTAGCTAGAGTCTATGATGTATTTCATGTCTTGATGCTCAAAAGGTATGTCTATGACCCATTCCATGTTATAAGTCATGACAACCTAGAAATTCAAAAGGACTTGACGTACGAGCAAAAGCCAATCAAAATCATTGAACAAGAGATACGTCAGTTTCGGAATAAAACTATTCTCATGGTCAAAGTCAATGGAGCAAATCTTGGCCACACGATGCAACGTGGGAAACCAAGGAAGCTATGCGCAAGAGATTTTCAGAACTGTTCAACTGTAAGTATACCCTCCATAAAACCCATGCAATGAATTTGCGGACCAAATTCTCTTTAAGTGGGGGAGGGTGTAACGCCCAAGAATTTTCTAGGAACTTTCTGAGATTAAATATAATTATTAAGCATTTACGAAGGCTTAATGGGCCATTAAGTGAATTATAGGTTAATTAAAGGCCCCATATTAGTCCAAGGGCTAAGCCCACTTTAAATAGACCATAAACCAAATTTCAAGACCCTTTGGCCCAAGCCCATTACTAGAAACATAAATTGGGTAATTTACGGATTTAAAATGGGATATATATACCAATTAGGGGATAAATAGGAGATAATTAGAAAATCTGAAATTTTTGGATTTAACCATAAGAACGTGGTTTATCGAGCAACCGCATTCTCACAGAAGCGATTTCTACCTAACCGCGATTATGTTCCGTGAACACAAGTAGAAGGAACGTGGAAAAATGAGATTTTTCCCATTCCCATCTCTTAGGTTCGATGCTATCTGGCATGGTGGCCTATTTTAGGACTCTTGGGGATAGATCCTACCCTAAATTAGGACTCCTAGTTGGATCTAATCCATCAACCCTAACTCAAACTCTATAAATAGACCCAACTACGACCCGCACGAACCCTAATGTTGGATCACATTTTTTGAAGGTAAGGAGACACTATCTCAGGTAATTCCTTTTGAAGATATTGTTCTCCTTTGTATTATCTAACATCCCTCCAATTTTCGTGCTAGGAGGTCGAGTCCTTAAGGATCTAGAAGCTCCAAAAGTTGCTGTTTCGCTATAGTCTGCACAGGAAATAGTGCGACCATCAGGGAAGAAGAGGCAATTAGAAGCCCTAGACGAGGTTAGTTCAAGTTGTATCTTTAGAACTTATTGTTGTCCTTTGTATCTTCAACCTATCCTTCAAATTTCATGGACTTAGGACAAGAGGTTGAAGAATTAGAAGGCCATGAAATAGGTGGTTCCACGCAGGACGCATAGGAGCCAGCAGCGACTTCAAGTCAAAAATTCAATTTCTAGGAGCACTCTCAGAGGTAGGTTATCTCATGGATGTCTAAATTAACATGTTAGGAAGAAAAGCCCTCTAGTTTCATGCAATTTCCTGCTTTATACACAGTGCATTTCATGTTTTACTTTCATTACACATCTAGGTCATTTCTGCATGCATAACCTTGAACCCTTAATGAAAAAGATTATAAGTTTTGGCTTAATCTATGCATCTCCATGATCCACATTGTTTAGCATGTTTTAACTCATAGTTTCCATGATTGTTATGCATTATATGCCTTAGAATAGGCTTGGAATACATGATTTTGACCCTTCTGTCTGATGGACAGAAGGCAGTTTCACAGAAACCACGGCTACCTAGAAGCGGTATTCAGCCAACCGCGGCCCTACTGAAGTGTTTCCGTTCTAACCGCGCTTCTTGTATGTCTGTAGTTCACCCTAAACGGTAGTCAGATTGCCCTCTTTTGATTCCTAGTTAAATTATCTATTAGTTATGTTTTATCCACGGGATTACTATGCCTTATTCACTATTATAATGTGCATCCTTCATGCTAGTTTTCATGATCATCATGTGATAGAAATTTATTTTAATCATATGTTAACTTTTGGCCAAAATCATATAGTATTGTAATAAGCTATTTCAAATGTGGAGAAACGCATTATAATGATGTTTTGATCGCTTCTTTATCACGATATCACTCTCTCTTCATAGATCTTTCTTAAGTACATGGCGTGTATTCCGACACGTAGCCATTAGTTACACTTTGCACTTATAGGCACACTCTCTTAGACATGTGATCCTCTCCAATGGATATTCCTTCCACCGGACTAGACTCCGCGAGCCTGGGATTCCCCCTAGGATGTCGAGCTGGTTGTACCCTCAAAGCCCAATGGATTAGAAAGCACTTGAGCTTTCTGGCATTTTCTGTTAACTGGCATAGACTCGGCTTTACTGAAACTGCTATTGCACAATAGCGGTTCTGGAGTGACCGCGTTCTGGATCCAGCATTCACTGCATCGACTCTCCTTTCTTTTGTGTCGACTCCATCAAGAAGGGGTTCTCTATTTACCGCGGCTTCATGACAGCGGTTCCTTTATAACCGTGTTATTTCATCTTGTGCCCTAACCCGAGGTTTGACCCAAGGGTTGGTTATACTTTATTCCTAGATGGTCCTTGGATTATCTGGAGCCTAACATTATGTTTAATAAGCTATTGATAAATTATAGAAATTTAAGAATGTGCCGTTATGTTGCCGGATTTCTTCCGTGGCATAATATCCACTTAAATCATCCTTGATCTCATGCTTTCAACTTGGTGCATTCTTACCTTGATATTGTTATCATGAAACTATTATTGGAATCTTACATTATTGGCCAGACTTTATTGATATACTCGTGGAAGTAGCTTGATTTATTACTTGAAGATGCGGATCGGGCACTGATTGTGTCCAAGGGCTCGACACTAGCCCCCTCATCTGATTGCCGGAAACATGTTATAAATCATGGGGTATGATGAACACTGACATCGCATTGCATCAGGAGTACTTTTTTTATAGACGAGTGAAAATCACGAGACTTTACATGAAATTATACATTCTTGTTACATGACTTTCTAGTGCATAGCCTTTATGGTTTTGAAATTATACATTCTTGTTACATGCTAGTACATTCTTGTTACATGAAAGGCCACTCTACTTTATATTCTTACTTGATCATGCTATCATTCTACATGAACATTCATATCTCTATGATCTATGTCTTGCTACTTGTGTTATTACTTTAGTTTTATCGCATGTTCTATCACATTTCTTTTATCTTACCTTTTAGAGCAAAAAGGCTAATTACTTAAACTTGCCTTCATGTTGATACGAAGATACCTACTGGGCAAGTACATGTGCTCTTTACCCTACTTTTTTCCAATCTTTTCAGGACATTCTAGTGGGTAGGATTCAAACTATTCTAATGATGGATCCGAGAGTGATGATTAAAGGCCCTAGAGAAGACTTAGAGTGTCATGAGTCCTTACGTTAGTTTGGAGTCATATCATGTAATTTTTACTTTATTAAGTCATACTATGTAATTTTCCTTTTATTGATTCCAAAATTATTTAGGAGTCAATTGCCAAGTGTACTTTGATTATTATTCAATAAAAGCCAAGGTTTTGCCCAATTACTGTGCATTCATTCTTATGTGTGGATGTGTTAGCGCTCTGATTATATTGCTCGCTTGCAGCATACTAGCCGGTTGTTCACGTTCCCGATTAGTTTCTGCTGCATAATCTCGGGGCGTGACACCCGTAATGGCAACGAGAACGGCAAGAACAAGAAGGTCAAGGAGGAGGAGAAGCAAGTCATGACGGCTTGCTCGTTCTGTGATAAATTCGATCACTCGGTCGAAGAATGCTGGAAGTGTCTCGGCGCTTGTTTACGCTGTGGAAGTCGAGAGCACCGCATGCCGGATTGCCCTCTTATGAAAGATCAATCTTCTAATAGTGGATGTAGAAGGCAGGCTCGTCTTAATGCCATGTTGAAGGATGAAGCGCCAAAGGATGATGGCTCGATGGAAGGTACCGTTCAAATCTATTCACATCCTACTTGTATACTAAGTGATACTGGTGCTTCTCATTCCTTTATATCTACTACTTTTGTAAAAATCTTGCCAGTTTCACCTGTTCCTCTACCTTCGAACCTAGCTATCACAACACCTTTAGGTCCTGAAACTAGACTTACAACCCACTACCCAAATAGTGAGGTAACAATAGAAGGCCATAATCTCCCAGCGAATCTCGTATGCCTTGATATGGAAGGCTACGATGCCATTCTAGGCATATATTGGTTATGTGACCACTATGCCGATATCAATTATTGCAATAGGAGAATCTCTTTCACAAATCGGATCTTCCACGATTCTCTTTCCTTGGCATCAAGTATAGGAAGCATCCTATTCTCATTTCTTTTCTTCACGCTTGTAAACTCATCTCACAAGGTTGTGTGGCTTTCTTTGCTTCCGTGATCATTACCGAGTCCAAGGAAATCATTTTAGGGGAAATTCCCATAGTAAATGAGTTCCCCGATGTCTTTGCATCCAAATTACCCGGTTTACCGCCCAAAAGGGATGTAAACTTCTCTATTGAACTCATTCCTGGAGCAGCATCTGTTTCAGTAGCTCCTTACAGGATGTCCCCTATGGAACTCAAAGAATTGAAGAAATAATTTTAGGAGTTATTGGACAAGGGCTTTATTCGACCCAGCACATCCCCTTGGGGTGCGCCGATCTTGTTCGTCAGGAAGAAGGACGGATCTCTCAGATTATGTATTGATTACCGGTAGTAAAATCAACTCACCATCAAAAATAAATATGCACTGTTGCGTATCGATGAACTATTCGACCAGATCTTTGGAGCGTAATATTTCTCTAAGATCGACCACAAGTCTGGTTACCATCAGCTCAAGATTAAAGATGAAGACAATTACAAGACTGCTTTCCGGAGCAGATATGGACATTATGAGTTCGTGGTGATGCCGTTCGGGTTAACTAATGCCCCTGCAGCATTTATGCAACTCATGAATAATGTTTTCAGGCCCTATCTCGACCGATTTATGGTTGTATTCATCGATGATATTCTTATATATTCTAAGACCAAGGAAGAACACGAAGAGCACTTAAGAATAGCTTTGCAAACACTAAGAGAACATCAACTCTACACGAAGCTCAATAAGTGCGAGTTCTGGCTAAAGGAGGTCTCTTTCCTTGGCCATATTATTTCAAAGGAAGGTATCGCTGTGGATCCTTCTAAAGTAGAAGTTGTCAAGATCTGGAGCCGACCACCGACTGTATCCGAAGTCTGGAGTTTTATCGGTCTAGTTGGAAAATTATAGGTGATTCATCAAGGATTTCTCAAAGACCGCTATCCCTTTGACTAGGATGACAAGAAAGGAGAATCATCGAAGGACTGTGAGGAAAGTTTCCTAGATCTCAAAGAACATCTCACTACCGCCCCTATATTAGCACTGCCCGTGGTAGGTGGTGGCTTTGAAGTCTACACGGATGCATCTGGCATTGGCCTTGGTTGTGTCCTTAAGCAACACGGTAAGGTGATTTGTTATGCCTCTAGGCAATTGAAGCGTCATGAGGAGAATTACTCTGTGCATGATCTGGAATTGGCTGCGGTCATCGTCGCCTTAAAGATCTGGTGACATTACGTCTATGGGGAGAAGTTCACCATATTTTCAGACCACAAAAGTCTGAAGTATATCTTCACTCAGAAGGATTTGAATATGAGGAAAAGAAGATGGCAAGAGTATTTGAAGGACTTCAAATTTTCTATCTAATATCACCCAGGTAAAGCAAATGCTGTAGCAGATGCTCTTAGCAGGAGACCACTGGAAACTCTAGCAAGCCTCAGAAAAGGTATGACCTATCTTGTAGAAGATTTTTCACATTTGAATCTGGATGTTGATCAAGAAGAAGGGTGTATTATTGCTAATATCCGGTCGCAATCCACATTCATTGAAGACCTAGTCAAGTTGCAAGATAATGGCCCTACACTAATGGAGATTAAAACCACTATTGATCAACGGTCGGAATTTTCTATCTCAACTGATGGAAGGCTATTACTCAAAGATTAGATCTGTGTGCCAGACCATGCCGACACTAAGAAACTGATCATGGAAGAAGCTCATAAAATAAAATATGCTATTCACCCTGGTGCTACCAATATGTACCAAGATTTAAAGAGGAACTTTTGGTGGTCCAATATGAAGAGAGAGATTGTGGACTTTGTATCACGCTGCTTCACTTGTCAGCAAGTTAAGGCGGAACATCTAAAGCCCGCTGGGAAACTACATCCCTTGGAAATTCTCGAGTGGAAATGGGAGAGTATAGGGATGGATTTCATCATGGGTTTGCTTAAAACAAGAGGCGGACATGATAGTATATGGGTGATCATAGACCGATTGACTAAATCTACACATTTCTTACCTATCAAAAGTCGATGGTCTGTGGATATATTAGCGGCTTTGTATATGAAGGAAATTGTCAAGCTACACGGTGTCCCTGTCACTATTATTTTTGATCGAGACCCTTGTTTCACATCACAATTCTGGAAGGGTCTATAACATTCCTTGGGGACCCGACTCAACTTTAGCACTGCTTTCCATCCGCAAACTGATGGTCAAACTGAAAGCATAAATGAGCTGGTAGAAGATATGCTCAGGGCTTGTACTATTGATTTTGACAGGAGTTGGCACAATCACTTACCTCTAGTGGAATTCGCCTACAACAATAGCTATCAAGCTAGCATACAAATGGCACCATTCGAGGTATTATATGGACGAAGTTGCCGCTCACCTATATGGTGGAATAAAGTTGGGGAAAGACAACTTCTAGGCCCTGAAATCATCAGGGATACTACCGAGAAGGTAAAGCTTGTTAGAGAGAGACTCCAGATGGCTCAAGATAGACAAAAATCATATGTTACCGAGAATGCGAGACCTGGAATTTCAAGTAGGAGATCATGTGTTTCTCAAGGTTTCTCCAGGTTGAGGTATTCGAAGGTTTGGCATAAAAGGCAAGCTTACTCTGAGATTTATTGGCCATTTTGAAATTCTTGAAAGGGTTGGCGAGGTCGCTGATGCGCACAAACACTAGTCGTTGAAAATAATGTCGTGCTCAATTTTAAAATAGTTAACCGCACTTACTCACTAAAAATATTTGAAATCAAAGTAGAGTGATGAATACGGGTCGATCCCACGAGGAGGAATATTTTCATTTTTAAGCAAGTTAGAAAACCCTTGTATTTTTCAAAGCAAGTTTTGAGTGAATTTTTGAAAATAAAATTAAAAGTGCATGAATGAAATGAAATCTATCTAAAGAGTATTGGAGGGTTGAGAAGAGAAATTTGGAGGAAGTGAAGAGAGAGAAAAAGAGTAACAATTGCACAAATAGAATTTTATTACTAAAGGAAAGATTACAAGTCTATGAAAAATAGAAATTACAACTTGAATAGAACTAAGGGAAAAAGGGAAGAAAGGAGAGCCAGGAAAGTGGAAGAGTAGGGCCGCCCAAACGCCTCGCCGAGCCTTGGAGAGATCGCCACTCCTAGAAGATGAACGCCGCCTTGAGAGCACCGAAGAAGAACTTCCGCCAAAGGGAATTTGGAAGAGATAAGAGGAGGAAGAGGAAGAAGAGGAGTTGAAAATTAATTTAAAAATATGTGTGTGTGTGTGAGGAGGTTTTGAAAGCAGAGAGAAGAGGGAGATGGAGAGGGTATGAGAGAGACAAAAGAACAG
Organism: Amorphophallus konjac; assembly: GCA_022559845.1. Taxonomy (NCBI): domain Eukaryota; kingdom Viridiplantae; phylum Streptophyta; class Magnoliopsida; order Alismatales; family Araceae; genus Amorphophallus; species Amorphophallus konjac. The sequence goes on along the minus strand of CM040128.1, from coordinate 65,648,463 downwards.
TAAACAGTGAAAATAATAAAAAAATAGAATGTGATAAAAGGCTGAAATAACTTTGAAACTAATGAGAAATAGAAGATGTAGAAGAAGAAGAAGTTGGAGAACTTGAGAAGGGGAGGAACTTTTATAAAAGGAGTAGAGGGAAAAAGAGATCAGAGGAGAGATAAAATTTGAGAAGAATAGAGGAAACATAGGTACAGATGAACAGTAAACGTGAAAACTAAACTTTGAAAATGAGATTATAACTTGAAAATGAAGCCGAATCAGCTAAAGTGGAAGAAGAAGAAATTGTAGAACTTTAAAAAGTGAACAACTTTGATAAATGAAGCAAGATGAGAAGAGGAGTAGAAAAGGGGATAAAAAGGATGAAGATCTTTGGTCGATGGGTCATAGGCGGCTTTTATAGCGTACAGGAACCCTTTGATTGCATCTTCCTGATTAGGCTTCAAATCCGGCTTTAAAAGAGTCCTTTTGGCGACAATCATGGAAACATAACCCTGCTTAGGCTGCCCACTTTCGTCTTGGATTCTAACTTTAAATGGCGTCCACTGTAGCCGCCGTTAATTCATAAAATGGCATCTTGTGTCTGGACGCTATTTCTAATTGGCGTCCATGTCCCAGCCGCAAATTCTTCATTCCCTTATTTTAATATTTTCCTTACTTTATCGTATAATGATTTGGTGTCTTTTCGAATGGGTGCTGATTCATTTCCAGAAAAGATATGGCGCCTTTCCAGATGGCCACTGATTCCTCTTTTTTATTTCAAACCTTCTTTCTATATTTCGTTCAAGGGAATTGGCGCCCATCCGAAAAGGCGCTGATTCTTTTTCCAAAAATTACTTTCAATTGGCGGCCACCTGCTCGCCGCTAATTCTTGGAATGGCGCCCTTTCGAGCAGGCACTATATTTAAATGGCGTCAAAGTAATGGCCGTTAATTCTTCTTTCTAAAGACGGGCTTCAAATTAGCGTCTGTCAGAATGCCACTGATTCTTTGAATTAGCGCCTTCCCGAACAGGCGCTATTTTAATTATCATCCATCCTTCGGTCGCTCATTCATATATCTTCAAAGAAATGGCATCCAGTCTTTGGACACTAATTCTTGCAATTTTATAAAATTCAAATAATCACTGTTCTTAATCCCAAAATGCATTGTGATAGTTATGCAATTTCTTGACTACATCTCATATTGCCATTTTGACTCAAAATGATGTTTAATTGCATGCAGACTTAAGTTGATTGTGAGAATGAGGTTTTAATCCTTTTAGTGCACAACTATGCTCATTAAATGCTCAAAAGTGATGTATGTGATGCAAATTATGGTACGAAATATGATACTCATCACACCCCCCAACTTAGTCATTGCTAGTCCCTTAGTAATGCAAATAAATTAAAATTTAGGACCAACAAGAGTTTGCAAAGTTCATATCTTTATATCCATATCTTCTTTCACAGAATCAACCGACGATTAGGAATCCGGAAGCATTAATGCACACTAACCTTAGATTGGAAATTAAGGGACATGACTAAGAATACAACCCAAAATTCAATAGCACTTGTGCATGTGTAATACTAAATCCATAGCGTAGACAATTACATCCCTCATTTGCTATTCTAGATAGGTATCCTTCAATCTCTGCACCTCATAGATCACAACATTAAGTATAATAGATTTTTATCTACCTTTTTCATAAAAGTGTTTTACACACATGATGCTGCACAACCCTTCACTGTTTGATGTGAACCTCAACACTTGCCTTAGGAGAAGCAGGCCCGGTTACTAGGATCAGGGACATTTTTCATGATTTTTTTTCTTTTTTTTCAACGTGCTTTTGCACTTATTTGATTTATAGAATTTGGCAGACAGGTTTATGAAAAATATCTCATCTCCTAGAAATACAGAGTATCAGACACCACTCCAAAATAACAGAAGACTTATCATGCTTGTTTCATTAGTGTGCAAAGTGATTTTTCTTTTCGTTTCTAAAGTGCTAAAAAACTTTAAAGAGATTCTAAAATCAGTTTTCCATGGCTAGGGTGAATAAATTTTCCATCATCCTTCTCCCTAGTCTTTTCTATTCCAGAATCACTTTCAATGAGAGCATGAATCAAAAAAACTCAGTCAGGATTTCATTTTTAATTTTTTTCACTTCAAAATGTAAAATGCGAACAATATGATCAATGCAGGACATCATGCAAAAACTCCTATCAGGTTATTTTATATGAGTCATGAAATTTTTCTCCCCCCCAACTTGAATGACATTGTCCTCAATGGCATAAGCAATAGGAATAATAGAACAATGTAATAATAAATATTGTTGAGTAGGAAAGAGACAACCTGATATGCGGAATGAAACTCCATTATTGATATAGACGGTGACAGCTTCATCTCCTGGACTCGACCTGTCAACTAAAAATAAGCTAAAAACAAAACATCAAATAAAAAAAATATTGGGTTGCCTCCCAGAAGCGCTAAGTTTTCCGTCTTCAGCTAGATGCATGAAAGCTCAAAGATTCATTCCGGATCACACAAGGCAATGGTTTCTTTTGGCAACAACTATTCATTTTCCAAGTAAGGTTTTAATCTTTGACCGTTAACAGTGAAAATATGACCATCTTGGGGATTCAAGATTTTAACAGCTCTATGGTCAAATACCTTAATAACAACAAATGGTCTATCCCATCTGAATTTCAATTTACCTGGGAACAAGTGCAGACTTGAATTGAAAAGCCAAACCTTTTGATAGGCATGAAAAGTTTTTCTGTAAATGTGTTTATCGTGAAAAGCTTTGGCTTTGGCTTTATAAATCTTTGAATTATCATAGGCTTCGTTACGCAGTTCCTCTAGTTCATTTAATTGTAGAGCTCTTTGGGATCCAGCCTGACTGAGGTCAAAGATAACTTGCTTTACAACCCAATATGCTCTATGCTCTAATTCTATAGGGAGGTGGTAGGCTTTTCCAAAGATGAGTCTATATGGTGACATGCCAATGGCAGTTTTAAATGCAGTTTTATAGGCCCATAATACATCATCTAGTCTATCAGATCAATCTTTTCTATTGGGCGTAATTGTCTTATGTAGAATGTTCTTGATCTCCCTGTTGGATACCTCTACCTGACCACTGGTTTGGGGATGATAGGGGGTGGCAAGCTTATGAGTGATGCCATATTTGCGGAGTAAAGCTCAGAATTGAGAATGCGTGAAATGAGAACCCCCATCACTTATGATAGCCTTGGGACAGCCAAATCTAGAGAAAATATTTTTCTTCACAAATTTCATCACCACTTTATGATCATTGGTCCTCGTGACTATAGCTTCAATCCATTTTGAGACATAGTCGACCACCACCAAGATATATTCATTCCCAAAAGATGGTTGAAATGGTCCCATAAAATCTATACCCCAAACATCAAAAATTTCTACAACCAGAATGGGATTTAGCGGCATCATATCTCTTTTAAAATTATTACCCATAGCTTGGCATCTCAAACAAGTTTTTGCAAATTCATAAGCATCTTTAAATAACGTGGGCCAATAAAATCCACTCTGTAAAACCTTCGCCGCAGTCTTCTTACCTGAGAAGTGTCCCCCACAAGCTAGATTGTAACAAAAATTCAGTATAGATTGTTGCTCTTCTTCAGGGACACACCTTCGGATTATGTGATCGAGACCCATATGAAATAGCTCCGGGTCCTCCCAAAAATAATACTTGACTTTCGAAAAGAAGTGATCCTTCTCACTTTGTCCACCCACCCGAAATTTGACCGACAGCCAGATAGTTGACTATGTGCGCGTACCAGGGGGTTGAAGTGTGAGAGATAGACAAACGTTGTTCATCAAGAAAGGAATCAGACATGGAGGTCCTTTCGGAGAACACAATTCTAGATAGATGGTCAGCCACAACATTATCTAACCCCTTTTTATCTTTGATTTCAAGATCAAATTCTTGTAGTAAAAGAATCCAGCGAATGAGATGGGGTTTAGCGTCCTTCTTGGAAAGCAAATATCTAAGAGCCACGTGATCGGAATAGATAATAACCTTAGCCCCCAAAAGATATGAGTGGAATTTCTCTAGGGAAAAAATAACATCTAATAATTCTTTCTCCGTGGTAGTGTAATTCATCTGAGCGTAAGCGAGGGTGAGGCTCGCATAGTAAATCAGCACGGGTTTCTTATCAATTCTTTGACCCAAGACAGCTCCTATGGCATAATCTGAGGCATCGCACATTATTTCAAAGGGCAACGACCAATCAAGAGACTGAAGAATTGGGGCTTGAGTGAGGGCCACTTTCAGAGAATGGAACGCCTCTAAACAAGAATCATTCAATTGGAAAGGAGTGTCCTTAGCTAGAAGCTGAGTGAGAGGATGAGCAATGGCATAGAAGTTTTGAATAAATCGGCGATAAAATCCCGCATGGCCAAGAAAAGAATGGATTTACTTAACAGACGTAGGGGGAGGAAGATTGGAAATCAAATCGACCTTAGCTTTGTCGACCTCTATTCCTCTTTCAGAAACTATGTGGCCTAACACTATTCCTTCTCTTACCATGAAGTGGCTTTTCTCCCAACTAAGTATTAGATTAGATTCAATGCATCTTGCCAACACCTTTTGCAAATTCTCCAAGCATCCTTTAAACGAATCATCAAATACATAAAAGTCATCCATAAAAACCTCCAAAAATTCTCCCACCACTTCAGAAAATATTGCCATCATACATCGTTGAAAAGTAGCAGGGGCATTACATTGCCCGAATGGCATTCTTCTAAACGCAAACGTGCCATAAGGACACATGAAGGTGGTTTTCTCCTGATCGTCCGGGTAAATAGCAACCTGATTATACCCAGAATAACCATCCAAAAAGTAGAAATATTTTTTTCTATCCAATCTTTCTATTATCTGATCTACAAAAGGGTAGAAGAAAATGATCTTTCTTTGTCATTGAGTTTAATTTCATGTAATCTATGCAAACTGTCACGCCCCGAGCGTGGAAGGAACCCGGAGTGCGTGATGAGTTTATATTGATCATGTCAATCAGAGCGTTAGTGTATTCGACACAAAGACAGAGCGCGCACAAGTAAAGATAACCCAATCCTTTATTTCATCATAAATTCTAAAGTACTTCTATTACAAAGTGCTAAAACTCAATAAAATGAAAAAAAGTACAATGATTGACTCAAGAATGTAGAAAAGATAAGACTAGATAACGCTTGGATAGACGGAGTAGCTCTAATCTCATCACTCTTGACTTTCCCCATCCGATTGAGTTTCATCCTTGGACTTACCTGAAAAATAAGGGAAAACACTATGTGAGCGAACGCTCAGTAGGGATTATATCTCAAGAGCTAGCTTACTTTAAGTAGATTACCAGTTACATGAATGCAATATAGCTATACATGTTCACGTAAAACGACAATAGAGAACGTATAACAAGAGAGAATGAGTGAACTAACAAGTCTTTTCAAGAACTCATGTCAATATAGCAAGATAACTAAGCACGTGTATTTATCATGTCAAGTGATCAAGTCATGTCAAGAATTGGCTATCACGTTTCAAGCAAGTAAATAAGTAAATACCCCTTTTCGGGTCAAGTCATGTCAGGTCAAGTCGAGTCAAGCACAAGATTGTGTGGAATGTCTATCAGCTAGTCATGCACTTCGGTGCAATGCCACACTGCGATTATTACAACTCCCATAGGCACTAGTACTTTGGGGTGCTCCTCCTAGGACCAGATCGGGCCCTATATGCGCAGGCATTGGTCATGTATTTTCGACATCCACTATAATTATAGCCAATATAGAATTTCAAAGGAATAAGCTGGTAGGAACTTTAAGGTAGATCTTGTGGAAGTGGAATCACAAGGCTTGAACATGATGTGTAGGGACGATAATAACGGTACAATCACGATTATTGAGAAAACTAGGTGGAATCGGCTCCCTAACTGGGTGCCTTGATAATAAGAATAAGCGCTCATATAGAGATGGCCGCTCGTTCTTGTATATGATAAGCTAGATAGAATTGAGGTCCACAAGTATGGCACCTAATTCATAAGGACACTAATGGTATGGTTTTCCATTCCATTAAATCTTAAGGATATTCTCATGACGTCCACATAGTATGTCATGAGGGTCGGTATATCATGTTTCTTTATAGTGACATGGTAATCAAGTAATGTCATAGGTTTTGATGGTACAACCTACTCGGCTGCCTTGAGGGAATCCAAGCCTAGCAGAGTCTTATGGAGGTCCTAATAACTAACTCACCAGTCTGAAGGAACGGAATGTCTAACAGAGGGCTCGTATGTCACCAAGAGTTAATGGGGTAATCGATAAAATATAGTGAAACGTGGGACTATACTCACGGAATGGAATATAGTGCCTATAATCATAACCCACTGTCAAGGGTTACATAAACCACGAAAATCAGAAAACAGGAAAATAGCGCCTGGGGTTAAGTCTTCATTTCATGAAATAGCACCCTGGGCAGGGTCGCTAGTTTGATATATAATGACTATTCATTCAGTCGTTATATCCAGGTTATATATATATTAAGATCTGTAAAAATTCTCAATTTCCAGAAATTATATAAATGGCGACTTAGCCTAAGTCTTTAATTAAGTAAATAGCGTCCTAGCGAGGGGCATCATATTTTAAATTGATGGCAAGGTGTATGTCGTTATTTCCAATATCTATGTAATCAAGAACATTTCAGGTTATTCACTAATTTGACGCCTGCGTGTGGGAGCGTTCATTCAATTGACGACCTGAGGAGGGTCGTTATTTATTTGTCATACGATTTGCACGGGGCAGGTACAATCATAGACACAGGATTTTTGAAGTGTGTCCAATCAAGAAACTAGAGACATGTACAGGCAGAGAAAAATAGCAGGAATCTAACCGTATACTCATTCATTAACTTAGATGTCATGGTTCACAGTTATTAAATCTTGAACATGTGTATTTATTTATTAACCAACTAATCTGACGACTGTTTGCACGGTCGCTTTATCAAATAGCGCCCTAGAAGGAGGCGCGTTTTACTAAAACTTTCAAAAATTCATTTAAACCTACTGAAAATCTTATAACAGACCTATATGCATGATTATGATTTACTAACTTATTAGATTGGGCTGGTACTTGAGAACACCTACCTTGGTTTTGATGTTTGGAGGCTAGAACGCGAAGAACGGTGATGAAATATCCAATTATCCGATACTATGTTTTGCAGTAACGGCAACGGCAGTCAAACAGGATGACGATGCAGCTTCAAGAGGAACAGAAGCAATAGGGCTTCAAAAAAAAATAGAGGTCTTTTCTTCCTTTTACAGCAGCAGAAGAAGATTTTCTTCCTTCAAAAGAAGGAGGTCCCTCTTCACGATATCGGCAGCAACAGTAGGTGGAAGACGGAAGAAGCTCCCTGCACTCCTTCTTGTTGCAGGCAAATCACAGGAGGAAGAGGAAGAAGAAGATGAAGAACTCCTACGTTCTTCACGTACACCACGTAGAGCAGCAGCAGGTCTATGTTTTAAGGAGAAAGAGCCAACATATTGGCTCAACAGAGGGTTGGTATTTATAGGAAAAAAAATTGATCGAAGCTTGGAGTTCGATCGATATTAGTATTTCCTATGGAAGAATCCTATTGAAATTCTTATTTCCTACGTAGTAATCTTTTCCAGATCATCATCTACTCGGATATCATCCGGCTTCAAGTTCGAACCAAACACGGCAGTTGACTTACTATTTTCTAATTTTTCCTGAAATAGCGCCTTAGCCTATGTCGCTATTTCATTAAATAGCGCCCACGCATGGGGGCGTTATTTACCATTATCCTCGTGTTATTTCCCATTATTCTCTCTCTTGTCGTATTAACGTATGAAAATGGCGCCCATGATAGAGGCGTTATTTATATAATTGACGCCTTCGTGAAGGGTCTTCAATTTATGAAATAGCACCTTAAGAGAGGGCGTTATTTTATTTTGGCCCATTTGTTATTTGTTTTAAGTGTAAGGCCCATTTGGTGTATATAACGGTTTTACATATATATATACAGAGGTTGGGCTTTAATCATTAGTTTAAAATCTTTAATCCTTCAATTTATCAGGGTTGCTACACCCTCCCCCACTTAAAAGAATTTGGTCTCCAAATTCAATTTGCATATAAATTGTGGAGAGTGCATGATACATACCTACTTAGAACAAGTCAGGGAATCGCTTCCTCATGGACTCCTCGGTCTCCCATGTGGCTTCGTGCTCTGAGCATTTACTCCATTGCACCTTTAGCATGGGAATCATTTTGTTCCTCAGTGTACGCACCTCACGATCGAGGATCTTCATGGGCTTTTGTTCATAGGTGGGATTCTTTTGAATCACCAGGTCACCATGATCGATGATATGTGACGGATCGTGCACATACTTTTTCAACATGGATATGTGGAATACATTATGAACTTCGGATAATTGAGGAGGTAAAGCGACTCGGTACGCAACCTCGCCTACTCTTTCTAGTACCTCAAAAGGTCCGATAAATCTTGGTGTAAGCTTGCCCTTAATACCAAATCTCCTAATTCCATGTCCAGGTGATATCTTGAGAAATACGTGATCTCCGGCTTGGAATTCGAGATCTCTTCTTCTTGTATCAGCATAAGCCTTCTATCTTGATTGAGCAACTTGTAGTCTTTCTCTAATCAACTGAATCTTTTCGGTGGTATCCCTTACCATATCTGGGCCTAATAGTTGTTTCTCGTCAACTTCATCCCAGCACAAGGGTGATCGGCAACTCCTTCCATACAAGGCTTCGAAAGGTGCCATTTGTATGCTTGCCTGGTAAGTATTGTTGTATGCAAACTCGACCAACGGCAAGTGATCATGCCAGCTTTCACCAAAATTCATGATGCAAGCTCTGAGCATATCTTCTACCACCTAATTGGTTCTCTCGGTCTGACCATCCGTTTGAGGATGAAAAGTAGTACTAAAGTTAAGTATTGTCCCCAATGAATTTTGTAGACCTTTCCAAAAATAAGAAGTGAATCGTGGATCTTGGTCAGACACGATTGAGACAGGTACTCCATGTAGTCTGACTATTTCCTTTATGTATAGAGCAGTAAGGACATCCACTGACCATCGGCTCTTGATAGGCAAGAAGTGGGCCGACTTGGTCAAACGGTCGATGATGACCCATATTCCATCATGTCCTCCCTTAGATTTAGATAAACCCATAATGAAGTCCATACCGATATCCTCCCACTTCCACTTGGGAATATCTAAAGGATGTAGCTCACCGGTAGGCTTTTGGTGTTCTTCCTTGACTTGTTGGCACGTGAGACAAAGAGACATAAAATCCGCTACTTCTCATTTCATATTGGGCCACCAGAAGGTCCTTTTCAAATCTTGGTATATTTTGGTAGATCCTGGATGAATGGTGTACCTTGATCTGTGAGCTTCATCTAGTAACTTCTTCTTTAGCTCTGGACAATCGGGGATGCAAGTTCTATCTCTGAACAACAACCTTCCGTCTCAGGCTACCTTGAAATCAGGTTGTTCTTCTATTTTGCCCTTGACTTCCACTAATATGGGGTCATTATCTTGAAGTCATTGTATTTCAGAAAGTAGATCTGGCTGTATACTCATGTGTGATAAGGTAACACACCTGCTTTCCTTGTCTATGTTTATATTAAGCCTAGAAAACTGTTCTAGTAACTTCTATTCCTGAATCATGCAATTAGCAAATAGTGCTCTCGGCTTTCGACTGAGGGCATCAGCTACAGGATTACCCTTTCCAGGATGATATTGTATTGTGAAATCGAAGTCCTTAAGATATTCTAGCCAACATCTTTGCCTCATATTCAATTCCTTCTAAGAAAAGAGATACTTGAGACTTTTATGGTCGGAGTATACAGTAAACTGCGCTCCGCATAGATAATGTCTCCATATCTTCAGCGCAAACACTACCGCAGCTAATTCTAAGTCATGGACTGGGTAGTTCTCCTCGTGCTTCTTCAATTGGCGAGAAGAGTAAGCTATAACTCGCCCTTTTTGCATCAAGACACATCTGAGGTCAATGCCAGACGCATCGGTGTAGATCTCAAATTTCTCTCCTTCTACTGGTAGGGCTAAGACCGTGGCAGTAGTTAGGTGATCCTTGAGAGCTTGAAAGCTTTTTTCACATTCATCGCTCCATTCATAACGGATCTCCTTGTGAGTTAGCCTAGTGAGTGGTACGGCGATTTTGGAGAAATCTTTGATGAATCGCCTATAATAGCTGGCAAGACCCAAGAAACTACGGATCTCGCTAGCATTGGTTGGTCTTTCCCAATTCCTTACAGCTTCAACCTTTGATGGATCTACGATAAACCGTCCTTTGAAATCACATGTCCTAGGAAAGATACTTCTTCCAGCCAGAATTCACATTTACTGAGCTTTGCATATAGCTTATTTGTCCTTAATATCTATAATGCAATCCTTAAATGCTCCTCATGCTCTTCCTTGGTCTTTGAATAAATCAATATATCATCAATGAAAACTATCACGGACTGATCTAGATGAGGCCTGAATATACTATTCATCAACTGCATAAAGGCCGCAGGGGCATTCGTTAGTCCAAAAGGCATAACAACAAATTCATAGTGCCCGTACCTACTTCTGAACGCGGTCTTATAAATGTCATCATCTTTGATCCTCAGTTGGTGATATCCCGACCTGAGATCAATCTTTGAGAAATACTTGGATCCAGATATTTGATCAAATAATTCATCGATTCTCAGCAGTGATACTTGTTCTTGATAGTGAGATGATTCAACTGTCGATAGTCTATGCATAACCTCATGGATCCATCTTTCTTCTTTACAAACAGCACATGTGCTCCCCACGGGGAAGTACTCGACCTAATAAATCCTTTCTTTAGAAGTTCCATCAATTGTTCCTTTAATTCCTTGAGCTCGGTAGGGGACATCCTATAAGGTGCCTTAGAAACTGGACCAGCACTAGGGATCAAATTGATGGTGAAGGCCACTTCTCTTTGTGGAGGTAATCCAGGCAAATCTTCCAGAAACACGTCCAAAAATTCTTGCACAACAGAGATGTCTTCTAGCTTAGTCTCCTTAGTCTTCTTAATGGTGACAAAAGCAAGGAAGGATACACATCCTTTCCTTATTAGCTTGCTAGCTCGGAGAGCCGAAATAAGGGGGGACTTGCTCCGACTCTTGGGGCTAGTAAAGACCAATTCTGGAAATTCTTTGAAAGTAACCTTGCTATTATGGCAGTCCACAGTTGCCTGGTACCTGGATAACCAATCTGCTCCTAATATGACATCATAGTCTTTTAGGTCTAAGCATATGAGGTTGATAGGAAGATTTCTTCCTTCTACCAAGACTTCACAGTTTTGGTAATGGTGGGTAAGGTCAACTTCGCTTCCGAGAGGAGTTGAAATAACTAATTTGATCCATTCTGGTTCCATAGGTAATGGGTCTGCAAACTTCTTGGAAATAAAAGATTGCGATGCACCAGTATCAAATAAGACATATGCAGACTTGGAATAAACTTTCAATGTACCTTCCACTAGTCCGCCTTCGTCTTGTTCTGCCTCCTTAATAGCATAGAGACGTGCATTCTTCGTCGCCAGGCGCTTCACTTCACCGGCCTGATCGTTAAGCAGGGGGCAGTCGAGAATCCAATGATCACGGCTTCCACAACGAAGACACACTCCAAGTTTCCTCCAACATTCTTCGGCCTTATGTCCGGCCTTGTCACAGTGTTTACACACCACTTTAGAAGGTGTGGTGGTGATGGAGAAAGGTTTGGTCTTCTTGAAATTTTTCTCTTGGGAGGGAGTTTCTTCATTACTTGGCCTCTTCTTGTTGAAATTGGGTTTAAAGGAACCCGAACTAGTGACCTGTTCCTTCTTATCTCTCCCACGAATCCTATCAGATAGCTCGTGCATCTTCGAGTAACTGGGCTCGTCGTACCATCTCCGAATAAGCTTGTATGTCCATCGGCGCTAGTTGTGTGATATATTGGGGCCTGAGCCCATTTAGAAATCTCCTAGCTTTCATCTTCTTGGTACTGGCTAGATGTTTAGCATACCGGGACAACCTAGAGAATTATGCCTCGTACTCAGCCACCGACAAAGATCGTTGCTTAAGTGCGGCGAACTCGGCGGCTTTCTTTTCTTGAATTCGGTCTGAGAAATACCTGTTGTTGAAATGTTCAACAAATTTCTCCCAAGTAACCTGATCTTGGTCTAGTGTGGCTTCTATGGACTCCCACCAGCATCGAGAGTCTCTTTCCAACTGAAATGTTGCTAACAGGACCTTTTCCTGGTCCGTGCATTGCATGACTCTAAAGATACGTTCAGTCTCCCGGATCCAGTGCTCGGCGTCATCCGGATCAGTGGATCCCATGAACTTAGGAGGGTTCATGTTTTTGAAACTTTGGTGGAGGTTTCCTGCTCCACGGTGTGCACCTCCTTATGCAACCTGCTGAAGTGCCTGCGTTATGCCTTGGAGAGTGCGTTGCATGTTACGCCATTGAGCACGTTCGGTAGCCATTGTCCTACAAGGATTTAAAATAACTAATTAATATGAGACTTGACCAAGAGTTTGAATACCTTAGTTACTTTAACCCATGGTTCTACCCAATCTCGCCGGTTAAAGGTCTAAACCTATCCTTGGACTTGGGTTTCCTAGGAATTGAATATCCTAGGCTCTGATACCATAAAAATTGTCACGCCCCAAGCGCGGAAGGAATCCGGAGTGCGTGACGAGTTTATATCGATCATGTCAATCAGAGCGTCAGTGTATTCGACATAAAAACAGAGCGCGTACAAGTAAAGATAACCCAATCCTTTATTTCATCATAAATTCCAAAGTACTTCTATTACAAAGTGCTAAGACTCAATAAAATGAAAACAAGTACAATGATTGACTCAAGAATGTAGAAAAGATAAGACTAGATAACGCTTGGATAGACGGAGAAGCTCTAATCTCATCACTCTTGACTTTCCCCACCCGATTGAGTTTCATCCTCGGACATACCTGAAAAATAAGGGAAAACACTATGTGAGCGAACGCTCAGTAGGGATTATATCTCAAGAGCTAGCTTACTTTAAGTAGATTACCAGTTACATGAATGCAATATAGCTATACATGTTCACGTAAAATGACAATAGAGAACGTATAACAAGAGAGAATGAGTGAACTAACAAGTCTTTTCAAGAACTCATGTCAATATAGCAAGATAACTAAGCACGTGTATTTATCATGTCAAGTGATCAAGTCATGTCAAGAATTGGCTATCACGTTTCAAGCAAGTAAATAAGTAAATACCCCTTTTTGGGTCACGCAAGTCATGTTAGGTCAAGTCGAGTCAAGCACGAGATTGTGTGGAATGTCTATCAGCTAGCCATGCACTTCGATGCAATGCCACACCGCGATTATTACAACTCCCATAGGCACTAGTACTTTTGAGTACTCCTCCCAAGACCAGATCGGGCCCTATATGCGCAGGCATTAGTCATGTATTTTTGACATCCACTATAATTATAGCCAATATAGAATTTCAAAGGAATAAGCTGGTAGGAACTTTAAGGTAGATCTTGTGGAAGTGGAATCACAAGGCTTGAACATGATGTGTAGGGACGATAATAATGGTACAATCACGATTATTGAGAAAACTAGGTGGAATCGGCTCTCTAACTGGGTGCCTTGATAATAAGAATAAGCGCTCATTTAGAGATGGCCGCTCGTTCTTGTACATGATAAGCTAGATAGAATTGAGGTCCACAAGTATGGCACCTAATTCATAAGGACACTAATGGTATGGTTTTCCATTCCATTAAATCTTAAGGATATTCTCATGACGTCCACATAGTATGTCATGAGGGCCGGTATATCATGTTTCTTTATAGTGACATGGTAATCAAGTAATGTCATAGGTTTTGATGGTACAACCTGCTCGGCTATCTTGAGGGAATCCAAGCCTAGCAGAGTCTTATGGAGGTCCTAATAACTAACTCACCAGTCTGAAGGAACGGAATGTCTAACAGAGGGCTCGTATGTCACCAAGAGTTAATGGGGTAATCGATAAAATATAGTGAAACGTGGGACTATACTCACGGAATGGAATATAGTGCCTATAATCATAACCCACTGTCAAGGGTTACATAAACCACGAAAATCAGAAAACAGGAAAATAGCGCCTGGGGTTAAGTCTTCATTTCATGAAATAGCACCCTGGGCAGGGTCGCTAGTTTGATATATAATGACTATTCATTCAGTCGTTATATCCAGGTTATATATATATTAAGATCTGTAAAAATTATCAATTTCAAAAAATTATATAAATGGCGACTTAGCCTAAGTCTTTAATTAAGTAAATAGCGTCCTAGCGAGGGGCATCATATTTTAAATTGATGGCAAGGTGTATGTCGTTATTTCCAATATCTATGTAATCAAGAACATTTCAGGTTATTCACTAATTTGACGCCTGCGTGTGGGAGCGTTCATTCAATTGACGACCTGAGGAGGGTCGTTATTTATTTGTCATACGATTTGCACGGGGCAGGTACAATCATAGACACAGGATTTTTGAAGTGTGTCCAATCAAGAAACTAGAGACATGTACAGGCAGAGAAAAATAGCAGGAATCTAACCGTATACTCATTCATTAACTTAGATGTCATGGTTCACAGTTATTAAATCTTGAACATGTGTATTTATTAATTAACCAACTAATCTGACAACTGTTTGCACGGTCGCTATATCAAACAGCGCCCTAGAAGGAGGCGCGTTTTACTAAAACTTCCATCAAATCGTTTAAACCTACTGAAAATCTTCTAACAGACATATATGCATGATTATGATTTACTAACTTATTAGATTGGGCTGGTACGTGAGAACACCTACCTTGGTTTTGATGTTTGGAGGCTAGAACGCGAAGAACGGTGATGAAATATCCAATTATCTGATACTCTATTTTGCAGTAACGGCAACGACAGTCGAACAGGATGATGATGCAGCTTCAAGAGGAACAGAAGCAATAGGGATTCAAAAAAAATCGAGGTCTTTTCTTCCTTTTATAGCAGCAGAAGAAGATTTCCTTCCTTCAAAAGAAGGAGGTCCCTCTTCACAATATCGGCAGCAACAGTAGGTGGAAGACGGAAGAAGCTCCCTGCACTCCTTCTTGTTGCAGGCAAATCGTAGGAGGAAGAGGAAGAAGAAGAGGAAGAACTCCTATGTTCTTCACATACACCACGCAGAGCAGCAGCAGGTCTACGTTTTAAGGAGAAAGAGCCAACAGATTGGCTCAATGGAGGGTTGGTATTTATAGGAAAAAAAAATTGATCGAAGCTTGGAGTTCAATCGGGATTAGTATTTCCTATGGAAGAATCCTATTGAAATTTTTATTTCCTACGTAGTAATGTTTTACAGATCATCATCTACCCGGATATCATCCGGCTTCAAGTTCGAACCAAACACGGCAACTGACTTACTATTTTCTAATTTTTCCTGAAATAGCGCCTTAGCCTATGTCGCTATTTCATTAAATAGCGCCCACGCATGGGGGCGTTATTTACCATTATCCTCGCATTATTTCCCATTATTCTCTCTTTTGCCGTATTAACGTATGAAAATGGCGCCCATGATAGAGGCGTTATTTATATAATTGACGCCTTCGTGAAGGGTCTTCAATTTATGAAATAGCACCTTAAGAGAGGTCGTTATTTTATTTTGACCCATTTGTTATTTTTTTTAAGTGTAAGGCCCATTTGGTGTATATAACGGTTTTACATATATATATATATACAGGGGTTGGGCTTTAATCATTAGTTTTAAATTTTTAATCCTTCAATTTATCAGAGTTGCTACACAAACTCTCCACCCAGTTTGTAGTCTCGTCGGCACCTCTTCTTCTTTCTCATTTTTAATGACTGTTAGTCTTGACTTCTTTGGAACTACCTGCGTCGGACTGACCCACTTGCTATCCGATATGGGATAAATAATCCTGACATCCAGCCACTTTACCACTTTTTTCTTCACCACCTCTTTCATGTTTGGATTCAGTCTACGATGCATCTCCCTGTTCGATTTTACATTATCCTCTAAATAAATGTAGTGCATGCAAACATCCATGCTAATTCCTTTTATGTCCGCCACCGACCAACCTATTGCCCCCCTATGCTCCTTTAGAACATTTAAGAGTTGAGATTCTTGAGCAGAAGTAAGGTTGGAAGCAATGATAACATGCAAGGTCTAATCGGGACCCAGAAAAGCATATTTTAAGGAGTCCGGGAGAGGTTTGAGTTCAAGAGTAGGAGGATGTTCAAGAGATGGTAGGACAGGTTCGGACTGTAATGCAGGAAGTGGCTCTACGCTAGAGTAGGGTGCAAAAGAGAGAGGAGAATCCTGAAGCACGCTATCCTTCTCTAAAGTGTCCTTAACATCATTCGGACTTGTATCGATCAAATCCTTATATATATCAATTACATTACATTCCTCCTCTTGGTCCAGGTACTGTGATGCCTTAAAAATATTCAAAGAATTTTTTTCTCCTCCAAAAGAGATGTCCATCATTCCTGTGGCACAATTAATGTTGGCCTTTGCCGTAGCTAGAAAAGGATGTCCCAAAATAATTGGCATGTGTTTCAATTCCTGAGACGAGGCCATATCCAAGATTAAAAAGTCCACAGGAAAGTATAGCATTCATGAACTTTAACAATCACATCCTCCAATGTTTAAAAAATCCCTTGGTGTTTTTACTGATCGATTCGCTAATTGAAAGATTATTGATGTTGGTTTTAGCTCCCCTAGATCAAACTGCTCATAAGAAAAGGTGGGTAGCAGATTCACACTGGCTCCGAAATCCAGTAATGCCCTATCAAAAGTAACTCCACCTATGCCACATGAAATTAATGGAGCTCCAGGATACTTCAATTTCTTAGGCAAATGATTCATTAAAACAGCACTCACGTCCTCAGATAAGCGGATCTTCTGAGTTATCACCTTCGGTTCCCTCTTCGGTGTATATAGCTCCTTTAGAAATTTTGCATATGCCGGCACGTGTTTGATTGCATCCAAAAGTGGAATATTGATATTCACTTGTTTAAACAATTCTAACAATTCTTCTTGCTGAACCGGCTACTTTTTGTGGGCTTTTGACTTTAGTGCATCAGGGAAGGGGACCTTTCATCAAGGAAGGGGACCTTTGGCATGTATTTATGGGGTTTCTCTTTAATCTTGGTTTTTCCTATATCAAGCTCCTTCCTCTGCCCCTCACCTTCTGACTTCTTCGTTTCTTTAATGATCATGGGCTCCTCCTCCTCACTATCACTCACATCTTGGGCCTCTTGGGCCGAGCTACTACCAACTCCCCTAGCCTTATAAGGATCATCTAAAATATTCCCGCTTCTAAGAGTTGATATGGCTTTAGCATTCTCAAATTGGGGAACTATAGGAGGGGGAGGCTGAGGTTGATTCGGTTGAGGAAGAAGAGGAGATATTTGAGGAAAGCCAGAACGTTGATTCTTGGGGTTAGCCACTGGTTGGCTAGGAAGTTGACCTACCTCTCTCCACATAATATTTGCGGCTAATTGCCCTATTTGACCTTCCAACTTAGAAATGGATTGATTCTGAGAAAGAATAAGTTGTTGGAGTTGGTTGAATATTTCATCGAAGTTGGGATGGGGAAGCTGAGGGGGAGGTTGGAAAGGAACTTGAGCTTGATAAAATCGGTTATGCTGATGATACTGGGCCTGAAATGACTGAGCTTGATGATACGAGGCATGAGAATGTTAAAATGGAGGTTGAGATTGTTGATGTTGTTGAAAGGGTGTATAAGAAAAGATTGGTTGAGACTGAGCTGGAACTTGGAAGGGTTGTCTTTAGATTGGTTGATGTGAGGGATTAGATGAAGGACATGGCCCTTGCTGATATTTCCAAAAAAAATTGGGGTGATTTCTCCAGCCTGGATTGTAAGTGTTGGAATAGGGATCGTAGGCAAGCTTGGAGACGCCCTGAGCATTAAAAATCTATTCTTGGATGAATGAGGGAAGCTGGGCTACTATGGTGCAATCAGTAACAGCATGATTTGGGCTCGAGCAAAGAACACAAATTTCTTTATAATTAGAGTTTGAGGATGGTTGAGATTGAGGGGCAGAAGAGAAAGAAGTTTCCTATCTATTTATAGATCGCAACTGATTTAACTTCTGAGCTACCAAATCGACCCTCTCCATCTTTTGCGCCAACATGTCCATTTTATTCAATTTTTGTGTAAGGGCATTGATATCCATCATGTTTTCAGACTCTCCTTGATTCTTAATTTCATAAAGCTCTGCCCTCTTAGATGGCCCAATCATTCTTTCATAAGATGAGAGCGAGGCATGACTAATAGAATTTTCACTTAGCATTTCAAATAAATCATAAGCCTCATCCTCGCTTTTGCTCATAAAGGCTCCTCCGTATGACGCATCCACCATTTGTCGGTAATTATAAGTTAATCCCTCATAAAATGCCTGAACTATTTGCCATCTTGATAAACCATGATGCGGTCATTTTCTTAATAAATCTTTCAATCTATCCCAAGCTTCATGAATCTGTTCTCCAGGGTTTTGAGTGCATCCAGTAATAGCTCTTCTCATTGTATTGGTTCGCCCAATGGAATAAAATTTCTTCAAAAATTCTTTTTCCATTTCAGCCCATGTTTCAATTGATCTACCCAAAGCTCCTAACAAATATTTAGCTTTGTCTTTGAGAAAGAATGGGAAGAGAGTCAATCTAAGAGCATCATCAGAGAAGTTCTGAATTTTGACTGTGGAACAAATCTAGAGGAACTCATCAAGATGTTTGTATGGATCTTCATTCGTATTGTCATAGAAGGATGGCAACATCTGAATGGTGTTGGATTTAATCTCATATTGAATTACTTAATTTTGGGGTGCTTGCACATAGAAGGATGGTTGATATTGATTTGGCATGAAATAATCCTTCATTTGCTTGGGAGCTTCTTGTTGATTGTGGTCCGCCATGAGGTTAGATTGATGATGGTTTCTAAGATGCACTAACATCTCTATTTCACTAATGGACCCTAGCAAGTGTGGATGTAGGGATCTCCTACCGTGCATACAATGCAATAGGACCCAAAGGATGTGTGTTGCTTGTTTTTGTATTTTTGTTTTCCTTTTTAAAAGTAATTCAAGCAATAAATCAACAACTATATGAATGATGCATGCTAAATGATGGTTTTTTGATTTTTTTATTTTTATTAAACTTCTAAGGGTAAACTAACTTCGAGATGCTTCTTGGTACAACCTATCTAGCGTCCGTGAGAGAATCCACGGGTGCAGAGACTTATAGTGGTCTTGGAAAAGGAGATTCCAGTCCAATAAGATGAAGTGCATAATTAGAGGGTCCTTCCAATTCCAAGAGAGGTGTGCCTAATTACCCTTAAGAAGGGGAAAGAGAGAAGAAGAGAATGAATTTTTTTCTTTTTCAAATGATGCAAGTGATGAACAAAGAATTAACTAAATGCAACAATGCATGATGCAACTAACATGAAAGCATGATATCATAATTTTTTTTTTGAGATTTCTGATTTCTGATTATTATTTTTTCAGAGAATTTTTTCTATTTTATTTTCAAAGAGGGATAGATATATGGAAACTAGCAATTAAACAACGTGCAAATCTACTGAAAAATAAGGCCTAAAATCATGCTTTTTGAGGTTTCTGATTTTTTAATTTTTTTAGATTTTTAAATTTTTTTCCTGATTTTGTTTTAAGATTTTTGAGGAATTTTTCAAAACAAAACTTTTTCCTTTACTTACTGACCTTTGGCGACGCTTAAATTTTCAGGATTTCTAGATTTTCAACTTTTTCTGCTCCTGGTGACAGATTCAGCCCCTTTCAGCGACGCTTTCTGCAATAGTTGATTTTCTGACATTTTCAGGTCTGAAATTTCTGTTCTTTTTTTCTGATTTTCTATTTTCTATATTTTTTCTTTTTTCTGTAAAATAAAAATAGAAAAATTAGTATAAAAAGATACACATCAAATATAAGAATATCCAACTATCAAAAATCATTTCCTTTCCGGCAACGGTGCCAAAAATTGATACGCACAAACATAAATCGTTGAAAATAATACCGTGTCGAATTTCAAAATAGTTAGCCGCACTCACACACTAAAAAGATTTTAAATCAAAGTAGAGTGATGAATACGGGTCGATCCCATGAGGAGGAATATTTTTGTTGTTAAGCAAGTTGGAAAACCGTTGTATTTTTCAAAGTAAGTTTTGAGTGAGTTTTTGAAAATAAAATTAAAAGTGCTTGAATGAAATTAAATCTATCTAAAGAGTATTGGAAGGTTGAGAAGAGAAATTTGGAGGAAGTGAAGAGAGAGAGAGAGAGTAACAATTGCACAAATGGAATTTTATTACTAAAGGAAAGATTTCAAGTCTATGAAAAATAAAAATTACAACTTGAATAGAACTAAGGGGAAAAAAGGAAGAAAGGAGAGCCAGGAAAGTGGAAGTGTAGCGCCGCCCAAACGAGTCGCTGAGCCTTGGAGAGATCGCCCCACCTAGGAGATGAACGCCGCCTTGAGAGCACTGAAGAAGAACTTCCGCCAAAGGGAATTTGGAAGAGATAAGAGGAGGAAGAGGAAGATAGAGAAGAGGAAGAAGATGAATTGAAAATTAATTTAAAAATATGTGTGTGGGTGAGGAGGTTTTGAAAGCAGAGAGAAGAGGGAGATTGAGAGGGTACGGGAGAGAGAAAAGAACAGTAAATAGTGAAAATAATAATAAATAGAACGTGATAAAAGGTTGAAATAACTTTGAAACTAAGGAGAATTAGAAGATGTGGAAGAAGAAGAAGTTGGAGAACTTGAGAAGGGGAAGAACATTTATAAAAGGAGCAGAGGGAGAATATGATCAGAGAAGGGAGAAAACTTGAGAAGAATAGAGGAAACACAGGTATGGATGAACAGTAAAATGTGAAAATTGAACTTTAAAAACTAGATTGTAACTTGAAAACGAAGCCAAATCAACTAAAGAGGAAGAAGAAGAAATTGTAGAACTTTAAACAACGAACAACTTTGATAAAAGAAGTAAGATGAGAAGAGGAGCGGAAAGGAGAGAAAAAGGCGGAAGATCTCTGTTCAGTGGCTCATGGGCGGCTTTTATAGCGTACAGGAACCCTTTGATTGCATCTTCCCGATTAGGATTTGAATCCGGCTTCAAAAGAGTCCTTCTGGCGATAATCATGGAAAGATAACCCTACTTAGGCTGCCCACTTCCGTCTTGGCTTCTAACTTTAAATGGTGTCCCCTGTAGCCGCCGTTAATTCATAAAATGGCGTCTTGTGTCTGGTCACTATTTCTAATTGGCGCCCATGTCCCAGCCGCAGATTCTTCATTCCCTTATTTTAATATTTTCTTTGTTTTATCGTACAAAGATTTGGCGTCTTTTTGAACGGGCGTTGATTCATTTCCAGAAAAGATATGGCGCCTTTCCAGACGACCGTTGATTCCTCTTTCCTTATTTTAAACCTTCTTTCTCTATTTTGTTCAAGGGAATTGGCGCCCTTCAGAGAAGACGCTGATTCTTTTTCCATAAATTGCTTTCAATTGGCAGCCACCTGCTCGCCGCTAATTCTTGGAATGGCGCCCTTTCGAGCAAGCGCTATATTTAAATGGCGTCAAAGCACTGGCCGTTAATTCTTCTTTCTAAAGACGGGCTTCAAATTAGCGTCTGTCAGAACGCCACTGATTCTTTGAATTAGCGCCTTTTCGAACAAGCGTTGTTTTAATTGGCATCCATCCTTCAGTCGCTCATTCATATAAATTCAAAAAAGGGCGTCCAGTCTTTGGACGTTAATTCCTGCAATTTCATAAAATTCAAATAATCATTGTTCTTAATCCCAAAATGCATCGTGATTGTTATGTAATTTCTTGACTACATTTCATATTACCATTTTGACTCAAAATGATGGTTAATTGCATGCAGACTTAAGTTGATTGTGAGAATGAGGTTTTAATCCTTTTAATGCACAACTATGCTCATTAAATGCTCAAAAGTGATGTATGTGATGTAAATTATGGTATGAAATATGATACTCATCAGTCGCATATCGGATAGCTTTGCCCCCTTAATTAGCGTGAGTCCATGATGTATTTCATGTTTCTATGCTCAAAAGGTACGTCTATGACCCTTTCCATATTATAAGTCATGACGACTTGGTGATTCAAAAGGATATGACATACGAGCAAAGGCCAATCAGAATAATTGATCGAGAAGTGTGTCAACTTCAGAATAAAATCATTCCCATGGTAAAAGTCCGATGGATTAAGAATACTGATCAAGAGACGACATGGGAAACAGAAGAAGGTATGCGCAAGAGATTCTCGGAACTATTTGATTGTAAGTATACTCTCCATAAAATCCATGCAATGAATTTGGTGACCAAATTCTTTTTAAGTGAGGGAGGGTGTAACACCCTGGATTTAGGATTTTTTAGGAATTAAATAAAATCATCAAA
The DNA here is from genome assembly GCA_022559845.1 of Amorphophallus konjac. NCBI lineage: Eukaryota > Viridiplantae > Streptophyta > Magnoliopsida > Alismatales > Araceae > Amorphophallus > Amorphophallus konjac. The sequence continues at coordinate 65,625,949 of CM040128.1, read as the reverse complement.
TATTTAAAAAGCTTAATGGGCTATTTAATGAATTATGGGTTAAGTAAATAAATTTGAAGCCCCCAAATTAACCGAATAAATAAGCCCTCTTAAATTGGGCCCAAAGACCAATTTCTAAGCCCTTTTGGCCCAAGCCCACTTCTAGAGACGTAATTATGTCTATTTTTATATTTAAATAGGATAAATAGACTAATTAGATGTAATAAATGGCAGATAAATAGGAAAATCTAAAATTTTTAGATAAAATGCCAAAAGGCGGTCTATTGCAAGACCGCCTCTTCCAAGAAGCGGTCCAGACATGACCGCTACTATCTTCCGTGAACGAGGTTTGTAGAAGCATGGAAAAATGGTATTTTTAGCATTCCAATCCCCATGGATCGATGCTATCTGGCATGACAATCTAGTCTATGACTCTTGGGGATCAATCATACTCCAAATTAGGACTCTTAAGTCGATCTAATCCATCAACCCTAAGCCAACTCTATAAAAAGAACTCAGATTCGGCCTGCGCGAACCTTACTTTTGGCTCACGTGGTTCGATAGTAAGACGTCGTCATCTCAGGTTGAGTCTTTAGAACTTTTTATTTCCTTTAGTATTGTCTAACTCTCCTCTGAATTTCATGATAGGAGGTCAAGCAACCAGAGAGCTAGAGCATCCAGAAGTAGATGTTTCTCTATAGAGCACACAGGAACAAGCGTGCCTGTCCGGTGAAGACCCAAGATTTGGGAACCTTAGCAGAGGTATTTCCAAGTTCATCCTTTAGAGTTTATTGTCCCCCTTCATGTCTTCTAACTTTCCTCCAACTTCCATGAATTTAGATCAAGAGGGTAAGGAGTTAGAAGGTCGGGAAGTTTCTAGTTCCACGTAGGGCGCGCAGGAACTAGGGTGTTCTTCCAGTCAGAAATTAGAATTCTAGGAATAACCCCAGAGGTAGGTTATCTCATGAATGGATTAAACATCCAGTTAGGATTAAAAGCCCTCTGATCTTGCTCAATTTCATGTTTTCTACGTTGAGTATTTCATGTTTTCTCATGACTGCGCAATCAGGTTCTTACTGCATGCTATCCCTGCACCTTAATTAAAAGAGAAGAATTCTTAGCCCAATTCATGCCTTTTAATGCATTTTTTTCATGTTAGACATGTTACCATATCCTAACTCTCTGTTCCCTTTCGTTTCTATGCATGTATGGCCCTGGATAGCCCCTACACATCAGAGTTTTGCTTCTGTTTGTAAAAGACAGAAGGCGGTCCATCAAAGGCCGCTACTGTCAATAGGTGGCTCCATACTGACAGTAATTTTCAAGAGGCGATTCTCGTCAGACCATTTTCTACTTTCTGTTAACCCCAAACAGAATGCAGATCAGCCTTATAAATATATGCTAAGCCTAGGTAATTAAGCCCTATTCCTAGTTATGTCCTTATATTCATGATTTTGGTTATATTGTGCATCAATCATGATAGATTTCATGCTCTTCATGTTTTATAAACTTATTTTAATCTTATGCTAATTTCATGCCAAAATCATATAGTATTGTATTAAAGTTATTTTCATATGATTTATGGAACTTGTTACATTGATGTTTGATTGTTATTTTTACACGACACACTCTCATCATCGGTCTTTCTTAAGTACATAGTGCGTATTCCGGTACGTGGCTATTAGTTACACTTTACACTTATAGGCATACCTTCTTGGACTTGTGATCATCTCCGTCAGATATTCCTTCTATCGGACTAGGTGATCATGTTTCAAGGCCCCCGTAAGTCTTCGTGTGCCTTGGAGTCCCACTAGGACGCCGAGCTGGTTGTACCCTTAAAACCCAATGGTCTAGATAGCACTTGAGTTTTCTACATTCTGTCTTGATTGTGGCCATCCGGCGACTGCCCCCTTTAGGTTGCAGCCCTGGCGCGACCGTCTTCTTCCAGTCTGATCCTGGCGTTGACCTGTTCTTTTCCTGCGTCGACTCTGCCGTGATTGCAGTCTTGGCTCGACTGCTACTTCATGATAGCGGTCCTGGACCGACCACCATCTACTATCTGGTTGTGAAACCCGAGGCTTTAGCCAAGGGTTGAACCTACTCTAATCCTAGATAGTCTATTGATTATTTGGGAGCCAAAACCTTATTCAATAAGTTATTAATGAACTATGAAAATTAATGAATGTACCGTTATGCTGTCGAATTTCTCCCGTAGCATGACCTAGTCCTTAATTCGACCTTGAACTCTCACAAAATATTTTGGCTACATTCTTACCTTGATATGGTTGTCATGAACTTATTGTTTGAACTTTACATTATTGGCCTTCATTTATATTTCTCGTGGAAGTAGCTTGATTTATAACTTGAAGATGTAAGAGCGGGCACAGACAGTGTCCAAGGGCTCCACACTAGCCCCCTCGGCGGATGGCCAGAAACATACTGTAAACCATGGGGTATGATGAACACTAGCGTCGCATTGCATTCGGAGTACTTTTTTTATAAACGGGTGAAAGCCACAAGACTCATCATGAAATTATACATTCTCGTTACATGACTTTCTAGTGCATAGCCTATATGGCTTTGAAAAGTACATTATTGTTACATGCTAGTACATTCTCGTTACATGAATGGCCAGGCTTACATCTATATTTCAATCTTGCTTGATCATGTTCCCATATCTTGTTCATGCCTTGTTACTTTGGTTTTATTCGTATGATTTATCGCATTTTCCTCTATCTTACCTTCTACAGCAAAAACATTAATTACTTAAACTTACTTTCATGTTGATACGAAGATACCTACTAGGCAAGTGTGCTCATTCCCTACTTTTTTCCAATCTTTTCAAGAAACTCTAGCAGATCCGATTCGGATTACCCGAGTGACGGATCCGAGGGTTAGAGCGAGTGAAGATCAAGAGATTCTCTAGATAGATTAAGAGTCATGAGTCATGTTGGAACCAGGTTCCTTCACTATAATAGGCAGTGAAGTTGATCATATTATATCATCTTTTATTTTATTGAGTGTGGACACACTTTTTATTCTAAGAGAATCTATTCGTTTATTGATCGGGTTAATTCGTTTATTTAGTGTGAGGGCGTGCCAGTCACCTAGGTGACGATCTATTGTGCGCTCGATCTGACTAATCAGGCGATTGTGGGTTCGAGTCCCACCGGGCATGCCAGACTTGTGGATGCACTAAAATTCGAAGAGAATCATTCGTTTATTGATCGGGGTTAATTGGTTTATTTAGTGTGAGGGCGTGCCAGTCACAAAGTGACGATTTATTGTGCGCTCGATCTGACTAATCAGACGATTGTGTAGTTCGTGTCGGGACCAAAACCCACCGCGCCATAAAGGCCACGACGTTATTTACATCCCCTCAGAGAGGGGAACACCCTTGATTAATCGCCAGGAAAAGGGGCCTCATGGCCAGAAAATTAATTGCATGAAAAACCTATTAAGAAATATTGAAGTCCTCGTACGAGGGTGTGAAGAAAGTATCTGAGCTCGTATCGGTCATCTGTTGACCATTTAATGTTCGGACGAATGTCCGTCTTGAGAATAGAGTAATCGTCGCGGGAAGACTGGAACATGTGTATGTCGGGATACGACAAGTTTATTGTTCAAAGGAATGGGAAACGTTCAATTAAATCCCGGTTAGAGCAATCAGAAACTGATGAGTTTGTCGGCCTGGTGCAAGATCAAGCTACGACCATACTGCGGTGGGCCCCCCCGCGGTCAAAGTCAGGCTCGTGTGGGCATCGTCAATGTTTCCGGTGCCAAGGGGGCAACGGGAGGATGTTTTGGGACCAATTCTGAGAACCAATATGCGTTCAAAGGGAGCGGGCTATAGGCCGAGGATATGGGTCAGGCAATGACCATGATCGGGGCGGACCCGAGGTCTAAGCATTGCCCACAGAGGCCTTATTGATATTCCCATGCAAAGGGTCCGGGGATGACGAGAGCCTTCTCGTTCCATTCAAATTTTGTCGGTCACTAATGGACAACTTTATGTTCCGACAAAGGTCCGTGTTTATAGCGTAAGAGACGGTGACAAATCGTGCAAATGTCTACCATGAGTGTGGCAGGTTTAATGCAAGTGCGGGATTAGATCCCGGTATATATGTCGGTCACTAACGGACCATTCATTATTCAGACGGGAGTCCGTATTTGAAGCATCGAAGACAACGACAAAGACATATGGATGTCTGTCGTAGGTACGACAAGTTTCATGTGGGTGCGGGATTGGATCTCGGTATATATGTCGGTCACTAACGGACCATTCATTGTTCGGACGAGAGTCCGCATTTGAGGCATCGAAGACGATGACAAAGCCGTATGGACGTCTGCCGTAGATACGACAAGTTTAATGTGGATGCGGGATTGGATCCCGATGGAGGTGGGTCAAGCTGATGAACTATCAGCCCGAGATGGTTTTGGACTATGGCCATAACGGGGTTCCCGAGGTCCACGTCCGATGCCATAGGGCATCGTTGCTTTTCTCTTCACGCACAGTCCGGGGAAGCGGATAGTTAAATGTGAAACCCGAACTCACCAGCGTGCGCCCTCGCACGGGGATCGACCTACGCGGTCAGGTCGCGGGGGTCAAGGGGGTAGCGCCCCTTGCGGGGGTTTCTGGGGACGGAGCCCTCGAAAGGAAATTATATTTTATTTCATTGTTTGGTTAATTATATTTTTTGGAAGGCATGCCGATTTAGGTGGAACAAAGGGGGGTGCCGATTTAGGTGGAACAAAGGGGTGCGTCGGTTTAGCCCATGGGGAGGCGCGTCGGGTTAAAGATAGGCTGGGGGGCGCGCCAGTTTTGGATGTGAGAAAAGGGGTGGAGAGGTATTTTAGTGAGAGGGTTTAATCCAGCGCGCAGGGGGGCGCGCCAGTTTGTAGCCAAAAAGGGTAAAAGTGTTTATGCGTGTGGGGCTAAAACGGCACGGGGGGGTACCACACCGGATAAGTGCGCGCCGGATTAGGAGCACATCGGATTGGGATGTTTTGTTCTTTTCAAAGGCTTGCAGATTAACAGATGGTTAGGCTGTTTGTTCACCTAGCAAAAATAGATGGATTTGAAGATTTCAAAGTGTTTTATTCATCTGTTAAGATCAAAGTTTGGGTTGTTTGTTCAAAGGGGCTCAGGAACTCCAAAGTTCAGTTCATGATCTTAGAGAGCTTAGTTCGTTCTTATTGTTCACAGTTCTGGTAAAAATTGGGCAGCATCTCCCCCATACCGAGATTTGCTGGGGCGAATGGGGGATCGTCAAACGGAATACTTCGAGATGACCTCCAATATTCGGAGTGGCCTAACGGCAGTCTGGTGTGCCATAGTTGAACGCATAAGCCCCGAGGACTAGCCTTCAAGGGGTTCTAGCAGTTCATGGGTAGTACCTGTACGAGAGCTCCGACGGGATAGATATTCGCCTTGGGAGGCTATGAATGTTCATCTCTCACATGGGTTCCCTCGAAGACCATGCCACAGAGAGGTAGGCTTCAAAGGGCCCTGGATGAGTAGAAGATAAAGAGAGGGGGAAGGAAAAGGCTAACGGAAACGAACAATATATGTATAGTGCAAAAGCCTTTCTTTCTATTCATCCACGAAGGAAGGGAGACAAAATTACAGAAGGGGGGGTTTACCCAGAGCAGGAGGATACATCGGAGAAAGAAAAAGAATACATCGGTGGGGGAAGGGGGGACAGAGCACAAGCTCCCCCCCTCCGAACTCACCTCTCTTCTCTCACGCTCAATCTCTCTTTTTCTTCACCTAACAGGCGCAGGGACGAGGCTTCTTCTTTTTCTTCTAAGGGAGCTCCCATCTGAACCAAACTCTCCCTCCTCCTCTTGTCGTCTCCCCTTTTCTCTCTTCTTCCACCCACCTATATATAGGACGGGTTGCGTTTCTTGTAGAAATGGCCAGTGGGGGAGAATTCTCGCAACCTCTGCCTTGTTTGTAGCAATGCCGGAGGTTGACTCGCTGTGCTGCTGGTTAGAGGAGTACACTAGCATTCGTTCGAAGACGGGACATTCACGGATTTGCTAGGTGCTTCCACCATCGATGCGTGCCTTCGCCGCTATGCTGTCGAATGGATGTGGAGACAGAGGTTCGAGCATTAAATGTTCTCTGCGCACCACATGATGCAAAATAGAGCACCGGTTGGCGGATGGGATGGCAGCTTGGTTAAAACGGCGTGGAGTTGTGAGCACCGGATTAGCAGCACACAAGGGGGCGCGCCGGTTTAAGGCTTGTTGGAGGGGCGCGCCGGTTTAAGGCTTGTTGGAGGGGCGCGCTGGTTTAAGGCCCAAGCAAGGGCGCACCGGTTTAAGCGCAGGTCGCGCCGGTTTAGACTTTGTCTCGACTTCGCGGCTATTCGGACGGATGCTTGGCCTCCCGTGTTGCTTTAGTTGTAATGCACCGCCTCCAGGGTGTTTAGTTCAGGACCTCTGAATCCCAATTCGAAACTTTGAGCGATCTCTAGCACGTGCTAAACATGTGTTCGAATTCTTGAGTTTCTTTTAATTCGACCTTTGGCAATGCTGACTGGAGAGCCGAGGCCATCTCTTCTGCTCGAAGGGCTTCTTTGTTGGGTGGCGGAGCACCGGGTAGGTATTCGTCCTACTTGGAGGAGGCATAGGGTTTATTCGGCCTTTCTGTCTTCGACTCGCTCTCGAGTACTGAGACGTAAGTGCCGTATAATCATCATCATCATTTTTTGAGGTCCACATTGAGTTTGGTTAGTCACTATGTCAAGAGAGTCAAGTGTCAATGTACTTTTGATTATGATTTAATAAAGTTGGAGTTTGATTAAATATTGTGCATTCCTCTTTTATGTGTGAATGTTTAACGCTCTGATTGTCATTCTCACTTGAGGCTTTATTTGCCAGCTGTTTACGTTCCTGACTTCCTTCCACTGCTTATCTCGGGGCGTGACAATTAAAGGGTGTTACACCCCCGGAGGGAGAAGTGATGCATACATCGTGCTCGATCAACAAATCTTGCACAAACAATGAAGCAAAATATGAGGCATTGATTATTGGCCTTCAGATCGCTCTTCATATGGAGATTCAGATGCTGCAGGTATTCGGCGATTCGATGTTGATTGTCAAGTAGATAGAAGGACAGTTTGATGTCCGAAAGCCTGAATTGATCCCTTATTGCAAGAAGGCAAAGAAGCTCATGGGCCGATTCTACTTCATCGAGATAGGCCATGTCGGCCGAAGTCAAAATGCATAAGCAGATGTACTAGCAAAATTAGCAAGCTCACTGGCGGTCCCGCCAGATGAATCTCTTAATATAACAATTATAAACAGGCGCCAGGTTCCTAGCATGATAGGAGCCAGGTAAAGAAGAATATGAAGCTACAACAGCATAAGCAATTAGCTCTCCTGACTGGAGAGAGCCCTTGATGCAATGGTTCAAACACCAACAACTGCCCAAGCAAAGGGAAGAAAAGATCAAATTGATCAGAATGAAAGACTCTTACGAAGTCAGGAATAGAACCTTGTTCCGGATTATGGCAGATGTCAGAAGAAGGGTGCTCCTTCGATGCCTATCTATGGAGGTGGCCTGGATAGTCATGAAGGAGGTTCATGTCGGATCAGCTGGCGCCCATCAAGCTGGGCCAAAAATGAAGATTGAAATCAAGAAATTGGGATATTACTGGCCAACAATGTTCGATGACTGCTGCAAATATGCCAAGTCATGTCATAAATGCCAGGAACATGCTACGGTCCCGAGAAGACCCCCGTTACAACTACACCCAACAACGCCCAGTTGGCCGTTTGCCCAATGGAGCACCGATGTTGTAGGCCTGCTGCATGCGTCTTCATCAGGGTGCAGATACATCTTAGTAGCGATAGATTATTTCTTCGGCTGGGCGGAGGCTGTGGCTCTAAGGGAAATGACTGGAGAAATCATGGTTAAATTTGTCAGTTGAAACATTATATTATTGATTTGGCATGCCCGATCGAATCATCTCCGATAACGTAAGTCACTTCTAGAACCAGAAGGTCTACAAACTGGCCGATAAATTCAAGATTCATTAGAGGACATCCACTCCGTATAACCCACAAGCAAACGGGTTAGCGGAAGACTTCAATAAAACCCTCTGCACACTTCTTGCCAAGACAATCAGCTCTAACAAGAAGGATTGAGAAGACAGTATGTATGAAGCACTGTGGGCGTACCACACCATCTACAAGACCCCGACTGGTTGCTCACCTTTTTCGCTACTGTACGGCTCGGAAGCGATCTTCCCGATAGAGCTGGAGATACCATTTTTTTTTATCAAAAACCTTTCCTAGGTGCATTAGAGGACCAATGCACAGCTAGGAGGTGAAATTTTATTCATATAGATGAGTCTAAAGAATTACATTGTGCGGATGCTAGGCATTCCTAGCTTGTCCAAATGGGCAGCGCCTCTAATAATACTTGGAAGCTGCTGCTGGGAGGAAAAATAAAAGTTACATTTGTTTGTGCAAGCTAGATTGGCCAGAGAATCTGCCACCTTATTTGCCTCACGAAAGATATGAGTTATGGTATCATTAGCTGAGAGAAGGGCCCGAATTTTCCTCACATACTTCAGTATCTTTCAGGGACAAGGAATCTTGTGATTAATAACTTGGACCAGAATTTGGGAATCACATTCAATGTTGCTCGGATGTGAAGTGATGGTTCTCAGGTATTTTAGACCATCCTTTAGAGCTCTAGCTTCTGCCATCATGCTGCTAGCTTGAGCATAAAAATGGGAAAAGGCCAAGATGATTGACCCATGAGAGTCCCTGATAACTCCACCCCCACCCGAAACCTGAGCAAGCTTGGAAGCACCGTCCGTGTTCAGTTTAATGTAAGGCCAAGGAGGAAATTGCCATTTGATAAGTTTCATCTTTGGATTGTTGTTCCTGATGGACTGAATACCACATGCAGCTAAGACTGTTTTCCTTTCATGTTTATCTTCCAGAAGCTTTAACAGTGCAAGTGATTGCTTTACCTGGGAGAGAATTTTTTGGATCATGTTCTGAACTTTTGGAGGCTTGCCCTCATGGATCACGATCCAGCACGAATTGGTCAAAGATGGCCAAACCAATATCGAAAGAAGACTGAAGGAGCTCTCCGATTTGGAAGGACAGCGGCTCAAAGCCCAGCAGAACATATAGGTCTATCAGGCCCGTATGGCCCACACCTTCGATAAGCTCATCAAAGAGCGAGAATTCAAGAAAGGAGACCTAGTCATGGTCAAACGAAAAGAAGTTATGGCGGCCAATCCCAAGGGCAAATTGAATAAAAATTGGATAGGACCTTATGTGGTCCAAAAAGTTTATTAAGGCGTTGCTTATGTCATCTTACACAATCGGGGGGGGGGGGGGGGGGAAGTTCAGTTTCCACCCCTCAACGGGAAACACCTGAAGCTATACCATGCACCGCTCCCTCAGTTTGGCGATCAACTGAAACCGATATCCCTCAACGACCAAACTTGTACTTCAGAACTCTTCTAATGAGTTGCCATGTACATATACCGACTTTTGGGTCCCACTAGAAGTAGATACTTAGTCGTTGGCATCCATGCCAACAGATATTCAAAGATATTCAAAGATATGCAAGATATTCAACCTGCGGCATCCAGGCCGACAGATATTCAAAGATATTCCAGATATTCAACCATCGGCATTCTGGCCGAAAGATATTCAAATCCCCAACATTCCAACCGATAGATATCGAACCTTTTAACTCGGCACCCATGGCCTTCCGGGGTCTTTGCCGAGGGGTACGACCTAGACCTTTCATCTAAGTCGGAGAAACCCGAACTCCTTGCGTCGGTGCGATCTCAGTACCGATGAACAAGTGAACATGGCACCCATGGCCTTCCAGGGTCTTTGTTGAGGGGTACAACCTAGACCTTTCGTCTAAGTCAGAGAAACCCAAACTCTTTGCATCGGTGCGATCCCAGTACTGATGAACCACTTAACACGGCACCCATGACCTTCCGGGGTCTTTACCGAGGGGTACGACCTAGACCTTTCTGTTGTGCCCCTTAGGCACAAGCATGTGCTATGTTGCTTTGATGATAGCAATGCTATTTGGTTTTGATGATAGCAAGACAGTGAGTGCATTTGAGTGCATTTGATATTATATTTTGATGATTGCAATAAACAAAGTGCATTTCTGTGCATTCTTATCCTTGAGCATTCTGCATATGATAGCAACATGAATGATGATGTTTAGCATTGATGGCATTTGTTCTTTATATATCTGAATTGCATTTTGTCAGATATCATGTCTCTGCATGTATCTGCATAGTCTGAATGTCTCTGCATGTATCTGCATAGTCTAAATAGCATTAAGTGCTAGTCTCTACATTAGAAGTGTGCATCATTTGCATTCAAGCCTTGAAGTCTGTACATCATGTTCATTCAGTTCACTTCAAGTCTGTCAGCCGTGTGCATTGGATTCCAAGTCTATACAGCCTCTGTGTGTTCTTTGCATTCCATTCACTGCTGTTTACATTTCTCATATGTCATGGGTCGACACATCCTCTGATGGGTCGACTCCTTCAGCAGTCATGCTTAAGAACTCAAGTCTATACACTGGAATCTCTTCCAATTGATTGAGTCTATACATCGTCCATGATAGATAGAGTCCACACATTGTCTTAGGCTAAGTGTGTTCAGAGTCAGTCTCATGCATATCTTAGGCTAAGTGTGTACAGCGTCAGTCGCATACATTGTATTAGGCTAAGTGTATATAACGTCTCATTCATGCATTGTTAATGAAGTCTGTACATCAGTCTTCATATTCTAAGTCTGTACAGCCGTGTCATATGCTCCTAAGTCTATACATTCGAGCGTCTCATGCAAGTCTATGCATTACTGTTCATGCATCAGTCTTCATAAGTCTGTACATTGGACTGTCTCTTTCAGCGTCTCATGGCATGAAGTATGTACACTCGATTTGCCTTTGATTCGGTCAAGTGTGTACATTCCTTCACTGTAGCTTTCACATATCCAAGTCTAAACATCGTGAAAGTCTATACATTCATCACTGACCTTCGTTCAAGGCAAAGTCTAAACATTGGGGTCTTTCCCTACGTTTCTTAAGTGAAGTCTGTACATTCGTTTCTGAAGCCTGAAGTCTATACAGTCCAGCCTATTCCTACATTCAAGGCTTCAGCTACACTCTAAGTCTGTACAGCCACTCCTTGAGCATCAAGTCTATACATTGGCCGCTGTTCTTCAAAGTCTGTACACTGGGCTTTCACATGAAGTCTGTACATCCGTTTGTTCATCAAGTCTGTACAGCCGTTCACTGTTGAAGTCTATACACTAGTCGGTGGAAAGTCTGTACACTGGCTTCTGTCTTCAAAGTCTATACAGCGGCTGTCTTCACATTTGAAGTCTGTACACCGACTCGCTTCATGTCCCTAAAGTATGTACATCCACAGTGGAATTTGAAGTCTGTACACTGACTCGTTTCAATTCCTCAGAGTCTGTACATCCACAGTGAAATCCAAAGTCTGCACATTGGTCTTCACATCGAAAGCCTATACATTGCTGGATGATCAAGTCTGTACATTGGGGGGCTTTTCCTACGCTTGGCCAAGTCTATACACTCATACCTTTCCCTACGTTTTGCTGGCCAAGTCTATACATCGCTGAGTCTGTACATTGCTTACAGCTCACACGTTCAAAGCCTAAAGTATGTACATCGGCTTCACTCATTCAAGTCTGTACATCCACAGTGGAACTTCGAAGTCTGTACACTGCTTGAGCCTCAACAAGTATGTACAGCGAGTCCCTTCTCATCTGAAGTCTGAACATTGCTTTACACTCTAGCAACTACATACACTGCTTCAGATCTGATTCATAATGTCTATATATTGGTTCTCACACTTATTCCTTGTGCTGCTTCATGCATAAAGTCTATACACTGGGTTTGATGCAAAGTCTATACATCAACTGGCAGTCTTCAGCTAAGTGTATTCTTTGCTTCATAACATGAAGTATATACATTGCATGATCTTTTAATCAAGTCCATACAGTGAGCAAGTACATGCATTGTCAGCCTGTCGAGTGAAGAGTCTACACATTGGTTGTTCACAAGTCCCTATAGTTCAAAGTCTGTACACTGCATTCTAATTCAGCGAAGTCTCTTCATTGCATATAAGCATCAAAGTCTGTACAGTGGGCAAGTGTGTACATCCACCAGTGAACACATCAAGTCTATACACCGCATGTGTTCATCTGATTTTCATGAAGTCTATACACCGCGTGTGTTCAGCTGTGTTTCATGAAGTCTATACATCGCTTGCCTTCATCTGATCATCATGAAGTCTATACAGCGCCTGCCTTCATCTGAGTATTATGAAGTCTATACATCGCCTGTTTTTCATCTAAGTATCATAAAGTCTGTACAATGCTTTAGCCTTTACGTTCACTAAGTCTATACAATGCTCTGCATTCTTCAGAGACTGTACAGGGTTTAGACTTAAACTGATAGCTTAATCCGATACTCTTGTCTGTCTGACAGGGACTGAAGAGGCTAATGAAGGGCACGTGATCCGAGGTGCCTGGCTCGTGATCCAAGGATGGACGAGATACCAGGATGCTGACACGTGGCCAAATGTTTGGGCAGGAGCTGTGGAAGCCACACGCACCCTAGCTGCTGCTGGTGCTGCTATATATATGTGTCTTCATCCTATGTAGAAGAAGGCAAATGAGTGATCGTGATCAAAGCCTGGGAGCAGAAGAAGAGAAGAAAAAGCAGAGAGCAGAAGCTGAGAGAAGAAAAAGAGAAAAAGAAGAGAGAGCTTCTACGATCCAGCAGAAGAAAAGAGAAAGAGAAAGAGAGAGAGTGAAGAAAGAGAGTGAGATCGAGGGAGATCTGTTCTTGATGGACCGTGGATCAAATCCAGGCCATCCAGCTCTTTAAGAGCCACATTGTGCTTCATTGCTTACAGCTTTCCGATTGCTGTCTTGTTCTATTTTTTGTTTTCTATTTTACATCTTTGTTCAAGCTGTCAGTCAGCGGATTGCAGAGGTGCTGCCTCTGGACGGCTAAGCTGTATTGCCCAGCGGTTTGCAGTGGAGGATTCCACTGGACAGCAAGCTGTGTTGCTCAGCGGATGTATGGCAAGCTGTGATGCCCAGCTGTTCAAGCTGTGAGTCAGCGGAATCCACACTCGGTTTGAGTGTGGGGTGGATGTAGGTCTGCTGGACCGAACCACCTAAAAACCCATTGTGTAGTGGTTTGAATTCTTGTGTGGTTGGCGCTAGATGAATGCTTAGGGGCGCTTTGGTTTGATGTTCTATAAGTGTTCATCTATTTGCTGCACACACTATATGGTTGACTGTGGTTTGATCTCTTTTATCTGATTCGCTAGATGAATGCTTTAAGGCACAAGCTCCTTTGATTTGATTCAGTCTAATGTTTAGAGTTGCTTAGGTTCGCTCTATATATCTGCAATAGTTTTTAATTCCGCATCTCTGATTGCTTTTGATTTTAATTGGGCGAAATTTTTATAGGCCATATTCATTCACCCCCCCTCTGAATACTTGCACCGAACCCAACACTTTCATCATGTAGGTATTTGATGAAGTTGAAGTCGTATGTGCGTAACAAAGCGTCTCCAGAAGGATGCATTGCTAAGGGCTACATAGCTGAGGAAACCTTAACATTTACATCAAGATACCTTCATGACGATGTAGAGACATGGCTAAATAGGCCAATTAGAAATGCAGAAAGCCATACTCTTCCAACAGAGGATGGTTGGGAAATATTTTTAGAAGTAGAACATCCATTAGGGGTTGGTGTTGGTGTTAATTTACATCAAGAAGAGTTGAGGCAAGCCCATCGATACGTGTTGTTTAATTGTGATTCAATTGCACCGTATATAATTAAGTAAATAAGCCATTGTTTTACCCCACATATCTAATTAAAGTTCATTAGTTAATGTTAGTTATGACCTACAGTAAACACTTTGATGAGGTTAAGAAAAAATTTCCTCACTTAAGCGAGATGGAGATTGAACAACTCCATACGTCTGAATTTCCAAGTTGGTTTTCCAAGCATGTAAGTGACTTTAACTTTTTTCTCCCATAAATAATACCTACTTATGAAGAGTATTGTAACTACAATATATTCTTAGACTATTATATGTACACAAATTGCAAGAACAATGTTAAGAAGCCATATCATCTAATATCCGGTGGTTGAAACATGGCCCAATACCTATGGTGAAGAAATATGATGCATGCATCATCAATGGTTTCCACTTTTTCACACAAGAGGTTGAATCTCGTCCGGTGACACAAAATATTGGGGTGGTATTGCTGCTCAAACGCCAAGTTTTGCAAGTGCAAAGGACAAAAAACCCATTCATGGTGAATTGATTTATTATGAGTTCATCAATGATATTGTAGAATTGAATTATTATAGAGAGATGAGAATTTTGCTCTTCAAGTGTGATTGGATTGGTGTTAATCGGGGCATTAAATGTGAAAGAAACTTTACCCTTGTCAATCCCACTTGTAGATTGAAAACTACAAAGCCTTTTTATCTTAGCCTCTCAAGTAAAGCAAGTATGGTATGTTGAAGATCCAAAAGAGAGCGGTTGGTATGTTGTCCGGAAGACAAAGCCAAGAGACTTCTTTGACGTGCAAGATGACAACAAAGAAGATGAAGGAGAGCTCTTAGACATTGAGCCAATGCACAATGTTGGGGGTGATAGTGATAGTGATGGCTACGATGTACAACATCAGTGGGAAAGAGATAACATTGAAGGGATAGAAGTTCCAACTTAGAATGTATTTGTATTGTTCACTAAAAATATTATTTTTGATTTCTTTAATTTTCTTATTTTAGTTGACATACATATATTATTTACCCATGCAATGCAAAAGTGGCATTTCCTTATCACCTAGGCTGAGAATTCAGTGTTTTTTACCTTAACCTAGTTTCTCAGAAACTATTTTTGTGAATTCATGAGGGTGATATTTTGTTGATTTTTGGGAGTAATTTAGGAATGGGATATTAAATGGTGAAAATAGTGACATGGGCTTCGGAGGTAATTCATGACACTGTAGGTGATTTATCATATATTATTTACCTATGTAATCCAGTTGTTTGATTTCTTGTAGTAGTGGCATTCATTATCTCACTGTTGGCTTCATCTATAAACATTTCTCCATGGCTTTACGCATATGTATTCTATTCTGAGGAAAGGTTTGATACTTGTGATGTTTCATATTTATTTTGGACAAATATGGTCTTGTAATGTTTGCTGAAACATGCTAATATCTATTAGTCTTCTTTACATTGAGCATTTATTTTGGACGCCTTTGTTAATATCTATTATGTGATTACAGTGGGATCTTATGTCCTCCGAGCTACACTGGAGATTAGGCATTAGTAACAAGGTAGGTCCCAACTGTCATCAACTACTTATTAAACCAGATATTAATGTTATTCTTTTATCTTTCTCATTCTATATGGCCCTCTTTCATTGACAGCCAGCATAACTACTAAGCGGTAGCGACTGCCTGTGCACACAGTCATGTAAGACCATAAGTTCTTTCATTTGAACTGTTCTGCCATACCAATGTGAATTGGTTTACCTATATAACTTAAATGTGCATGCAGGGCTAGGAAAAACAAAAAGATGTTGAGGTTCAAGGAACCTGTTAATGGAATTCCCAATGAAGGAATGTGGGGCCCTAGTGTGGGGTCGGGGGTGCAAACACGAAGGTTGAAAAAACTTGGTGAAGTATACACCAAGTCAACATCTCAAGATAAGCTTGATACTGACGTGTTTCAGGCCCATGCAGAGTGAGTCTTCACACTCATTGTCTAAATGTTAGGTGATTTCTACTAAACTATTCACTTTTTATAACCTTTTTCAGGCGATTGTGGGAGGAGACACCGAATGAGAGGAAGTCAAATTGTACATATGTAGATTGTCTATGGTTTAGTATCTTCCTAGATGGTTCATCTGAGAAGGTGATGCTTTGGCTGAAGCCAAAAAAATTATTTTCAATGGCATACATATTCATTCCAATTGTATGTTGGTAAGTGATATCTTCATCTTTTGTAATATAGCTGGTACTAAATTTGGGAGTATATTATCCTAATATGATTCATATAGGTGTTGACACCCGTTTTATGCCGATAAGTTGAGTCATTCCTCTTACTCCCATCTGTTGATGCCTCGAGTTGTCCCTCACTCGCTGGACGTTTTCTGGTAAATCTTGGGCCAGTTTTATGTATAACCTCCCTCCTTAGTTGAGTCCGTATCAATTCAGGGCTTAATGGGCCTTGGTTTTTGGTTAATTGAACATGTTTATGAAAATCAAGTGTCCAGAAGCATGTACGGTTCACCCTCATCCGTTCAACACTGGGGTGGTTAGATATAGACCGTTCATACATTTATGGTTGATTTCTGATGATTTTTTGAATTTTCACCGACAAGATTTTGTGCGGCCCTCTCCTAGCCGTTCAACGTGATGGACGGACTAAGAGTGACCGCACATATCTCATAGTCCTGCGCTCGATGGTTTTCTTAGATAATTATCCAAATAATTGAATTATCACCGACAAGGATAGAACGGTGGGTCCTTGGCCGCTCTACTTTTGGACGGTCTTATCTGAGCCGTTCATCTATGAGAGTCCAACGGTGAACGTTTCGGTCAGTTCAAGGGATAATCTGGATTATTTCAGATTTATTTTAAATTTCCACCGACAGGGTTGGACGGTCTAGACATGGCCGCACATCCCGTTGAGCGGTCTATCATAAGACCGCTATTCTGTTTGATTCCTGAATTTCAACTAATTTTATCCCTTTTATCCGTGGTTTTATCCCCAACTTCTTTCATCATTTTCTCCATGGATAATCAACCATTTTAAGTGCCGTTTCGACTGGATAAAAGATGATTCATTTATCTACGATTGTTGTTTGATAATCACGACCTAAAAATGACTCTAAACCCTGATTTCGGGGCTGACTTTCTAGGCTCTATAAATAGACCCTAAAGGCCAAGCTTGAAAAAGGGGGAGATTTTTGGTCGACGGCGAAGCCCTGCCACATTCTTGAGCGACCTAGCACCAAGGAGGGAGGCTTTCTACGTCCATACAAGCCTCCGGTTCAGGGAATAGTCGATGTTTTGAGTCCTTTGTGTTTTATAGCTTTCATCACTGTTCATTGCATGCATTGCTTTCTCCCTACGCTCTTCTTCACCTTCATCATCATGCACACATCTACCCACATTTTTGACACCCTAGGGGTTTAAAACCCCCCAGGTATCCCCCTTTCCACTTACTTATGTTCATCTCTTACTATCTTGACATTTACTACACCATTCAGTTCTAATCTAGGTTGTTGCTTTGTTTCTTTACGTTGTTTTGCAGGTCAGCACTTCATCAGCACGAGGCCCATCCCCTCTGGCCGGCTGGAGAGGGTGGAGGTTGGACCCCTTTGCGACTTCTGGCCCGGTGGTCTCACGCGGTTCCCTTCTGTCCGTGCAAGGAGACGTGCGGTGCATCTTCGGCCGTTCTTCTTCGTCCGGCAGTCGTTACAGAGCCGTTCAACAGCCAGGAGCGCTTCCTCCCGCATCTTCTGCAGCACCCTTAGGCGGTCTATCATAAGACCGTTCGTCCTATAGGCGGTTCTTCATCAACCGCTCATCTTCCCAGTGCTGCAGCTAGGCGAGTGTCTCCCCTTCCTTTCCAAAGCACGGCGTGTTCATCACGTTCGGCGCTTTGGTGGCGATCAAGGTCATTTTCATTTTCTGTTCTCCTCTTACTATTTTTCACTTACTCATCGCATGTTGATTTATTCATAACACCATCTTCTTTTAAGTAAGAGGAGAAAATATATCTACAATAGGGACCATTGTAATCTACTCATTTTATGCATCTTTGACAAGAAATTTGGAGACCCAGCAGGCCCGTGCATGATACTTTTGGATTCTTTGCTAAATGCTAATCCTAAGAGAATGGAACCTGATATCCAATGGTATATGCTCCCTATTTCTTTTGTATATGTTTATTATATGTTGGTGGTCTGAATAATATTATTTTCTTTGCCCAGTTTTGTGTTAGGCATATTTCGGGCAGAGGGTAGACAAGAGTCTGATGTAGAGATATATTTCATTCCTATTTTTGTTCAAAAGGTTTGTGTTTATTTCATACTTTGTTGAACGTAACTTTTTCATCATAATTACTAAAGTAATGTTTTCTACTGCAGATATCTATTGGCATGTCCCACAACAAAGGAATGGTTCAGAATGTGGCGTGTTTGTTCTATGCACATGTGTCTGTTTTTGCAAAATGCTCCAATGCCCTTCAAGCTGGATGGTTATTCGTATTTTGTATGTGTTTTCAAAGCCAAGTTGACATTACTTTATGTTGATATTTTTCACTTATATGATATACGTTTCTCTCTTGGCATTTTCAGCTTCATGAGAGTTGGTTTACCTATGATCATATGGATGCATTTGAACATAAGCTTAGAGGCGTTAGCAGAGGTGGTAAGACAAAAGTTGGCAATGGAAATGCGAAAATGGAGGGAGGCCAGAAAAAGACTGCAGGTCAGCGGGTGATGGAGGCCAGAAAAAGGCTGACATCTTAGTGGAAGGGCAAGAAGTTGATGGAGGCTAGAAAAAGGCTGCAGGGGAGGAGGGTGATGTAGGCCAGAAAAGGGCTGAGATATTAGTGGAAGGGCAAGAAGTTGAGGGAGGCCAGAAAAAGGCTGAGATATTGGTGGAAGGGCAGGAAGTTGATGGAGGCCAGAAAGTTAAAGGAGTCTAGTAAGTTGAGATACTGTGGAAGGGTAGTCGAGAGATCAAGATATTGACACAATGGATTCCAAAGGAAGTGAGGGCATTGCTCATCGGAGAAAATGAGGATGTACCTCGTCCCATGATGTGCATGGCATGGATGATGGCAAGATGATTTGTGTTGAGTGGAATGACCTTGGCCAGCTAGTGGGTGCTGGGGGCCGTTCATTGAGAACTTTCTTGGGTACAATGGGAAGGAATGCGGAGAAGTTACCCATTTCTTACCCGAATTGGAAGAAAATGCCAAACTCCAATAAAGATGATGTTTGGGATGATATAAAGGTAATGTAAGGTCAAATTTAGTCCTTTTTTATTACGAAAAGTGAAAATGTGACTTCTGTTAATTTTGTATCTATTATTGTATTCACTGCATGAAATGATTAATTATTTCCATTTGTCTTGTAGCGAAAGTATGACATTGATGAATCACGGAGGACGTGGGTCATGAAAGATCTATCGTTGAAGTGGAAATACTTCAAATACACTATCCAGAGGCAATTTTTCAATCCAAAGTTGATAGCGAGCTAGCAAAAGGCTCCAGATGCGAAAATAATTAGCCTACAATAATGGAAAGAGGTAGTGAAAGTTTGGAGTGGAGAAGAATGGCAGGTAAATCATTGTCTACTGGCCCTTATTGTTTTTCCTGTCTGATTTCATATCTATTATTATTTCATTATCTGACTAATTTATTATAACTTTAATGTAGAAAAAAAGTGTGACAAATAAAGTGAATAAGGGCAAACAAAAGTGGTTCCATTGTGCTGGCATAAGGACAATGGCAGACATCTGCAAATGGAGGTTATATAATAATTTAGTTTTCAATTTCTTCCTTTTGGTTGCATCTAACAAGTCTACTGATTCCTTTTTTTGATTCATTAGTACGATAAGACAGGGACTATTTGGGATCACTCAGATTTGTTCGTAATTACGCATGTGTGCAAAGATGGAAAGCCTGTCAATGAAGAATGCGTTGCTGTCATAGTAAGTTTTTTAACGGAAAATGTTGATACATCAAATAAGTCAGCAGGTCCGTGTCACAAAAATGAGCTTTGATCAAAACATGGCAGGAAAAATTGAAGGATAAAAAGCAGTCTGAAGGTGATGCAAGCTCAACCGGTCCCCGTCCAGTTGCAGTTAGAGGCGATGCATACGCTCAGGTTCTTGGTGAGGATAGATCTAACAGTGTTCATGGTGTAGGGACAAGGCCGACTCCCTCTACTTTGTGGGGGACATGTCATAATTTGCAGGCCGAGAACAACCAAATGAAAAATCGAGTGAAGGAATTGGAAGCCATGTTGGCCAAGGTTGAGAAGTCATTTGTACAGGTGGGTGCAATCACATTTAAGAATGCCATTTAAATCTATGCAAGAGTTCATGGTATGTATATGATAACCAAGGAGGGGATGGAGCTACGGTTCGTAATGTGGAATCACCGGCATGTTCATCAATAGCGAGTAAGGAAATAGTAACAGACCAGGTAACAATTCGTATTTGTGCAAAAAATCTTTCAATTAAAAATTGACCAGCGATCACACCCAGTGGGTGCATCAAGATTATATGAATACATTTGCTATGAAAATGAGCACCAAATTGTCTCTACCAAAGTTGTTATCCTAAGCCCTTAGGCTGTATATTTCTTCCTACACTCATATTCTTTATGGCAGATTTTATGACAAGTAGAATAGACTGTTGGTGCATTTTGAGACATTCGGACATGTATTCGCATTGGACATGCATTCCTGGCTTGGTAGATTGAGAAAGCCAAAAAAAAGGCATAACATGCAGGAGAGTGAGGGAAAGAAAATTGAAAGAAAGATCATGTACATCTTTAGCATGGACAGATTTGAAATAATTGTCTTAGAAGATGAGATGGTCACCATTGAGCATGTCTAATTGGCTATCACATGAAACAAGAAAACCCTTAGATGAATCTCCCAAATTCGCAATAGTAGTTTATATACCCAAGAGAGAGGCCAAAAGACAATGATGCCCCTTCTAGAATGGTCTAAGAGTCACTCCACAAGGTTAGAAACGAAGTGGGGGCAATTTGGTAAAGTTCTCAAGCCTTAAAAATGGGTTAGAAATAATTTTACGAACCCCGTCCAGAAGGGGTCGACCCCTGAGCAATCTTTGCTCGTGACATGTCCAAACAGAAGCATGGACAGTGGGGGTCAACCCTGTGCAGTTTTCTGCATAGGCCACTCAAACAGAATGCATGACAATGGGGGTCGACCCTATGGGTCAACCCATGCAGTTTCAACCCCACTAACACCTCCAGCCAGCCCTAGATCCAGTGAGGGTCGACCCTATGGGTCGACCCCTGCACACCCTATTTTCCTTCAACTTCAGACAGACCCACACCCAGTGAGGGTCGACCCCTGCCTATTTGGGTCAAGAACCAACATAACCCCTGCAAAAACACAAGAAATACAAAATTAATATAAGTATCAAAATCAAGGTATGGAACAAAATCACACAAGAATAACATTTTGTAATCATCAAAATCCCACACTAAATAAAGAATAACTTCCCTTCCTTACATTTGGCTGCATCTGTCCCTATCTCTTAATTAAAGATTGTCTTCTTCTAGTCATGTACATTAAGAGCACCCTTTTGTAAGAAAATATAAACGCATCCCAACTCTTTCAAAGAATCTACTCAGATAAAAAAATTCTTTAAGAAAGCTCCTGAGTAACCTTAAAAGAACAAAGTAGATAATGTAATGAAGTTAGATGAGTCATTGAATCCCAAATTTTGAACTATCTCCTGAGATTGATTGGTATGATGAGAAACTACCATTGGGTTGTGGGAACTTCATGCTTGGGGGAGCATAAAATTCTGACAATGTCCGTATGTTCTCTCACTTAATGTCTTGGACGAAAGGTTCAAAAAGAAATTCTTACGTGATGTAACCAACCAGTGAGGTTTGGGCTCTCTTCAAAGGTTGGGATACCAAATGGAGACTTCATCTAGCTCTGCATTGGTAATATGAGTATGAAGTGTAGGTACAATGGGAGGCCATACCATGACTACAAACCATGACTCTTATCAAAGAATTAGAACGGTAAATGACTTCTACCAACTCATATTACCCCTCCCCAAACAATTCTATAAATCAGGTAACTGCCATTCAATACAGCACACACCTCATTGACCTAAGGATAGATATCATATTGTTGCTTTTTTTTCAACATGTATAGCATGTGCCAAGTGAGAAAACATTTCAACCCTATCATATGTTTCCTTAGCATCTCTTCAAGAACAAGGTCTAAATCTTCCACAACCAAAAGGAAGATATTTTTTGTCCCATTTGAAGCCTGTCCACAGTTCCCAGAGGAGATACAATGGGACAAAAAATATCTTCCTTTTGGTTGTGGAAGATTTAGACCTTGTTCTGGAAGAGATGCTAAGGAAACATATGATAGGGTTGAAATGTTTTCTCACTTGGTATAGGCTATACATGTTGCAAAAAAAGCAGCAGTATGATATCTATCCCCAGGTCAATGAGGTGTGGGCTGTATTGAATGGCAGTTATCCGATTTACAGAATTGTTTGGAGAGGGGTGAATATGAGTTGGTTCTGATTCTTTGATAAGAGTCATGGTTTTGAAAAAGGTGGATGGCTTTAGGGCTATCTTCAGGCCAAAAAGAAACAATGGAACTCCAATGACAATGGTTATATTCGAGGTTGAATTCTTGAAATTCTCTCATCATATTCCATCTGTTAGGCTAACTGAACAAAGAGGTGGTAAACTGCGAGGCTATTGGGAGCTTGATCCTACTTCAGTGCCAGGTATCCTTCTTTGTACAAGAACTGATTGACATTTTATATGTTTAATATGTGACGACCCAGGAGATCCGGATACCGATAAACCGATATCATCGATTTACCGATACCAAGAACTCGGGGAAGCCACCCAAGAGGCTGATGAGGCCCCGTAAGGGTTAGTGAGTGTTTGTCGAGGGGATGCATAATGAATAGAAATTACATGCTCAATATTAAATTAAAGCATTCATTTGAACTTTAAATGGAAGCAATTTATATATATCAGAGTGGTAAATTTATACAAGTAGTCCAGATCCATATATCACAAGTCCCACACTGTACAATGGTCAAAATAAAGAACTACACGGGACATACCCCGACCAAATGAAGGAAAAGGACAGACTGACCACTAACCGACCACTGACAGACCACTGCTGGCTCTAAGGTTTTTCACCAAAAGCGCGAGAGAATCCTGCAGCCGATTGCTCTGCCTCACCTGTAAAAGGAAGGGGTGAGTCTCACAGTAGAGACTCAGTAGGGTTCACAGAAATCCCTAACTCGCAACTAACTAAAGGAAAGCAGTAAAACATGCATAATGAAATAAACATGCATTAGCAGGATTAAATGCAATAGTAAAGATGTAAGCAAACTAAGCCATTCTATCACGGCTAGCTACAATGTCAATTTAATAAAAGCTGTAAAACTAACTAAACATTTTATAAAACAGCTAACCAATATGCCAATTTAATTCAAATGCAAGTACTCGAAATCTACCAATAGATAATAGCTCAATCATTTCCAAGTGACAAGAGTGAGAAGGAGAGGAGATCCACCAGAAGAAGAAACCAGAAATCATCCACTGATGGCTTACACTGCGTCTCAAGCATCTACGCAAGCCTGATCATAGCATGCAAGACGCGTAACAGCACCAGAAACAAGTAACTAGTCAGAGCAACACTCGCCAGTGTCAGTCCAAGTCTCTGATCACGTGTGCACACACCGGCTCATGCCTAGAGCTAGACCTCTAGCTAGTATTCCCCTCCGTAGGACGCTACGGTTGGACTGGGGCCCACGGAACTAGCTTAAAAATCGTGACATTGGGATACCCCGCCACCTCTCCCGGGTGGGATCAACACTGAAAGTCGTCGGGCTATGACTGGTGGTTCCATCACTAGGAAAGAGAATAAAGCTCTATTGGGATCTAAACACATGCCATAATCTATGATAACAATTAAATATGGCAATTTAACAAGATTAAATGCATAATTAACCGAGTATACTAAAATGGCCATATTCGATAATTCAATGTTTAAACAATTTGAACATGCTAAAATGGGAAATGGGAATTATTCCATAGCTAAATGCATAAACTATTGAACATGTTGAAATGGCAATTATTCCATAATTAAACGCATAATTTAAATGAACACGCATCATTATAGATCAAGCGATCGAACTAGGGCCACTATGGTTTTAGGCGGTCGAACGTCGAACCGCCGCATGCTACTCAATGGACTAACCGTGAATTTTTTTCCCCCATTCAAATTTAATTTATTTACGCGGTTTAATCGTCAGCTGCTCGGTTCAATAAAAGGTTTATAGCGAACAGTTATAAAATCTAAAATAAATTAAACATAGTCCTTACCAGAGAACCGGATCCACCGGAATCACAATCGGATCCTTTCCCGGTCGACTCAAATCGACGGGAATTATTATTTTGAACATGTTCCCTGCCAATCCATCATCTCCATATAACAATTTATAATCTATGAACTCAGCGACGATGGGCATGCTGTAGTTAATCTATGAACTCAGCGACGATGGGCATGCTCCTATTAATCTATGAACTCAGCGACGATGGGCATGCTATTAAAACATAAAGACGATGGGCATGCTATTAAAACATAAAGACAATGGGCATGCTTTGAAAACATAGAGACGATGGGCATGCTATTAAAACATAAAGACAATGGGCATGCTTTTGGAACGATTTAACGGGCTAGGGCGACGATCCCCCTACCTCATATGCAATGGAAACACCCGATCCGGCCGCATGCAAGCCGAGGGACGTCGCAGTTCGTCCTTTCCCGGTCGCCTCTCCACAGGATTAAGCCGAGGATACCGATTTCACCGTGAGGAGGGAAGAGAAAGAGCCACCGATGTCGCCGTAGGGTTCGCACCACCACGCCGGGGTCGGAGCCGACGAGGGTGCGACCGCGTTCTCCACTCTTGTAGGCTCGCCGGGGAGGCTCTGGCACCTCCACCGTGGCCTTCGGGTCGTCGGCGCACCTAGAAGAGAGAAGGAGGGAGAGAGGGTCGACGGTCTCGTCCGCCTCCGCACACCGTGAAAGGAGAAAAAGGGGGGCGAGAGAGGGGGAGGCCGGTCGTGGTCCTCCCCTTGCCCGGTCGCCGGCGAGGCCGCCGGCCGTCCTCCCCTTTCTTGGGCCGCCTAACACTGTCGAGAAGAGAAAGAGAGAGAGGGGGCTCGCGGCCGTCCATGGTGGAAGGGGGAGAAGCCGCCGCCGCTCGAGGTCACCGCCGAGGTGGTCACCACTGTTGTCCTCTGCCGTGGCCGGCCGGACGCCGTGCCGAGAAGACGAGCAGGGGGGAGGTCGATCGCGGGTTCCCCCCCCCCCCCTTGCGGTTTTCCTGTCTCACAGGTGAAAAAGAGGGGGGGAGAGGGATTGGGAAAGTGGGAGAGAGAGGGGAGATCGAAGGGGTTAAAAAAAGGGTTAAATTTTTTTTTGATTTTTAACTCCTATTTGTATTCTAGACCCTCATAGGAGCGAAATTGTGTATATGCCCCATTTATTTTCTAAAATGCTTATGTATATACACAAAGCCCATTAAACTAGGCCCAATAAAACCCTAGAAATAGCCAAAATTCAAGGAATTAATCCTATTCCATTACCGGTAAAGATCCGTTAAAGGACGGGTCTCACATAATATGTCTCTGTATCATGGTATGTGATGTAGGCTGGGAAGAAGTTAGTTGTGGACGGTAAAGTCCAATGACATGGCAGAGATTTTAACCAGTTAGTTTTTTTTTGGGTTTTGGGGATGATGTAATGTATTAAATGAACACTAGGGCTTCTAAAAATGCTGCTGAGCCATAACTTTCAGCCATAGGCCTAAGGACTGTGGAGACGTTGCAAATCATGTAAAGCCCACTCCTTTTTAAAATGGGGAATCTATCAATGGAAGCTACTAGTCATCCTGTACATTTTCAATCCTATGCCAATTTCTGCATGTCATATTATTGGCCCAGATAAGCGCACGGACAAGAAGGGGGGGTTGAATTGTCCCTTAAACTCGATGACAAATTTTATGACTAGTTTGCATAATTAAAGAGATTGATGAAAAAAATTGCTAAACAAGTAAACTTAGGTTCACTCAATCTTGCTGAGCTCACACGATCGTGTTGGGTAAAATAAAACACAAACAAGCAAACCACAGAACACGAGGAATTTTAAGGTGGTTCGGGACCATGACGGGCTCCCTACGTCCACCCCTCACCAAACCGATAAGGCTTCACTCGCTTCACAACGAAGCACACGGAGAAAATCTCCAACACACACGGAGACGACGTCTCCAACATGATCCGACTATAGATCAAAACACACACACACGAGCTGCAACAACCGTAGCACAATAAACCCACAACCGTACGCAGACGGTTCAACACACACAGATTCGAAGTTTAGAAAATCAAAGATATGTTCAATACAGGCTCAAAGACTGAATAGAAATCATCATGATATATGAAGAAAGGTTGGAGAAATGAAGCCTTGTATGTAAATGGCCTCGAGATGATCTTCTTTGAAGCTTCCAAGGTGAGGGGGTTGAACTTCAACAGATCCGAAGCTGCACGAACACGTTGCTACTGATTCAGCTTCTTGGGCACATGAAATCTTGATGGAGGTGGATGTAGCTTTGATCCCTTCACTTCAGAACGTTCCTGCAAGAAAAAAAACTCATGAAGCACTTCAGAAAATGCTCTTGTGAACACGTCACGTGGTGGACTGAGAGAGAGATGGGGTTTCTCCCTCTTAGTGAAAGAAATAAAATGACGAAAGAAACGCGTGCTTAAAAGGGGGGTGAAATAGAAAAAAGTGGAGAGTACAACCTGTAGCAGGAATACTGCAGACCTAGACTTACCGAACTCCGGTACGTGGCGGAGGTAGGGATCCGAAGGCCCTCTCGCGCGAACTAAACTCCTTTCCCAGTAGGCGTGGCCTAGCGTTCCGTGAGTAGTTTTTTATATACCGGATGCGAGCCTGGTACTCTACGTAGTAGAAATTGGCGGACACAAAAACACACGTAGACTCGGAATTTGGAACGGCATATCACTCCTCACATAGTTATAATAGCAAAAATATAACAGAGAGTAAACAGACCGCCGCAGGACATTGATCCTGCGGGGTTTTAACAATAATATAACAAAGTGCAGAAAGGAAGTGCTGAAAGTAAATGACCACGGTGGAATGACTCACCGCGACCGATTATAGTACAAACAGACCCGTGCGGGATTTAGCTATCCGCGGGTATTATAGACATAAAATAAAAATTACTACAAGCACGCGTTTGGTGGTGTGATCGCCAGGGACCGAGGGCCCCAAACTGGTTGATCGCTTTTGCCTTTGACGCGGGATAATATGGGCTCCTTCTTCCTCTTCGTTCGGCTGGCCGAAAAAGAGGGCTTTTGAGTTGGTTACCCTGCAAAATGAACAAACACAGAAAACTAAATCAGAAAAGTAATATGATATGATAGCAATTCATGGGATAAAACACTAATAACATGGATAACAGACTAAAAACATAATAAAATAACAAGAGTAAGGAACGAAGCCGCTGATGGCGATGCAAGCACGGGGGCGAGCGAGCGGAGGGACGAAACGGCTTCCCCGTGTACAGGAACACGTGGGAGAGATAATTGGGCCAAAAGTCTCGCTTTTATTTCTGCACTTTCAAAAGGATAACAGTCAGAAGGATAACGAACTAGCATAAATCACTCAACCATGTAAATAGACATATATAAACAAGATGAACATAAGATATATATATATAATATATATGGGAGTATATATTATATACATACTATATGAATATATGTATACTCTTCTATATAAGTATATGTATATAAGTATATATAGAGATAAAAGAGTGAATATGTTAATAAAAATCAAATAAACTACCTGAACGAACTAGATGTACAAATATATATCACTGGTGCATAGTGTGCATGAGAGTGAGAGGTGAACAGCATGAGTGTGTGCAGTGTGAGGGTGAAGCTATGTGCATGTGTGTGTACGTGAATTTGAAATTAAGTGCATGTGTGTGCAGTGTGAACATGGGAGGGGGGAGAGAGGCAGCGTGTGAGAGAGAGACGCAGGGAGAGAGAGAGAAAGACAGAGAGGAGAAAGCACTCCTCTCTGCTTTTTTTAAGATTTTTATTATTTCAGCTTTTTTTAAAGGAAAGAAGAGAAAAAAAAGATAAAATAAAAAGGAGTGAAATATGATATATATATATATATATATATATGAGAGAGAGCACGTGAGGGAGAGAGACGCAGGGAGAGAGAGACACTGGGTGAGTGAGAGATCGAGAAACACTAAGGGGGGAGGAATAATAAAAAAAAATAAAAGAAAAGGGAAGGTGAGAGAGGGATCAAGAGAGAGAGCAGAGAGATGGGATGAAAAGAAAGAGAGGGGGCGTGAGGCAGAGTGAGGTGTAAGAAGGAAAGAGAAGAGGGAGGAGGAAAATAATAATAATAAAAGTGAAAGTGAGATATCAAGAGAGTGAAAGAGAAAGAGAAAGAGAGAGAGTTTGTGGGAGAGAGATGAAAGAGGCAGTGAGATGGAATAAAAAAATAAAAAAAGAGATGAGATGAGAGAGAGACAGATCGAGAGAGAGGAGGAGGGGACGTGAAGAGAGAGAGAGGGTGAGGAGAGAGGGCGAGTGAGAGAGAGGGGGGAAACCGTGAGAATGAGAAAGAAACAGGGAGAGAGAGGGGGGAACCGTGAGAGGGGGAGAGAGAAAGAAGTGGGAGAGAAAATAAAATAAAACAAGAAAGAGAGGGGGAGAGAGAGCGCGGGATGAGAGAGAAAGGGAGATGAGAGGGGGATCGCAAGAGAGAGGAGAGAGAGATCGGGTAAGGGGGGAGAAAGGAGAGACGTAGGGGGAGAGAGAGATGGTGGAGGAGGGGGAGAGAGAGAGACGCAGGAAAAAATAAAAAAAAGGAGTGAGAGAGATCGAGAGGGAGAGAGGAAGAGAGATCAAGAGAGATGAGGGGGAGAGAAAAAGAGAGAGAGGAGGACAGAAAGAGAGAAAGAGAGAGGGAGAGAGAGACGGGAGAGGGGGCGCGAAACACGGCGGGGGGAGGAGAGAGACGGAGAGAGAGAGGAAGTGAGACGTGAGGGGAGGAAAGAGATAAGGGGGTGAGAGAGAGAATGAAAACGGAAGAGAGGGGGGGGACGCGGGGCTCGCCACGGTGGAGACAGAGAGGACGAGGGTGACGGAGGGTTCGCCGGCGGTGAGGGGTTGACAGTAGCAGGCTCACGGCGGCGGAGGTGCAGGTCGCGGGGTGGCCGGTGAAGGTGGCGGTGGCGTTATGGGGCTCACGGCGGTTGGAGGGTGCAGCGGCAGGTGGCCAACGGTCGGAGAAGGTGCTCCAGCATTGCGGACGCGTCGGTAGCGGGGAGCTGGAGGGTGGCCGATGACGTGGTGGTTGATGTGGAGGGCGTCGTGGGCACGGTGACGGACGTGAGCGGCGGTGGTGCGGCAGGTGGCGTGGAGGTGGTGTTGACGTGGCCGGGGGTCGTTTGTGGCAACGGCGTCGGGAGGCGGAGGTGGTGGGGCGGACGGCTCACGGTGACGACGACCGACGGCTAGGCGGTGCAGGAGGTGGTCGACAGCGACATCGATGGTGTTGAGTGGAGGTGGCTGCGGTGGCGTTGGCGGAGGGAGGTCGACGGCGACGTCGACAGGTGGCCGGTGAAGGTGGCGGTGGCGTTATGGGGGCTCGCGGCGGTATGGAGGGTGGAGAGGGGTGAGGATAGGTGGCATCGTGGGTGCATGCAAAGGGGGGTATGTGTGTGTGGTGAGGGGCTTGCGATGGGGTGAGAAGTGGCCGGGGTCCGAGGGAAGATGGGAGGTGTGCTTTTTTTGGTATCCACGGAAGAGTGTCAGGGGGCTCACAGGTGTGTTGGTGAGAGAGATGGGTGTGGAGTGGGAGGTTTAAGTGTGTGGGGTTGAGAGAGGGAGCAAGATCCATGAGTAATGGAGGAAGTTAATAAGTTGGGCAATAAAAGATGGGGCCATGCGAATTAAAAGTTTATTTATTTATTTTTGAATAGGAATGGGCCAAGCCCATTAACATTTTTTTTATTTTGTGTAAGAATGGTCACAAGCCCATTAACAAGAGTTTTTATTCAAGAAACCACAATTTTATTTTCGTGAGACGAGATCATCAGATTAAATTAGAGATTACTCAACTAACTTAACCGTGTGAGCTGCTTTGGGGCGCCTTAGTGTAATACAGGATCTGCTCAGCATAATGCTAAAACGCCGTGTCTACAGCTCTCCTTCTCTCACCTGTGGCCAAGCCTTCTTCCCCTCTTCTCTTTCTTGTTCTCCAAGTGTAGAAATCACAACATATATATATCTCCACAATAGAATGAGCTGTTGTGTCCCTGTGGTTTTGATGATAGCAAACACTATAAGTCATCATGTGCTTGCATGAAAGATTGAATGATGATTGAATGATGATAACATATGACATTACTTATGAATCTGGTTTTTGTATGTTATGTTGCATAGAACTTCATCATTGCATTCATTATTTAACTCTGTGCATAAACATACATGTCGCGTGTAGAAGTCTATGCATTTCATTGCTTAGGCCACATTAAGTCAGTGCATGTTTGCATGATGCATATTGTGAGTCGATACATGTCCTGACTTCATAGAATAAAAGTCGGCACAACACTAAGTTCATTCTATATTGAGTCCATGCATATGCTGCATTTCAACTGAATAAGGTCTGTGCATGCATACATCAAGTCGGTGCAACCTTCGTTGCTGCACGCGACTAAGTTGTTGCAATGTTTGTCTTCGCACTCAAGTCGGTGCATGTTTTCAATAGAACGAGTCAGTGCATGCTTTTTGTAAAAGCATAAAACGTAGGTAAAAGAGTCGGTGCATACCTTGTTAATGTGCATTTCAAGGTTGGTACATTTTACTGTTTAACTCAGTGCACACCACTGTTCCTATGCATAGCGTCTCAGTCTGCATCTCATTTAGCGTCTTACACACACCTAGAGTCTGTGCAACTTTGCATGTTACTTGCATACAGTAGGTGCACTCCTTGTCTCGGTGCAAGTTTTGCATTTCACATAACAAGTGCTGCCTTGGTGCATCTTTTGTCTAAGGCACATACTTGTTCTGTCTCGGTGCAAGTTTTTACTGTGAGCATACATAGTCAGTCCATGTCACTGTTCATGTGCATCTAGGTCCGTGCATTCAAGTCCATGTACACTGCCTTGGCAGATGCAAGTCGGTGCATACTTGGCGTGTGCGAGACCGAACTCGGTGCAAGTTGTATTTCATGCATTCTCATGGTCAGTCTACCTTGCGCTAACCAAGTCTGTGCAACTCACGATGCTACTATCATATAAGTCAGTGCAACTCTCAATGTTGCTAGCAATAGGGTCGGTGCATTCCATGAACCGATTGCACACATTGTTGGTACACATCCTGTGCGAGTGAAATCAAAGTCTGTGCATTTGTGCATCTCGTGCAACTAAATCGGTGCAACTTTATTCTTTGCGCGATGCAAAGTCAGTGCAACTTGAGGTTTGGAATATAGGGTCGGTGCATTGCCTGCTGTATGCACACACATAGTCCATGCATCTCTTAGCTCTGCAGTCATATCAAGTCTGTGCAGTTAACTGTTGGGGTCTGTACATGCTTTCTACCTTGCATGTAAATGTCAATGCACATTAGTTTTACTTATGTGTACAACGTGTTTGACGAAATGATTCTTATTAATCTGACAAGAACTTAAGTGATTCAAAGGGATAAGTCATGTGGCTCGAAGTCCAACTTAACAAAGGGGCACATGATCCAAGGAGCAGCCAAGCTTGGAAATTCTGCCACGTGGAAAGCCAATCTTTATATTCTGACACGTGGCTAAGGAATTCCTGAAACTTCTTGACGGGAGTGTTCCCTCTACACGCCCAGTGCCTGAGTTGGTGGGTCCCAGCGTGAAGCCATATAAGATCCCTCTCTTGCAATCAAAGATAGAAGAAAACCTGGAACAAATAGAAAAGGATCTGATAATGAAGAAAAAGAGAAGAGTGGCTGAGAAGAGAAGAGCAGAAGAAAAAGAGAGTTCGTGAGATAGAGAAAAGAAAAGAAAGAGCAGCAGAGAAGGAAAAAGAAGAAGAAGGAAGAGGAAGAGAGAGAGGTCGTGAAAGTGAGATAAGAAAGTGCAGCAGTAGAGATCGAAGAGGAAGAAGATCTGTAGCTTCTGGATCAAATCCAAGCTACATTGCTCCAAGAGCGAGCTATATTTTTCGAGCTTCACTTCCAGCTTTCCGTTGCTGATTTCCATGGTTCTTTTGTTTTATTTTTCATCCTTGTTCAAGCTGTTTGTCAGCAGAGGTTAAACTGTAATCCTCAGCGGGCAGAGGTGGATTCCTCTGGACAGGTTAAGCTGTAAGCCTCAGCGGGCAGAGGAGGATTCCTCTGGACAGCAAGCTGTGAAGCTCAACGGGTTGTAGGGATTCGTCCCCGAAGCTATGGATCAGCGGCAAGCTGTGTGTCAGCAGTGAAGCCACACTCTGGTTAGAGTGTGGGGTGGACGTAGGTCTGCGGACCGAACCACCTAAAAATATCTGGTGTTGTGCGATTGCTTTTGTGTCTGTGGTTTGATTGCTCTATCATCAACCGTTAGATGTATGTTAGGCTCGCTTCTATCTACAGTTGTGTCTAATAGGAATTTGTTGCAGTTCATGTGTCCTAGCTAATGCCTCATTGGTTTTCAGTTTCAGCAGAGCTTAAAAGTTTTAATTCCTCAAGAAGTTTGAAGTCTTCTGTTTAAGTCTTTTAATTGGGCAAGATTTTAAAGAGGGATTCATTAACCCCCCCCCTCTGAATCTGTGGCTAGCACCACATCAATTGGTATCAGAGCGGGTCTCTGACTGTTCAGATCCAACGATCTGTAGAGGATCTGCTATCTTACTTTTAGTGCATTTCTTATCGATTGCTTTATGCCTTGAATCTGTTTGCTATCTATTTTAATGGCTTGTCCTTTTGTGTTTGATGGTTCTAACTTCAGTAGTTGGCTAGGAGGCCTATGTGTTTACGTGAACTCCATTGATCCCAAATTATGGAGTCTTCTATCTAAAGGCCCACACCAATTACCTAAAGATCAGACCAAGTGGTCTAGTTGTTGACATGTTTTCCCACCGTTCTTTCTTCTTACCTGGCCTTTTCTAAATCAGAAACGTAAAGACAAACAAAACGAAGGAAAGAAAGAAAGGGGTGGGGAAGTGTGTGTGATCGTGATCGCCACCAAGACATAGGTACCGAATGGTAAGACGTACCTTGGAAAGAGGGAGAAAGCGCTCGCCCAAAGTTCAGCGCTATTAGGTATGCACGGTTCTAGAAGAACTGCTCAGTGGATAGAACGGTCGCTCGACAGACCGCTCATAGTGCCGAAGAAGGAAGCAGGACGAAGATTGATATGGCGACAGCACGGTTCCAAAATAGCCACTTACAGGATCTAAACGGCTCTCCAAGGACCGCTCTAATCTGTAAAAGGACGGAAGACAACCGTCCAAAGCGCCAGACTTCAAAGTTGTAGGACTTGATCCTCCACCCCTTCCGGCCGACCAGAGGGGATGGGCCTCGTGCTATGCTGATGCTGACCTACAAAATAACGTGAAAGACAAGCAAACAACACCCAAATTAGCCCTAAGACGTGTAGTAACTATAGAGCGAAATGGAAAATCGACATAATGACTTGAAAGGGGCGATACCTGGGAGGTTTTTAAACCCCTATAGGGCGTCAAAAAATAGATGGGAAGGTGTGAAATGACGTGAAAAAATGCAAAAACATGGGAAGAAATGGGGAAAAACAAGCATGCAATGAATGAACTAAAGACTAAACATCGTGACTAAAACTTAAATCAAATGACTACTCCCTTGAACCGGAAGCTTAGGAGGATGTAGAAGCCTCCCCCCTGGCTACAGTTCGCTCGAAAGTTTGGCAGAGCTTCGCCGTTGACGTTGGATCTCCCCCCTTTCAAGCTTGGACTACAGATACTATTTATAGAGCCCTAAAAGTCCAATCTCGAAATTGGATTTTCTAATGAAAATTAATCCGAGATGATAAAATATAATCCGTAGATAAACCTTTTATCTTCCACCAGGATCAAACGGCACCCCATTTGGTTGAGAAACTGCGGAGAAAATGGTGGAGGAAGATAGAGGATTAACCACGAGTGGAGAGAGAAAACCCACATAATCCAGAGGTTTCGAGTAGGTACACGGTCTTGCGATAGACCACCCAGACAATTACATGGTCAAATGATAGACCGTCCAATACTGTCGGTGATAAATAAAATAAAATGAGAAATTATCCAATTATCCACCGAACTGACCGGCTATCACGGCATTAGACTCTTGAGGATAAAACGGTCTACTGCTAGACCATTCAGAAAATAGAACGGTCCAATACTAGACCGTGTACACTTGTCGGTGATAAATCCAGAAAAATAGGATAAATGGATAATTATCTAAAAAGCTAACGAGCTTAGGACTCTAAGATCTGGACTGTCTAACAACAGGCCGTTTAATGAATGTAAACGGTTGAATCCAGACCGTTCAAAGGCTTGTCGGTGGAAATTCAAAAAATCAAATAAATACCCAATAAATAAGTAAACGGTTCTAAGAAGACCGCCTAACCACTGAACGGTCGGTCGATAGACCGTGTAAAGCTTGGACGTTTGAAATTGACAAGATGAGATAAATGAGCCCAAAACCAAGCGAAATCAAGGCCCATTAAGCCCGAACCTGAGAGCAAACCTTGCCAGGGAGGGAGATACCCATAAAACAAGCCCAAAAGCGTACCTGAAAATAGCCCAATGAGTAATGGACAATTCGAGGCATCAACAAATGATGGTAGGAGGAATGACTCAACTCACAGGCAAAAAAACGGGTGTTAACAGATGCCCCTCCTTAACGTCCTCTTTGCAGGGGAGCGAGCGAAGGTGAAGCGAAAGTGAAATGGAACATGGAGATGAAGCAGAAATGAAGCGGAGCGGATTGAAAAGTAGGCGTTAAGGTAAAAGACACCCGTTTCCTCGCCCACGAGCGATAGGAATCTTCAAGAAAACTCTGAACTAAACACAAGGAATGATTGGACCAAAACGACGCCAGTCTTGAGAGACTAACTAAACGAAAGGAAAAACACATGATCAACCTCATGGGAGACACAATCCCGTGGACCAATGAGGAGATCGAAATAAGCAGCAAAAAGTAAAGAAACAGACTAAAATTCCAAACAGGGACCTTCAGTCAATCAAACCAAGTGAGTAGACCAGAGAAAACCTTCCAACTCAGAATGGAATAGTTCCTCGTACTCGAAATCATGAATGTGCAATCATCCATCACAAATGAGACACTTTCAGACAAATCAGGGGTCATGAATGCTGAAAAGATGCGTATGATGTATGATGGGCTAAAATAAAAAAATTATTAAAACAAATGCAAAGAAAACCAAAAAAATAGAAAATACTCGAGAATAATATTGCTAAACCGGGGCAATTAGGGTCAGGACACTATCCGCAACCACGGCGTGCGAGATAGAACCGTCGTCCCCTAAATTTTTCCATCCTAACGGCCTATCCAATGATTAAACACGCGGACCTGGATCATCATTATTTTTATTATAGGGGAACATCAGATCTTGGAACATGTAGATAACCAACTGGTTCTCGAGATAATATTACATAATATCATATAGTAATGCAATAAGGGATGTGGGGTAGAAGGCCATACCTGACTTACTTGTGCAGGTGAAACGGCAAGTTGGGACAATGCTGCAAAGAATTTACGAATAGAGATTTTGCAATATTTTATCATGAAATAATTATTCAAGCCAAGAAAGAAATCAGGCATTTAATCACATAATGCAGCCAAGAACTTTCAGCACATGAACGGTTTAACACGAACCGCTCCAAGATGTAAACGGTCCAGATGGGGCCGCTCAAGCATTACAAACTCGAATATGAAAGTAAAAGAACATGGCCCATCAGGAGGCCACTCAATGAACAGTACGGCCAAACCCTAACCGTTCAAGGAAGTGTACCGTTCGAACTGAAACGGTCGCATAGGAGACCGTCCAATAATCACACGGTCTATCGATAGACCGTGCAATCATTGTCGGTTTCAAAAAATAAAAACCCTCCTTCGTCTCCCTCTTCCCTCCCACCGTAACCGACGGGTGCACTACACCACGTTCTCCACCTCCTGTGGACACTAAAAATTCTCACCCCGTGTTTACGTGCAGGGGAATAAATAAGAGGAGAAAAGAAAGGAAGAGAATAAAAGGAAACTTCAGAGCTCCCCAGCGGTACGCCCCCTATACACCGCCCAGCGGCACACCTGTTGGGCTCTCTAGCGGCATGCTTCGGCGGCTCTCCAGCGGCATGCTTCGGCGGCTCTCCAGCGGCACACTTCTTGGGCCTTCCAGCGGCACAGGTCTCTGGCCATTCAGCGGCACGCTTTCTGGGTCTTCTAGCGGCACGGGCTACTGGCTCTTCCAGCGGCACACCTGGGCATGTTCTTCCCCGACACCTCCTACAAATCAGATCTAACGCCCACGCCCTACGGATTCTTGGCGCGCAATGGGCTTGCTGAGGTGTCACCCGGGGAGAGAGCCACGCTGCCTATCCCCCTGCCACCAAGGACGATGGGTCAAATCCCCATTCAATGCCTCCAGCCGTGGGCTCTTCCCGCCTTCGACTGATCTTGCCACTACCGGGTTATAAAAACCCCTCCCTTCACTGCGAACGAAAAAGAGAGAGGAAGGGGAAGAGGTAGAGGGAGAGACGGAGAAGTGAAGAAGAGAAAAAGAAGAAGAAGAGGAGGGGAGGCTTTGGCTCCCCCCTGCTGCTCCGTCCACCGTCGTCCGCGTGAAGAGAAAGAGAAGAAGAGAAGAAGAGGAGCATGCCGCTCCGACCACCATCGCCTGAGTGAAGAGAAAGAAGATAGAAGAGAAGAAGAGAAGAGGGAGTGAGGTCTAGGAGGGGAGGAGCCGGTGTTCCATCCCCCCCACCATATCTTGTTCTTTCTTGCTTTCCTTCTCCCCGTTTTCCTTTTGTTACAATGTATTAGTCCCCTCGGGGGATTCCTCTTGTGAGAATAGAAATAGAAGGCTTGCGAATATTTTGATGTCTTTCTAAGACATTTCTTGCGTGTTTGCATCCCTTGGTGTTTTCCTCCCCTTTCGGTTCCCCACCGACTACCACCGAGTGCCATAACTTCCCTTAGGTGTCTCACCCTGGGACTTCTCCCTTAGCTGGTGCATCCCTCGTCTAAACCTAACCCGTGCGTTTGCATCTCCCCTCCACCGGCATACCTCCAGACTGCACCCTCTAGCCCGGCACAGCCTCTCTGCCCCTGGCCGGTGTAGCCCTTTAATCTTTCCAGTCTGGTGCATCCTTGGCCTGCCCGGCACGCTTTAAGCCATCCTATCTCGGCACACCCACAACCCCCTCTCTGGCCGACACACAGCCCTTTGGTCTCTTACCCGGCGCACCCTTCATATGCCCTCAGCGGCACACCTTGGCTCGCCCGCCCACCGGCACATCCTCTATTGAAGCCATCACCAACACGCCTTGTGCCCCTCAGCCCGGTACTTTGGCCAGCCATTCACTGGTACAGCCCCCTTGGGCGGTACACTCTTAACCTCCGCCAAGCCCCCTCCAGCCTACCAGCCCGGTACGCCTCTGAACCCCCTTGGCCGGTACACCCTTAACCTCCGCCAAGCCCCCTCTAGCCTACCAGCCCGGTACGCCTCTGAACCCCCTTGGCCGGCACACCAGACCATGTTCTCCACCCCTGGCACCTACAGCTAGTTCTAGAATCGTCCTCCACTCGCCGTTCCTCCCCTAGTTTTCCGAGGTCTTATCAAAGGTGTTGTCGCTCTCGGGCGCCCACCTCAGATTGTCGGGTTTCGCCACTCCATGTGGGCACGTTCCCTGCATCTCCCTTACGCTCGGGTCAAGGGGAGATGCTACCGAAATTTTGTTAGAAAGTAACAATATGATAAAGGCAAAAGGAAGCAACAAAGAAATGAAACAAGCCATGATAAAACACCCTAGTCAAGAAGAGAGAATCATGCAAGACTCAGAGAATTGGACTACTGAACATAACTGCAAATGTGATCTGCATGAATAAAAGAAATCCAAGTCAAAGCCCCATACATGCATTTCATGAATAAAGAAAACCCTTCCACACATCCCCATGTACATAGACTTTGGCTAGCGGGCCCCTCACACATCTCGTATGTGCATAGACCTTGGCAAATTTCGCCCATCGTACACCTTCCCTTGAGCCTCACCCGACACGCTATACATAACCCTGCCCGGTACACTCCAACCTCTGCCTTGCCGCCTATACATAACCCAGCCGCCCTAGCCCGACACACCTTGGCCAGTGCCGTGCCCGGCACACTCCCTAGCCGCCTGACCCGGCACGCTCCCAGCGCACCTGAGCCGGCATGCCCTTGGCCTCGTTCGCCCGGCACAGCCTTCAGCCTGTTCATCCGGCACACTCCAGTCAGCCCTCACCCAGTACACCTAGTCCAGCCCTTGCCCGGCACCCCTTTAATCTCCTTGGCCGGTCCATTCCCCGGCACGCCCTAGCCAGACCCAGCCCGGCACACCAGCCTGTGTCTGACCTGGCAAACCCTAGCCTCACTCAACCCGGTGCACTCCCCTGTGAAGCCTACTCGGTACACCCTCTGGAAGCTTAGCCCGGCACACTTCCAGCCCCCCTTACCCGGCACACTTCACCCAACTCTACCAGGTACAGCCTCCTACTCTTCTCGTGCCTTATCCGGCACACCCCCAAGTTTGCATTAACCCTACCTTTACCCAGGCCATCCTACATAAACCCCAACCCCCTTTGCACTGACCTTGTCTGAACTTTGCACCGACCTTATCCTGGTTGCACAGACCTCGCACAGACTTCGCCTGAACTTTGCATCGACCTCAGCCCTTGCTGCATCAACCCAAGTCCCAAACATGCATCGGCCTGCCTTCAACCTAGCTCTCTTTGGCTCGTCCTCCCACACGTGCCCCAAATGCAACAAAATAATAATAATAATAACAAACCCAGAGAAAATAATAATGAACGAATAAAACATAACAAAGGATAATAACAATAACAAACTGAAAGAAAATAAGAATAAATCAATAAACCATAACAAAAATATTGATAATAATAATCCCAAGATAAAAATAATAATGAATAAATGAATCATAACAAATAATCATAATAATAGCAAAGAAAATAATAACAAATAAATAATAAAGTGAATAATAATAATAACGAACTCACCAAAAATATATAGAATAACAAAAATAATTAAAATTTAAATAATAATAAAATGATGATCTGTTCCGCAGCCTTGTCTCTCCTCGAGATCCGATATGAAGGGAATATCAAAAACGCCCTCTCCCAGTCGGGTTCAAGACTCGGGAATTATCCCGATATGGCCGTAATCCGACACTGCTCTGGGCGAATAGTTCGTTGAGCCGGGCTCATTCCCATGGGGGTTCGCTCCCGTTCTTTTATTAAAACTGCCGTCTCCCGGCATACATTCGTACGGGTTCATCTCCGTCTTCGTTGTACTTAAACACGGACCTTTGTTCGAACATGAAGTGGTTCATGAGTGACTGACATGGTTTGATTTTTCTTACCCTCGATACGGGTTCAGTTCCCACGGGGGTTCGCTCTCGCCCTCTTATTGAAATTGCCGTCTCCCGGCGTACATTTGCACGGATTCATCTCCGTTTCCGTTGTATTTAAATACGGACCTTTGTCCGAACATAAAGCGGTCCATGAATGACCGACAAAATATGAATAGAACGGTGTGGCTCTCATCATCCCCGGACCCTATGCATGGGGATACTGATAAGACCTTCATGGGTCACGCTCGGACCTTGGGTTCGTCCCAATCATCGTCACTATCTGACCCCTATCCTAGGCCTATAACCCGCTATCCTTGAACATGTCCTCGTTTTGGGATCTAATCTCGGGACACTCTCCCGCTGTCCTTCGGCACTGGAAATATTAATGATGCCCACGCGAGCCTCATTGGGACCGCGGGAGGCTCCCCCGGTATGGTCCTAACTCGATCTCGCACCGGGCCAATAAATTCACTGGTTTCCTGCTACACCAACTGGGATTTAACCGAATGTTTTCAGTCCCTCGGAATAATAAATTTTCCGTATCCTGGCATACATATGTTCCGGGTCTTCCCGCGACGATTGCGATATTCTCGAGTCAGAAACCCGTCCGAATATTGAACGGTCCCCTGAATGACCGACACGTTTCGAATGTTTGCTTCCCTGGACATAGGCTTTCTAGCTGATTCAAGGGACATTCTCCCGTTGCCCGTTGGCAACAGAAATATTAACGATGCCCACGCAAGCCAGACTTCGACCGCGGGGGGCCCACCGCAGTATGGTCGCAGTTTGATCTTGCACCGGGCCGACAAGCTCGTGGGTTTCCGACCATTCTAATCGGGATTTAACCGATTGTTTCCTCTCCCTCTGAATAGCAACTTTGTCGTACCCCGGCATACATGTGCTCGGGTTTTCCCACGATGATTGTGATATTCTGAAGCCGGACATTTGTCCAAACATTAAACGGTCGCGCCGAGCGACCGACATGTTTTGAATACTTGCTTCCCTAGACATAGGGCTTTCCGACTGATTCGAGATCGCTATCATCTTGTTTCTCTCGATATAATTTCTTGGCCATGAGGCCCTGATCCCCGACGATTAATCAAGGGTGTTCCCCTCTCAGAGGGGATGTAAACGACGCCGTGACCTTTATGGCACGACGGGTTTTGGTCCCGACACGAACCACACAATCGTCTGATTAGTCAGATCGAGCGCGCCTAGGGCTTCCTTGAAGCCCGAATAAATTGTCACTTTGTGATTGGCACGCCCACACACTTAATAAACGAATAAACCAACAAGAGAATAATATGTGATAAAAAGTGCGTCCACACGTTTGGCACGCTTGGTGGGACCTGAACCACCCTTCATCTCTTCGCCGAAAAAGGGGGGGTTT
Organism: Amorphophallus konjac; assembly: GCA_022559845.1. Lineage (NCBI taxonomy): Eukaryota > Viridiplantae > Streptophyta > Magnoliopsida > Alismatales > Araceae > Amorphophallus > Amorphophallus konjac. The sequence continues at coordinate 65,585,001 of CM040128.1, read as the reverse complement.
GTCTGCTTTGATGAAATTGCAGGTGTTCTCTTCGCCAGCGCTATGGGAGAAAAGTCCGACTAGGCGCAATTGCCTTTGTGGCCTCGAGGATGCTACTCCGAGGCACATGCAGCTTCAAGGAATCATGGTGGCCGCGAAAAAAGAAGAGAAAGAGAGAAGAAGGGAGGGGAAATCAAACCCCCCATTTCCCTAAGGAGAAAAAGAAAGGAAAGAAGAAAAGAAGAAAAGAAAGAAATAAAAAAAGAAGAGAAAGAATTGGCGAGAGAGGGTTGTACGGCCATATCCGTCGAGACCCGTGCTGATTAAAGATTACCACTGTGGGATTGATGCGGTGGAGCGAACCACGCATCCCCTCCCTGAGGGGGTGAATGCTCTCCTGCGCACCCACCTTGGTCTATTACAAAAAAAGAAGAGAACAAAAGAAAGGACAAAAAGAAAAATTGACAAGCATCGCCGACCAAAAGGACAAGAAGAAGGCCAGGCTCCGGCCTGACTCTAGGAGGGTCCAAGTCCATGGTGCAATGCCCCGGTCCGTTCCACCTTTCTGCTGCCTCTATCCGGCATAAGACGGCCCCTCGAGTGGCTGTTGGAAGATCCGACAAGCTGCAACTCTAGCTTGATGAATTCCTGCCCGCTGTGGGGAATGCTTTACAGTAATGAGGCCAAGCACGGCCACCACTACCGAAGAGAGCATGCATATACCCCGCCGTGGGGATAAGAAGAAGAAATATACCCCGCCATGGGGGATAAGAGGCAAGAAAGAAACACACCCCGCATGGGGGGCATGAAAACAAGAATTTACGTCCCGCCTGGGGGCATAAAAGCCATAAAGGATATACCATCGCCACGGGGGCACATGAAGAGAACCCACCCAGACTCAGGGGCACATAAAGCAAAATTTTTACCCTAGTTTAGGGGCACTTGAAGAAGAACTACACCCCCACCTGGGGGCATGAGAAGCAAAGACTATACCCTGCCTAGGGGCACACAAAGGAAGAAACTCACCCCGACCAAGGGGCATACAAAGAAAGACACACGCCCCGTCTTGGGTGCACAAAAAGAGAAACACACCCCGGCCTGGAGGCATACAAAAAAAATGCACTCTGCCCGGGGTGCACAAGAAGCAAATACACCTCGCCTGAAGGCACAGAAGCATAAGAAGCAGAATCCACCCCGGCCTGGGGGCATAAGAAGCATGAAGTTACACCCCGACTCAGGGATACATAAAGAAGAAACACATCCTGCCTCGGGCGCACAGGAAGCCAGAAACACACCCCGTATGGGGGCATACGAAACAAAAAAGAAGCACACCCCGCCATGGGGGCACACGAAGAAAGAAACACCCTCCGCCCTGGGCGCATAAGAAGCAGAAAAGTCTACCTCGATATAGGGGCATAAGAAGCAAGAGTATACCCCGAGCTAGGGGGAATATAAACAAAGAAACTAGACCTCGCTCCGGGGGGCATATGAAGAAAAATATGCCTTGCCTTAAGGGGTAGAAGAAGTAGAATCCACCCCAGTCTGGGGGTATGAGAAGCAAAAGATACACCCCGTGCCGGGGGCATCTGAAGGGAAATACACTCCGCCTTGGGAGGGCGCAAGAACCAGAGGAATTCACCCCGATATGGGTGCATAAGAAGCAAGAATCTACCCCGACTTAGGGACATGAGAAGCAAGAAGTTATACCCCGAGCTAGGGGGACAAAAAAAATAACAACAACACATCCTGTCTTGGGTGCACCAGAAGCCGAACATACCCCGCTCCGGGGACATGAGAAGCAGAAGATACATCTCGTCCCTGGGGGCATAAGAAGAAAATGAACAAACCCCGGCTTAGGGGCATTTGAAGAAGGAACACCCCCGCTGGGGACATAGAAGCCATAAAGAATGAACCCCGGCTTAGGGACACTTGAAGAAGAAACACACCCCGCCTGGGGGCATAGAAGCCGTAAAGAATACACCCCGGCCTGGGGGCACATGAAGAGAAATATACCTCGCCTGGGGCAAAGAAGCCAAAAAGAATGCACCCCGACTCGGGGGTACGTAAAAAAAAGAAACACATCATGTCTTGGGTGCATAAGAAGTAGCAAAATCCACCCCCGTCATGGGGGCATAAGAAGCAACATACCCCGTCATGGGGCATAAGAAGCAGAAAAGTCTACCCCGATCTAGGGGCATAAGAAGGAACGAAGCTGCACCCTGGCTTAGGGGCATATGAAGGGAAGAACTACACCCCGCTATGGGGGCATGAGAAGCAAAGACTATACCCCGCCTGGGGGCACACAAAGAGAGAAACTCACCCCGGCTTAGGGGCATTTGAAGAAGAACTATACCCCGCTGTGGGGGCATGAGGAGCAAAGACTATACCCCGCCTGGGGCACACAAATTAAGAAACACACCCCGGCCTGGGGGCATACAAAGAAAGAAATACACTCCGCCTGAGGTGCACAAGAAGCAAAGCACATCCTGACTCGGGGGACATATGAGACAAAGTATATGCCCCGGCTTAGAGGCATTTGAAGAAGAAACATACCCCGCCAGGGGGCATAGAAGCCATGAAGAGCACGCCCTGTCTTAGGGACATTTGAAGAAGAAACATACCCCTCCTGGGGGCATAGAAGCCATAAAGAATACGCCCCGGCTTAGGGGCATTTGAAAAAGTTACATCCCGCCTCGGGAGCATAAGAAAGAGAAGAATACGCCCCGGCTTAGGGGCATTTGAAGAAGAAACATACCCCGCTTGGGGGCATAGAAGCCATAAAGAATACCCCTCGACTTAGGGGCATTTGAAGAAGCTACATCTCACCTTGGGAGCATAAGAAGAAAAGAGTCCACCCCGGCTTAGGGGCATTTGAAGAAGGAGTATACCCCAGCCTCGGGGTCCATGAAGCAACATGCACCCCCCTGGGGGCATCTGAAGCAGAACAAATAACATTCCCCGGCTTAAGGGGCGTATGAAGAAAGGAATACACCCCACCCTGGGGGGCACTAGAAGCAGAATACGCCCAGGCCCGGGGGCATAAGAAGCAAGGAATCTACCCCGTCATGGGGGCATAAGAGGTGAGAAACTACACCCCATGCCGGGGGGCATACGAAGAGAAATACATCCCCCCTTGAGGGGTAAAAGAAGCGGACTATACCCCGCTGTGGGGGGGGCATAAGAAGTAAAAGATACACCCCGTGCCGGGGACATAAGAAGAGAAAGACACCCCACTCTGGGGCATAAGAGGCGAGAAACTACACTCCATGCCGGGGGGCATACGAAGAGAAATACACCCGCCTTGATGGGTAAAAGAAGCGGACTATACCCCGTTGTGGGGACATAAGAAGCAAAAGATACACCCCATGACGGGGACATAAGAAGAGAAAGACACCCCACTCTGGGGCATAAGAGGGAGAAGAATCCACCCCAACCTAGGGGCACGAGAAGCAATAGAGTTATGCCCTGGCTTAGGGGCACGTAAAAAAAAAGAGCAACACATCATGTCTTAGGTGCACAAGAAGCAAAACACGCCCCATGGGGGCACATGAGATAAGACCACACCCCGCCCGGGTGCATGAGAAGCGGAAGAATTCACCCCGGCCTGGGGGTACACAAAGAAAGAAACACACCCGACCTAGGGGCATTCGAAGAAGGGATACCACCCCGCTCTAGGGGCATAAGAAGCTGAAGAAACATACCCCGTATGGGGCATATGAAACAAAAAAAAAAAGAATACACCACGGCCTAGGGGAATACGAAGAGAAACATACCCCACTTTGTGGCAGAAGAAGCAGAAGAATCTACCCCGACCAGGGGACACAACAAGCAACAAAGAATGCACCCCCGCTCTAGGGGCATTTGAAGAGAAACATACCCCGCCATGGGGGCATAAGAAGCAGTAGACACACCCCGGTTTAGGGGAATCTGAAGAAGAAACATACACCTCGCTTGGGGGCATAGAAGCCATAAAGAATACACCCCGCCTGGGGCACAGAAGCGAAGAGGCATATCCTCCCGACCTAGGGGGGGCAGATAAAGCAAAGACTATACCATGCCTGGGGGCACATTAAGAGAGAAATACACCCCAGTCCGGGGGCATTGACGAGAAAGGAAGAGTAGAACAAAAAGAACAGTCATGAGGTAGACGTAGTCTTCGAACCTGCCTCTCCATATAAAAGAAGAAGAGAAGAAAAGAAAGTGAGCTTTGAGGCCGACATGGTCTTTCACTCTCAGCCTTCAACTATCCAACAAATAGACCTCTAGTATGGTTGGCGTCACGCCCTTTCGTTCAAGCCAATAAACCTTCTGCCGACACGACATTAAACTGATAAAACCTTCCGCCGACGGGGCGTTAAACCGATAAAACCTTCCGCCGACAGGGCGTTAAATCGACAAAATCTTCTGCCGATGGGCCATTAAACCGATAAAACCTTCTGTCGATAGGGCATTAAACCGATAAAACCTTCCGTCGACGGGGCATAAAACTGACAAAACCTTCCGCCGACGGGGCGTTAAATCGACAAAACCTTCCGCCGATGGAGCGTTAAATCGACAAAACCTTCCGCCGATGGAGCGTTAAATCGACAAAACCTTCCGCCGACGGGGCGTTAAACCGATAACCCATTCCGCCGACGGGGCGTTATACCGATAACCCATTCCGCCGATGGGGCGTGTTCCGCCAACGAGGCGTTAAACCGATCAACACATTCCACCGACAGGGCGTTAAACTGATAAAACATTCTGCCGACGGGGCATTAAACTGATAAAACCTTCTGCTGATGGGGCATTAAACCGATAAAACCTTCCACCGACAGGGCATTAAACCGACAAAACCTTCTGCCGACGGGGCGTTAAACCGACAAAACCTTCCACCGACGGGGCGTTAAACCGACAAAACCTTCTGCCGACGGGACGTTAAACTGACAAAACCTTCCGCCGACGGGGCATTAAACCGACAAAACCTTCCGCTGACGGGACGTTAAACCGATGAAACCCTCCACCGACGGGGCGTTAAACCGATAATCCATTCCACCGACGGGGCGTTAAATCGATAAAACATTCCGCCGATGGGGCGTTAAACCGATAAAACATTCCACCGACGGGGCATTAAACCGATAACACATTCCACCGGCGGGGCGTTAAACCGATAACCTTCCGCCAATGAGGCGTTAAACCGATCAACACATTCCGCCGACGAGACGTTAAACCGATAAAACCATTCCGCCAACGGGGCGTTAAACCGATAACACATTCCGCCGACGGGGCGTTAAACTGACGAAACATTCCACCGGTGGGGCATTAAACCGATAACCTTCCGCCAACGAGGCGTTAAACCGATCAACACATTCCGCCGACGGGGCGTTAAACCGATAACACATTCCACCGGCAGGGCGTTAAACAGATAACCTTCTGCCAACGAGGCGTTAAACCGATCAACACATTCCGCCGACGAGGCGTTAAACCGATAAAACCATTCCGCCAACGAGGCGTTAAACCGATAACACATTCCGCCAATGGGGCGTTAACTTGACAAGACATTCCGCCGACGGGGCGTTAAACCGAAAACACATTATGCCGATGGGGCGTTAAACCGACCAGATATTCAGCCATCGGGGCTTTAAGCCGACAGATATTTAGCCATCGGGGCTTCAAGCTGACAGCTACCCCCCCCCCCATCGGCCTCCGGGTCGACAGCTATTTAATCATCGACCTCCGGGTCGACAACTATCCAATCATCGACCTCCAGGTTGACAGCTATCCAACCGGCAGCCTTTGGCTACCCAATAAAACCAAGAGACCCTTTCACTTTGGTTCAGATCTTTCTCCGGCCAGAGAATCAAAGAATAAACCTTCCACTTTGGCTCGGATCCTTCTCCGGCCAGAGAATAAAACAATAGATCTTTCACTTTGGTTCGGATCTTTCTCCGGCTAGAGAATCAAAGAATAAACCTTCCACTTTGGCTCGGATCCTTCCCCAGCCAGAGAATAAATGAATAAACCCTTTCACTTTGGTTCAGATCCTTTCCCGGCCAGAGAATTAACAAAGAGACCCTTCCACTTTGGTTCGGATCCTTCTCCGGCCAGATAATAAAAGAATAGACTTTTCACTTTGGTTTGGATCTTTCTTCGGCCAGAGAATCAATGAATAAACCTTCCACTTTGGCTCGGATCCTTCCCCAGCCGGAGAATAAAAGAATAAACCCTTTCACTTTGGCTCGGATCCTTCTCCGGCCAGAGAATCAAAGAATAAACCTTCCAATTTGGCTCGGATCCTTCCCCGACCAGAGAATTAAAGAAGAGACCCTTTCACTTTGGTTCGGATCCTTCCCCGGCCAGAGAATTAAAGAATAAACCTTCCACTTTGGTTCAGATCCTCCCCCGGCCAGAGAACAAAAAAATAGACCTCCCACTTTGATTCAGACCCCTCCCCCGACGAGAGAACAAAAAAGGACCCTTCTCTTCGGCTCTCACAGTCTACTTTCGACATCCCTTGGCACTCACAGCCTGTTGCCTAGGTTACCCTTCAACCCTTGAGGCTCGCTGCCCTGATGTCCCTTGGCTTTTCTGGCCTACTTCCAGGCATCTTTTGGCCCTTATGGCCCGCTCCTCTAATGTCCCTTGGCTTCTATAGCCCGCTTTCCTAATATCCTTTCGGTCTTTCATGGTCTGCTCCCCTAATACTTTTACTACTACTACACTTATAAGTAACGGCAGTATGTTCTTACGCAAAAAAAAAGAGAAGAGAAAAAAAGAGACCAAAAAAAGAGACAAAAAAAATGTTTGATTACTCTGCTTGCATGCTTGCCTGTAATATAGAATAACATACCTCTTTGGAATTTTTAGGACCTTGTTTCCTTGCTAAATAATAATGCTGCCCCGATTCCGGATGCACGTGCATCACGGCATACGCTCAAAGGGAACCCAATTATGGCAGGTGCATACGTCAAGGGGAAGAGTCATGGCTAAATTTCTAAGCCCAACTCACAAAATAAACCTAAGGCAACACTCCCCCATTTCACGCTTAATGTGTTCAATGGTCTTCAACCATAGGGATTGCCCGACTTTCTTCTTAGCACTCTACGGAGACTTGAATTCCTACACTCGCGTGAAAGGTAATCGTGAGGAAAAACCTGTCTACCCTCACTTAAAAAAAAGAGAAAAAAATGATGCAAAAAAAGAGAGAAACGTGAATCTGAGTAGCCGGGAATCCCCATTGAGACACATGCGGAGACTCGCGCGAAATGGTGAAGCGAATTTCAATAAGGATGAAGCTTATTAGTCGAGAATCTCCATTGAGACACATGAGGAAACTCGCGTCAAACAGTAGAATCCGTGATAGAATTATGATAAGGATGAATCCTAGTAGCCAGGAATCCCCATTGAGACACATGAGGAGACTCGCGTCGAACGATAAAATCCGCTACCAAAATAAACAGATGGGGGCTGTGTGAAGCTACCGAAATCGAGAGCCTGAAACCCATGTGTAGGCGCTAGAGTAATCCTTGAGTGTTGCTTAGAAAACCTGCATATCCCTATGCTTAGGACCTTTTGCTCACATGCTTGCTCCTCCACTCCACAGAGAATTGCCTCGGGTGAAATGCATGAATTTAAGCTATGCATGCAAGATATGCGATATCCTCTTGACGGGTGCACTACTCCTTAGTTGTGCCTCGTGGCCCGCACCGTGTCTGCGAATTATGGGCGATGTCCCTATCCCATCCCCTATAGAGGGAGCTACCTTATGCATATTTTATGCTATGCCTGATGATGAATGGCTGCATGCTTAAAAAATAATAATAATAATAAACTCAATTTTGACTATCGCAGCCTGCTTTCCCAGTTCTGGCTCATACAGCCCAATCCTGGCCCTCCTGGCCTAATTCCTGCCCTTGCGGCTTACTAATCTCCCAACTTCGGCTTCTATAGTCTGCTTCCTCAATTTGGGCTCTCGTAGCCTGCTCCCCAATTTTGGCTTTTGTAGCCAACTTCCCAATTGCGGCTCTCGTAGTCCGCTTCCCCGATTTCAGCCTTCACGGCCTACTTCTGTAACACCGCTTCTGGCCCTTGCGGTCCACTCTCCCGGGTTCGGATTTCACAGCTGGTACTCCTGGCGCATTGAAAAAAAAATCCTTTTACTTTGGTTCGGGCCTGTCGCCTAGTCAGAGGAACAAAAAGATTCTCCCCACTCTAGATCAGATATTCCATCCGGCTAGAGAACAGAAATTTCTCTCCACTCTAGATCAGACCTTCTGTCCGGCTAGAGAATAAAAGACTCCTTTCACTCTGGTTTGGACCTTTTGTCTAGCTAAAGAACAAAAAGGCCCTTGCTTGGACACTCATCCCGTGTCCATGAATGAACCACGTCACCTCCCGGCAGTCCGTCGGCGTTGATGAATAAATTTGTAAGTCTTTTCACTCTGGTGTGGACCTTTTGTCTAGCCAGAGAACAAAAAGACCCTTACTTGGACACTCACCCCGTGTCCATGAACGAACCACGTCAGCTCCCGACAGTCTGTCGGCGTTGATGAATAAACCTGTAATTCCTTTCACTTTGATTTGGACCTCCCGTCCAGATCATTGAATAAACAAACATTTTTTTTTCTCCGTCCCTTTGGGTGACGGTTCCTGTCACTTTGATTTGGACCTCCCGTCCAGATCACTGAAAAAGTAAACAATCTTTTCTCTCGTCCCTTCAGGTGACGAATGCCACTTTGATTTAGACCTCCCGTCCAGATCACTGAATAGACAAATAATCTTTTCTCTCTGTCCCTTCGGGTGACGAATGCCACTTTGATTTGGACCTCCCGTCCAGATCACTAAATAGACAAACAATCTTTTCTCTCTGTCCCTTCAGGTGACGCATAGCCCTTTGATTTGGATCTGCCGTCCGGGTCATTGATTAATCAACAAACCCTTCTCTCCGTCCCTTCGAGTGACGAATACCCCTTTGACTTAGACCCTTCGTCCAGATCATTGAATCAACAAACTCTTCTCTCCGTCCCTTTGGGGTGGTGAATATCCCCTTTGACTTGGACCTCCCGTCCAAGTCATTGATTAAACAAACTCTTCTCTCCGTCCCTTTGGGGTGGTGAATATCCCCTTTGACTTGGACCTCCCGTCCAAGTCATTGATTAAACAAACTCTTCTCTCCGTCACCTCGGGTGACGAATATCCCTTTCGAATCAACAAACTCTTCTCTCCGTCCCCTCGGGTGACTAATATCCCTTTTGAATCAACAAATACTTCTCCCCGTCCCTTCGCGTGATGAATAGCACATCTGATCTGAACCACCTGTCCAGATCATTGAATCAACAAACCCTTCTCTTCCGCCCTCGTGGCCCGCTTCCCAAATATCGGCCCCTGAGCCAACAGCTTTTCAATTATCGTCCCCTAAGCCGACAGCTTTTCAATTATCGGCCCTTGAGCCGACAGCTATTCAACCATCAACATTCGAGCCGATAGCTTTTCAGTCATCAGCGTTTAAGCCGACAGCTTTCTTCATCTTCGGCAGCCATGCCGGCAGCTGTCCGGAGTTCTTCAAAAAAATGAATGATGAAGAGAAGAAAAAGGGAGAAGAAAAAGAAACAAAAAGTAAGAATGAGAAAAGAAAAAAATAAGAAAAGAGAAGAGAGAAAATAAAAGAAAAGAGAGAAGACACCCGATGAGGGCAACTGCACCCACGTGTATCGCTTGTCTCATCCTTCGCCCGTGTTACCCGTGGGTGGGGGGCATTTCTGGACACTAAAAATTCTCACCCCGTGTTTATGTGCATGGGAATAAAGAAGAGGAGAAAAGAAAGGAAGAGAAGAAAAGGAAACTTCAGAGCTCCCCAGCGGCACGCCCCCTATACACCACCCAGCGGCACACCTGCTGGGCTCTCCGGCGGCACGCTTCGGCAGCTCTCCAGCGGCACGCTTCGGCGGCTCTCCAGCGACACACTTCTTGGGCCTTCTAGCGGCACATGTCTCTGGCCATTCAGCGGCACGCTTTCTGGGTCTTCCAGCGGCATGGGCTGCTGGCTCTTCCAGCGGCACACCTGGGCGTGTTCTTCCCCGACACCTCCGGCAAATTAGATCTAACGCCCACGCCCTACAGATTCTTGGCGCGCAACGGGCTTGCTGAGGTGTCACCCCGGGAGAGAGCCACGCTGCCTATCCCCCTGCCACCAAGGACGACGGGTCAAATCCCCATTCAATGCCTCCAGCCGTGGGTGCTTCCCCCCTTCGACCGATCTCGCCGCTACCGGGTTATAAAAACCCCTCCGTTCACTGCGAATGAAAAAGAGAGAGGAAGGGAAAGAGGTAGAGGGAGAGACGGAAAAGAGAAGAAGAGAAAAAGAAGAAGAAGAGGAGGGGAGGCTCTGGCTCCCCCCAGCTGCTCCATCCACCGTCGTCCGCGCGAAGAGAAAGAGAAGAAGAGGAGCATGCCGCTCCAACCACCATCACCTGAGTGAAGAGAAAGAAGATAGAAGAGAAGAAGAGAAGAGGGAGTGAGGTCTGGGAGGGGAGGAGCCGGTGTTCCATCCTCCCCACCATATCTTTTTCTTTCTTGCTTTCCTTCTCCCCGTTTTCCTTTTGTTACAATGTATTAGTCCCCTCGGGGCATTCCTCTTATGAGAATAGAAATAGAAGGCTTGCGAATATTTTGATGTCTTTCTAAGACATTTCTTGCGTGTTTTCCTCCCCTTTCGGTTCCCCACCGACTACCACCGAGTGCCATAACTTCCCTTAGGTGTCTCACCCTGGGACTTCTCCCTTAGCTGGTGCATCCCTCGTCTAAACTTAACCCGGTGCGTTTGCATCTCCCCTCCACCGGCATACCTCCAGACTGCACCCTCTGGCCCGGCACAGCCTCTCTGCCCCTGGCCGGTGTAGCCCTTTAATCTTTCCAGTCCGGTGCATCCTTGGCCTGCCCTTCCCGGCACGCTTTAAGCCATCCTATCCCGGCACACCCACAACCCCCTCTCTGGCCGGCACACAGCCCTTTGGTCTCTTACCCGGCGCACCCTTCATATGCCCACATCAGCACACCTTGGCTTGCCCGCCCACCGGCACAGCCTCTATTGAAGCCTTCACCGGCACGCCTTGTGCTCCTCAGCCCGATACTTTGGCCAACCCTTCACTGGTACATCCCCCTTGGCCGGTACACTCTTAACCTCCGCCAAGCCCCCTCCAGCCTACCAGCCCGGTACGCCTCTAAACCCCATTGGCCGGTACACCCTTAACCTTCGTCAAGCCCCCTCCAGCCTACCAGCCCGGTACACCTTTGAACCACCGTGGCCGGCACACCAGACCCTGTTCTCCACCCCTGGAACATGCAGCTAGTTCTAGAATCGTCCTTCACTCGACGTTCCTCCACGAGTTTTCTGAGGTCTTATCAAAGGTGTTGTCGCTCTCGGGCGCCCACCTCAGATTGTCGGGTTCCGCCACTCCATATGGGCGTGTTCCCTGTATCTCCTTTACGCTCGGGTCAAGGGGAGATGTTGCCAAAATTTTGTTAGAAAGTAATAATATGATAAAGGTAAAAGGAAGCAACAACCAAATGAAACAAGCCATGATAAAACACCCTAATCAAGAAGAGAGAATCATGCAAGAGTCAGAGAATTGGACTACTTAACATAACCGCAAATGTGATCTGCATGAATAAAAGAAATCCAAGTCAAAGCCCCATACATGCATTTCATGAATAAAGAAAACCCTTCCACACATCCCCATGTGCATAGACTTTGGCCAACGGGCCCCTCACACATCTCGTATGTGCATAGACCTTGGCAGATTTCGCCCATCGTACACCTTCCCTTGAGCCTCACCCGGCATGCTATACATAACCCTGCCCGGTACACTCCAACCTCTGCCTTGCCCGGCACACTCCCAGCCGCCCCAGCCCGGCACACCTTGGCTAGTGCCGTGCCCGGCACACTCCCTAGCCGCCTGACCCGGCATGCTCCCAACGCACCTGAGCCGGCACGCCCTTGGCCTCCTTTGCCCGGCACAGCCTTCAGCATGTTCATCCGGCACACTCCAGTCAGCCCTCACCCGATACACCTAGTCCAGCCCTTGCCCGGCACCCCTTTAATCTCCTTGGCCGGTCCATTCCCCGGCACGCCCTAGCCAGACCCAGCCTAGCACACCAGCCTGTGTCTGACCCGGCACACCCTAGCCTCGCTCAACCTGGTGCACTCCCCTGTGAAGCCTACCCGGTACACACATCCAGGCCTTGTCCGATATGACCTCTGGCAGCTTGGCCCGGCACACTTCCAGCCCCCCTTGCCCGACACACTTCGCCCAACTCTACCCGGTATAGCCTCCTACTCTTCTCGTGCCTTATCCGATACACCCCCGAGTTTGCATTAACCCTACCTTTACCCATGCCATCTTGCAAAAACCCCAACCCCCTTTGCACAGACCTTGTCTGAACTTTGCACCAACCTTATCCTGGTTGCACAGACCTCGCACATACTTCGCCTGAACTTTGCATCGACCTCAGCCCTTGCTGCATCAACCCAAGCCCCAAACATGCATCGACCTGCCTTCAACCTAGCTCTCTTTGGCTCGTCCTCCCACACGTGCCCCAAATGCAACAAAATAATAATAATAATAACAAACCCATAGAAAATAATAATGAACGAATAAACCATAACAAAGGATAATAATAATAACAAACTGAAAGAAAATAATAATAAATCAATAAACCATAACAAAAATACTGATAATAATAAACCCAAGACAAAAATAATAATGAATAAATGAATCATAACAAATAATCATAATAATAACAAAGAAAATAATAACAAATAAATAAATAATAATAATAACGAACTCACCAAAAATATATAAAATAACAAAAATAATTAAAATTTAAATAATAATAAAATGATGATCTGTTCCGCAGCCTCGTCTCTCCTCGAGATCCGATATGAAGGGAATATCAAAAACGCCCTCTCCCAGTTGGGTTCAAGACTCGGGAATTATCCCGATATGGCCGTAATCCGACACTGCTCTGGGCGAATAGTTCGTTGAGCCGGGCTCATTCCCATGGGGGTTCGCTCCCATTCTTTTATTGAAACTGCCGTCTCCCGGCATACATTCGTACGGGTTCATCTCCGTCTTCGTTGTACTAAAACACGGACCTTTGTCCGAACATGAAGTGGTTCATGAGTGACCGACATGGTTTGAGTTTTCTTACCCTCGATACGGGTTCAGTTCCCACGGGGGTTCGCTCTTGCCCTCTTATTGAAACTGTCATCTCCCGGCGTACATTTGCACGGATTAATCTCCGTTTCCGTTGTATAATACGGACCTTTGTCCGAACATAAAGCGGTCCATGAATGACCGACAAAATATGAATAGAACGGTGTGACTCTCAACATCCCCGGACCCTATGCATGGGGATACTGATAAGACCTTCATGGGTCACGCTCGGACCTTGGGTTCGTCCCAATCATCGTCACTGTCTGACCCATATCCTAGGCCTATAACCCACTGTCCTTGAACATGTCCTCGTTTTGGGATCTAATCCCGGGACACTCTCCCGCTGTCCTTCGGCACTGGAAATATTAATAACGCCCACGCGAGCCTCGTTGGGACCGCGGGAGGCGCCCTCGGTATGGTCCTGACTCGATCTCGCACTGGGCCAATAAATTCACTGGTTTCCTGCTACACCAACCGGGATTTAACCAAATGTCTTCAGTCCCTCGGAATAATAAATTTGCCGTATCCCGGCATACATATGTTTCGGGTCTTCCCGCGATGATTGCGCTATTCTCAAGCCGGACACCCGTCCGAATATTGAACGGTCCCCTGAATGACCGACACATTTCGAATGTTTGCTTCCCTGGACATAGGGCTTTCCAGCTGATTCAAGGGACATTCTCCCGTTGCCCCTTGGCACCGGAAATATTAACGATGCCCACGCAAGCCAGACTTCGACCACGGGGGGCCCACCGCAGTATGGTCGCAGTTTGATCTTGCACCGGGCCCATAAGCTCGTGGGTTTCCGACCATTCTAATCGGGATTTAACCGAATGTTTCCTCTCCCTCTGAAAAGTAACTTTGCCGTACCCCGGCATATATGTGCTCGAGTTTTCCCACGATGATTGTGATATTCTGAAGCCGGACATTTGTCCGAACATTAAACGGTCCCGCCGAGCGACCGACATGTTTTGAATACTTGCTTCCCTAGACATAGGGCTTTCCGACTGATTCGAGATCGCTATCGTCTTGTTTCTCTCGATATAATTTCTTGGCCATGAGGCCCTGATCCCCGGTGATTAATCAAGGGTGTTCCGCTCTCAGAGGGGATGTAAATGACGCCGTGACCTTTATGGCACGGCGGGTTTTGGTCCCGACACGGACCACACAATCGTCTAATTAGTCAGATCGAGCGCGCCTAGGGCTTCCTCGAAGCCCGAATAAATTGTCACTTTGTGACTGGCACGTCCACGCACTTAATAAACGAATAAACCAACAAGACAATAATATGTGATAAAAAGTGCGTCCACACCTCCCCACCTCTCTTCTACTCTCACTTTATCCCCATTCTCTTCTATTCTCTTCCCCTCGTCCCCCTAGTCTCCCATGCGCTTCAAGCGCCAGTCATTGAAGCATTTTCTTCATCTCATGGCCGGTGAAGGAGATCAAGTGCCGCCGCGGGTGGCCGCCGCGGAGGAGGCTCCGGCGCCACAACCCGTGGCCGAGGAAGGAGAAGCAGCGCCCATACCCGAGGAGGGAGCGATCATTGCCCAGGAAGGGGATGCCGAGGAGGCGCCGGCGGATGTCTATGATCGCTCCTTCCTGGGCAATGATCGCATTTAAAGATTGTCCTCGGCATCCCCTTCCTGGGCAATGATCGCTCCACCCACGCCCGTCCCTTCCTTACAATTGGCTGCATCTGTCCCTATCTCTTAATTAAAGATTATCTTCTTCTAGTCATGTGCCTTAAGAGCACCTTTTTGGAAGAAAATATAAATGCATCCCAACTCTTTTAAAGAATCTGCTTAGATAAAAATTTTCTTTAAGAAAGCTCCTGAACTATCTGCTAAGATTGATTGGTATGATGAGAAACTACCATTGGATTGTGGGAACTTCATGCTTGGGGGGGCAGAAAATGCTGACGATGTCCATCTGTTCTCTCACTTAATGTCTTGGACGAAAGGTTCAAAAACAAATTCTTATCTGATGTAACCAACAGGTGAGGTTTGGGCTCTCTTCAAAGGCTAGAATACTAAATGGAGACTTCATCTAGCTCAGCATTGGCAATATGGTATGAAGCTTAGGAACAATGGGAGGCCATACCATGACTACAAACCATGACTCTTATCAAAGAATCAGAACGGTAAATGACTTCTACCAACTCATATTCACCCCTCTCCAAACAATTATGTAAATCAGTTAATTAACTGCCACTCAATACAGCCCACATCTCATTGACGAGAGGATAGATATCATACTGCTGCTTTTTTTTTAACATGTATAGCCTATACCAAGTGAGAAAACATTTCAACCCTATCATATGTTTCCTTAGCATCTCTTCCAGAACAAAGTCTAAATCTTCCACAACCAAAAGGAAGATATTTTTTGTCCCATTGTATCTCCTCTAGGAACTGTGGACATGCTTCAAATGGGATTGAAAATGCTTATTGTGAAGTATCAGTTTTACATGCAAACAAGCTCGAAGCCCCCCTTATTATTAAAGATCAAGAAAGAAGAAAAATTAGAGATGCACTTGGGAGCCATATTCTTTGGCTCATAGAATATGCAAAGTATCTTTCTTATTTGTTAATAAACTATTATCATGTTTAACTAATTTTATGTGAAATTACTTATAAATATTTAACTATTTTCAAGTTATGATCGATGCATGAAATAGTTCATCTCCCATCTCTTAATTCCCTTACTATCCTGGTGATATATGTTAGATCGCCCCCCTCATTTTTGATAATATACTCATTGTAATATAATGTTTACACTAATTTTGATAGTGTATATATTTTCACATACATGCACTTGTTTGTTGTTCATGAAGCTTTGCTATATTTTTTATGATTGCAAAGTTGATACATTGCCACAATCATACTTGATGATGGTATTTTGCATATATAATATCAAGTTATGATTTGAATGTGAATGTGCATATTTCTTGATCTTTTGAATGTGAATGTGCAGATTTCTTGATATATGATATGTGAATGATGTGAATGTGCAAGTTTTGAATGTGTAAAATTTGTGAATGTGTACAAGTTATGGTTTGAAATTGAATGTGCAGATTTCTTGATATATGATACGTGAATGATGTGAATGTGTAAGTTTTGAATGTGTAAAATTTGTGAATGTGTACAAGTTATGGTTTGAATGTGAATGTGCAGATTTCTTGATATACAATATGTGAATGTGCAAGTTTTGAATGCGTAAAATTTGTGAATGTGTACAAGTTGCAGGTTACTTGCGATTCATATAAGCATTATAGATGAATTTATTATGTACATCATTAGTTCAGGTTATCTATGGTTCAAATAGATTATCTACTATTAATATAGATTATTTATGATTAAGATTAAAAGAAACATTCACCAACGGTTCGTTCACATTACCTAGGTTTTATTAACAACTCAAAAAATCGTAAGAAACTACCTATTTGATAAATGTCGTAGGCAATTATCTATAATAATTGTTAGTGAAAACTGCGTAAGTACCTACGCGATAAAAAACCGTAGGCGAGTACCTACACGATATAAAACGTAGGTAAATACCTACTGCCACCTACGCGACAATAACAGTAGAAACATCCCTATGTGACATAAATCATAGGTAACTACCAACAACCACCTAGGCAATAAAACCGTAGGAAAATACCTACACGGCATAATTGTAGAGTTTTACCTACTACAAGTGTCGTAGGTAAAAATAATATAGGCATGCCATATATGACATAGGTAACTAGCTACATACTCAATAAAATTAGTAGGTAATTACTTACGACATGCGTCATTGGTAAAAACTATGTTGGTAAACTTTTACCTACGTGATATAATTCCGTAGGTAATGACAACCTTATACCTACGCTACTTTACCTACGGTATTTTGTCGCCTAAGCAGTTTTTGCCGATGACACTGCACCGTAGGGAGTGTCGTAGGAAACGATTTTACCTACGATTTTCGTGACCTTTACCTACCACATTTGCCGTAGATAAAACCTAATTTTCCTGTAGTGATTGTAAATAGAACCCTCATTTAAAATTACTCTAACATATATATTTCCCACATACCAAGAATGTTTGCAGTTATACTGCACCTCTGATCCGGCCCAGCTCTTCAACGCATGCCAAATATTGTGATAATATGACTCGTAAAACATTGGGTGCATGCAAAAATACTGAAAAAGAACTTTTCTTTTTATTCTCGATCGAAAATAAGTTATGCTACCCTTCATCTTATTCTCTTCGCAAACTACAAGTTCTCTATGGTCCTCAAACTATTTTCCCAAAGGTGCTTTCTTTCCCGATCGAGACCAACCAAACCTTCACCATCTTGCAATCTCCTCCAGGCACAAGCTAGTCCACTCCCATGGATGACATCGGTGGCCGTCGGAGACGTATGTAACGATGAGGCATTAGTACTGGTAGAATCCGAAAAATGGTTTGGCTCATCCCTTCACACTGGTCAAACAAACGAGAGTTGCAGCAGGCATATAACTGCAAACATGCATTCAGAGTAAATAATTAGAGATATCTACGATAATAAGTCTAAATAAGAGATTTATTTATAATTATATAAATTTATAATGGTATATATGTAAAAGAACATTTCTTTTTTACTCTCCCTCGGAAATAAGTTATGCTACCCTTGATTCTGTTCTCTTCTCAAGCTACAAGTTCTCTATTATATGAATTAACACGTGTTCTACCAACGGCGGTAATACGGATCCGGCCGGCTGTTGACCTGATCTGGCCCCACCCTAACCTAACATATAAAACAACAACGCTGAGTCTTGTTAATTATCAAACTAAACGATCGACGAGTTAGCTAATTAATTCCGCATATGTAGTCCAAATCATCTTGGGGATATATATTTAACCTCCAATGATCGATCAAAAGCCCGCTACGAGGGACCGAGGTTGTGCCAAGACCGGTTGTAATTGGTTTGGAACATGTCGACGTCCCATTGCTAATTAAGACAACAAAAAACTGGCGAACACGTATGTACGGCGAGGACCATATAATATATACACATGTAGCGTCCTCTCTGGACAGTACTATGAGGGGGCCGGATTCATCCGTGAAACTCTGTTTACCTGGTAATAAATTCTAAATATCAGACCCCGTCAAGGATTAACAGTTAACACAGCCGGCGTAAATAAGCAATTAATGTTATATAATTGTTGGATAAGAATGAGGTAAATTTAATAAGGAAAGCCTTCCTTCGTACGTAGGAAAGTGGCAGGCAGATGAGAGAGAGAGAGAGAGAGAGAGAGAGAGAGAGGCCGAGTCCACGTACGGTACGTTAGTGGGTAGGGGGTTTTGCAGTGGAGACTCATTCTCCGGCTGGCCGATGGAACTGCAAAGGGTGACCTTCCCAGTTCGCTATAAATAGAGCAGAAGAAGCCGGTCACTTCGTCCTCAAACCCACCTCTCTTTCCTTCGTTACCAGTGGCCTGTGCTTAATTAGGGCTGTGATCAGGCGGTGAGATATGGCTCCCAGGGGCGCTGTCATGGTGCTGGGTGTCCTGATGGTTGCCCTACTGACCATCTCGGCCTCCGAGGTGACGGCAAGGGAACTGACCGAGGAAACAAGTGAGTCCATGGAACCAATCCCATATGCGGCTAGATTAACTCCGTCTCGTATAGTTTTTGCCCCTACGTACCCGGCCGTTGGAGTGCTACTTACTTCTGCATGCATGTTTCTCTAATTAATTAACGCTCACACGAAAGCAGCTTGCATTATTAGATTTTGCTTTTATATCTTATTCTTTCCTCAATATTGCCCGTACGTATGAGTGATTGAGGAAAAGGCTACTTGTAATCTCTGATCATGTGAAGGGTCATGATGCACTCCCTTGACATGATCTCATTCACCACCTTTATGCACATGGATATCTCACTCGTGCATGGTCTGCGTGCCGCTCCCATACGCAGAGGACGCCGTCCAGGATCAGCACGGCGGAGGCGGCTACAGACGCTGCCAGTATGGTTGCTGTGGCGGGTGGCACAATGGATACTGCAGCCGGTGCTGCCAGCACGGCGGCGGTGGAGGCTCCAAACACTGCCAGTACGGATGCTGTGGCGGCTGGAGCAACGGATACTGCAGTCGGTGCTGCCAGCACGGGGGCGGTGGAGGTTACAAATACTGCCAGTATGGATGCTGTGGCGGCTGGCACAACGGATACTGCAGTCGGTGCTGCAGCTCCTCCGGTGGAGGCCACCACTAAGATCATACGTACCCACGCCTTCGCGGCCGACTGCCCATACTCAGGAAGGAGCGCCTGGATATACATATAGTAATATAAACCCAAATCCTTGGAATTAGTATATAGGGTGGAGGATGCGTGCATGGGGTGCGAAATAAAGGGGTTTGATGAAGTCTGTGATTCAAAATAAAAGGAAGTCGGGTGTACGGGGTACGTACGTCGTGCTTGTGTCCCGTCATATATATGAATAATAATGGTAATGGATCAATAATTTGCGTGCGTGCGTGCGATATGTGAGTGTTGTATTATTGGAGGTCGAAATATGATTGGTTACGTACTTGACAGTTTGTATTAGAAATTGACAATATATGTGATTACTTGTTTTTATCTATTAGAACTGACAAATCAGAATGAAATAGTAATCAAATTAAGGGCATGTGTATGAATCCGTATTGTGGTCGAGGGAACCAATATTTACATTTGGGGTTTCTTTTCTCCAAAATTAATTTGCGAATATTTCTGTGCCACTTAAATGGTATCCTCTGTAGCAATATCCATCTCAGCTGACAGGAACTATTATAGGATCATGCTTGGTATCTTGAAAAAGTCTCTCAAAGGTAGGTACGTATAAGTTATCCAAGTATGCATTATAATTCCTGTTGATGTTTGATACACCAAGAAGATTAACCTGGTTATTGTGTGGCAAAATAACTCTTGATCATATAAGAATTAGGATAGCGTACTTGTATAATGTGGGCAATCGCACTTTCCGTAAATATCCTTCTCGTCCCGTCGAATTAATTAAGATGACTTGCGAAATGGAGAATGGGATAAGCATATTGTAAGCCGACGCGGAATAGGTAGCCTCATCATCCAACTCTCATAGGAATAATTAATTCTGGAAAGCCATTCTACCCAGAACAATTCATCCAGAGACCGCCCAAAGTCGATCGGCTATCTAAAATAATATAAATAACATAATCTATTCTACTCCTATCGCGTGGTATTATCAAAGAGAGCCCTCAGTATCAAAGCAAGAAAATAAAACTAATTCTTCTTCATTTAATTATTATCACCTTTTCACTGCAACGACAGATTCTCAGGCTGGATTATAAAAGCAATTCTAAAAACTTTCTCACACTGACATGACTCAGCTATACATATCCTGGTCTCATGACGCGTAAGTTCCTTATTATGACTTTCATAACATAACAAAGAAAATCTTTTGGGCCGGACCCGGACATATGGGAGAAAAACAGAATTGTCAAGCTTAAAATAGTGGGAAACCACCCACAATATTGCAACATTGCGAGCTTAAAGATTGCTGAACCAACTCTTTGAAACGTGGTCAACAATAGACATTTGGAGTACTTGCGTGAACAAAATTATATGTCCGTCTTAATGATACATGCACAAATTCTCCCCATCTTAATTTGCATCAGCACGTGATCTTGCACTGATGACAATTCTCTCGATCAACATCAAGAGCCAGCCAGTGCGGAGTAGGAGAGAAGAAATGCCATATTGTGGAGAGAGAGAGAGAGAGATACCAAACTAGATCTAATTATGTCATTGACACTTGGATAAACAAGAAGCCGCGGATGAGCACTCTAGCTAGCAGAGCGATGCCAAAATTTTACCACACAAGTGCTAAGTTTATAATTCTACAGATAGTACCAGTGGCTGGAGATAACGTTGACTGGGATTTCACATTTATTTCAATGTTGTTGATATAACATTTATGATGACTATTTTTCAAAATGCATAATTAATTGTGCTTGTTCAAATTCGAGTGCTTTAATCATCATTTAGTGCATGATGGCGCCACACTCTACACACCACTACGTCTCATGGCAACTCACTGTCACCGCTAGGATCCGGCGGGGTGAGCTTGGCGTCTTCCCCAGGGTATGATGATGCCCATGTGGATGGCGGCATTCCTGATGGCTCTGTTGAGTAGGTGACGACATCTTCTAGCACCTCCCCTTCGCCAGCAGGTACTGGCCGATGGAACTCCTTCAGCGTCACCCCAGGTAGGAGGCTCTCCTCTGGCCTCCCTCATTGCCGACGACACCGTGGACAGCTCCTCTGACGCCGCCACCATGTGGCCAGTCAGCTCAAGGATTCTCCGGCGATCTTGGCACAAACTTCATGTAGGCTAAAACCTAACTCTGGCGATGCTTCAAGTGGCATCACGATCGAGATTGTGCATAATGGAGTGATGTGTTTTGCCATTGTTGTTCACCTTGTGGATGTCTCATTGCTAAGACAATAGAAAACTTGTGAACATGGCGAGGACCATAGCTAGCGACCGCCTCTATTTAGTATAAGCAAACATGAATTCAGATCTTCTACGTCTATATTTGCAAATGAACCACTTACGTGTACTTCATAGGTTTGGACTTGAAGGAAAATCTCATATTTGATTATTAAGTTAATTTCCAGTTCCATCCAGCAACTTGTCTCCTGTTAGAAGACCATCGGAGGAATAGAGCAATCGTGAAACACCATTTACCTAGTAAAATTCTAAAAATCAGAACATGTCAACGATTAACATAGCGTGCATAAGCAATTAGTGTTGCATAATTGTTGGATAAGAAAGAGGTAAATTTAGTAAGGAAAGCCTTCCTTTACACCTACTTAGATTGGTAGGTAATTCTTCCAAGAAAGTAATAATGACCTTGAATGCGTGGAAGGGTTTGATGAGAGAGAGAAGCTGAGTTCACATACGGTGGGGGGGGGGGGGGGGTAGTGGGGGGGTGCCGATGGAATTGCAGTGGAGAGAGGAGGAGATGGAGGCTAGGGGTGGTGAGGAGGGATAAGTTGCATTGGGAGAGGAGGGCTAAGAGGGCACAGCCGGAGGTGTGACATGATAGTGGTTTAGGGAGGCCTAAATCCATGGGGCATGGAGGATAGGAGGGTCGCAGTCTATGAGGCTAGTCGTCTTTGACAGCACTGTATTCTGTTGGTGGGAGCTATAAGGATTGTAAGTCAATTTATGCAAATGTTCGAATTGGTTTAGATCGTACAGAGTTTCCAACCCCTCTGGTGTCACAAACGGCGACAGATAACGTGATGTTGCTTAATGAGTTCATCAAGAAAGGCCTATACCTACGACGAAAGTCTTAGGTAAAGACACAAAAAACTGTGGGTATAGGGTTTACCTACGACACTCCTTACATTTTTGTGTCGTTGGTAAAAATTGCGTAGGTAAAGTTTTACCTACGTGACAAATAACCGTAAGAATAGGGGAATCAACACATTTGGTAATATTGCGTAGGTAATTACCTATGTTCAATTGTCCGTATGTATAGGAATCTTCTATTCCTACGATTCTTGCCACGTAGGTAATTTCCTACAATTATTTCAGGTAGGTAATTTCTTACGATTTGTTTCGCGTCAGTAATTTCCTAAGTTTAGTCACGTAGATAATTTTCTACGATTTTTTTCACGTTGGTAATTTCTCACAATTTTATATCGCGTAGGAAGAACTTCACCTACACAATTTTTACCAAAGACCGTAATATTTCTAATAAAATCGTAGGTAACGTACAACCGTAGGTAACGTGAACAAATCGTCGGTAACATGAACGAACCGTAGCTACCCATTTGAATTGTAGGTAACCTATACTAATTGTAGATAACCTTATTGAACCCTAGGTAAACCTGTATTAAACATAGGTAACAATTAGAACTGTAAGTAAACTGAACTAATCGTAGATACCCCATTTGAAGCGTAGATAACATGTATTAAACGTAGGAAATATTTTGAACCATAGGTAACATGTACTAACCGTAGGTAACTCATTTGAATCGTAAGTAACTTATTATCTATGAAATAACCTGTAGGTGACACCTGTAGTAATCTGTAATAACAATCGTAATAACATACGCATTCACAAATTATACACATTCACAACTTGTACATCCACATCATTCACATATGAATCATAGATAAAAAAACTCATCACATTGATATAATATGCAAAATATTTTCATCAGTAATTATATTATGCCAATGTATCATTGTAATCACAATATGTGACAATAATGTATCATGATGTATCCCCATGTACAAAAAACAAATAGATTATTTAGTCAAAACATACATACAATCAAAATTAGTGTGAATATTTCGTCATCACTATGCATATCAAAATGTGAAAGTCTAAGATATCACCAAATAAACAAGCAAATCACAAGATCGGAGAGTAACTCTTCGCCGAATCGAGGATTACATGCATAATAGATAAATGGTTGAGTAATTTCATTTCAAACTTAAACATGGCATGATGGGAGAGGTAAGACTATTGATCTGATTAAGGGCTTTCAGGTGGACAAAAGTGGACATTCTCTTACTCACTTGCAGTATGCAGATGACACTATCTTGTTGCTAGTAGAAGATGAGCATAAATGTTTTTCAATCAATCTTTACTGGATTTAATATCCCCCAGATTGATACATACGGCTCATGATGATGATGTAAAAGTAGAGAAGTTACCTATACTTCAATTCAACTGGTACTACAGCCGGCAATGTCTCCATATTTGTAATTTCAACAGCGGTTTCTGATGGAGGAGATACACTAGGTTCAGTGTTCAATACTTTTGAGGGTATAGCACCAGCCTCTTCTGTAGAAATACAAACAAGTTAATACTACAACTTTTTTAGAAGTTGGGATATAGTCACATTTCATTTAAAGACATTTCATTATAAGACAAAAGTCACAGATTACACCTGCAAGTCAATAAGAAAAATAATGAACAACCAAATCCTCCCTTTCTATTGAGGAAGTGGGTAAGGCAAGCTCAGGCTATCAAGAAATGAGATTCCTCCAAATCCTGCCATATTACAAATATAAAAGTCAATACTTTAGATTATTCTTGAAAGTTAGTCAATAATTTAGATATATTGTAAAATGCATGCCCTCTGGAAGCTTGCAATAAATGCAGTTCAAATTAGCAAGGTTGAGTGCAGATATGAAGTGATCAATGATCTACATTAAGAGGATAAAGGTAGTTGAAAGAGGACATGTTCCTACAAAAACAACTTAAGTAAAGATGGGAGAGGATGGGAGAGACTTAAAAAATGAGGGAGAGAAGAAGCATGTGATTGCATCTTGTTTAAATTTAAACATAGAAATTACATTGATGGGACTTTCTAGTCCCAAGGCAAACTCACATTGATAGGGGAAGCGTTTGTTATGTCAACGGTGATGATGGTGATGGTGATGCCATTAGAGCACAAATAATTAGATCCCATGTGAGTCACAATCATGGCCCCCCAAAAAATCAGGCATCAGTCATGAGACATAGGTCAGTTCACTTAGCATCTAGAAAGAAGCTTTCAATGAGTATAGCTACTCCCCCGGCCCTTCCTTTCATGTTGTGTATAACTTCCACCATCCCACTACTATGTACTTTACTCCAAAAAAAATTTTCTTGATTCATATACAGTGTCTACATCTTCATCAATGCCCCCCCTATTGCAAAAATGTTGAAATATCTCTTTTTAGGTCTGCCAAATGTCAGACTCCTGAGGTAAGACTATCCATATTCACTTTAGGCTGCCCCTCTATTTCAAAGCCAGACTTTCTCTTCTTGTCACATCAAAAGATGTTGTTCAACTCAAAATTCCCACAAAAATATGGTGCATTGGTTGCCATCTCCCAATATTTCTTCAATAACTCTCTCTACCCAAGGGCTCAAAATAAAAATGAGAGATGGGTGAAAAAGGGGAAGAGAATGAGAAAAGGAGGAGAGACATAAAGGAGGATGACAACTACAAATTATCTTTTGATATCTTCAAAATCTCCTTAGAATCTCTCCTACATGCAAAGATGGTGGTGAGACTCAAGTTGGTGGTCCTTGGTGTCTTCGGATGTTAGTTCATCTTGGCCCCCCATAACCCCATAAAAAAGGACCAGTATATTTATCCCCCATCCCCACCCTACACATACCTTATCACCATCTTAATTTCATTCTCTTGTGCACTCTTTGTGGAGCATTCATCCTCCCTCTAGTCGTGCCAATATGTTCAAAACTAGAACCAAAGTACCAAACTTTCACAATATCTCCATTCAACCTATTCTCAAAATTTCTCAAGCCAACTATTTGGATTAGGTTCTCACTACTAAGGTATGTAGTCAAAGGCATGAGGTGGTTTAGGCGATGAAGAGGTCACCTTAATCTATGTAACTGAAGCAACATTTTACTAAAAAAATATAGAAAAATCAAGCATATGCAGATATTACCACCCTACAAAATACTGAATTCATCTGTTCAAGTGTGACAAATGAGTGCAAAATCTAACAATTTTAACTCAATTTATATGAAATTTAAACAAAGAAAGATGCAAGAAAGACAATAGAGACTCTCAAAGAGAGAGAGAGAGAGAGAGAGAGAGAGAGAGAGAGAGAGAGAGAGAGAGGTTGACAAGGTCAGGCAAAGGGAGATGTGTGAGGTCATCGGAGGTCAAAAGAAGGTTGCCAAACAAGAAGATGGGGAGGTCATTTATATCCAAGTGTTGTATGGTCTCACAACATGGGTCAGACACACATGGTAAAGAGCATGGGAGGCAGGCTGATCCAAGGGAGGTAGCCTGAGGTGACCGCTTAATCAATCCAGGCAGCCAGATAAAGAAATAGTGTAATTAGAGTAGCCAAAGCTTGAATATAATCAAGTCAAGTTGTGGCTGCAAAATTAAGATGGTCATCTCAATAGCATAATGCATGTGACTTGATTATATTCAAAATCTTATGACTTCACAATGTCACATTACCTAGAAACCTCTTCCTTCAACCACTATCACCACCTCTACTCAATTGTTTAAAAAGGTAGTGCCTCAAGGCACCAAGGCTTATGCCTTAAAGCAAAGGACTAGCAAAAAAGTCTTGAGACGTATGCCTCAGGCCATTTTGTTGAGGCTTATGTCCTTTGTTTATTGAGCTGCTACACCTTGATGCATGTGCATCAACCAACTTGAAGCTTATGTGTTAATTGAGGAGGTAAGGTAATGAGCAAGGAGATGTTTTGATGTGGACTTGAAGCTTATGCCTCTTTTACTTTCACTAAAGCATGTGTCCATGATGACAAGTCTATAAGATGAACAAAATAAAATGATTTTGAATTGAACGTAACTTTTCTACCGCCAGTGGCTAAGGAGAGGGCAGTAGTTATGGCATCACTACAACAACATCTGCAACTAATTAACTTGATATTGATGACATTTCTTTGACATTGCACAAGATAGACAATGTATTTTTCTCTTCTCCTCCTCCTTTGCCCCCTTTCTTTAATCTTCTTTTGATGGTCTGAAGCCACTGCCCCCAACCCCTCCCCATACCTTCTTCTGTAGTCTAGACACGACGTATTCCCTTCTCCCTTTCCCTTCTTTTTGTCTTCTTCCCATTTTTATTTTATTCCACCGCTTCCACCATACACTTCCACGGACACTATCATTGAGTTTTGATATCATTAGACATAGAAAATCTCCATTTTTTAGGGTTTTTTTCTATAGTTTAAGATTCTTTCCTAAACTGGTGAGGCTTTGGCCACATTGTGCCTCAAGGGTTATGCCTGGTGAGACTTTCACAAAGTACCCCATGAGTGCCTCAAGAGTTTTTAAACTATGCCACTACTAGGGCGTTAGCCCTTCACTATGTACAATCCCCTCTCTCACTTCCAAGCCCTTACTGTGCTCCATCCTCTTCACCCTTCATCACAAACAAAATAGCACTCTAATTTCCTGTGGGGGTATGAAATGCCGACTTTCTATCCTCCATCCTCATTCAAAGTGGTTACCATGCATATATCTAGCCTGGACCAATACTTTTGTACGTGTACAAAAACAACAAAATGCACAGATAGATGTGCTACAAGAGCACAATCTAAATTTATTATCAAGATCTCCATAGCAGTAGATAGTTCTGTAGGCAGTCATTATTTCACCATCTTCTTCCTGAAAATCTTCTAAGACTCTATCTCTCTTAGAAGTGGGGCTAGAAAACAACGAATCTCAAAGAGGATGAATATGCAAGTTGAAAAATATATTGTTAGAACAAATTTTCTAGGCATACAAACCATCCATACATAACCAGATATAAGTGATCCACATAAGGGATATTATCAACAGCTCTTTTTTTTTGAAAAGTGGATGGTACCAAAAAGGGATATACAAGTACACAATTTCAGCTCGCTGCCTACCTAACCCCTGACAAAGATATATTAAAGGTGGATGTTGCAGTTTAATGTGAAATTGCAGGTTTAGTAGCTAAAGTATGGAAGCGATTAGAATAACTTTTCCCACTTTCATTAAAGGTGGATATTGTAGTTTCATGTGAATGTGTAGGTTGCTGCAATTGCAATGTCATGTGTTGTGAGTAAAGCTGAAATTTGATAGCATAGATATTTGCAATTCGGTCATCACATTCTTTAATCAATTTGGTGAATCTTGAATCTCCTTGTGCCAAACTAAGGCCCACCACAAGAGCAATTTTTGCAATATGATATTCCTCCAGATTCATGTGAGAGCAATTTTGTCAATAAAAAATAGATAAACTTTACATTTTTCTTTTCCCTTCCTGTCCTCAGGGTTGGACCTATTTTTTGACAAAGCAAATATTCAATATTTTTGGAAGGTCGTCAAAATACCACATTCCAGTAAGGATATGGGAAACGTGATACATGAAACAAAGGGACATACAGATAATGTAATCGACATTAGCATATAAACTTAAATAAGGACACATCTATGCATTATGATAGCAGGAGGGACATAAATTCATATAC
The DNA here is from genome assembly GCA_022559845.1 of Amorphophallus konjac. Taxonomy (NCBI): domain Eukaryota; kingdom Viridiplantae; phylum Streptophyta; class Magnoliopsida; order Alismatales; family Araceae; genus Amorphophallus; species Amorphophallus konjac. Next base: position 65,556,828 of record CM040128.1, on the reverse strand, counting down.
ACTTACCCCAATTAAAAGCCAGAGTTTGTGGGGGAAAAATGAACTATGATCAGTATGTCTCTCGTTCTCACACCAAAAGCAACCATGAATAACAATCAGCAAGTCGCAGGACTGACAAGCCTAACTTAAACTTGAAGCCCACCATGAACACATACATATATTTGTGCTCAATATGAATATTTGAATTGCACCCAATCTAACATGTCTTGTCTGCCAAAAGGATGGATAAGGGACAAGAACTTGTTGCATCTAAGGAAAACATGATGCCCATTCAATTCCTTAATGATGAACTGATGTATAATCAACTCTTATTTTCATTCTAACCCAAGCTACCTGATGTAAATTGATTGGATAAGGTTTGATGGTGTCAAGGTGATAATGATGATGATGAAATAAGGCATGATGATGATGATGAGAGCAATACATGCTGACAGCATGAAGCTAAATCGAAGCCAAAAAGTATAACATCTCCCTTACAGGAGCATAAAAATGGGTAAAACATAAAGCCATAATGTTATGATAATATACTATATATCACAAAAAAGATTACAAAATTTAAAATATAGTATATTAAATATAACAACCGCATAATGTTCATAATTTTGTAAACATCCTTCCTCATCTTCTCTTGAAAGTTCCTATAAAAAAATCAATAAATATTTTAAAAAAATATTGTAAAAATTATTGATAGGTAAAAATATTTTATATGAAATTTATAAAATACATACAATGACATAAGAGATCATGTAGCTATACCGGCATTGTAATACGTCACTCTGTAATGCAAATAATTTTGCATTACATTTTTTTGAGAATGTATCATTATGTAATGCGTTGCATTACATGAAAAAAGCTAACCAACTCCAACACACTAATTTTATATCTCATGGTTATTGAAATTTGCATGGGCAATGACATCTCCTGAAGATAAGAACTTCACAGTACTTGTCAAGATACCACAAAATTATTAGTGCATAAATTAGTTAATGTTCCACATGCAACACATATTCATTGAGTAACTACATGGGGATTTTTTTCTGTCCTATTGGTGGATATAGATGTGACTGGTATCAGTGCTTATCTTTAGAATTGGTAGGTGTAGTAATTACTTTTTGTCATGAATGGGGGAAATCTGCCCCCTCCACCAACCTCAGGATGGGGCTGCTTAGGTGTAGTAACTACAGTTGACATATCAAGGTTTGCTCTTCTTAGAGAATCGACAATGCCAATCATTCCATTCTTTTTAAAGCTTATTCCCCCACAGATCTACGATCAAAATTCATTGGCAATACCTCAACTATGAATTAAGAAAAAAGGAAGGGAGTAACAGTCACATAGCTAGAAACATACCTTATCGTTGAGCATCTGGTCAAAACTAAACATGTAATTTGTTAGCCTAATGTTCTTCGGATCTGCATAACTGTTATGAGACAAATATACAAGACAAAAATGAAACTGTAGAATTCAAAATACTGTCTCTGAAAACACAACAATTCTCTCCTAATGGAAGGCAAAATATCAAGTTGTAAGAAAGGCAACATAATAAATATCCCACAAAAACATTTGATAAAGTTTTATTTTTCATAAAAAACAAATATTATTTTATTCCCCACCGCCATTGCATTAGGAAACATCTTTCATTTTTATATACTCCAACCTTAGTTTGGATTCAGAATGGAGAAATCTAAGAATAAGCATTCTTGTTGGACTAGAATATGAATCATCCAACTTTTGTTTGGTTGTTTATAATTGTTATTCTGATGGAATCAGAATAATATTCAATAGTGTTTTCCTCTAATATTTTATAAGCATGACATTTTCGCTATTCTGTCCTACAAAACCTCAACCTTCTCTCTTTTTCCTTATGAGTAATGGTTAAAACATAGTGTTTGAATCTTCTTATTTTTCTGTATTCCCACTGTGTACTTGTGGACAAGGGAGTAGAAAGAGACATGGGGAAACAAGACTAAAAGATGTTGGTCGATCATAGTTGATGCAGGAGCACAGAGACTTTATGGATGATCCCAACATTGATAGTAACCTCAATTGTGAATTCTTTTTTCTCAATTTCCCAGATCAACCAATATAAATAAATGCAAGAAGAAATATGATAATCATAGGTCACATCAGATGCAAGAAGAAATACTTTGTAGGAACCACGATATAAGAATTAAAGAGAATTAAGTACAGTCAAGTATTAAAAGTAAAATTAGAATTACATAGAAGAGGTTGATTGTTAATTACTAGCCATGCCAACAACTTATTCATGAAACTTGTAGGCTCATAACGATCCTCCTTGCTGCCACCCATAACATGGAGCCTTCCCCTCCATTTTTCTGCATTGCATGAACTAAAAGGATACAAAAATAAAATAGTAAAATATCACTTTTCCTGAAATCTTAATCACCACTGCATTACTATAGGATCACAACAAGCATCTAAAGTGCCCCATGGATGTATGCAAAATAATGTAGACTAGGATCTCCATCATGTTCAAAATGTAAGATACTACAATCGTTACCCGAGAAATGGATGATCCAGTCATTTACCTTTCACCAGGGAAAAGTTGGGACAACTAGAAAATCACCTAAAAAACCATCCATTTTTTGTGACAATATACTGAAAAATACTTAGTACACTGCATTCTTCACCCTTCATTGGCCAAGAATACATTTTCTATGACAATATGGTAGTTTTAAATTTAAAAATGTAACAGAAGAACAAAGAAATATGAAATACCCAATGTAATCAGCATGATACCAAGGCAAATGTACAAATTCGGCCTGTACTTGTTGTCGGATCCCAATATCTCATCACCAATACAAAAAAAAGGTCAAAAACGAAGAAAAAGATTAAGGGATGCTGTTGGTATGTCGATGGCAGCATCGCCTCCACCGTGGTGGCGGTGGTGCCGGAATGTTCCACTGTTCTTCTTCCACTAGATCTAAAGCTTTCGTACCGCAGATGAAGCGGTGAAAAATAGGGCTGCGGGTTACACAGAACAAAGGGAGGGAGGAAGGGAGATTTGAGATAGGTAGGTAGGTAGGTAGAGGAGGAGGAAGAGGATGCACTATTTTTCTTGGTCTAATCATTTTAATGAACCTACTTCGAGATCTACGGCCCCGAAGGTCATCGTATCAGTCGTCGGCCTTGGTCATGATGGAGAGCCGGCCAGGGTAGGGGTGGAAGTCCACAGACCGACGCTATGGGGGGAGGAGGGGCGGATCAGCATGGCGAGGGCACGCTTGATCAGATCCGACCGTCCCGATCCGGACGAGTGAGTTCATCATGGCGGAGCTCCTCATGTTGTGCCCGCTCGAGGGCGCACTAACACTCCTATTGTTGCCTTGGGGAGGAGGAACCACCAACGCGGGGAGGGGAAAGGTCAGGTGTGAGTGGTTTTTATTTTTTTTCCCTCTTTCGTTGCGGGGAGGCCAAAGCCAGGGCGGGGTGGGGGAAAGGTCAGGTGGCCAAGGTTGGTTTCATTGTTCTTTTCCCTCTTTTGCGTGCCCATTACAAGAAGCACACTTATTATTAAGATAAATTTTATTGATAGATATCTATATATTTATTTTTTGACTATTGATTACTCATAACATTTTGAAGATAAAAACATAATATGATCTCAGTCAAATTAAACAATCTTAAATCTCATGAAAAATCATGATAAAAACTTTATATATATTAGATTAATACAACTTACTCCCTCGATGGCAGGAAATCATGATTTTGAAGGAGATTTTTCCCTTAAATCTTGACAAAAACAATATATATATATATATATATATATATATATATATATATATCATGAAGGGAGTTTTCTACCTAGATATTGACAAAAACATTATATATATATATATGATCATCTGGTGTCGGCACCAAATAACCTTTCCGTGCAGTCATGATATGTAACATCACTCTCACATTTAATGGCACCAAGAAAATTGACACATATCCCATACACTATTCATATATTAATTATTATTTTTATTTATCTCTTATAAAATTACTAATTAATTATATCATATTTATTTAAATAATTGTAAATGATATCATGAAAAATAAAAATAAAAATTTAAGCATTTTAAAATAATTATGTCAATAATACATTTGCAATGTAGCGTAACGAGTTTGTAACGTAAATGTACCTCAAACTATAGAATTTTTACTTAGTCTTATGACCTCTTTTAACCAATATATTTATTGATTTCTAAATAAATTTAATAATTATATAAAATGTCAATGTCAAACCAAATGTCAAACGATAGGTACTATATAAAAATAAAAATTATTCTTACGACATAATTATATTGTAGGTATGTTACTTCACATACCTACGACTCATACCATATGTAATTTCATATGGCTAACTATTCTTACCACACTATCACTACAAGAAAAAGCGGGATTTGGGATGGAAATTTGCTACGGAAATTTGGGACGGAATTTTCGTCTCAAATTTGGGACGGAATATTTTTCGTCGGAAATTCCGTCCCAAATATCGAATTTGGGACGGAATTTGCGACAGAATTTGGGACAGAAACTATTCCGTCCCAAATTGGGGACGGAATTTGTGACGGATTTTTAGAACTGTCTGAAATTTAAGACCAAGAAATTGTGACGGACCGACTCTGTCGGAAATCCGTCTCAAAATCCGTCGCAAAACACATTTGCGACGGATTTCACAAGGGCCCTCTAGTCCCAGCAATTCTCCATTTGCGGGGGTTTGCCAGGTCCGACCACTTTGAGGGACCCTCTAGTCCCAGCAATTCTCACATCGGTGGGGTCAGTGCCTGGACCGGAGGTACCTCATGAACCGAGCCTTCACAGCCCCCCAACGTAGTTATTCCTCCGAGCGCCGAAGGATCTTCAGCTCCTGCAATTCAAGAGGGCCAGGCAATCCCCCGGACCTCGTCTCCGATCTTGCTAGACTGAAATCTGCCTTGTATTCTTCTTTCTCTCTTTTTTTTATAAGACAACTCTCAATCCACATATGTTAATCAAGTGCTTTTGCACCATACCTATGCATATCTCATCGCCATATCCCCAATGATTTGCTTGCCGAGGTCAGGGATCTTGTGTGTTATTAGGGCGATAATTCTGCCTACGCGGGTTTCCATGTGTTACGTAAGCACAGAGTTCGCGTATTCCCTATGGCAGGGTCTTAATGCCTTGCGAGGAAAAATGGCTTCTCGAAAGGTCTGCACGCGTCCCTTCAGGAGTGGAAAGGCATTAATGGCAAGTAATTCCGATGGGATGGGCCCCACCCTCTCCTCTGCCTAAGAAAAGGATGCAAAGGGTGTTTAAGTGGGGTGCAACTTCTTCGCCATACAAACTGCCTCCCCCTCTTTTTCTCTTTAGCACTTTCTTCTTCTCCTACCCCCATCTCTTCCCGGTGAAGCAAAGGAGTCCACCGGCGAGGATGAAGATGCTAGAGCTTATTGGATCATGGAGGCTAGCTTTACATAACGAAGCAAGAGACAGAAGGTGGGCAACATAATGTAGCGAGAGACGGAAGGTAGAAGGCTTCCACCTCAGGCCGTCTTACTGTCCCACCAGGAAGGGAGGGGCAACTTCAGGCGTGTAGTGTCTCAACCAGCGGCCCTTGGGGAGATGGATGAGGGTACATCATCTCGCGTCCACCGAGATGAGACAACATCGAACGTCCACCCTCTCTCCCTTCTTTTACCTCTGGTAGGGCATATCCTACCTCAATTTCTCTCCCCTATATCATTTGGTTAGGCTGGGGTTTCCCCCCTATAGTGGGATGGTAAGCATGGACATGACAAGGTTTACAGACTCAACACCTGAGCCAGTTTTCACATTAGTGGAGTCAGTGCCTCGGTGTGAGGTTGTCAATCTTGCACGAGCCGAGCTATCCATTATCTTGTATCAATTATTATTTCAAAGATGTACAGTTGATTGTATAAATTTGAGGAGCATTTTCACTTCTTCTTGCACAAATAGCTACATGAGTGCACTTGCGCTAAAAACAAAATTTTCTCAATGAATCAGCATTCCACGTACGTGGGATCGGTTCTCCATTCAAAGTCGCTAACCTGTACACTCGCTTGCCGAATACTTTGACCACTTGGTAGGGACCTTCCCAATTAGGTGCCAGTTTTCCCATTGCCTCGAGTGGTCGAGAGACTTCGGCCTTTCTCGGGACTAAGTCCCCAGGAAGAAACTACTTGTCTCAAAATTGGGCATTATAGTACCGAGCCATGCACCATTGATATTTTCTTACACGAATCCTAGCAATTTCGCGTACCTCATCCATCAAGTTGAGATTCTCTAGTAGCTTTTGTTCATCAAGCTCTAGCGAAAAGTAAGAACTAGGGGCACGGGATCACTCTTCATAAGTTAAGGGGCTAGGATTCAAACTTACCTTATCAAGGGGAGATCCCTGAGATTAAATAGTTGTGATGTCCCACTTTGACTTCGCGAGGATCTTGGAGGGACTATTGAGAGGGGGCATTACATCCTCCGCTATGCGTTCTTAACATTGAAGGACTCTTGCTCTTCTCTTAGCCATTACGTCTTCTTCGCTTATATGTGTTCACAGGAGATTCGCTTTCAGCTGCATGGGATAAATGTCTGGCCTGGATAGACTTTCCTTGAGCGAATAGGGAGTTCCTACCGCATGTCTTTTCTCTTCTGAATAAGGGTCATCCCCTTCAGGGGGCTAAGATCATCAGGTTTTATTCCTATCCCGGGCTATATATCCCGAGGGAGTCGCCTTGGTAGCCTTCCCCTGGCTCAGGTCGGTGGTACATTGGGGTTCCTCCCGAGCTTAGGAGAATCCTCTACATGATCAACCGTGCCGAGACTATATGGCACTCTTTGGGCCCTTGTCCTGCGTGCTTCTCGTAAGTGAGTCTTGGGCGTGAAGGTACTTAGGTTGTCACTGACTAGTCTGAGCATTTCTTAATGATCGAGCTTTTGGGCGATGAAGCGATGGCCACGAATTTCCCCCTCCCCATTGTGTATTACAATACATCCTTGTGCCCGATAACACTTTTTTAGTGATGCCATATATATATATATATATATATATATATATATATATATATATATATATATATACAATGCACAAAAGCATAGGTTGTGCTTTATGTAGTTTTGCTATTTCTTCTATAACAATATATTGCTTCCTTCTGTAATCTACATACGTCTTGTCCATTTTCTTGCACTTGTCCTATTAAAAAATCTATCAATTTTACTTGATTATACTTTTTAATTAGGCAGTAGAGTACTATGATAGATACTTTGGATTTTTAGGCCAACTACGTACGATCGCACAGAATTTGCTTCACACAAATGTACCACTCCTAGCTATATGTGTCATCGTTGTCATTGTATATACTCTTTCCCACATTTCCTGGTGATCGTCCTCCAACAATATTTCCAACCCTACCCCTCTACATTGATCATCTCTCTGTGTGTGTGTGTGTGTGTGTGTGTGTGTGTGTTAATCTAACTTTGGTTAGGTTATCTTATGAAATGACATGGAATGCATTGCAATATATGGTTATTTTGAAATGAAAATGATAAATAATTTGAAAGTTTGAGGGTATGAACAGAAAGCCCACCCTGCTGGTGGTTCTCCGTCACCGGCGTCCGTAGATGATGGAGCTCGCGTGGATGTTGCTGGTGGTCGTGTTCTGCCTACTGTGGAGGCCCCTCCGGTGGAGCTTGGCCTGCATGCAGCTTCTCCTGTCGTTGCGTTCCAGCCCCCTCTTACTACTTCAACCAACCCTACTGCTCCAACGGTGGCCCCAGCCACCGCCGCTGCTTTCGTCTCTGCCAAGTGCTCGCTCGGGGTCTCATGAAATCGACCCCCGGTACGAGCCGGTGGCACTGCAGCGGCGGTGGCGCCCCGCTGTTCTGCCCCCCCTCGGGGCCTTTGTCATCTTGGCTCGTTGGCGTTCTCTGGTGTGCCCGGAGCTGCGGCTGCTTGCAGCCGCTCGTCGTCCCTCTGAGCAGACTCTGCTTCGACCTTACCTTCAGCTCCTGGTGGGGATGTTGGCTCCGCCTTTCCTCGCTGTCGAGGTTACTGTTCCCCGCTCAGTGTCCCATCTAATGATTCGCGTGCCTTCGGCGCACCCTACTTCCCCAAGTCTGGCGAGTCGCCCGGCGTGCCCCGCGAGCGTTGATTGCATCTCTGCCCCACCTTCGGTCGAGCTGGAGTCCCACCACGTCGTCCTGGCCCTACAAGACAACTGCCGAGGAGCAGATCCTCCTCCTCCTACTGCTGTTGGGCCCCCGTGATCCATCCATGTTGTTGCTTCCTTCCAGCCTGCCCTTGATCTAGTTGGGGTGCAGGGCTCCGTGCTCGTCAGCCAAGCTGACGAACTTCATGGTTTGGTTGATGAGCCGCACGTGGAGTTCGATGACTTTGACTTCCATCCTGTCCGCCGGAGCAACCGTAGGAATCGCCGGCGGCCTAACCGCTTCAGCGATTTCGGGTGTCCCCGTCATTAGCTAGTTGTATCGACATGTTGGCCTCTTTGGCCTCTTTTGGGTTTAGGGCTCTCGGCCTATTTGTTGTTCTCCACCCCTTGCTTGGGTGCCGTCCCTACCCCTGTACTCCTCTTTGTTCTTACTGCTTCCATTAATGGAAAATCGCTTGCTTGGTGGTCGGGGTGGCACGTCCTGTCCCTTCCGCAATAAAGGGATGAACGGACTCCCTCATTTTCCACCTTGCAAGTAAAGTTAAAAAAATATGCTTAGAACTATGGATATAAGATTAATTAGTTACTGTTGATTTGAGTTTGAGCGTGGTTGAAATTTTACTAGCCTGGCTTAAATTTCTCAATTCCTAAATTCACCATTGGCCGACTTGACACATTCAAATCAAATGACATCTATACTGATCATTCCATCTACCTAGATTAATGCCACAAAGGAGTAGTCAATTTGTTTACGTGTGCACATTTAAGATTATTTGATTGAGGGATAAGATTAGTATTTTTTATGGCATATACATACCTCCATAATTAAACTTGCATAATTGTAAATAAAACACTCATTTAAACTTAATATCACATATATTTCTTATGTACCGCCGATCCTGTCCAGCTCGTCAACTTATTCCAAGTCAACATCTCAAGATAAGCTTGATACTGACGTGTTTCTGGCCTATGTAAAGTGAGTCTTCACACTCCTTGTCTAAATGTTAGGTGATTTCTGTTAAACTATTTACTTGTTATAACCTTTTTCAGGCGATTGTGGGAGGAGACACCGAATGAGAGGAAGTCAAATTGTACATATGTAGATTGTCTATGGTTTAGTATCTTCCTAGATGGTTCATCTGAGAAGGTGATGCTTTGACTGATGTTGACACCCGTTTTTAACCCACAAGTTACGTCATTTCTCTTTTTCATCATTTTTTATGTCCCGAATTACCCATTGTTTTGGAGCCTTCCTTGGATGGATTTCGAGCCCATTTCATTGTTCCCTAGTCTTTGAGCCTTGGAGATCATGATTTCTTATAGCCCTGGTGTTTATCTTATCAACTTCCGGCTTCCAAGTCAGCTTACAGCCCATTTAGGCTAGTTTGCATCCAGCATTCGGCTCCTTTCATTTTGTAGTCTTGAAAATGATCCTTTTTCATCCCCTTCTGTTTCTCTATGCAAAAAGTACCCTTCAACAAAGTTGTTCGCCTTTCCAAGCTCTACAATTTCTTCTGCTACTCCATTGGCCAGTTCGTCACCGATTTTAAGTTATGTGCATTTTTTCGGCGTACTATGTTGTTCACCTACGTCTCAGAATTCTTTCTCTCTGTTCCCGCCCCATTTTCTCCCTCTTCCACTCGTTTTCTCATTTTGCTCTCTTCATAGAAGTTGTTCATTTTTCAGTTACTTACAATTTCTTCTTCTATCACTTTTACTAGTTCTGCATCGTTTGGGAGATATACTCTGATTTCCAAAGTCGCGCGCAAACGAACTACAAACGGTCGTGCCAACGACCGTTTCTTATTGCAAACGGTCGGTCGGTCGGCCGACCGTTTATCCCTTAGCGATCGGTCGACCAACCGCTAAGCAAATCGCTAAGAGTCCAGCCTACGTTGGACTCTGCCCCGATTCTGCTCGATGGACTTATCTTGCGGTGGTCATAACTTCTGGAATACTAGTCCAAATTGATCCCCGTTTGTTCCTATCTCTTTCCCTTTGGATTATCTCGAGTTTGATCTATAGAACTCAAATTTTTATTGGATATATCTCTCAGAATTTTTGTTGAAAGTTATGGATTTAGGTGTCCTAGTACAAGTCAAACTCTATTTTTCTATGCGATGGGCCTACCTTCCAAGAGCCATATCTTCTAGAATACTCCTCCAAATCGAGTCCCGTTTGTTTCTATCTCTTGTCCTTAGTATTATCTCGAGTTTGATCTATAGAACTTGATTTATCTTGAACTATATCTCTGGGAATCGTGAGAGGAAGTTAAGGATTTTCTGCAAACTCTATTTAAACTGCCCAGTTCGCAGTGGCGAAGGGGGGCTCTTTCTCGGTTCAGGGCGAAGCCATGCTGCACCGCCGACTCAATCCTTTGACCTTGACTTGAAGAGGGAAGTATTTGCTTTTCATTGTATCCTTTTGGGCTTAATTTTGGGGTCTATATTCAAAGTTCTCCTCTCCCCAAAATCACAAATCATAACAAAATGCTATTTTTCTACTATACATGCATTTTTCCCCATTTTGCATGCACGTTTTCCCACAGTTGTGCTACGTGATTTTCTCATATCTTTGTTTCATTCTCATCACAACACACACACCTATTATTTTCACCCTTCCATAGGGGTTAAAAAACTTTCCCCCAGTACGTTCTCCCCCTTTTATTCATGCTATTTTATCATTACGGGATTGATACTACACTTCATGATCTAAAGGGTTTTTCTCTTATGTTTGGCTTTGTTTTGTAGGAGAGCATGGTATGAACGTGAGGCCCTATTCTTCTAGCCGACTGGAAGCCGAGGAGGTTTGAATCCACATTGCTCCCACACCCTGTTGTCAAGCGCGATCAACTCTTCAAGTTCTAAGGTACACGGCGCCATCCCTTGATCTCTTCATCCTTTCGGCGTTGTTGGAACCTTGGTGGCGATCACGGTATGTCTTTCTCATCCTTTCATTCCCCTTTTCATTAATTCACATGTTTATGCATATTTTAGTTTAAAGGGGGCGGGGTGGAACCATTAAACAATCTACAATTTTTTTGGCGATCACGGTGGGACACCAATGCCCATCACACTTGTTTTCATGCTCTTTTGTAGGTTGGCTGTGTGTGTATTCATGTTTGGGTAGTATTTTCTCCATTCTCCCACTGTTTTAGGTGTTTTAAGGCCTCTGGTTGCCTAGCGGTCGTTTGGTAGACCGCATGGGGATTCTGGCAGTTCTACGCGCATGCTCACGGGGCCGTATTCGTCGAGACATAACTTCTGATCCCGGAGTCCTATTGCGCTGATTTTTATTCCATTGGATAGCCCTTTGTATTATCTTTCCATCCATATATTATTTGCATTATTTGGGTCACATTTGCTTAGTCTAACATTGCCATACTTTTTGAGTTTTCTGCATAAAGTCTGTAGGCAGGCTCAAGGATAGGTTCAGAGGTACAACTTTGATTGATGATTTGACTACCTTCCCGACGTCTGGTTGCACTGATTTTTATTCCATTGGATAGTCCTTTGTATTATATTTCCATCCATAGCTTATTTGCATCATTTGGGTCTCATTTGCTTAGTTAAAAATTATCATCATTTTAGCATTTTGTGCATAAAATCTGCATGCTGTCTGCGGATAGGTTCACGAGGGTAACTTTACTCAGTGATTTGATTGACCTCCCAGGGTCGGATTACTCTGTTCTTGGGCCCATTATGTAGACCTTTGTATTAGCTCTCCATCCATATACTATTTGCATCATTTGAGTCACATTTGCATAGTCGAATCTTGTCATCATTTTAGCATTTTGTGCATAAAATCTGCATGTGGTCAGCGCACAGGTTCATGGGGGTAACTTTCTTAGATGATTTAATTGACCAGATTGCTTTGTTCTTGGGCTCATTGTGTAGACCTTTGTATTGTCTTTCCATCCATATCTTATTTGCATTATTTGGGTCATGTTTGCATAGTCAAATCTTGTCTCCATTTTAACATTTTGTGCATAAAATCTGCATACAGGTTCAGGGGCAGACTCACAGGTACGTTTTGCATTGATCATTTCTTTGCCTTCCGGGTTCCGATTGTGTTGTTTCCTTGTCCTACCTTGTTGTCCTTCGTATTATCTTCATCCCCATATATAGTTTGCACTCATATCATTGTGTTTGCATAAGTAAATATTGCCTTCATTTCACTTTTATGCTAGATTTTTGCATGCACTCCGGTGCACATAGGTGCATATCATAGTCGCATTCCTACCTTGGTAAGTGATCGTCTCACCCCCATATTCCTTAGGGTCGACTAGGTGATCTTATCCGGGACCTCCGTAAGTCCCCGCGAGCCGTGGATTCCCTCACGGACGCCGGGCCGGTTGTACCTTTTCCACCCCTTAGGCTTGCATTTACATACGTGTGAGGGAGTAAACCATAGTCAAACCAAAGTTTGGACCTTATTCCCATAGGATTCCTATCTTGAGGGAATTATTCTTAACTTAAATCATTAAAAGGTCTATTAAAACCCCTAAAATATTTCCCATCATATCAACTTGTTTGACTTGGGTGAAAACTCTCACATTGCATTGATTGTGTTGTTTGGGCTTGTCCAGGCCCATTAGTGGTGTTTTGTGTTGCATTCACATATTCTTTGTTGTTAGGCCCATTTAGCTTAGCCCATTGTGTGTGTCCATTGTCCAGTCCCATTCTCCCTTGGTATTTACATTAGTGGGTCAGTCCCCTCTTATCCTCAAGCCCATTAAGCCATTACTTCCCCACTTGTATTGTCCTTGATATCCTTGTATTAAGTCTCCATTTGCCCTCATGGAGCATCGTTCCAACCCCCTGTATCATTCTTCTCTTCAATCTTCTTTCAATTCCCGCGTGGAATCCTCTTCCCACGCGGGCCCATCTTCCCGTGGTACTTCTGATCCATCCGAGGAACAGGCTAATCTCATGGCCCACTTATCAAGCCTTGTTCGCCAAATGGACCCGGCTGTTTGCGATGGGATCTTTTTGTTCTCCGGTTTTCTTTTTATTTATGATTATCATTTGGGTTTATTTGATTTATTTCACGTGTTGATCAATCAATTAACTGACTGGCAATTAACTGACTGATTGACTGCGCGGGCGTGCCAGTCACATGAGTGACGAATTTATTATGCGCTCATTCTGACCCGTGTCGGGCGAAAGTGAGATTCGGTCGGGACCAGCCGTCTGTCACACCATAAAGGCTATGGAGTTAATTACATCCCCTGCGAGGAGGGAAAACCTTTGATTAATTACCGAGATAGTGGGCTGCCGAGGCCGGGATGAAGATGCGATGTTCAGAACATGACGAGATCACGTGAGATGCGTCTACCTATCATGCAAGAAAGAGATGATTCATTAAATTGGAGACCCTTGGTACGTGGCAAAGGACGTAGGTCCGAAGACCACCATCGCGCATAGCGGAGACTTCCGATCGGGGGTAACCCGGTCTTCCATCAATGCCATTTGATATACCCGAGGGTCTATGCAAGCATGCATGCATGATGTTCGTGACTATGCTAAGCATGGCAATAGAGTTATGAAAACAAACAGTGATCAATCACATTTATTAATCTCCGCCAAGGGGGGCACGAGAATGGTAACACAAGCATGGTAACGAAAGCGAAGCGTTGACGGACATGGTAGTGAAAGCATGATAACAAGATGATTCGGACTCGAACAGCCCTTCCCTTATTCAGTTTATCACTAATTAGTGTTTGTTAACTCCGACCATGGGAGACGAGGATCGCTCCGGAGGCAAGTGAGTGATTAAAACAGCAAAAGGGTTCAAAACCGGCGCGGCCACGCGTAGGGGTAGGTTTCCCCGGCGCGGCCAAACGTAGGTAAGAATGCTTAATCCGGTGCGGCCATGGCAAAGTTAACCCGGCGGGATGGCCTTGGGGCGCGCCGGGAACAAGCCAAATAAAAATAGGAAAATATGAGTCTATCGTTAATCCGGCGCGGGGGGTACCGCGCCGGATTAGGACCGCGCCGTTTTAGCTTATTTTTTGATGAATTTTGAAACTATTTAAGTTCATTAAGATTCTGTTGAGAGTTTTGAAGCTAGTTGGGCCGATTGCTTGTTTAATTGAAGTCCAGAGCCCTTCCAGAATGAAGTGATGAACTAGTGTGAGGTCCATACTCGAGCACTAGGGTCCCCGATTCAGAATGAACGTTTTATAATGGCCGGTCCGCAGCGATGACTTGACTATCCAAAACCTGCCAAAAATTGGGCAGCATCTCCCCTGAACCTGAAAGGTTGCAGGAGAGGAACGGGGTCATACTCACTTGTGGAGTAAGCCCCTAAACTACCGATCTGCCAGGTGACAGCCAGCAAATTCCCAACGGATAGGATACCCCGAGGACTGGCCTACGAGGGGCACCAAAGCTCCGTGGGTGGAAGCAGAGGACCGGGGCAGCTCGTGACGGAAGCAACACCCCGAGGACTGGCCTATAAGGGGTGGGCGACCTACAGCATACACTGCACCTGCTAGGGAGAGAGACCCTTAGGGAAAGAGGCTCCGAGGACTAGCCTGCCAGGAGCATTTACCCCTTTGGCCACCATAGGGTCCCGAAGGGCTGTGGGTTTGGGATTGTTGGGCTGGAGCCCCTGTTGTTGTCAGCTTTGTGACTCATGAGAAACATCCATCACTCGAGAGTGGAGTTCCCTTGGCCCATTAGCCGCTCTGTGAAACAGTGGGAGATATCCCCCCTCCCTGGGTGGAGGGCCAAGATGTTGATGCTCACGAGACCGGGTTGCCATTCATAGAATAAAATGCAACATCAGTCACGGAAAGAGGTGATCGATATGCAATTAGAAAAGTTTGCCTACACACGCTTACCCACAAATGACTGGAATGCAGTAGTCACGAAGCGGACTTCACTATCCCAGAAACGTCACCGGCCTCCTCTGAACAACGGAGAAATGCAAAGAGGAGGGGAGGCGAAGGTAGGATTTCGTATCAAAATGGAGAGCGACGTGTGCACAGGCACAGGCGAGGAGGACCCAGGGTGGGGTTATCCATGTAGCCCATGGCATACCAGGGCGCGTTCGGAATCTGGAGAAACTGGGATCTCAAAGCCGTATACAAGAAGACCCATATATATATATACATCTATCGAACGAAATAGCACTGGAAGAGGAGGACAAGACGCTAAACATTCAACCCATTGGTACATTCATGTACACATGCTATCATTCCATTGACGGGGGGGAACCACACACATATCACGAGTTCGGCGTCGGCATCGCGACACGGCCACCATTCTACCCGCAGCAGAGTTCACAGAAGAGCAACAGTAAAACAAAAGACGCGGAGAAGGGGGGAAGGGTTGGCTCATATCATCACCATCCCTCCCCCTCTCGCTTACATTCGACAGAGAGAAGGCAAGGCCGGGAATCAACGGAAACGCAGGCGCCCACCTATTCCCAGAATAGGGTATCGGGACGCCTTCTTCTTCTCCGGCTTCGGAGGGCTTCAGGCAGAGGAGGGAAGACGGTGGCGATGGGCGCTCAGGGGAACCCTGCTTCACTCGCAAGAAACCCTTTCTCTCCCCTGGACGATTGGCCCTTGGACCTCTCTCTTCTCTTTCGATCTCCCTCTTTAATCCTTCTTCTATCTCCTTTTTTCTATCTCCTCTTCTCCTCTCTCGTTTTTCTATCTCCCTTCTCCCTTTTCTCTTTTCTCTTTTTTCTTTTCTCTTTTTCATCACTTGAACAGCTGCCTATATATAGGAGCAGGTTCGAAGTTTTAATCCGACGCGCAGAATGGCGCGCCGGGAAAGGGAGCTCCATCCTTTTCGCGCCGGAATAGGAGGGCGCTGGATGGAGGCGCGCCGGTTTAGGGCGCGCCGTGTTAACGCTCTTCGCACATCGCGAGTTAGCCGATGAGTCTGGGGATGATTCCGGGGGTCACCGTGAACATTTATCTCACCAGTGCTCCTTGAAACCTCGAAGAGACGCCTTGTTGAAGCTCTCAGGCCGATGTACGGCCATTCTCAGAACTTCAGGTGACTTCGGTTTGATCACGCGGGTTTTTTGCTGACACGGCTCTCGGCGCTATGATATGTGCCGCTGGCTCGGTCTGGCTTGTGTTCAAAGCTCCTTAGAGGGTGGGATAACACCAGGGATAGTTTCGCCTGAGCTGGGTGATCATTCGGCCACTAAGGGGCCCATCTTGGCGGGAAGCCGTACCCGTGCTGGGTGACCGGGATCTTCTGCCGACAGAACTTTCGGTCCTCCGTTCTGAAGAGCCAAGGGGACTCTTTCATCTCAGGAGAGTCTTTCACGAGGTGGGTAGCCACTGGGTAGATCGTCATCCTTGGTCGGACAACGGGTATAGTGTATGCGGCACGACGGAGTCGACACCAGTTCATTGGGCAGGCTTGGTCGCACTGCCGGTTGGTTATGAGTTCATCTCGGTTCTCCTGAGCTGAAGTCCCTGGCGTTCATCCCGGGTGACTCGAGACCCTGGCAGCTTGAGAAGTCTTCAATATGTTGGTCTTTATCGGCTTCCGTGCTTCAGCGGGCCCCATCATTCGTCTTTATGGCTTGATCGTCGACGATCATATTTTGGGTGCCAACAAATGCCCCCCAGACGTGGGTGTTGCAAGCGAGGCATGAGCGTCGCAAGGCCGACGGATAAGCTTCGCCCGGTATGAATTTCCTCTTCAGTTTCACAGGAGCTTGGGGCGGCCCTTGATCTGGCACGGATGTTACTCCGGCGCCGTTTGAATGTTAATACGGCGCGGGTTAATCCGGCGCGCCCCTGGCCCTTTGCATTTTTAATACGGTGCGCCCAGGGGCTTTACGTATCTTAATACGGCGCGGCCCTGGCCATTTGACCGTTAACCCGGCGCGGCCAATTCCGGCGCGCCTTTTTATTGAGGGATGTTTGTCACGCCCCGACGCGGAATATCAAGGGTGCGACGAGTCGTAAACAATCGTGTCGATCAGAGCAAGTACAATATTATTTCTAAAGTCAGAAATGAACGAAAAAATGGTACTTTTATTCCATCAAAATGAAGTATTACAACACTAATTCATAAGCCATAAAGGTAAATTATAACTTTCAATCCCAAAGTACATCATTCTTGTAAAATCACTAGTTGATCTACATAAACCTAGGTAAAAAGGAAAACACTCTTTCACTCTTGTCTATTACCTTGTTCATTTTCATTTCCTGCAACAATTAACCAAAACGTAGGGTGAGCTAAAAGCTCAGTAGGATTTTATATCTCTATGAACCAGGCAATCTTTAAGTGTTAGCAATTTAAACAATTTTCTAACTTGTATCGGGAAGTGTATAAACATGAATGGAATTTCTAAGTAATTGAGATGATATGATATCAAGATGAATTTCTAAGTAATGACTTTGAACAAGTAAAGAATTACATGTAATTGGCCATTTTCACACAAGTCAAGTAATTTATGTAATTTTCAAGTAAACAAGTAACAAGTAAACAAGTACGAATAGTGGAATGCCGTATCAAGTAAATCTATCATGCACTTCGGTGCAATGCCACACCGTTGGTCAATCAACTCCCATGGGCACAAGTACTTTCGGGCGCTCCCCCAGGACCAGACCGGGCTCCATTAATGCCAGGCATTGAGTCAGTGGATCATAAGATCCCAAGTACGTTTAGACATCCACTTTATATAATTATGGCCAACGAATTTCAAGGATAAGCTAATTTGTAAAAAGTACAGATCTGACAAAAATTTCAGAAGTAGCAAGAGAAGTGAATAATAATTTTAAGGCATAATGTTTAACGACATTAAGTCGTGAAATTCAAGAAAGAATGGTAACTAGGAAGAAAAATCAAGTAATTAGAGTTTAATAGAATTAATTTGATTCCATGGTTTAATATTATGTGCATTAGATTTACAAGTGTTTAGACATATTTACAGAAAATTTTTGTACTTTAAAGATGCATTAGTTAGCTAAAATGGTGATTTATTATAATAATCAGAATTTAATTATGAAAATAAGTTTTTAAGTTGAAAACAATTCTAACTTACTGAAAATAATATTAACATGCTGAGAAGGATTTTCATATGTTACCTTACTGGTAAGATGATAAAAATAATTTTTTTTCATGCTGGATTTAATTTTTTTACATGCTGAAAATTAATTATTAACATGCTAAAATTAATACTTAACATGCTAAAATAATCAACTTACTGATAAGATGATAAGATAAGTTTACCATGCTGATTACAGAAATTTTCTGATAACAACATAATTTTTATCATGCTAAAAATCATTTTCTCCATTTATTTGCTAATTATTTGATAGGAAAATAGAATTATCATGCTGAAAAATAGTTTTAATACACTGAAAATAATTCTAAGATGCCAAAAATAATTTTAACATGCTGGAATAATTTTACCATACTGGAAGAAATTTTATCATGCTGGAAGTAATTTTCATGCATCAATTTACTAATTATTTAATAGGAAATTAGGTTTCATATGCACAAAAATAGCTTTAAATAGATTTTAACATGCTGAAAATAATTGTTTTATATCTCAATATGTATAAAATAATTTTATCATATTGGAAGTCACTTTTAACATGCTAGAAATAGTTTTAACATGTTGGAACTAATTTTTAGTATGTATAAACTAATGAGGTGAAAATTAGATTTTTACATGTAAAAATAATTTCATTCTACAAAAATAAATTTTTAACATGCTGTAAAAATCAAAACATGCTAATATTACCTTTTCTTACTTTTGGTGACTAAATACGTACAATTAACGTGAATTTTCAAAGGGTATAATTCCTATTGTAAAGTGACTTAAATTTAGTCCCACATTGGAAGTTACAAAAACTTGCATGGCTTTATATGTTGGAGAGCTCACCCTTGGGTCAGGACCCAAGGGGCATAGGATGTGGGCTTGAGTTGTGAGTTGATACAAAACTAGTAATGTATATATGCTGTATATATGTCGTGCCGTGCCGTGCCGTGCCGTGCCGTGCTAGCGCGATTAGAACGCGCTACTGAGCGTGTCGGGCTAGCGCGATTAGAACGCGCTACTGAGCTATAGCGCCTTCAGATTCTGAAAACGGAACTGAAAAACCAAGAGGTAAAATGATCATAACTTTCTCATTTCTCAATAGAATTTAACAAATGAGCTATCAATGGAAAGATGACAGAAAAATGAACAAGATGGCATAATTTAATTGAAGGTTAGCCTGAGAGATACCTACCTTTAGATGGATCTAAAGAAATATCCCCAAATATAAGAAAACCCTTTGATCTTCCAAATCTTCCTTCAAATCTCCACCAATCTTCGCAGCAGCGTATACTTAACCTCCAGGGATGGTTTGAGGGTCGAATGTGGTTCTATTTATAGCCAAAACTTGGCCAAATGTGTCAAGATTCCTTGCCTAACAATGCCAAACTTTCCAACTCCGAATTAGAAGAAAAATGTCATTTCTCCTCTTAATCTAGCCCATCTTAGGTGTGAAAATAATGTAATTTTGGCTGGTCTAAGGTGGGCTGTTAGGTAAGGGTCGATTTTTGAGTCAAACTTCTAGAAATGGGGTTATTATAATCCCTTAAATATCATATTAAACACATGTTACGAATTTAAGGTTAATTTAACCTTTATTGAATCCTTTAACCATTAATTCAGCCCATTATGGATTATCCAATGGGCCAATTGTAAACCTAATCCATTACATGGACTTTTATTGGGCTTACTATGATTTATCTAAGGTTTAAAGCATTTAATATCTATTTACTTCTAGTTAATTCAAGTAAATTCAATAAACTAGTTTATTTCATATAGTAAAAATGAAATTTGATTATTTCATGAAAATTTTAATTACATAATGAAATTAAAATTTTATTTCTCATTTTTGATTATCGGGTTTCTACATCCTCCCCCACTTAAAAGAATTTGGTCCTCCAAATTCACATTATATAACTAAAATTTAAAAGTTCGAGTAGAAATGTCGAATTTCTAACCTGAGAATAAATCCGGGTATTTCTTCTTGATGGATTCTTCCAATTCCCAGGTTGTTTCCTCGAACCCACGCTTGCTCCATTGGGCTTTCACCATCGGTATGGCCCGATTTCTCAGTTGGTGTAATTTCGATCCAGTATCTTGATCGGTCTTTCTTCATATGATAAGTCTTTTTGGAGTTTCAATTCTTCAAATTGAATCACATGTGAAGGGTCATAGACGTATTTCCTTAGCATGGATACATGGAATACGTCGTGTACACCGGCCAATTGAGGAGGTAAGGCCAGCTTGTATGCTACCTCGCCGATTCTCTCCAGAATCTCGAAAGGGCCGATAAATCTCGGACTTAGCTTTCCTTTGATGCCGAATCTTCTAATTCCACGGGTGGGTGAGATCTTTAAGAAGACATGCTCCCCCACTTGGAATTCAAGGTCTCTCCTCCGATTGTCGGCGTAGCTCTTTTGCCTTGATTGGGCGACCTTTAGCCTTCCTTGTATTAACTGGATTTTGTCGGTTGTGTCTTGTACAATGTCGGGACCAAGCAATCCCTTGTCACCAACCTCGCTCCAGCATAGAGGCGATCTGCAACTTCGGCCATATAATGCTTCGAATGGTGCCATTTGAATACTCGACTGATAGCTATTGTTATAAGCGAACTCAGTCAGCGGTAAGTGTTCATGCCAACAACCACCGAAGTCAATCATGCAGGCTCTCAACAAATCTTCAATAATTTGATTCGTCCTCTCGATTTGTCCATCCGTCTGAGGGTGAAAAACCGTACTAAACCTTAGTCTAGTACCCATTGACGATTGTAAACCCCTCCAGAAATGAGAGGTGAATCTCGGATCTCGGTCCGAAATAATAGAGCTTGGAATACCATGCAGCCTTACGATCTCCTTGATATATAAGGCGGCTAGAACATCCACGGTCCATCTAGTCTTGATAGGTAAAAAGTGAGCGGACTTTGTTAACCGATCCACAATTACCCATATAGCATCAAAACCATTTCGGGTCTTCGGTAATCCAACAATGAAGTCCATACCGATACTATCCCATTTCCATTCCGGTATTTCGAGAGGCTTGAGCTTGCCAGCCGGTTTGAGGTGTTCGGCCTTGACTTGTTGACAAACCAAACATCGGCTTACGAACTCAGCTACCTCTCTCTTCATATTAGGCCACCAGAATGTTCTCTTGAGGTCTTGGTACATTTTTGTAGCACCGGGGTGAATAGTGTACCTTGACCGATGTGCTTCCTCTAGGATTTTACCCTTGATCGTAGAACAATCGGGTACACAAGTTCTGCCTTTGAATAATAGCCTTCCATCATTAGCCAGAAGGAAATCCGGTCGTTGATCTAATTTGTCTTTAATTTCACGATCAACGGATCATCAACTTGTCGTTCCTTGATTTCCGAGAGTAACTCGGGTTGGAGTCGAATATTTGCAATAAACACTCCGTCTTCCTTCTCCTCCATATTGAGGTTTAAGTTGGCCATTTCTTCAAGTAGATGCCATTCTTTAACCATCATGCTCGATAATAAAGCCATTGGTTTTTGGCTAAGTGCATCAGCTACGGCATTGCCTTTTCCTGGGTGATATTGTATAGAGAAGTCGAAATCCTTTAAATATTCCAACCACCGTCTTTGTCTCATATTGAGCTCCTTTTGAGATAATAAATATTTGAGACTCTTGTGATCAGAATACACCGTAAAGGCTTCGCCATAGAGATAATGTCGCCAGATCTTCAAAGCAAAGACCACAGCTGCAGCTCTAGGTCATGTACGGGATAATTTTCCTCGTGTTTCTTCAATTGCCGTGAAGAATAAGCTATGACCTTGCCGTGTTGCATTAATACGCAACCTAGGCCAATTCCAGATGCATCAGCATATACTTCAAATCCTCCTCCTTCCGTAGGTAATGTGAGAATAGGAGCAGTCGTCAGACAATCCTTTAAAGTTTGAAAGTTTTTCTCGCATTCCTCGGACCATATAAAAGGATTCTCCTTCCTTGTCAATCTTGTTAAAGATACTGCGATCTTTGAGAAATCCTTGATAAATCTTCGATAATATCCAGCCAATCCCAAAAAGCTTCGGATTTCGTCACACTAGTAGGTCTTTCCCAGTTCTTTACGGCCTCGACCTTTGAAGGATCGACGGCGATACCATTCCGGGAAATTATGTGACCGAGAAAAGAAACTTCCTCCAACCAGAAATCACACTTGCTTAATTTGGCATAAAGCTTATGATCTCTTAATAATTGAAGGGCCTTCTTGAGATGTTCCTCATGTTCTTCCTTTGACTTGGAGTAGATCAAAATGTCGTCAATGAAGACAACCACAAATTGATCAAGGTACGGCCTGAATACGCTGTTCATCATTTGCATAAATGCAGCAGGCGCATTTGTTAAGCCAAAAGGCATAACGGTGAACTCGTAATGTCCATACCTACTCCGGAATGCAGTCTTGTGAATATCACTTTCTTTGATCTTCAATTGATGATAACCAGATCGAAGATCGATCTTTGAGAAATATTGAGCTCCAGAAATCTGGTCGAATAATTCATCAATTCTCGGCAATGGATATTTATTCTTGATGGTGAGTTGATTCAATTGCCGATAATCAACACATAGTCTCATCGAACCATCCTTCTTCTTGACAAATAAGACCGGGGCTCCCCAAGGTGAAGTACTTGGTCGGATAAACCCCTTTTTTAATAACTCCAATAGTTGATCTTTTAATTCCTTCATTTCCACGGCAGACATCCGATATGGAGCTTTAGAAACTGGTGCCGCTCCCGAATTAAATCAATAGAGAAAACCACTTCTCTCTCGGGTGGAATACCAGGCAACTCGTCGGAAATACATCAGAATAATCCCGAACGATAGGAATGTCCTTTAGAATGGGTTCCGTGTGCTCGGTCATAGTGATAGAAACTAAGAAACCGACACAACCCTTCCTCAATAATTTCTCGGCTTTGAGGGCCGAAATTAGAGGTATGTGCTTGAATGCCGAGTGCCAGAAAATAGAAGGTCGGGGTAACCCATAAAAGTTACCGTACCCAGCTTGCAATTGACACTAGCACCATGTGTAGATAGCCAATCGGCACCCAAAATAACATCATATCCTTCCATCTCCATGCATACCAAATCAGCGGGTAAGTTATAACCACTAATTAGAATTTCACTATCAGGATAGAAGTGTTTAATCTCCGTTCCCATTCCAATAGGGGTAGTGATAGTGAGTGTAGAATCTAATGGAACATGCTTCATAGGTAAAAGACCAGCAAATCTTCTAGATATAAAAGAATGCGTAGCTCCGGTGTCAAATAAGACAGAGGCAGGCTTAGAGTATATGAAAAGAGTACCTTCCATGATACCTCCTTCCTCGGTAGGTTCCTTACCCATAAGGGCTTGAAGTCTTCCTGGCTTCTTGGCAATAATAGGAAGCTTTGCCGGTGATGGAGCTTGCTCGTTGAGAAGAGGGCAATTCAGGATCCTATGCTCCCGACTCCCGCATCGAAGACATGCACCGAGCTTTCTCCAACATTCCTCGGCTTTGTGTCCGGGCTTCTCGTAATATTTGCATAATTCCTTTGATGGCATAGAGAAAGGAACAATTTGCTTATCGAATGTCCTCGGCTTCTTGTCCCCTTGAAAATTACGTCTACCTTTGTTGAAATTTCGCCCATCCTTGATGAAATTACGCCCGTCATTGGGCCTTTTCTTCCCAAAGGAAGGTTTGAAACTTCCGGACCTAGTAACTTGCTCTCTCTTGGCTTCTCTTCCTCGGATGCGATCCGATAACTCCGTTGCATCTTCTAGGAGTTGTGCTCTCCGTACCGCATCAGAATAAATTTGGATATCCATCGGGGCCAGTTGAGTAATATATTGAGGCTTAAGGCCGTTAAGAAATCTCCGTGCCTTCATCTTGTCGGTACCCACGAGATGTGGAGCGTACCGAGATAACCTCGAAAATTGTGCTTCATATTCCGCAACTGATAAACCCCTTTGTTTAAAGCGGCAAATTCAGCGGCCTTCCTTTCTTGTACTCGGTCGGAGAAGTATTTACTATTGAAGTGTTCCACGAACTCTTCCCATAATACTTGGTCGTGCGGTAAAGTAGCTTCGACCGATTCCCACCAGGCACGTGCATCCCTTTCTAGTTGGAAAGTAGTGAGTAGGACCTTTTCCTCGTCAGGCCATTGCATGACTCGGAATATCCTCTCGATCTCCTTAATCCAGTGTTCGGCTTCATCGGATCCGTAGATCCAGCGAACTTGGGAGGGTTCATGCTTCGAAAATTCCTATGCAAATCTCCGGCTCCTCGGTTTGCTCCTCCTTGAGCAACCTGTTGGAGGGCTTGTGTTAAGCCTTGAACAGTCCGCTGCATCTCGCGCCATTGAGCTCTCTCGGCGGCCATTTACGAGAATTAGCCTGAAACCATAATTCCAAGGTTTATTATTTTTGTTTTGGTATTTATTTCCTGATAATTCCCTTTTTCTTAAAACTTAACCCGTGTTTCTACCCAATCTTACCGGGAAGGTTTTGAGACCTATCCAATTTCTAGATATTGATCTTAAACCTAACCAAAGTTTAAAAATGAACCTATACTTGTGAAACCTAGGATTTTATGTGACCTAGGCTCTGATACCACAAAGACTGTCACGCCCTGACGCGGAATATCGAGGGCGCGACGAGTCATAAACAATCGTGTCGATCAGAGCAAGTACAATATTATTTCTAAAGTCAGAAATGGACGGAAAAATGGTACTTTTATTCCATCAAAATGAAGTATTACAACACTAATTCATAAGCTATAAAGGTAAATTATAACTTTCAATCCCAAAGTACATCATTCTTGTAAAATCACTAGTTGATCTACATAAACCTAGGTAAAAAGGAAAACACTCTTTCACTCTTGTCCATTCCCTTGTTCATTTTCATTTCCTGCAACAATTAACGAAAACGTAGGGTGAGCTAAAAGCTCAGTAGGATTTTATATCTCTATGAACCAGGCAATCTTTAAGTGTTAGCAATTTAAACAATTTTCTAACTTGTATCAGGAAGTGTATAAACATGAATGGAATTTCCAAGTAATTGAGATGATATGATATCAAGATGAATTTCCAAGTAATGACTTTGAACAAGTAAAGAATTCCATGTAATTGGCCATTTTCACGCAAGTCAAGTAATTCATGTAATTTTCAAGTAAACAAGTAACAAGTACGAATAGTGGAATGCCGTATCAAGTAAATCTATCATGCACTTCGGTGCAATGCCACACCATTGGTCAATCAACTCCCATGGGCACAAGTACTTTCGGGCGCTCCCCCAGGACCAGACCGGGCCCCATTAATGCCAGGCATTGAGTCAGTGGATCATAAGATCCCAAGTACGTTTAGACATCCACTTATATAATTATGGCCAACGAATTTCAAGGATAAGCTAATTTGTAAAAAGTACAGATCTGACAAAAATTTCAGAAGTAGCAAGAGAAGTGAATAATAATTTTTAAGGCATAATGTTTAACGACATTAAGTCGTGGAATTCAAGAAAGAATGGTAACTAGGAAGAAAAATCAAGTAATTAGAGTTTAATAGAATTAATTTGATTCCATGGTTTAATATTATGTGCATTAGATTTACAAGTGTTTAGACATGTTTACAGGAAATTTTTATACTTTAAAGATGCATTAGTTAGCCAAAATGGTGATTTATTATAATAATCAGAATTTAATTATGAAAATAAGTTTTTAAGTTGAAAACAATTCTAACTTACTGAAAATAATATTAACATGCTGAGAATGATTTTCATATGTTACCTTACTGGTAAGATGATAAAAATAATTTTTTTTCATGCTGGATTTAATTTTTTACATGCTGAAAATTAATTATTAACATGCTAAAATTAATACTTAACATGCTAAAATAATCAACTTACTGATAGATGATAAGATAAGTTTACCATGCTGATTACAGAAATTTTCTGATAACAACATAATTTTTATCATGCTAAAAATCATTTTCTCCATTTATTTGCTAATTATTTGATAGGAAAATAGAATTATCATGCTGAAAAATAGTTTTAATACACTGAAAATAATTCTAAGATGCCAAAAATAATTTTAACATGCTGGAATAATTTTACCATACTGGAAGAAATTTTATCATGCTGGAAGTATTTTTCTACATTATTTACTAATTATTTGATAGGAAATTAGGTTTCATATGCACAAAAATAGCTTTAAATAGATTTTAACATGCTGAAAATGATTTTTTTATATCTCAGTATGTATAAAATAATTTTATCATATTGGAAGTCACTTTTAACATGCTAGAAATAGTTTTAACATGTTGGAACTAATTTTTAGTATGTATAAACTAATGAGGTGAAAATTAGATTTTTACATGTAAAAATAATTTCATTCTACAAAAATAAATTTTTAACATGCTGTAAAAATCAAAACATGCTAATATTACCTTTTCTTACTTTTGGTGACTAAATACGTACAATTAACGTGAATTTTCAAAGGGTATAGTTCCTATTGTAAAGTGACTTAAGTTTAGTCCCACATTGGATGTTACAAAAACTTACATGGCTTTATATGTTGGAGAGCTCACCCTTGGGTCAGGACCCAAGAGGCATAGGATGTGGGCTTGAGTTGTGAGTTGATACATATATATACATATATATACATATATATATTTATTTATTTATTTATTTATGCCGTGCCGTGCCGTGCCGTGCCGTGCCGTGCCGTGCCGTGCCGTGCCGGGTCTATATGAACGCGCTGTGTCGGGCTAGCGCGATTATGAACGCGCTGTGTCGGGCTAGCGCGATTAGAACGCGCTACTGAGCTATAGCGCCTTCAGATTCCGAAAACGGAACTGAAAAACCAAGGGGTAAAATGATCATAACTTTCTCATTTCTCAATGGAATTTAACAAATGAGCTATCAATGGAAAGAGGACAGAAAAATGAACAAGATGGCATAATTTAATTGAAATTTAGCCTGAGAGACACCTACCTTTAGATGGATCTAAAGAAATATCCCCAAATATAAGAAAACCCTTTGATCTTCCAAATCTTCCTTCAAATCTCCACCAATCTTCGCAGCAGCGTATACTTAACCTCCAGGGATGGTTTGAGGTTCGAATGTGGTTCTATTTATAGTCAAAACTTGGCCAAATGTGTCAAGATTCCTTACCTAACAATGCCAAACTTTCTAACTCCGAATTAGAAGAAAAATGTCATTTCTCCTCTTAATCTAGCCCATCTTAGGTGTGAAAACAATGTAATTTCGGCTGGTCTAAGGTGGGCTGTTAGGTAAGGGTCGATTTTTGAGTGAAACTTCTAGAAATGGGGTTATTATAATCCCTTAAATATCATATTAAACACATGTTACGAATTTAAGGTTAATTTAACCTTTATTGAATCCTTTAACCATTAATTTAGCCCATTATGGATTATCCAATGGGCCAATTGTAAACCTAATCCATTACATGGACTTTTATTGGGCTTACTATGATTTATCTAAGGTTTAAAGCATTTAATATCTATTTACTTCTAGTTAATTCAAGTAAATTCAATAAACTAGTTTATTTCATATAGTAAAAATGAAATTTGATTATTTCATGAAAATTTTAATTACATAATGAAATTGAAAATTTTATTTCTCATTTTTGATTATCGGGTTTCTACAATGTTAATTCGTCGCGCAAAATAGCACGCCGGATTAACCGCAGGGGAGGCTCCCCTATATATTATTTTCCTTTCTTGCTTTTTTCTTCATCACTTCTCATTTGCACAATTTCTTTCTCTCTCCTCCCTTCCTTCTCTTCCTGTGGCGCCGAGTGAGGTGAGGGCGAGAGCGGCAGCGGCTTCTCCTTCGAGGTGAGCGGAGTGATGCTCTTTTGGGTTTCAGACCCATTCTTTGGACCCCGGGAGGCTTCTAGCAGGGCTTTCCCTCGGAGCTATTTCCCCGGGTGTTCCTTTTAGCCTCGGTGTAATGCCGATGGCTATTTTTAGGGGCCGTTCCCTTAGTGGATGTGTTCCCGCTTTTCTTTGGCAATCCTCCGTGATGGGGAGACTCTACCGAAATTTTGTCAGAAATCTACCTTTGACCAGCTATTTTCTGACTTTTGCTTATTTTTTGATGTGCTTCTTTGCAGCAATCATGGCATCTGGTTCTTCTTCTTCTGCCTCCCGTGCCGTGGTGACGTTGGAGAACGTTCATTCCCTTGATCGGGGGCACGATCAACTTGCTATAGTTGCAGAATCCTCAGACTCGGAGACCGATACTGTGGACACTGGCCGTCTCTTCATCCTCGGAGGCGATTCTTTTCATTATGACCGGGAAGGCGCCGTCAGGCGAGATCACCCCAAGGACAAGCATCTGATGTCCTGCCTTCGGCGTTTCAATCTTCAGGGGAAGAGAGATCTGTTCCTCGTCCGCAAAGCCGAGCAGGCCTTGTTAGTAGAGATGGATAGCCTATCAGACTGTGTGGTGCGGGGAAGGCCAATTTATCTTCCAGGAGAGGTTAGGAAATGGAGCGTCATGCTGGGAGTGCAAGATCTGGCTCCAGAAGATGGGCTGCTGAACAGGGCCCCTGAATTTGTACCCGCTCGGTGGAATGATTCCGCAGGCAGGGTGGACCCGGAGAAGCCGATCTTTGGTTTGTTTCTTGCCCCGTTGAAATGGGGGTACAGAGAAGAATCATTTCTGCTGGACTGCCTGGCGATCCGCTTTAAGCACCAGATATCTGTGGGGTGGTTTGCCGAGCTGAGGGCCACCGACGCTCACGCATTTAGACCTGGAGCGGTGGAGTTTACAGATTATGTGCTGCATCATTAAGCTCCCATCCTGACCAGGGCTGGTGTCTACCACAGCGTGTATGCCTCGAGATACCGCTACCCCATCTCCCGAGGCTTATGCTGCGGCATGATCGAAGTGTTTTGCCCCGAGTACAACACTTTCTATACCTCGGAAGGAGAGACCTCTATGGATCTATGGAGCCTCTCACAGCTTAGCGGCCTACCCATCGATGGAGAACCGTATGAGGACGTCTACCGGCCTGATTGGCTGAAGGATCAGACCGACAGTGAGGGTCGGTATCTGGCGGGTTACGCTTATCGCTATCTGATGAAGGCGTACCACACCCTTTATCATTCGTCGCACAACACGAGGGAAGCTCGGAAGCCGGGGGAGAAGCGGAGGGTGCGGATGGGCGCCTGGCTCCAATATTTCTTCGGCGGGAAGAAGAAGTATGAAGACTTTCCCCCGATAGCGCCAGTGGCTCAGAAGCGGAAGAAGAGAGTCCGACGCCAGGCCGCATCATCATCATCTTCAAGAGGAGGGCAGATGGAGGACCCAAACGCTACTGGTGTCGACGCAGTCACCCACTATGCTGCGTACCTGGTCTACTGGATCTGTTCTTTCGCTCTTCCGCAGGGTGACGAGAGCGTAATTAGGGCAGAGGCTATTTATCCAGCCTGTCTCATGGCTTGGGGTACCAAGCTATCTCTTTCCCGGTGGCTCTGTGTCTCATTTACAAGATGTTGGGAGACTTGCACAAGACGCGTCTCCCCAGGAATCTTCGAACGGTTGGTCCGTTACACTTTTTCAATGCTTGGGTCTGTACCCTATTCCCGGAGGCGGCTCCTCCGGCGTTACAGTCGGTTCCTCTTGTTCCGCGGATGATAGAATTTACGAGTGCTGAGCCATCCTTACTAGCGGAGCAGCTCTTCGCCATTCGGGGCAAGTTGGCCCGTATTCCCACAGAATCGCCCGGGGTTCTTCACTTTTGGAGCTTAGCTGCCCATTCCAGCCCACTGGTGAATAGGACGAGGCAGTGCAAGCTTTTTGAGACTGAGGAGTATATCCATCTGATTTCCGGGGCCAAATGTACCAGGCCCATTCTTGAGCCAGAGTTGGTTGACTGGGCGCTGGCTATCAGGCCGAGTGTCCTTGTATTCCGCAAGAGCGGCATTTTGTGGTTGGAGCCGTACTACCCATTCCGCTTCAGCCAGAACTTCGGCTACGACCAACACATTCCACATTCTTCTTCACAGTTTGCGTTGCCTAACAGGCACAGGGCCGGGCAAGTTTCAAATGATGATGCCCGGATATGGTGGGACTTCTTCCACCGCCTGGAAGATGTTTCTTTCAGGGTGCCAACCCCTGCCCGTTTCCCCCGCGTCACCCCTGAGTATATCAAGTGGTGGAACGCGCGGACGGGGTTCTACAGGAGCTCCCGGCGAGAGTGTTGGGCCGTAGCAGAGCATAGGTTTCTGGATTCCCAGCTAGAGCCAGTCTTTGATATTGAGTCTTCTTATTTGAGGAAGTTGAAATCCTGGACCCATACCGAAGTGAGGGCCTATCTGGAGGCCCGAAAGGTCGTGAAAAGTCGTGGGATGAAAGTTGACCCGAAGCTGCCCACAATCAGCAAGGATGACTATGTGAAAACACTTCGGGGCTTATGCCGGGTAAGCAGTGAGAGGGTGGTCCTTCAACAACTCCCCCTACCGATGGAGGAGCCCATTTCGGCTGTGGCCGACTGGCGTCCCGAGGTGGATAGGTTGTACCCTTATCAGGCTTTCATCCGTAGGGAAGACAGGCAGGATGCTTTATATGACGACACCCCGTGGCTATTTGCGCTCCTTCGCTCACACGGTCTCTCAGTGGGTGGTCCTAGCGAAGCCATTCTGGACCGGCCCCTCCATATCTCATTCAAATATGCCGACAGATGGGGGCTGGACCACCTGAGCTTATATTATCACTTGTCTTCTCGTGGCCACGAGGACCTGGCGCTGCTGGCTGAGCCGAGCGAAAAGATAGGAGACTTATGTTGGCTTATTCACGAGGCAGCTTCAAGAGACAAAATGCCATTGCTATATTATTGGCCTCTCTTCCCCTTCTACACGGGGCCGGCAAGTATGTTCCATTTCTTCATTCAAGCCCTTCGGCCAGCTTCCTTCCTTCATTGTGGTGCATTATTATCACCTTTGTGCATGTGCAGTCCGACCAACTTCGGAGGAGACCCGGCACTTTATGGAGCTGATAATAAAGGCTCAGAAGCCAGCATACTTTGAGGTTCCCGAACCGGCCCTGACCATGATGCCATTGCCTCCTGGTGATTCGAGAAAGCGGACTCGATCCCAGTTGAGAGAGGCCGTCGGGAAGGCCAAAGCGGCGGTGACCCGAGTGACACGGGCGCGCCGACGGAAGGCCGCAGAAAGGGAATCAGCAACCGTTCTTCCTCCGGTTGTATCCTTTGAAGAGTTTGAGGCTTCTCGCACACAAAGGCCAGAAGCCGAAGGTAGGTTCTTCTTTTCTTCAGAGTTCATTAGCTCACTTTGACTGCCTTGGCTAGCCCATGCTGACGGTTGCCGACACAGTTGCCGCAGTCGTCGGGCTGGAGGCGACGGTAGATGTCACGACTGGGGAAGGGGCAGAGGAAGTCCCTGCTGCTCCCGTAGAGAGAGATCTGCCTTCTCCAACGCCCGGACAGGAAATGGAAGGTAATTTATAGTTTAATTGTGACGCCACCATGAATCTTCATGTCTTCAGCCGGCTTGACCATTTCTTGCCGTAAATTTTAGTTGATATACAACCATTGTTACCTCCGGGCTCGGAGAATGCAGAGGAAGCGATTGTCCAGGGGCAGGGTGAATTTGCCCTTGAGATCACATCCACTGTTGCTCCTGGTGTGGAGTGCACGGGGGAAGTCCCTGCTGCGGGGGATGCTCCTCCTGGCAAGGCTCCTGCTCCGATGGTGGAGCATCCCGAAAGAACAGAGGAGTCCTCTTCCTCTGAGCAGGTCGATTATGGTGGCGGCTCCAGTGATGAGGAGTTCCCACCTATTGACACAGAGACTGAGGATGCCGGGGCGTCTTCGGCCTATGAAAGTGATCACCTGACTTTCAGCCCGCCCCGGTTGTCATGGAGTGGTCTTGGGCCGTCCGGCTCACTTGTGAGCGAAGGGGCTGGGGCTGCAGAGGTTGCCCTTAAAGATTTGAGCCTAGTACCGGCTGAGGTAAGGACCCACCCGTGGTCGGCACCTGCTTCCCTTCCTTTCTCTTCCTTTTAGCTTTCTGATGTACATATTTCTGGTGCAGACTGAGGTGGTGCTGCCAACCATGACGGTGCAGATACCCCTCCCGAGTCTAGGCGTGGGTCACGCAACCTTCTCGTCCGTCTTGCGGCCTATTGCACTGTGATACCCCAAGGACTATGCAGCGGCAGTGGCTCCAGTTGGACCCGGAGCACTTATGAGGGTTGATAGTTTGGTAGTAGTCGAGGACTCTCAGCCATTAGAAGTAGCACAATAGTCGGCTTTGGAGAAGGATGGCCCCTCCGAAATAGAGGCGGGAGAGATCGTCGAAGAACAGATGTCCTTGGCTCTTGATATTTCTGTTGCAGCTCCATCCCAGGGGCCTGGGAGGGAAGTTGTCGTCATTGAGACTCCAGCTACCGTATCGGCCACCACGGTTGTTCCCCACACCAGTGCACTACAGCTCATGCCGTCGTCATCTTCTGAGATGGGCGATGATATCTGGGCCACTGTGGATAGCAGAGTGGAGTTCAAACTACCCGAGACGTCGCCACTCGGTCTCCAGTCGTCGAGTGACCTTGTGTGGCAGTTCTTAGGGACTCTTCAGCAGACCATAACGGCCAGCAGAGATTTGACTTATGTTCAGCTGAGGGGCTTGATAGAGCACTTATCCCGCTCGCTGTTGGCCTTTGGTTGCCCCATGGACTACTGGACTCCACGGGTGATTTTGCTTCTGAAATATGTAAACAGGAGGGAATTCTTAGGCCGGGATGTAGCTGACCAACTGGCGGCCATAACACTGGAGCGAGCCGAATGCCGAACAGCTCTCATCTCTCTGAAAGGGACTGCGGCGAGGATGAGGGATGACGCCAATGCCTCTTTGCAGCGCCGAAGCTTTCTCACAGCCCGGATAGCAGAACTACAGGCCAAAATTTCAAGGGCAGAGGCTGAGCTTCAAGAGGTCGAACGCCAGGAAGTCCAGAGGGTGGAGGACGCAGAGATGGCCGAGGGACAAGTTGCTTCCCTCGGGGAGAGACTATCTCAGCTGGAGGCCACTGAGTTCAAACTGCAAGAACTAGCCCGCCATCCTTCCCTGGGCATTCCGGCTCTGGAGGACATCTTCTGACGCCCTCTGCCATAGTCATCTTCTATTTGCCTCTTTTTGATGGACTTCATGTATTCTGGGGGATGCCCCACGTAACATGTACCCTTTGTTCTATAGGAATGAAAATCTTCACTTTGCTGTTAAATGGCGACTCCATTCTTTCATTATTCTTTTTTTTCTTTTTCCTTTCCATTCGCCAGTTAATTCTAGTCCGAGTGTGTGGGTCACGAGGGCAGGAGAGCGCTCATGCCTTCAGCAAAGGGGTGAGGTGTTCGCTCCACCGCGCCGTGACTATTCTCGGGACTAAACAACGGCCAGTGCGAGCCGAGAGTCCGGAGGACCCAAAAGGGTATAGAGGCCTCTTTAGGGCTAGGAAATAAGGACAGATGGCCCGTCAGCCGAATCCGTTGAAGCTGATGGAAACTGAGGATAGGGCTTATTCATCAACATAGTCTATATGGAGCAAAAACAATCTGCTGCTCAATGAGGACGAGGAGTCCGGGTTAGGGGGAAAAGTCAACCGGTCCTGTCGAAGGTGACAAGGGTCGATAGAAAGTCGGTCAGTCTAGGAGACGAAAACCAAAAAAGATAGCAAGCGACCTTGCCGATGGTGACAAGGATCGAAAAGGTAGACGGTCTTACCGATGATGACAAGAACCAAAAAAGGGTAGCGACCGATCTTGCCGATGGTGACAAGGGTCAAAAAAGGGTAGACGGTCTTGCCGATGGTGACAAGAACCGGAAAGGGTAGCGACCGATCTTGCCGATGGTGACAAGGGTCGAAAAGGGTAGATGGTCTTACCGATGATGACAAGAACCAGGAAGGGTAGCGACCGATCTTGCTGATGGTGACAAGGGTCGATAAGGGTAGCGACCGATCTTACTGATGGTGACAAGGGTTGAAAAAGGTAGACGGTCTTGCCGATGATGACAAGAACCGGAAAGGGTAGCGACCGATCTTGCCGATGGTGATAAGGGTCGAAAAGGGTAGACGGTCTTGCCGATGATGATAAGAACCAGAAAAGGGTAGCGACCGATCTTGCCGATGGTGACAAGGGTCGGAAGAGGTAGTGACCGATCTTGCCGATGGTGACAAGGGTCGAAAAAGGTAGACAGTCTTGCTGATGATGACAAGAACCGAAAAGGGTAACAACCGATCTTGCCGATGGTGACAAGGGTCGATATGGGTAGCGACCGATCTTGCCGATGGTGACAAGGGTCGAAAAGGTGGAAGGAAGTGAATGATGAACGAGGATAACCTCGCTATTACATCATCGTCTCATCGTTCATTTTTTTCTCTTTTTTTTATATCACATTACCGACTCAAGCGCCCTTTCGAGTTTTCGCCAAAGCCAGCCCCCTCTTGCTTTTGCCCACACGCCCTTTTAGGTTTTCACGTGGCGGGGTACCCGATTTTGCCCGTAACGCCCTTTCGGGTTTTCGCTACAGCCGGGTTATAGCCATTTTTGCCCTTGCCCTAATGTAGGAACAAGGCTGGCGGGGTATCTCTATTTTTTAACCCCCTCTTTCCTTTTTCCTCTTCTTCTTCTTTTTTTTTAGGAAGAAGTCGGGACACAGGAGAGCCTACCCGCTAGCGCACCGATCGGCCTTGTTGATGATGATAGGAGTCGGATCCTGGTTTAATTCGTCGACATTGGTTAAATGCCGAAGCAAAGGATACAGCTTTTAACAGGGACGGAAGGTCCAAGCTAAGGGGTAGAGGCTGGCCGATCCCATGGGTGATGACGAGGGTCTAACATAGGTTTATTCATCGGCATGGGTCACATGTCAAAGCAAGGATGGATTTATTAACAAGGACGAAGGGTCCGTGTTAAGGGTAGAGATCGACCGATCTCGCCAATGATAACGAGGGTCGAACATAGGTTTATTCATCGGCATGGGTCACATGTCGAAGCAAGGATGGATTCATTAACAGGGACGAAGGGTCCGTGTTAAGGGCAGAGATCGACCGATTTCACCGATGATGACGAGGGTCGAACATAGGTTTGTTCATCGGCATGGGTCACATGTCGAAGGAAGGATAGATTCATTAGCAGGGACGAAAGGTCCGTGTTAAGGGTAGAGATCGATCGATCTCACCGATGATGACGAGGGTCGAACATAGGTTTGTCAGGAGCTCTCCGATGGGACTCTTGATGATTGTCCTTTGGGAGTCTCATTAGGAGGAGGATGAAGAGGAATTTTTAGATTACCACTTTACTGACCCGAGCGCCCTTTCGGGTTTTCGCCAAAGTCAGCCCCCTCTTGCTTTTGCCATGTGCCCTCTCGGGTTTTCACATGGCGGGGTACCCAATTTTGCCTGCATCGCCCTTTCGGGTTTTCGCCGCAGCCGGGTCATAGCCATTTTTGCCCTTGTCCCAATTTAGGAACAAGACCGGCGGGGTATCTCTATTTTTAACCTCATTTTTTGTAGCAAAAGGACGTTGAGAGAGTCTACTAGGACACGAAGTCTTGTGCCGAAAAAAAAGGGGGGTTTATTCGTCAGCAGGAAGGCAATGCTGACGCAAGGGGGTAGATTTGAGCCGATTCGGGTGTAAAGCCCGTGACGGCAATACTATCAACATTATGCGAGTCAGGTCAGGGGTAAATACCACTAGACCATGGTGAGGGTAGCTCGGTTAGGATGGAATGCCACTAAACCAAGGAGGAGGTAGCTCGGTTAGGGCGGAGTGTCACTAGACCAAGGGTAGTAGCTCGGTCAGGGCGGAGTGCCACTAGACCAAGGGTAGGTGGCTCGGTCAGGGCGGAATGCCACTAGACCAAGGAGGAGGGTAGCTCGGTCAGGGCGGAGTGCCACTGGACCAAGGTTAGTAGCTTGGTCAGGGCGGGATGCCACTAGACCAAGGGTAGGTAGCTTGGTTAGGGCGTAGTGCCACTAGACCAAGGTGAAGATATCTCAGTTAGGGCGGCATGCCACTCAGACCAAGGTGAGGATAGCTCGGTCAGGGCGGAATGCCACTAGACCAAGGTGAGGATAGCTCGGTCAGGGCGGAATGCCACTAGACCAAGGTGAGGATAGCTCGGTCAGGGCGGAATGCCACTAGACCAAGGTGAGGATAGCTCGGTCAGGGCGGAATGCCACTAGACCAAGGTGAGGATAGCTCGGTCAGGGCGGAATGCCACTAGATCAAGGTGAGGATGGCTTGATCAGGACGGAATGCCACTAGACCAAGTTAAAGATAGCTCGGTTACGACAGAGTGCCGCTAAACCAAGGTGAAGGTAGCTCGGTTAGGGCAGAATGCTACTAAACCAAGGGTAGGTAGCTTGATCAGGGCGGAATGCTACCAGACCAAGGGTAGGTAGCTCGATCAGGGCGGAATGCCACTAGACCAAGGAGGAGGGTAGCTCGGTCCGGGCGGAATGCCACTGGACCAAGGGTAAAGAATGACGGTCATTCTAGGAATGCCGATTGAGCTGTATGGTACAGCTTAATATGCTTTCCATTGAGGGGAGAGAACTGGACGACTCCTTTGTGGTCAACCAGGACGTAGGCACCCCCTTCATATACTCGGCGGACGATATATGGTCCGATCCAGTTTTCGACCAACTTCCATTTGGGGTTGGAGGCCATCACTTCTCTTCTTTTAACCATCACCAGGTCTCCTTTCTTGAATTCTCGACCTTTGACTAGCTTATCGAAAGCACGGGCCATGCGAGCTTGGTAGAGTTGGATGTTTTATTTTTCCCGGAGGCATTTTCCTTCGAGCTCGGCGAGCTCTTCCAATCTTCTTTCTGCATTTGTTTGTTCACCGCCGGCTAGTCCATGCTGGATGGCGACTCGCAGCGAAGGAACTTCTAATTCGATCGGCACCACAGCCTCCAACCCATAGACGAGGCAGAAAGGTGAACAGCCGGTTGGGGTTTTGTAGATAGTACGATAGGCCCAGAGCGCTTCGTACATCCTTTCTTCCCAATCTTATTTATTAGACTTGACAGTCTTTGCCAGCAACGTGCATAGTGTCTTGTTGAAGGCTTCTGCGAGCCCATTGGCTTGAGGGTTGTAGGGGGACGATGTCCTCCAGTCAATTTTGTACTTGTCGGCTAGCCGATAAACCTTCTAGTTTTTGAAGTGGCTACCGTTATCAGAGATGATTCGGTTGGGAATCCCGAACCGGAATATTATGTTCTGGCGGAAGAATCTTGCAACTAGTTCTCCCGTTACATCTCTTAGTGCTACCGCCTCCGCCCATCTGGAGAAGTAGTCTGTAGCTGCTAAGATATATCTGCACCCTGATGAAGATGCTGGTAGTGGCCCTACCACGTCCGTGCCCCACTGGGCGAACTGCCAGCTTGGCAAGGTGGGATGTAGTGGCACTGGAGGCCTTCTTGACACGTTGGCGTGTTCCTGACACTTCTGACAAGCCCGGGCGAACTTGCAGCAGTCATCAAATATAGTGGGCCAATAGTAACCCAATTTCTTTATCTCAATTTTCATTTTCGGGCCGGCCTGATGTGCTCCAGCTGCTCCCGCATTAATTTATTGCATCACCTACCCCGCTTCTGCCGAAGACAAGCAACGAAGTAGGACTTTTCTTCGGGCATCTGCCATTATTCGGAACAAGGTTCCGTTCCTCATCTCGTAAGAGTCTTTGACCCTCAGGAGTTTCATTCCCTGTTCTTTTTCTTTTGGGAACTGCTAGTGTTGAAACCACCGCAGGAGATGTTCTCGCCAGTCGGGCTGCTGAACCTTCTCGACGACTGCCACCCCAATCTCTTGCTCGTCGGT
The DNA here is from genome assembly GCA_022559845.1 of Amorphophallus konjac. Lineage (NCBI taxonomy): Eukaryota > Viridiplantae > Streptophyta > Magnoliopsida > Alismatales > Araceae > Amorphophallus > Amorphophallus konjac. Next base: position 65,518,771 of record CM040128.1, on the reverse strand, counting down.
TAAGACTTCTGTTACACTGGGGACTTACCGGCGGTTGATCACCGTTATATTCAGGCTCGTGTCTGGCGGGACCACCAAGGAACTAGCCAGCTTAGCGAGGGCGTTCGCCTGAGCAATCTGGCCTCAGTTGATATGCTTAATGCTGATGAAGTAGAATCTTGACATCATGCGGGTTGCCAGCTGATGGTAAGGGAGGAGCTCATGTTTTCGCACATCGAACTCTCCTTCCAGTTATTTTATAACCAGCATGGAGTCCCCGAATGCTTCCAGCATTTGAATTCCCCTGGATAGAATAATTTGTAACCCGATTATCAGGGCTTCATACTCTGCTTCGTTGTTTGTGCAATGCTTGTTTATCGAGCAAGATGTGTGCACCACTTCCCCTTCTGGGGATTTCAGGACTATGCTTGCTCCTGCCCTGACCCTGGCCGATCCAGTGACAGAGGTGTCAATTTTGGAAGCGCCATCAAAATATAGCTGCCATAAGGAGGGCCGCACCTGAACGGCTTCCAGGGTTTCATCTTCAGGAAGCTCCGGTTCCAGCGGGTAGTCCCCGGGTACTGGGTGCTCAGCGAAGAAGTCTGCAATAGCTTGGCCCTTGACGGCCTTGCGCGGCACATAGGAGATGTCAAACTCCATAAGGATTACTGCCCATTTGCCCAGGCGACCTTTGAGTGCCGGCTGGGACATAATATATTTCAGGGGGTCCTCTTTGGATACCAAGCTGATTTCATGCGACAACATGTAGTGTTGAAGCTTCTTAACTGCGAAGACCAGCGCCAGACAGACCTTCTCAATATAAGTATATTTCTCCTCAGTTCTGACCAGTCTCCGACTGAGGTAGTAGAGGGCTTGCTCTTTTCCTTCTTCATTATTCTGGGCCAGCATTGCCCCCAGGGAGTTATGTGTAGCTGCTATATATAGTATCAATGGCAGTCCTTTCACCGGTGCGCCCAGCACTGAAGGAGTCTTCAGATAGTCTTTCAGTCTGTCGAAGGCTGTCTGGCAATCTTCATCCCAATAAAAGGGAACATCTTTCATCATCAGTTTCTGGAAAGGCTGGCATCGCCCTGACAAATTGGAAATGAATCACCGGATATAAGCCAAGCGGCCCTGTAATGATCTCAACTCGGAGAGGTTCCTTGGTGCAGGTAGCTCCTGAATTGCTTTGATTTTTGCAGGGTCTATCTCGATCCCCCGATATCGGACAATAAAGCCCAAGAACTTTCCGCTCAATACTCCGAACGCATATTTCATGGGGTTCATCTTCAGCTCATGCTGCCTCGGCCTCTGAAAGACAATTCGGAGGTCTTGCAGATGATCTTCTTTTCTTCTAGTTTTGACCACCGGATCATCTATGTAGCACTCGACCTTGTGGTAGAGCAACTCATCAAAGATTTTGGTCATTGCGCGCTGATAAGTTGCGCCAGCATTCTTTAGTCCGAACGACATCCTCTTATAGTGATAGATGCCTTTAGGGGTTCGGAAGGTAGTGTGAACTCGGTCATGCTCCGCGATCCAAATCTGGTTGTAACCGGATGACCCGTCCATGAATGACAGGGCCTCATGACCGGTTGTAGCATCAATCATGACTTCCGTTATTGGCATCGGAAAGTCATCTTTGGGGCAGGCTTTATTTAGATCTCGGAAGTCGACACATATCCGGATCTGTCCATTCTTCTTTTTCACGGGGACGATATTCACCAGCCATGTGGTGTACTGGTTTTCTTCAACAAATCCCACGTCAATAATCTTGTCGACTTCAGCACAAATTTGAGTAATGAGTTCTGGCCTCATGCGCCGCGGTGGTTGCTTCACCGGCTCAGCCTCAGGGCTGATTGCCAGCTCATGTTGTGAGGCAGCGGGATTTAGACTTGGCATTTCTTTGTAAGTCCAGGCGAAGCAATCCCGGTACTCTTGCAGTAGCTGGGTGTACAGCTCCCGTTCTTCTGGGGACAGTTGGGCACTGAGGAAGGTAGGCCTAGGGTCCTCCTCATTTCCCAAGTTGACTTCTATCAGTTCTGTTGTGTAGTGGACAACGGATCTAGAGGGGAGGGGTGAATAGATCAGCCCCACTTTTCGCAATGCAGCCCTCTAAACAGCTAGTTAAAATGAATTGCAGCGGAATAGAAACTAGCTTCCAAGAATGCTATGATTCACTTAGCAAGATAAGTAAGATATATAATAATTCGATCCTAAGCATGCATCTAGAACGAATCAATCACATAAGTAAACCACACTAGACAGGATTTTTAAGGTGGTTCGGACTGAATCCTCAGCCCTACGTCCACCCCTCACCAAAACCCGGTGAGGCTTCACTTGTGCAGCACACCAACCCGTAAATCGGAAACCACCGATTGCCTTCCTACTAACCAACGGTAGGGACGTCAACACCGCAGATCGGAAACACCTCCGATTGCCTTCCTACTAACCAACGGTAGGGACGAATCACAACTTCAATGTTTAACAATATTGAAAGGAAAACAAATGTGAATGAACTAAGACAAGAGATTGAGTTATGAGTAGAAATGAATTGGCCCTTGTATGAAATGTTGATCAGCAACAAGGATCCTCTTGGCTTCAACTCAATCTTCTTGATTCACCCTTGATTGGATGAATGTTCTTCACGGAGTACTGTTCACGTGAACAGTACCTCTTCCTTCAATTCTTCTCTCTTGATCTTCTCTTTGAATTTCTTTGAATGAATGAAGGAGATGATGAAGCTACCTTGAATCTTGATTGCTTCTTTAGCTTCCAGGAGTTTGAATGCTTGAAATATCACCTTGAATGAACTTGAAAGAACTTGAATGGATGAAGATGATTTCCCTTGATAGTGAGCTTCAATGGATCCCCTTGAGATGATGAAGAGGATGGAGGATGCAGCTTTCTCTTCTCTTGGCCTTGATCTTGATCTCCACTTGAATAGCTTGAACACTTGATGATGAAGACCTTCTTCACGGAGTACTGTTCACTGCTACAGTGCTCCGAATTCCTCTCCCTTGAACACACTCTAGCAGCCTCTCTTGTAACCCTCTTGAAGCCTTTAAGCATTAGGGTTTTCATCCCCTCATGTGTTGGTTTTATAACCCTTGAATGGTCTATAGACAAGTCTCAGACCAGATCCACAATTTATGGGTGATTAGGTGACTTTAGGATTAAACAAATCAAGGTTGAATGGCTCTTTTCGAAGTTGGAAACAAAGTCAACAATGAAGGCTCGGGGCTGGCGGTCGACCGGCAGCTCCTGGCGGTCGACCGCCACTGTAAAAGGCTGTAGACGAATGGCCCCTGGGAATTCCGGTCGACCGCCACTGGCTGGCGGTCGACCGGCAGCAGGCAGACCTGTAGCCGGGGGATCCCTGGCTGGGGCGGTCGACCGCCCCTGTGCTGGCGGTCGACCGCCAGCTGGGCAGAGCCCGGGTCACCCCGGGTTGGTCCGTTGGCCGCACCAGATCCATCGCTTGAGTCCGTTAGCCGCCCGTTCATGTCTGTGGCATCGACCTTGATTGTCTTGAAGTTTTATTACTGAGTCTTCAAGCAAATTTTTGTTCCGGGGGCTCCACCCCCGGAAACCCCCGCAAGGGGCGCTGCCCCCTTGACCCCCGCGACCTGACCGGGCAGGTCGATCCCCGCGACCTGACCGCGCAGGTCGATCCGCGTGCGAGGGCGCAACATTGAGCTTTCATGTGCATATCTGTCATAAACACAACAGAACATATGTCAGTCATATAAGAGTGAAAAGTAACAATGACGAATAGTGTTTAGCCATTATCAAAACCAAGAATATCACAGAACACATATGACCATAGAATGATGTCGAATGACCCAAGTGACCATATGAAACTCAAATAACCACAGGGGCACAACAAGTTCGTCGACTGTGGCTTGGCCTCCGTCTTCTATCTCCGGAGGTGCTGGTTGGAGGTCAATGAAGTCTGGAATACCATCTTGAGGGTCGAATACTTTGACTTCCTCGTCAAACACCACCAGAGCTTCTTGAGAGTGCTCTGTTCCGTTTGACAGTGGCCGCATGTATTTCCCTTTCAGCAAATCCGCTGGCATTGCAGTCTCCCAGGGTAAGAGATCAGCTTTAGTCGTTGCGGATGGGGTTGCAGTCGTGCCAAACTGGTGACTGCTTGCTGTTGGGCTGGAATAGCAACCCAACCTTGTAACAAAAGGTGAGGAGATCTCGCCTTCTGGGGCAATTGCATCTTCAATAGGAGTGGCAATCCCATTGACGGCAGCACACACCTCCTGGTCGGGGTTGGTCGAGGCTTCCCTGATTGACACAAGAGGTGCAGAGGTCCTTGTTGGTAGGACTCCATAGGAGGGGGAGATCCCTGCTTCTTCAACACCTTCGGCTTTGCTGCTGCTAGCAGTATCAAATTCGACTTGCGGGGCCGCCTCTTCGGGATAGACCTGTTCCCAACATCGGCAAGGAGTCATGGTCCCCGTTTCTTGCTTTTCGGGTTGCCCCGGGTCAGTTTGTTCAGCTTCCGCTGGATATTCGTCGAAGGTTGCCCCCGACGGGCTGTCTTCCACAGGGTAGAAGGCGGAGAGGGTGTCCACCTCGTATCGCCCACTGTAATAATATTCTTCCAGGGCGAAGCCCAACCCCGGATGTTGAGAGACACGTCTCATTTCCTTATCCAGATTTGCGGGATACCACATTTTCTAGAAAGTTCCTTGCGCTTTTGAGAATGATCGGGGGGAATGTGTTGCTTCTGAAACATCCTGGCCATCCGATCAGTTGTGAATGCCAGACCCTTGACGGGAACCGGCGGGTTGCTTATATCTTCGGGGAGGCTACAGTCTCTGTCTTCTCGAGTAGGGTGTTCTTCAGCCGTATAGAACAAGCTGCTAGGTCCCTCTTCCTGTGCCACCTCCCAAGTTCTGAAAGGCTCGACAGTAGGGTTATCAAGGCCGGGAGTTGGCTTAGTGAGGCCATCCGGGATTTCAATATGATTGTGCCGCCAAGCGACCCGTACTTCATTAGCTTCAGGGTATAATGTTGGGGGTGCTGTTCTGCCCACGTCTCCGGATGCTGTGATATGGGAGACCACCTTGGGCTTGACATATCCGCGCGGCGGTGGTGGATACCAACTGCTGCCGGACGTGCTTCTGGATGCCCCCGCAGGGGTCTTAGCTTCAGAGGTCTTCTGGGAAGGCCCTGTATATAGGTTGGCATCTGCCAAATGACATTCGAACACCTCGAACGGGTGGGGGTCTGCAAATATCCTCTTCTCCTTCCCTTGGATATTGTACTTGATGCATTGGTGGAGTGGTGCGGACACCCGAGCAGTTGAGCGGCGTGATACGCCGAGCCACCGGTACCGCACACGGAGCACGACTCGAGCCACCTCAGCGTCCATCTGGCTCGGAGACAGCCTGGAGACTCCGCCTTGAGTCTCCCCATTTATCATATTTGTTTAGACATTATTTGTGTGTAATGTGTGTTTATTTCATTTTATTCAGTTTGCAATTGTGATTGTAAGAGGGGCTTATGTGCAATTTGGATCCCTTGGGCCCCACGGGCCCCCCAAGCCCCTTCCAATTGATCCACCTCAGCTTAGGGTCCCATGTGGGGTCAGTCAACCATCCACATGGAGGCTTCTAGAAGGGTGGGCCAAGTGGGGGACAAGTGACTTGGAAAGTCCAAATTTGGCCACCCACCCCACCTACCATGTCAAGCTTGCTCCCTCATGGTCAATGGTGCGCCCCTCCCCTTATTTTTTTATTGTAAATTTTGTGTGTTGAGCACACTAAATCCCAGCCATCTATTCCCCTTCCCTAGATCCAACGGTTGAGGATGGATGTGATATGTCACATATAAAAGGTTGTATTTTCTCATTTTAGTGGAATTAATGCATATGAATTGATGAATATTGTTGGAAGAGGCCTTGGCCGCCCCCCTCCTCTCTCCTCCCTCTCCCCCTTTCAGCTGTGAAGGCTACCTTCTGGAGGTGTGACTCCTCCCCTATCGGTTCCGGTCATCATCGCCGCCACCACGAGCCGCCACCGCACCGCCATCGCAACCGTTGGAGTTCTGCCATCTGCCCGCAGCTGCCCCTTCCACGAATTCTTTCTGTCTTCCACGAGCTCAGATCGATTTGGGATTTTGAGAGGATGTTCTAGAGGTGTTCCCCACATCCTAAAAAACTTGGTGGGTCATAAATTCTCCATTTACCAATTTCCCATTTTCGTTCAATGTTCCAATTCAGTTATGCCAGTTTTCAGATCTGAATTTCATTTTTCCTAAGTTTCTCATCTCCGACCCATCTTTTGATTTTTCTGGAGCTCCCAATTTTACTAGGAGTTCTGTCCACCCACCCCTCCTTCCATGAATTTTCCTGATTTTTGATCAACCCTCCACCAAGTTTTCAAAATTCATTCTTAGAGCTAGCTACAGTGTTGTCCACCTGTTCCCAGATCCGACATCTATCCAGTGTAAAAATCATATCAATTCGTAGACACCTCCAACCAGTCCACAACAAATATTGCCATCTTCCTTGTTCAGAATCCTATAACATTCGTGAAGAGCTCAGGAGCTGAATCGGAGGTCTACTAGGAGTTCAACGGCAGTTCTCAGACAAGTTCTCTGCAGATCTGAGATTTCGGGTACTGTACAACAGGAACTTGAAAATTCAATAAAGTTCAGAACCGACCAGATCCAGCAGATCTCTCTGGATCTAGATTAAATGATTTGAAGAGAGCTTTCCAACAATATCTCATGCACCCCGATCTGACGTCGGGATTGATCTCAGCGGCCATTCTCGCCGGAGTGCGCGCCGAAAAATAGAACCGGAAATCCGTGGGCTATTAGTTCAAGAGTTGGGAATCGGGGTCGATCGACCCCCGATCGGTGTTTCCGGCCGACCGCCGTCCGTGGAGGCGCGCCACCAGGGGTCCCCATCACAGTGGGTCCCACCCCAGCAGGCCGAGAGGATAGCGCCACCCGTGGGCCCCACAGACCCGCAGAACCCGCCGTCTGGAAAGCACGAAAACGCGGAGTTCGGCACCGCCGGGCGACATCAAGATGCTGCCCGTCAACTCGATTTGCGTGATTCCCGGGCCCCACATGTGACCTATTACCTCCCTGTGTGGAGTGGGCCAAATTATTGTATTGTTGTAACATTATTTAACCGGGAGTCCGTAATTCGGCCGGGGTTGTCTTCGCCACGCCGGGTGCGTGGAGGTAACGATCTTAACTCCTTGGCAATTCATTTGCTTAGCTAGTATAGGGTCGTATGCCGCTGCGAGAGTGTAGGTTCCTAGCCCGTGTGTCCATGTCACCGCTGTGAGTGCGAAATTGACCCGTCCCGTGACTCGATCCGAGTCCGAAAGTTGAGTCTGACTACCTTGAACTCTGTCGATTTCTTAACCGCGCACGATCCACGCTTTCCCTCGCATGGGACGACGAGTGAGTTTGCACTTCTGTTAGCGACGTGTGGCCGATAGGAGCTCTTAGTGTCGAGCCGAGGTCGCTCTAGTAGTCGTGTCATTGCTGGTCGAGTCATGTCCGTCTCATATAGCGTCGTCTCCTCAGTCCGTCCCGCATGAGTTTGGTATCAGAGCGAGTCGAGTCTAGGGTAGTCCTGCATAAGTCTTGCATGCATCATGGTCTAAGTCGAGTCTAGGATCATCATTTATTTTCAAAACAAAAAAAAATGTGTTTTAAAATTATATTTCATCCCGATAATTCGGTATCTTAAAAGGTGTTATCTGAACGTTAGGCTACGCCTATCGGGAGGTCGCACACTTGCGGGAGTGATCTTCGGATCGATTAACTCTGCCACGTACCGGATATTGGTTTAGGTCTATGTGCATTAGTCGGTGTTTGCATCAGTTCGTGTCTCCTAGTTCGTGTGTAGTCCAATAAGAGTCAGTCGGTCTGGTCCAAGTGTCGGCATGTCCAACATGTAGTTCCCCCAATTTCCCATGGATTCCCAATCACCCGGGCAATATGGCCGTTGGTCTACCCATGGGCTTGGCAACCATCCTCTCCCCTTCCGTAGTCCCGAAGCCTCGGATTTTTATGGCTCTAATGATCCGGGCCACTACTTCAATTGGGAGGTCACCATGGACAAATATTTTGAATGTTACACCATGTCCGATGCCATGCAAGTGAGTTTTGCCCGAGAGAGGCTTGTCCACAAAGCCGCCTGGAAATGGGAGAGCATTGAGCGCATGAGGGAGGTTAGGAGGTAAAGGCCCATCGAGTCATGGCATGAGATGAAGGGCGAACTTAGGAAGGTCTACCTACCCGATCCAATCACCTCCAACCGACCCCACCCAATCACCTCCAACCAAGCAGGTCATAGTCGGAGGCAAGGAGACCCACCCATAGTGGAGTCTAGACCCAAGGTTAGGCCAGTTGATTACGGGCGAGTCCACCACATTACTCATACTCCAAACCCCACCATTGCCGAACTCTTCCAAATCATTTTGGATAAAGTGGATAGGAAGTGTGATTATATTGAGTCCCTGCTTCCCCCTTGCTTACCTCTTAGTCGAGATAGGACCAAGCATGAGCCTAAGGAGGTAGCCGCCGGTAGTCCCAACCCGGTGCCATCTATGGCTCCATCCCAAGGTCCTCTCCCCATCATAGTGGATCCTCTTTCCCCACCCACGAGAGCCCCATTGCCTACACCCCCTATCCGTCAGGAGGATAAGGGTAAGGGTCCACTTATCAGGGAGCGTAGTGGGTCACGGTAGCAGTGTTATCGCTGCCAGGGGTTCGGCCACTTTGCCGGACAGTGTCCCACTCGGACATCTCTAGCCCTAGTGGACAAAAGGGTTGGAGAAGCCCCACTCTCCGATCTTTATTCTAAGCCACTTCAGCCCGAGCCACCCGTGTTTCTAACGGGTATGCTTGTCATAGCCGAGCCGCTTCTTAGCTGGCTCAAGAAGGGCTTGGTCCCACTTCCCCTCCCATATATGGACCCTATCCTACCTTTGGTGCCAATCAATTCATTTCGCACCACTTTTCGGTCTAGTCACTATGTGGATACATTAGATGACCTTCTTAAAGGGTTAGACTGGCAATTGACTTTTACACACTTGTTGGCCCCAGGCTTTAACCAACCTATAGGTCATAGCTTCACACATCCATCCTTAGGGTCTATCACCTCCGTGTACACCGTGGGCCATATCACCATGGAGGTTCTTTTACTCCTCCCCTTACCGGCCGAGCCTGACTTCACTCCTTTTATCCCGAGGGAGGAGCCCTATCTGCTATACACAGTCCCATCTACGTCGATGGATGAAGGTGACCATCAACACCTTCTAGATTTCCACACATGGGACCTTGAGATGAGAGAATCCATATCGAGGGGTCACACATTCTTTGATCCCTTTGATCCCTTTCTTCATGGGCCCTTTGGCCCACAACCTCCATTCCACCTCTTTAAGGAAGTCCACTATCACACCCCTCCTACTCGGGCCTGGCAACCTTCACATGGCAATAGGTCCGAACCGTCATTTGGGGGTAATGAAGACTTTGATTTCCCCGGCCCACCTAAACCACCCAAACCTCCCGGATTTCCCACATCCAAACCCAATGTCCATGATTGGTGCATCGTAGGATGTCTAGGAGTCCACCATTACATTAACCTCCGATTATGTCAAATGCATGCATGGCACACATTCGGATGTCCTGGACCACCTTTTACATATGCATGAGTTTGACTAACATTAGGTTTGTGTAAGGTTGTGTGTGTATCTGTGTGTTTTTCTTTTTGTTAGGCATGTTAGGAGTTTGCATGACGACATCCGTCGTCACATTGAGTCCAGCAATGCGCATTACAAAGAGCTAGCCGATGCTCACCGCCACCACCGAGAGTTCCAAGAGGGCGAATATGTCATGATCAGGGTAAGACCTGAACGGTTTCCCTCTGGAACTGTTAAGAAGTTGCAAACTCGCGGAGCCGGTCCATTTAGAGTGTTGAAACGTGTTGGATCCAATGCGTATGTTGTGGACCTGCACGAGGAATACGGTATTAGCTCTACTTTTAATGTTTCGGATCTAGTTGCATATAGGGACCAAGCGGTGACCCCTAGTGAGCCTTTCGAGCCATCTCCTCCCCTTGAGAGTGATCCCACACCTGAGTGTCCATCTCCAGCCCCTTTGTCACGGCAGCATGAGCATATCGATCATATACTGGATGAGCAGGTGACAATTACCAGGAGTGGATCCTACCCGCGCTACCTAGTGCGATGGAGAGGAAGGCCCGCTACCGAGGACACGTGGATCACACATGGAGAGTTGCAGCGGATTGATCCGCACCTTTTGGAGCGATACCGGAGTGATGCAGACCCTTACTCGACAGGGTCGAGTGTCTCCCACCCGGGGAGAATTGGTGCGGACACCCGAGCAGTTGAGCGGCGCGATACGTCGAGCCACCGGTACCGCACATGGAACACGACTCGAGCCACCTCAGCGTCCATCTGGCTCGGAGACAGCCTGGAGACTCCGTCTTGAGTCTCCCTATTTATCATATTTGTTTAGACTTTATTTGTGTGTAATGTGTGTTTATTTCATTTTATTCGGTTTGCAATTGTGATTGTAAGAGGGGCCTATGTGCAATTTGGACCCCTTGGGCCCCACAGGCCCCCCAAACCCCTTCCCATTGATCCACCTCAGCTTAGGGTCCCATGTGGGGTCAGTCAACCATCCACATGGAGGCTTCTAGAAGGGTGGGCCAAGTGGGGGACAAGTGACTTGGAAAGTCCAAATTTGGCCACCCACCCCACCTACCATGTCAAGCTTGCTCCCTCATGGTCAATGGTGCGCCCCTCCCCTTATTTTTTTATTGTAAATTTTGTGTGTTGATCACACTCAATCCCAGCCATCTATTCCCATTCCCTAGATCCAACGGTTGAGGATGGATGTGATATGTCACATATAAAAGGTTGTATTTTCTCATTTTAGTGGAATTAATGCATATGAATTGATGAATATTGTTGGAAGAGGCCTTGGCCGCCCCCCTCCTCTCTTCTCCCTCTCCCCCTTGCAGCTGTGAAGGCTGCCTTCTGATGGTGTGACTCCTCCTCTATCATTTCCGGTCATCATCGCCGCCGCCACCGCACCGCCATCGCAACCGTTGGAGTTCTGCCATCTGCCCGTAGCTGCCCATTCCACGAATTCTTTCTGTCTTCCACGAGCTCAGATCGATTTGGGATTTTTAGGGGATGTTCTAGAGGTGTTCCCCACGTCGTACGAAAAGTGGTGGGTCATAAATCCTCCATTTGCTAATTTCCCATTTTTGTTCAATGTTCCAATTCAGTTCTGCCAGTTTTCAGATCTGAATTTCATTTTCCCGAGTTTCTCCTCTCCGACCCATCTTTTGATTTTTGGTAGTGCTCCCAATTTTACTTGGAGTTCTGTCCACCCACCCCTCCTTCCATGAATTTTTTTGATTTTTGATCAACCCTCCACCTATTTTTAAAAATTCGTTCTCAGAGCTAGCTACAGTGCTATCCACCTGTTCCCAGATCTGACCTTTGTCCAATACAAAAATCATATCAATTCGTAAACACCTCCAATAAGTCCATCAAAAAATATTGCCATCTTCCTTGTTCAAAATCCTATAACTTTCGTGAAGAGCTCAGGAGCTTAATCGGAGGTCTACTAGGCGGTCAATGGCAGTTCTCAGACAAGTTTCTTGCAGATCTGAGATTTCAGGTACTGTACAATAGGAACTTGAAAATTCAATAAAGTTCAAATCCGACCCGATCCAGCAGATCTCTCTAGATCTAGATTGAAGGATTTGAAGAGAGATTTCCAACGATAGCTCATGCGCCCCAATCCGACGTCGGGATTGATCTCAGCGGCCATTCTCGTTGGAGTGCGCGCCGGAAAACAGAACCGAAAATCCGTGGGCTATTAGTTCAAGAGTTGGGAATCGGGGCCGATCGACCCTCGATCGGTGTTTCCGGCCGACCGCCGTCCGTGGAGGCATGCCACCAGGGGTCCCCATCACAGTGGGTCCCACCCCAGCAGGCCGAGAGGACAGCGCCACCCGTGGGCCCCACAGACCCGCAGAACCCGCCGTCCGGAAAGCACGAAAATGCGGAGTTCGGCACCGCCGGGCGACATCAAGATGCTGCCCGTCAACCCAATTTGCGTGATTCCCGAGCCCCACATGTGACCTATTACCTCCCTGCGTGGAGTGGGTCAAATTATTGTATTGTTGTAACATTGTTTAACCGGGAGTCCGTAATTCGGCCGGGGTTGTCTTCGCCACGCCGGGTGTGTGGAGGTTACGATCTTAACTCCTTGGCATTTCATTTGCTTAGCTAGTATATGGTCGTATGCCGCTGCGAGAGTGTAGGTTCCTAGTCTGTGTGTCCATGTCACCGCTGTGAGGGCGAGAGTGACCCGTCCCGTGACTCGATCCGAGTCCGGAAGTTGAGTCTGACTACCTTGAACTCTGCCGGTTTCTTAACCGCGCACGATCCACGCTTTCCCTCGCATGGGACGACGAGTGAGTTTGCACTTCTGTTAGTGACGTGTGGCCAATAGGAGCTCTTAGTGTCGAGCCGAGGTCGCTCTAGTAGTCGTGTCATTGCTGGTCGAGTCGTGTCCGTCTCATATAGCGTCGTCTCCTCAGTCCGTCCCGCATCAGTTTGGTATCAGAGCGAGTCGAGTCTAGGGTAGTCTTGCATAAGTCTTGCATGCATCATGGTCTAAGTCGAGTCTAGGATCATCATTTGTTTTCAAAACAAAAAAAAAGGTGTTTTAAAATTGTATTTCATCCCGATAATTCAGTATCTTAAAAGGTGTTGTCCGAACGTTAGGCTACGCCTATCGGGAGGTCGCACACTTGCGGGAGTGATCTTCGGATCGATTAACTCCGCCACGTACCGGATATTGGTTTAGGTCTAGGTGCATTAGTAAGTGTTTGCATCATTTTGTGTCTCCTAGTTCGTGTGTAGTCCAATAAGAGTCAGTCGGTCTTGTCCAAGTGTCGGCATGTCCAACATGTAGTTCCCCCAATTTCCCATGGATTCCCAATCACCCGGGCAATATGGCCGTTGGTCTACCCATGGGCTTGGCAACCATCCTCTCCCCTTCCGTAGGCCCGAAGCCTCGGATTTTTATGGCTCTAATGATCCGGGCGACTACCTCAATTGGGAGGCCGCCATGGACAAATATTTTGAATGTTACACCGTGTCCGATGCCATGCAAGTGAGTTTTGCCCGAGAGAGGCTTATCCACAAAGCCGCCTGGAAATGGGAGAGCATTGAGCGCATGAGGGAGGTTAGGAGGCAAAGGCCCATCGAGTCATGGCATGAGATGAAGGGCGAACTTAGGAAGGTCTACCTACCCGGTCCAATCACCTCCAACCGACCCCACCCAATCACCTCCAACCAAGCGGGTCATAGTCGAAGGCAAGGAGACCCACCCATAGTGGAGTCTAGACCCAAGGTTAGGCCAGTTGATTACGGACGAATCCACCACATTACTCATACTCCAAACCCCACCATTGCCGAACTCTTCCAAATCATTTTGGATAAAGTGGATAGGAAGTGTGATTATATTGAGTCCCTACTTCCCCTTTGCCTACCTCCTAGCCGAGATAGGACCAAGCATGAGCCTAAGGAGGTAGCCGCCGGTAGTCCCAACCCGGTGCCATCTATGGCTCCATCCTAAGGTCCTCTGCCTATCATAGTGGATCCTCTTTCCCCACCCACGAGAGCCCCATTGCCTATCCCCTGTCCGTTAGGAGGATAAGGGTAAGGGTCCACTTATCAGGGAGCGTAGTGGGTCACGACAGCAGTGTTATCGCTGCCAGGGGTTCGGATACTTTGCCGGACAGTGTCCCACTCAGACATCTCTAGCCCTAGGGGACAATAGGGTTGGAGAAGCCCCACTCTCTGATCTTTATTCTAAGCCACTTCAGCCCGAGCCACCCGTGTTTCTAACGGGTATGCTTGTCATAGCCGAGCCACTTCTTAGCTGGCTCAGGAAGGGCTTGGTCCCACTTCCCCTCCCATCTATGGACCCTATCCTACCTTTGGTGCCAATCAATTCATTTCACACCACATTCCGATCTAGTCACTATGTGGATACATTAGATGACCTTCTTAAAGGGTCAGACCGGTAATTGACTTTTACACACTTGTTGGCCCCAGGCTTTGACCAACCTATAGGTCGTAGCTTCACACATCCATCCTTAGGGTCTATCACCTCCGTGTACACCGTGGGCCATATCACCATGGAGGTTCTTTTACTCCTCCCCTTATCGGCCGAGCCTGACTTCACTCCTTTTATCCCGAGGGAGGAGCCCTATCTGCTATACACAGTCCCATCTACGTCGATGGATGAAGGTGACCATCAACACCTTCTAGAATTCCACACATGGGACCTTGAGATGAGGGAATCCATATCGAGGGGTCACACATTCTTTGATCCCTTCGATCCGTTTCTTCATGGACCCTTTGGCCCACAACCTCCATTCCACCTCTTTAAGGAAGTCCACTATCACACCCCTCCTACTCGGGCCTGGCAACCTTCACATGGCAATAGGTCCAAACCGTCATTTGGGGGTAATAAAGACTTTGGTTTCCCCGGCCCACCTAAACCACCCAAACCTCCCAGATTTCCCACATCCAAACCCAATGTCCATGATTGGTGCATCGTAGGATGTCTAGGAGTCCACCATGACATTAACCTCCGGTTATGTCAAATGCATGCATGGCACACATTCGGATGTCCTGGACCACCTTTTGCATATGCATGAGTTTGACTAACATTAGGTTTGTGTAAGGTTGTATGTGCATCTGTGTGTTTTTCTTTTTGTTAGGCATGTTAGGATTTTGCATGACGACATCCGTCGTCACATTGAGTCCAGCAATGCGCGTTACAAAGAGCTAGCCGATACTCACCGACACCGCTGAGAGTTCTAAGAGGGCGAATATGTCATGATCAGGGTAAGACCTGAACGGTTTCCCTCTGGAACCGTTAAGAAGTTGTAAGCTCGCGGAGCCGGTCCATTTAGAGTGTTGAAACGCGTTGGATCCAATGTGTATGTTGTGGACCTGTCCGAGGAATACGGTATAAGCTCTACTTTTAATGTTTCGGACCTAGTTGCATATAGGGACCCAACGGTAATCCCTAGTGAGCCTTTCGAGCCATCTCCTCCCCTTGAGAGTGATCCCACACCTAAGTGTCCACCTCTAGCCCCTTTGTCACGGCAGCGTGAGCATATCGATCATATACTGGATGAGCAGGTGACAATTACCAGGAGTGGATCCTACCCGCGCTACCTAGTGCGATGGAGAGGACGGCCCGCTACCGAGGGCACGTGGATCACACATGGAGAGTTGCAGCGGATTGATCCACACCTTCTGGAGCGATACCAGAGCGATGCAGGCCCTTACTCGACAGGGTCGAGTTTCTCCCACCCGGGGAGAATTGGTGCGGACACCCGAGCAGTTGAGCGGCGCGATACGTCGAGCCACCGGTACCGCACACGGAGCACGACTCGAGCCACCTCAGCGTCCATCTGGCTCGGAAACAGCCTAGAGACTCCGCCTTGAGTCTCCCCATTTATCATATTTGTTTAGACTTTATTTGTGTGTAATGTGTGTTTATTTCATTTTATTCAGTTTACAATTGTGATTGTAAGAGGGGCTTATGTGCAATTTGGACCCCTTGGGCCCCACAGGCCCCCCAAGCCCCTTCCCATTGATCCACCTCAGCTTAGGGTCCCATGTGGGGTCAGTCAACCATCCACATGGAGGCTTCTAGAAGGGTGGGCCAAGTGGGGGACAAGTGACTTGGAAAGTCCAAATTTGGCCACCCACCCCACCTACCATGTCAAGCTTGCTCCCTCATGGTCAATGGTGCGCCCCTCCCCTTATTTTTTTATTGTAAATTTTGTGTGTTGATCACACTCAATCCCAGCCATCTATTCCCCTTCCCTAGATCCAACGGTTGAGGATGGATGTGATATGTCACATATAAAAGGTTGTATTTTCTCATTTTAGTGGAATTAATGCATATGAATTGATGAATATTGTTGGAAGAGGCCTTGGACGCCCCCCTCCTTTCTCCTCCCTCTCCCCCTTACAGCTGTGAAGGCTGCCTTCTGGAGGTGTGACTCCTCCCCTATCATTTCCGGTCATCATCGCCGCCGCCACCGCACCGCCATCGCAACCGTTGGAGTTCTGCCATCTGCCCGTAGCTGCCCCTTCCATGAATTCTTTCTGTCTTCCACGAGCTCAGATCGATTTGGGATTTTGAGGGGATGTTCTAGAGGTGTTACCTACATCCTACAAAAATTGGTGGGTTATAAATCCTCCATTTGCTAATTTCCCATTTTCGTTCAATGTTCCAATTCAGTTCTGCCAGTTTTCAGATCTGAATTTCATTTTTCCTGAGTTTCTCATCTCCGACCCATCTTTTGATTTTATCTGGCTTTCCCAATTTTACTGGGAGTTTTGTCGACCCACCCCTCTTTCCACGAATTTTCCTAATTTTTGATCAACCCTTCACCTATTTTTCAAATTTCATTCTCATAGCAAGCTACAGTGCTGTCCACCTGTTTCTAGATCCGACCTTTGTCCAGTGCAAAAATCATATCAATTCGTAGACAACTCCAATCAGTCCACAATAAATATTTCCATCATCCTTGTTTAAAATCCTATAACTTTCGTGAAGCGCTCAGAAGCTTAATCGGATGTCTACTAGGCGGTCAACAACAGTTCTCAGACAAGTTCCCTGCAGATCTGAGATTTCGGGTACTGTACAACAGGAACTTGAAAATGCAATAAAGTTTAGATCCGACCAGATCCAGCAGATCTCTCAGGATCTAGATTGAAGGATTTGAAGAGATCTTTCCAACGATAGCTCATGCGCCCCGATCCGACGTCGGGATTGATTTCAGCGGCCATTCTCGCTGGAGCGCGAGCCGGAAAATAGAACCAGAAATCCGTGGGCTATTAGTTCAAGAGTTGGGAATCGGGGCCGATCGACCCTCGATCGGTGTTTCCGGCCGACCGTCGTCCGTGGAGGCGCGCCACCAGGGGTCCCCATCACAGTGGGTCCCACCCCAACAGGCCGAGAGGACAGCGCCACCCGTGGGCCCCACAGACCCGCAGAACCCGCCGTCCAGAAAGCACGAAAACGTGGAGTTCGGCACCGCCGGGCGACATCAAGATGCTGCCCGTCAACCCGATTTGCGTGATTCCCGGGCCCCACATGTGTCCTATTACCTCCCTGCGTGGAGTGGGTCAAATTATTGTATTGCTGTAACATTGTTTAACCGGGAGTCCGTAATTCGGCCGGGGTTGTCTTCGCCACGCCGGGTGCGTGGAGGTAACGATCTTAACTCCTTGGCATTTCATTTGCTTAGCAAGTATATGGTCGTATGCCGCTGCGAGAGTGTAGGTTCCTAGCCCGTGTGTCCATGTCACCGCTGTGAGTGCTAGAGTGACCCGTCCCGTGACTCGATCCGAGTCCGGAAGTTGAGTCCGACTACCTTGAACTCTGCCGGTTTCTTAACTGCGCACGATCCATGCTTTCCCTCGCATGGGATGACGAGTGAGTTTGCACTTCTGTTAGTGACGTGTGGCCGATAGGAGCTCTTAGTGTCGAGCCGTGGTCGCTCTAGTAGTCGTGTCATTGCTGGTCGAGTCGTGTCCGTCTCATATAGCGTCGTCTCCTCAGTCCGTCCCGCATCATGGAGCATGGAGGGCACCACCATATTCTCATGCAGCCACGGGCGGCCGAGCAGTGCTTTGTACGAGGTGCGAGAGTCAATGACATGGAACTGCACCGTCGTAATGAAATTTGCTAAGGTGATGGTGAACTCTGCCACCCCCATTGACACTTCACATTTTTGATTGAAGCCGGCGATACGCATATCTCCGACTTTCTCGAGATGCACGTTAAAGTGGTGCCTCTCGTATATTCTATAAGGCAAGATGTTGACCGCTGCACCGGGATCAACCAGAATCCTGTTCAGCTCCCTTCCATTCAGGTGCCCCTTCATATACAGTGGCCTGTTGTGGCTGATGGTGGGCAGCAACATATCGTCTGGAGTGAAGGTCATGCTAGCCTCCGGCATTGCTTCAGCCAGACATGTCTCAAAATGAGCAGGCGTCTGGAGAGCAGTGATAATCGCCTGTCGAGTCTCTTCACTCAAAGAAAGGATCTCCCAGATTGTAAATCGAGCAGGGAGCTTCTTGAGTAGCTTCATTATTCGGCTCCCAGCTCAGACATTGGAGAGCTTCATCTCTTCAGCCCATCTGGGCTTGGGGAAGTCTTGGTTTGCGGGCCCTGACGGACCTGCTTCATCTTCCTCGAATTCGGCGCCCTTCTGGCTGGTACCGACTCCTGGGTGTTCTTTGTTAGCTGTTGCGGGGCAAGCTCCATCTGCATTTGGATCTTCGGCAGATTGTGCTAGCTGCGGGCGAACGTCCCCGGGTGTAGGGTTAGCCTCCTGACAAGTCTGCTTCCCCTTGGACATCTTCATGAATTCAAGAAATGAAGGGACCCCTTGCCCCCGCTCTTGTCATATAGACCTGGCGGAGGAGGGATTTGGACTCCCTTGACCTCCGGCGGCGGTGTTTTGTAGGGTTGCTCCCCCCTGAACATGATGTTGTGGTTGGGTGGCGACTGGCGCCCCCATTTTCAGCCTGACCGGGTGGCATGTGCAGCAGTTGCGGCCTCGGCCTTGCCTCCCCCAGTATGGGGTGTGAAGCAAATTTTCTCTTCTTCCTCCTCTCCGGGCAGGTTGAAGAGTGCTGATAGAGTATGACAGGAGACAATCTGCACTTTATCGGCCTCAGCGGCCTTCCTTTTCTTCTTCTTTTGTCTCTTCTTCTTTTTTGCTTCAGCGGGCGGGTGCCCCCAGAATAGACTGCCCTCTTTATCGGGTTCCGCTTCAGCTTCCTCCTTTTGTTCGAGTGAGAGCTGCTCTAGTTCTCGCCACGGGACGTGGTCCCGCACAAGCAAAGGCTTCAATTTGGGCTGCACGTACTCGTCTAGCCCCTCAATGAGGTTTTGCAGTCGACGGATCCCAGGATTGGTTTCCTTAATCACTGGCAGCGGAGTTTGTCTCCTCCGATTATGTGTAGGTATCCTGACAGTTGTAGGTGGAGTGATCCATATGGGTGCTACCACCGGTGGAGCAGGCCGGGGTGTAACACCATGGATATGTGCCCCCTCTTTCGGGCGGGGTGCCCTCTTTTTCTTATGCTTCACAGGGACCTGCTGCCATCCCTGCTGTTCTTTCGTGTGCTCCAAGAAATGAGCTTCATAGGTGCTCCGCGTACTTGTCTCAGAGATCTCCTCGGGCAGTGCCTGGTATAGGGAGATCATGTTGACTCATGCCCTCCTCCGAGGGGCTTCATGTGGCTGAGGAGGGTCCACTTTGTACTCTCCCAGCTCGATCTCATTTTTCTTCACCATCCCTTCGATGATGTCCTTGAAAACATAGCAGTCTTCGATTGGATGCCCCAACATCTGGTGGTAGGGGCAGAATCTTGGGCTGTCTTTTCTCTTTAGGTCCTCCGGCCTCCTTGGCTCGGGCAGGGTGACCATGCCATATTCAGTTACCCAGTCGAATAGAACCCGGGTCTTGTCCTTTGGAAATGAATAGGCCTTCTTCATCTTGTCCCTGAGTGAAGGACCTTCTTTGCGGTCTGGGGCTTCTGCAGGCTGTGGGGTGACTCCCTTCTTGCCTTCACTTTTCTGTTGTTCGAATGCCTTTATGTCAAGAGCGTTTGCTTCTTTAGGTGACGAGCGCCGCTCCACCGCCTTGCCCTTCTGGGTCGTGTCGGCAGCATATGTAGGGGCAAGTCTGGCCAGAAAAGCTTCCACCTCGGCCACGACATTGTTCAATCGATCAAACGATCGTATTTCCATTCCGGTCATCTTTTCTAGAACCTCCCTTCTGAGATTCTATTTGCATATTTGCACAGTGTCCTCCTGATGCGGGGGCCGCTTGCACCTCATTCCGAGGTTCCTCCACCTCTTGATATAATCGAGGGCTGTCTCATCTGCCCTCTGCTTTGTTGAGTAGAGTTCGGCCACTGTGACCTCCCTCTCTGTAACATGAAATCTTTCTCTGAACTTCTTCTGCATATCTGGCCAGTCGCTGATCGACCCGGCCGAGAGGCTGGAGTACCATTCAAATGCGAGCCCCGTCAGCGAGGACCCGAAAAACTTTAAGAGGTATGACTCGTCGGTGGCCAAGTCGCCCATGACAGTCATATAATAGGCAATGTGTTCTCTCAGGGACCCCTTCCCGTTGAATTTGTCAAACTTGGGCGGCTTGTTGATTCCCGGGGGAAGCCGCTTAACAGCATGGTGTTGCGGGTATGGTACCCGGTAGGCATAAAACGCGACGTAGTCGCCTTCACCCCTTTCTGCGAGCTTCAGCTTGATCATTCTTTCCACCATCATCCGGTTCATGACTTCAGGGTCAACTGGCTCTGGGTAGAAGTGTGCCGGTTGCAGGTACGGGGTGACCAGGGTGGTGGTCTGTGGAGGACGCAGCAGCGGGGGTGTCTGGTGCACTTGAGGGAGCACCGGCGGTAGCAGCGGCTGGAGCTGTGGTGGCCGCTGTTGCGTTGTCGCCATGCTTGGTTCTGACGACTGAGACAGTGTGTAGAGCGGCGGAGGGTCGTCATGACGAACCGCTCCCCGGGATGATTCACCCTGGACTTCGGGTGGTTTGGAAGCTGATAACTGTTCAGTTTTCTCCATCAGCTGCTTCTTTAGCAAGTCTATCTCTCGCCGATATTTCTGAAGCAGTATCAAGACTGACGGGTCCATAGTTGCTGTAGTGGGGATAACTTCTGCTGTATCCCCAGACGTACCCTCGGGCAGAATGTCGAGGGGGATGTCGTCTTCTTCTTCCGCCGTCACCACATTGGCGGTCAGGACGGGGGCCTTATCATCCCATTGGTGCTAGACCCGGGGTTGTTTTCCCTTAGTCATCATCAGGAGCTCCCTTGCTGCTTCTGTTCTGCGAGTATTCGGCCCCGACCGTGCGGCCAATTTAGCCTACTCGCGAGGGTCTTCGGGAAGCCCCCCATATCGATTGGATATACCAGCCATGTTGCAAGTAAAAACATGTATCTCTCTTCTCTGTCGGTGGGCCCTTCTCTTAGCATGATGCGGGAAGGTCAGCCTCTCGAACACAGAAGTCCTTCTTGTTTCTTCCCGCTTGGGGACGGCTTCATCGGCTTTGATCTCGAAGCCGTTATCATATCCATTGTCGTCGACTGACGACACCATCATTCTTTCTCCTACATCTTCTTCATCTGCCATTGACGGGCAGTAGTCTTCATTGGCGGCGGCTGCTTGCATCAGTCGCTGCTGCCCAAGCGAGGGGTTGCCTAACCCTCGAAAATAGTTCTTGACCAGACAGGTCATCTCTTCTTGACCCAGCTCTTGACGTAACAAGGGGGACAGTTGCCGACCTCCCACAGGAGGGGTATAAGCTAGCCGAGCTCTGTCGGTAGGTTGTTGGAACCTTCGTCCCACAGCTGGGACGTTGGCTTGACGGGCGCAGGCCCGGAAACTTTCGCGGCGCGGAGGGTCCGCAACCACTTCTTCCCATTTTGGGGCCAGGCCCCTTCCTCTCTTTCCTTCCGCTCCGTCGTGAGCAAGACGGCGGGGGACAGGTGCAGCTTGATGAATAGGTTAGACCCTCTTGGGGACCCACACCTGCTTAAATTTCCTTGGCCTGGGGGCCAACTTCTCTCGATCGTAATGGCCGGCTTCTTCTCTTTCTGCCCTCCTTCCAGCGAGGGCTTGATATGAGTTGCGGACGGGGATGGAAGGGAAAACCCGATCCGGAACTATCTGCGTGTCGCGTCCGTTGAGGAAGATGCGCATGCCACCAACGATCATAGATTTGTTGGATTGGGAGAGGGTTCCGGTAACCACAGCAGTACTCCTCCGGATCTGCCTGCGTTGACGTCCTCCGGGGTTCCTGTTGACAGCATTGGGGCGGGCCCCACAGATAGCATAGTGCACCAGGCAGCTGGCGACCGAGGTTGGACTCTTGAGCGAGTCGTGGTAGCATCGAGCCTTCAGAGGCTCCATGTTCTTTGCAGTTCCCTCGACAGGCTCCGGGGGTTCCACTTCTAGCATATCCACAAAGGCCAACCCCAAGAAGTTGGGGAAGCCAACAGCGGCAGGGAAGCTGCCGAACTCCATGGGCACTGCAAGGTACCCTTGCGCATGACCGGCAATAATCGAAGGGCCAAAGCCGACGCCAGTCAACCCAGTCGTCGTCATCGCTCGCCTGCAAAGACAGACAAACCAACGATCAGTAGCCTTTGGGAGGGCCTCAAAGCCCAAGTATCTCGGCAAAGAGATGAAAGGTGACACTGGTCCCACCAGGCATGCCAGACTGTTTACGATGGGATCTTTTTGTTCTCCGGTTAACTTTTTATTTATGATTATCATTTGGGTTTATTTGGTTTATTTCACGTGTCGATCAATCAATTAACTGACTGGCAATTAACTGACTGATTGACTGCGCGGGCGTGCCAGTCACGTGAGTGACGAATTTATTATGCGCTCATTCTGACCCGTGTCGGGCGAAAGTGAGATTCGGTCGGGACCAGCAGTCCGCCACACCATAAAGGCTATGGCGTTAATTACATCCCCCGCGAGGAGGGAAAACCTTTGATTAATTACCGAGATAGTGGGCTGCCGAGGCCGGAATGAAGATGCGATGTTCTGAACATGACGAGATCACGTGAGATGCGTCTACCTATCATGCAAGAAAGAGATGGTTCATTAAATTGGAGACCCTGGGTACGCGGCAGAGGACGTAGGTCCGAAGACCACCATCGCGCATAGCGGAGACTTCCGATCGGGGGTAACCCGGTCTTCCGTCAATGCCATTTGATATACCCAACGGTCTATGCAAGCATGCATGCATGATGTTCGTGACTGTGCTAAGCATGGCAATAGAGTTATGAAAACAAACAGTGATCAATCACATTTATTAATCTCCGCCAAGGGGGGGACGAGAATGGTAACACAAGCATGGTAAAGAAAGTGAAGCAATGACGGACATGGTAGTGAAAGCATGATAACAAGATGATTCGGACTCGAACATCCCTTCCCTTATTCAGTTTATCACTAATTAGGGTTTGTTAACTCCGACCACGGGAGACGAGGATTGCTCCGGCGGCGAGTGAGTGATTAAAACAGTAAAAGGGTTCAAAACCGGCGCGGCCACGCGTAGGGGTAGGTTTCCCCGGCGCGGCCAAACGTAGGTAAGAATGCTTAATCCGGCGCGGCAATGGCAAAGTTAACCCGGCGCGATGGCCTTGGGGCGCGCCTGTTTAGGGCGCACCGGGAACAAGCCAAATAAAAACAGGAAAATATGAGTCTATCGTTAATCCGGCGCGGGGGGGTACCGCGCCGTATTAGGGCGCACCGGATTAGGATCGGGCCATTTTAGCTTATTTTTTGATGAATTTTGAAACTATTTAAGTTCATTAAGATTCTGTTGAGAGTTTTGAAGCTAGTTGGGCCGATTGCTTGTTTAATTGAAGTCCAGAGCCCTTCCAGAATGAAGTGATGAACTAGTGCGAGGTCCATACTCGAGCACTAGGGTCCCCGATTCAGAATGAACGTTTTATAATGGCCGGTCCGCAGCGACGACTTGACTGTCTAAAACCTGCCAAAAATTGGGCAGCATCTCCCCTGAACCTGAAAGGTTGCAGGAGAGGAACGGCGTCATACTCACTTGTGGAGTAAGCCCCTAAACTACCGGTCTGCCTGGTGACAGCCAGCAAATTCTCAACGGATAGGATACCCCGAGGACAGGCCTACGAGGGGCACCAAAGCTCCGTGGGTAGAAGCAGAGGGCCGGGGCAGCTCGTGATGGAAGCAACACCCCGAGGACTGGCCTAAAAGGGGTGGGCGACCTACAACATACACTGCACCTGCTAGGGAGAGAGACCCTTAGGGAAAGAGGCTCCGAGGACTAGCCTGCCAGGAGCATTTACCCCTTTGGCCACCACAGGGTCCCGAAGGGCTGTGGGTTTGGGATTGTTGGGCTGGAGCCCCTGTTGTTGTCAACTTTGTGACTCATGAGAAACATCCATCACTCGAGAGTGGAGTTCCCTTGGCCCATTAGCCGCTCTGTGAAACGGTGGGAGATATCCCCCCTCCCTGGGTGGAGGGCCAAGATGTTGATGCTCACGAGACCGGGTTGCCATTCATAGAATAGAATGCAACAACAGTCACGGAAAGAGGCGATCGATATGCAATTAGAAAAGTTTGCCTACACACGCATACCCATAAATGACTGGAATGCAGTAGTCGTGAAGCGGACTTCACTATCCCAGAAACGTCACCGGCCTCCTCTGAACAACGGAGAAATGCAAAGAGGAGGGGAGGCAAAGGTCGGATTTCGTATCAAAACGGAGAGCGACGTGTGCACAGGCACAGGCGAGGAGGACCCAGGGAGGGGTTATCCATGTAGCCCATGGCATACCAGGGCGCGTTCGGAATCTGGAGAAACAGGGTTCTTAAAGCCGTATACAGGAAGACCCATATATATATATACATCTATCGAGCGAAATAGCACTAGAAGAGGAGGACAAGACACTAAACATTCAACCCATTGGTACATTCATGTACACATGCTATCATTCCATTGATGGGGGGGAACCACACACATATCATGAGTTCGGCGCCGGCATCGTGGCACGGCCACCATTCTACTCGTAGGAGAGTTCACAGAAGAGCAATAGTAAAAAAAAAGACGCGGAGAAGGGGGGAGGGGTTGGCTCATATCATCACCATCCCTCTCCCTCTCGCTTACATTCGATAGAGAGAAGGCAAGGCCAGGAATCAACGGAAACGCAGGCGCCCACCTATTCCCAGAACAGGGTATCGGGACGCCTTCTTCTTCTCCGGCTCCGGAGGGCTTCAAGCAGAGGAGGGAAGACGGCGGCGATGGGCACTCAGGGGAACCCTGCTTCACTTGCAAGAAACCCTTTCTCTCCCCTGGATGATTGGCCCTTGGACCTCTCTCTTCTCTTTCGATCTCCCTCTTTTATCCTTCTTCTATCTCCTTTTTTCTATCTCCTCTTCTCCTCTCTCTTTTTTCTTTCTCCCTTCTCCCTTTTTTCTTTTTTCTTTTTTCTTTTCTCTTTTTCATCACTCGAATAGCTGCCTATATATAGGAGCAGGTTCAAAGTTTTAATCCGGCGCGCAGAATGGCGCACCGGGAAAGGGAGCTCCATCCTTTGGGCGCCGGAATAGGAGGGCGCTGGATGGAGACGCGCCGGTTTAGGGCGCGCCGTGTTAACGCTCTTCGCACGTCGCGAGTCAGTCGATGAGTCCGAGGATGATTCCGGGGGTCACCGTGAACATTTATCTCACCACTGCTCCTTGAAACCTTGACGAGACGCCTTGTTGAAGCTCTCAGGCCGACGTACGGCCATTCTCAGAACTTCAGGTGACTTCAGTTTGATCACGCGGGTTTTCTACTGACACGGCTCTCGGCGCTATGATATGTGCCGCTGGCTCGATTTGGCTTGTGTTCAAAGCTCCTTAGAGGGTGGGATAACACCAGGGATAGTTCCGCCGAAGCTGGGCGATCATTCGGCCACTAAGGGGCCCCTCTTGGCGGGAAGCCGTACCCGTGCCGGGTGACCGGGATCTTCTGCCGACAGAGCTTTCGGTCCTCCGTTCTGAAGAGCCAAGGGGACTCTTTCATCTCAGGAGAGTCTTTCACGAGGTGGGTAGCCACTGGGTAGATCGTCTTCCTTGGTCGGACAACGGGTATAGTGTATGCGGCATGATGGAGTCGACGCCAGTTCATTGGGCAGGCTTGGTCGCACTGCCGGTTGGTTATGAGTTCATCTCGGCTCTCCTGAGGTGAAGTCCCTGGCGTTCATCCCGGGTGACTCGAGACCCTGTCAGCTTGAGAAGTCTTCAATATGTTGATCTTTATCGGCTTCCGTGCTTCAGCGGGCCGCATCATTCGTTTTTATGGCTTGATCACCGACGATCATATTTTGGGTGCCAACACCGGCCCAGGCCCAATGTCTTATTGCATCTCATCTTCATGGGCCTCCTTCTTTTAATGGGCCTTCTTCTCTCATTAATGGGCCCCATCATGTTAATGGGTCCCATTCTCCTAATGGGCCTTATTTTTCTAATGGGCCTCATTCTTCTTCTCCTTATGTTGTCGGCCCAATGGGTCCTTATGCTCATGCTTCTTCCCAGCCGGCATATCCTTCCACTTCTAGAATGGGCCCTTCTTCTTCTCAACCCGGATCCTCTTATCCGGCCCAATATCATCATTCTGGTCCATATTCACAACCTCTTGCTCAAGTTGGCCCATATTTTTCTCAATCTCTCCCTACTCCGGAGATGATTTCTCAAGCGCAACGCTAGCTTGATGAGCTTCAACGTTGGATTGATCCCAAAACCTCCTTGAGTGTCCCGCTTGTATTTCAAAATCTTCGACTCCCGCCATCTTCACAAATTCATGCATATTGCCGTTATGGTGGAGTCGGTGACCCATATGTGCACTTGAAGGAGTTCATTTATGAGTCAACCCAATTTTGACATGACCAATGTTTGATGGCCTATCTATTCGGTTTGTCATTGGAAGGCTCGGCTCGGGATTGGTTCCTCTCTCTTCCGCAAGAGCAAGTTGTAAGTTTTTAAGCCGTTGAAGAGAAGTTTATTCAGCAATATCAGGACCAGGTCGGACCCAGATATTCTATGGTGGATCTGGCCAACGAGAAGATGAAGCCCGATGAGAATTTTTGCACCTTTGCCGATCGCTGGCGTCGCCTTGCCGTGCTAGTCCCGGGGCACATTCTGGAGCAAGAACAAATCAAGATGCTGATATCCAATACGACGCCCGAGTATCGATTTATCTTAGCCATCAACGATATTACCTCCTGGCAACAACTTTATAGCCGAGCTCGCTTCATCCGCCAACAACTCCAGGATTCCCTTGACCCCGAGTCTTTTCCGCCTTCTACATCTCCACACATCCCGCCATCTACATCTCCCTCCACATATCAACCATCACCTTCCACATACCAACCCTCCACGAGTCAGCCATACACCCCCACATATCAACCCCCAACATATTAACCGTCCACGAGTCAGCCCTCCGCCTCCACATACCCACATGTGTCTCTGCCTGTGTCTCCCCCTCCGGTCAAGGGAACATCACACCCTGAGCAGGTGGATGCCGTCTACATACCTCCTATCTTCCTTCCTGCTCCACATAAGCCTCCACCGAGTCCTTCCACTAGCCACGCACCCTTGCCAACGCAACCGCCACAACCATCTCCATCACATATCCCTCGGCATCCCCCTAGCCCGAAGCAGGCTCCTCCTCACTCTCCGTTGCCGGAGTGCTTTACCGTCATTTTTGGGGCTTTGATGGCCACTCACGCGTTGCAGCTCCCTCCGGTTGTGCCTTGTCGACCCACGGTTGGGAACATGCTTCGGTTCTATGAATTTCACCGCCAGTAGGGGCTTTTGGTCAAGGATTGCCCCGAGTTCCGGGATTATATTTATGATCTAGAAGATCAAAAGATGATTGATTGGGCCGCCATTCTCCAGGTCATTTTATATCTCCACAATAAGCAGCAGCAGTAAGCACCTCCTAGGCAGCCATCTCCGTCTCTACAAGGCCAGGGGCACCCCTATGATACCTCATCTAGCGTTGCACCCGCTCCATCACCTGTTCCCTCACCTAAGCCGTCGCCTACCCCATTACCTTCGCCATCTCCTACCCCTCCACAAACCCAAGCCTCTGCTCAGGCCAGTGCCTCCCCTTCTTCTCTCACCGCCACTTCCACTACTGCTCGACAAGTTGTGTCAATAAGTCAACGTTGGGCCCCACGGCTTTCCACTGCACCTTCACCCTCTCCACCGTCTCCACCACCAACATTACCCCCATTGCCCGCATCAGCACCTCCATCACCAATCCCATTACCCACATCACCACCTCCACCATCTCCATCACCTCCATTGCCTTTACCGTCTCTGCCCTCTCCTCCATCTTTCTTGCCGCCCGAGCCTGAGCAAGCTCTGCTTTCACCTTCGCCCGAGCCAGTCATCGCCGCTATCCTTCTACCGCCTGAGGCCTCTACATCTTCTAAGCCTTCACCTCCACTACTTATCAAACCTCTTACCACCACTTCTCTACCTACTTCCGCCCTACGGAGCGGGTGTGCGCTACCTTTGGTGCCCCTTGTGTCTGGTCCCCATGGAGACAATGAGTCGAGTCGGGATGATGCTTTGTCGGTTATACCTTTCAAGTTCCAAGATTTCATCTATCGGATGCCAATTTGTGTCCTGATTCTTGGCTATTTTGGGGATGATGATCCTACACTTCCAACGAAGACGGTTGCCAAGAGAAGTCCCATTGACTTAATGCCAGTTTCTTCTCGAGTGAAGCCGGTGGCAATCTCGTTGCCCGCCAGAGGTCTTACCATTGAGGCTATTATCACCTCTCGCTCCGTCGCAGTTCAGATAACTGGCCAAGAAGGGTTCTCTACCCGTATTGTGCTAACTCATATGGCCGCCAAGCAGATTATAGATTCTATATTCAAGGGGCAATTCTCCATATTCTCAGTATTCTCTAAAGACATTCTGCACACCTTATGCAATCTCTCTCAGTTTATCAGTACACCGGCCGCGTCAACGCCGTGTATTGCTCTCCCTGAGTCTCGTCCTACTCTTTTATCAAGAGAGTTGTGTTTCAATGCTGATTTTCGAGTGGAGTTGTCAAATCTCAGGATCCTTGTGCCGGGTTACAGGACTCCATGGTTTTCTGATATTCATTCATTTGAGGGGTCAGCTGTTCAAGAATGTCCGCATATGGTTAGTATCGGGTGTCTAGGGGAAACCGCCTTAAGGAGGATGCATGTTCATAATCGCACTAGGTCATCTGCTAGATGGGCCCGTACTTTGAGAAGATATTTCATGTCAAGAGACCCAAGGATTCGAGCCCGCGCCAGGCGGGTCTATTACAAGCCAGTTTCCGCTAAGAAGAGGCGGCGGCGCAGGTTCAAGAGCAGCCAGTTGTGCATTCAGGGGTCCACCTCTTCCTCTCCTTCTTTTCATTCATTTTTCCTTCTACTCAGTTCCCACCCTTGGGTGGTGTACTTTCCTCTATCTGATACTATTTTCATCATATTCTCCTCCTTTCGTAGGTCCGTACGTCCCCATTCCTCTCTTTTTTCTCCGGATCCTCCAGATTTTCCCTCCTCTCACAATTTTAGGCCTCGGCCTATGTCTTTTCATCTCGATCTCAGGACATCTCCCAATTCTCCGGTATATCCAGATTTTACCTCTAATTCATCCCCGACCCTGTTGGCTGGTTACCATTCTCTTTCCCCGACTCTGTCGGGTGATTATCATTTTTCTTCTCCGACCACGTCGGATGATTCTTCTCCCCCTCTTCCTGTTCATTCCTCCTCACCCTTTCGAGGGCGTTGCCCTTTTTCTTACTGTTTTCGAGGCTTTAGCCCGCCTTGATCCCAGCTAACATTTGCTTAATCTATATCCGGTTCCTTGTTATCAGGGTCTCTACACCTTAACGAAGGAGTTCTAGCCCTCGTTTCTCTTCTTTTTTATCCCTCTTCGTCCAGTATGATGTCCGCTGCTCCTCCGTGTTGAGGAATCTACAACCCCTTGTTATCCTCTCATCTTTGTCCTGTCAAGCAAGGAATATGAAGCTCGATGATCAAGATCGCTTCAGGATGCGACTTCCACACTATGGATTTATAATGTATCTTTATTTTGTGCAAGAATATGCTATCATTTCCATTATTACTTCATGTGCATTGTTATTATAATGCTATTCCTCAACATGGTTAAGTGGTTTTTAGAAATTTGCTTAGTTAAGCTTAGTCAAAAAGAGTTCACTTCTGCAGCATCCTTAGGCTAGTGATAGCTCCACACTAGGAGTTTAGTTTCTTTCCCCGATCATCAAGGGTGACCTTTTGCATGGGTTTTCACACACTACACGGCGAGCCATAGCCGATTCCTCTGAGGCACACTGTTGCTGCTTTGGCCATACTATGGGTATGCACGAAGGTCTTTTCTTTTCTCTGCTCGGCCAAGTGCAGGGGAAAGAGATTGATGGATGAGATGACTAACCTAGGTGCTCCCCAATACGAAAGAGGTTTCAAATAGGGGCAGTCTTGACTCACAAAAGTGAGCTTTCATACTAAATCTGGCCGATAAGGGTTCTCAAAATCAATAAGAATGAATATGCAAAATTATGGAAATCAAAGGCATAGCAAGAGTGGCAGTACAGTTCCCCGCGGGACGTCATGAGCTCGGTCGCATGCGTGCCTGGTAAATATGGGTCTCAAAATCAAAGACAGAAAGTCCCGACACAACAGACCTACTCTTTGAGGGGTAGTGCCCTGGAAGGAATTTAAGTCATGATGTTTCCCATCCTGTATAAAGCTTCCCTCCAATTTTCTTCTGCTTCTCCCTCTTAGGCTGGGTTGAATCCCAGGTATGGCCTTAGTAGGGGCACCATTTTTTGGAGACGATTAGTTGTGGTAAGTCACCCTCAAATGCACGCCCTGCTCA
This sequence comes from Amorphophallus konjac, assembly GCA_022559845.1. Classification (NCBI taxonomy): domain Eukaryota; kingdom Viridiplantae; phylum Streptophyta; class Magnoliopsida; order Alismatales; family Araceae; genus Amorphophallus; species Amorphophallus konjac. The sequence goes on along the minus strand of CM040128.1, from coordinate 65,488,195 downwards.
AGGGAAGTCTTCAATGAAAGGAGGGGGGGGGGATGACGATCCCTGGCCAGTAGTTTGAGCCCGTCTTTGGGTGCTGCGGATTGCTATGTCAAAATCCAAAAAAATCAAATATTACCAAAAGTCTAAAAAAATAGATATGTCAAAAATTTCAAAATCTAAAAAAATCAAATATTACCAAAATCTAAAAAAATTAAATATTTTAAAATCTAAAAAAATCAAATACTTCAAAAATCTAAAAAAATCAAATATTGTTGAAAATCCAAAAAAAATAGAAAACTGTCAAAAATCCAAAAATATTTATCTTTTTGTTCCTTTCTATCTATTTGTTTCGAGGACAAGTATGATCTGTTTGCTAAGTGTGCAGGTTGCAAGTTACAGGTATTCAAGCTTCCTAGCTCCTTATCATTTGCTCTATCTCCTATTCACGTGCTTCTGATCTGTTATCTCTTCTTCAATCTTGTCTCTCGATTTATTCTAAAGTTCATGTCCTTCTCATGCTTTGCTTAGCTTTAGCTCACTTTGATCATATCTTTATGAGAGGGCTCTTTGCCTTACGATTATGAACCCGGCGGTTCCACTTCGTCTGATCTTGGGCTTGATTGAAGAACATATCTATCATGTCTCATGTTGTCATCCTGCATATGTTGTCTCATCTCATGTTGTCATCCCACATGTGTTGTTGTCCCACGTGTTCTTGTCCCAACCGTGTGTTGTCCCACTACTTTGTTGTCTTGTCCCACCATGTTCATCATACATACATGTTGTTGATTTGTGTCTTGCATGTGTTGTTGGTTCGTCCGTTGATATGTTATGTTGTGTTGTCTGTCGTTCAAGTTGATGGTTATGATATTGTCGTTGTGTTCATGCTTGTTTGTCATGTTCATATATGTTATGTTCATCGTGGTTGTCTTATATGATGAAAACTCATAAAAATTTGAAAATCAGAAAATTCAAAAAAATGCCGTTTCGCTTGGCAGGTAAGTCAGGTATGGCTCTCTATCCCTTCTCATTGTTGCATTACTATATTTTATCTATATTATTATAGCCTCTCAAGGACCGGCTGGTTGGCCGTGTGTTCTAAGATATGATGTTCCCCTTTAACAAAAATGATGATGATCTAAGAGCATACGGTTAATCGTTGGATAAGCCGCTCAGTTGAGTCGGGTGGGGGACGATGGACTCTGTCTCGCACGCCGTGGTTGCGGACAACTCTTGACCCCGTCTTGCCTTGGTCTAGCAATAATATCTTTAAGTACTTTCTATTTTATGTTTTCTTTGCATTCGTTTTGATGATTTTTTTATTTTACCCATATGCATCATGCCATTTTGAGCATTCACGCCTCGTGATTCGTTCAAAGTTTCCCCTCAACAATGGTTAATTGCACTTCATGTCTTTTGGATAAGAGATTCTCATTCCACTCTGAATTTGAACGATTTCTCTGATCTGCCCGCTCGGTCTGGTTGGTCAGCGTGATTCCTGTCTGTATTTTATCTCAGTCTTATTCTCCTTTTCAGCTCTATGCTGTGTTTCCTGCCGACCCACTCATTGTCCCTGGATTGTGTCCTCAATGAGGTTGGTCATGTTTCCTTTCCGTTAGTTTAGTTCTCCAGGCATGTCTCATCCACGTCAATCACTCCGAGCAGTTAGTTCGGCATTTTCGGGAGAATTCCTATCGCTTGTTGGTTGTGACAGGTGTCTTTTGCCTTGATGCCCACTTTTCAGTTCTCTCCGCTTCCTCTCTGCTTCATCTCCATTTCTCGTCGCTATCGCTTTTGCTCCATCTCCTTTCCATTTCACCTCCGCGTCACTTTCGCTTGTTTCCTTACAAAGCGGACATCAAGGAGGGGCATCTGTTGACACCCATTTTTAGCCCCCAAGTTTCGTCATTTCTCTTATTCATTATTTTTGATGTCCCGAATTACCCATTATTTTGGAGTCTTCCTTGTACGGATTTCGAGCCCATTTCATTGTTCCCTAGCCTTTGAGCCTTGGAGATCATGATTTCTTATAGCCCTGGAGTTTATCTTATCAACTTCCGACTTCCAAGTCAGCTTACATCCCATTTAGGCTGGTTTCCATCAAGCATTCGGCCCCTTTCATTGTGCAGTATTGAAAATGGTCATTTTTCATCCCCTTTTGTTCCTCTATTCAAAAAGTGCCCTTCAGTAAAGGTGTTCGTCTTTCGAAGCTCTACAATTTCTTCTTCTGTGCCATTGGCCAGTTCTCCACCGATTTTAAGTTATTTGCATTTTGTCGGCGCACTGTGCTGTTCACCTGCGTCCCAGAATTTTTTCTCTCTGTTCCCACCCCATTTTCTCACTCTTCCACTCATTTTCTCATCTTACTTTCTTCAAAAAAGTTGTTCATTTTTTCGATATCTACAATTTCTTCTTCTACGACTTTCGCTAGTTCTGCATAGTTTGAGAGATATACTCTGATTTCCAAAGTCACGCGCAAACGAATTACAAACGGTCGTGCAAACGATCGTTTCTTATTGCAAACGGTCGGTCGGCCGACCGTTTATCCCTTAGCTGTCGATCGACCGACTGTTAAGCAAACCGCTAAGAGTCCAGCCTGCACTGGACTTTGCCCCGATTCTGCTCGATGGGCCTATCTTGCGGTGGTCATAACTTCTGGAATACTCGTCCAAATTGATCCCCGTTTGTTCCTATCTCTTGCCCTTTGGATTATCTCGAGTTTGATCTATAGAACTCAAATTTTCATTGGATATATCTCTCAGAATCTTGGTTGAAAGTTTTGGTTTTAGGTGTCCTAGTACAAGTCAAACTCTATTTTTCTATGCGATGGGCCAACCTTCCAAGAGCCGTATCTTCTAGAATACTCCTCCAAATCGAGTCCCGTTTGTTTCTATCTCTTTTCCTTAGTATTATCTTGAGTTTGATGCATAGAACTCGATTTATCTTGAACTATATCTTTGGGAATCGTGAGAGGAAGTTAAGGATTTTCTGTAAACTCTATATAAACTGCCCAGTTCGCAGTGGCGAAGGGGGGCTCTTTCTCGATTCGGGGCAAAGCCATGCTGCACCGCCGACTCAATCCTTCGACCCTAGCTTGAAGAGGGAAGTATTGGCTTTCTATTGCATCCTTTTAGGCTTAATTTCGTGGTCTATATTCTTAGTTCTCCTCTCCCCAAAATCACAAATCATTACAAAACACTATTTTTCTGCTACGCATGCGTTTTTCCCCGTTTTGCATGCACATTTTCCCGCAGTTGTGTTGCATGATTTTCTCATATATTTGCTTCATTCTCAACACAACGTACACACCTATTATTTCCACCCTTCCACAGGGGTTAAAAACGCTCCCCCGGTGCGTTCTCCCCCTTTTATTCATGCTATTTCATCATTGCGGGATTGATACTACACTTCATGATCTAGTGGGTTTTTCTCTTGTGTTTGGCTTTGTTTTGTAGGAGAGCATGGTATGAACGTGAGGCCCTCTTCTTCTAGCCCGCTGGAAGACGAGGAGGTTTGAATCCACATTGCTCCCACACCCCGTTGTCAAGCGCGATCAACTCTTCAAGTTCCAAGGTACATGGCGCCATCCCTTGATCTCTTCATCCTTTTGGCATTGTTGGAACCTTGGTGACGATCACAGTATGTCTTTCTCATCCTTTCATTCCCCTTTTCATTGATTCACATGTTTATGCATGTTTTAGTTTAAAGGGGGCGGGGTGGAACCATTAATTAAACAATCTATAGCTGAAGCCAAAAAATTTATTTTCAATGGCATACATATTCATTCCAAGTGTACATTGTTAAGTGATATCTTCATCTTTTGTAGTATAGCTGGTACTAAATTTGGGAATATATTTTCCTAATATGATTCATATAGGGACCATTGGAATCTACTCATTTTATGCAACTTTGACAAGAAATTTGGAGACCCAGCAGGCCCGTGCATGATACTTTTGGATTCTTTATTAAATGCTAATCCTAAGAGAATGGAACCTGATATCCAACGGTATATGCTCCCTATCTCTTTTCTATATGTTTATTATATGTTGGTGGCCTGAATAATATTATTTTTTTTGCCCAGTTTTGTGTTAGACATATTTCGGGCGGAGGGTAGACACGAGTCTCATGCATAGATATATTCCATTCCTATTTTTGTTTGAAAGGTTTGTGTTTATTTCATACTTTGTTGAACGTTAACTTTTTCATCATAATTACTAAAGTAATGTTTTCTAATGCATGTACCTATTGGCAGGTCCCACAACAATGGAATGGTTCAGAATGTGGCATGTTTGTTTTATGCTACATTTGTCTATTTTTGCAAGATGCTCCGGATCCAACGCCCTTTAAGCTGGATGGTTATCTGTATTTTGCATGTGTTTTCAAAGCCAAGTTGACATTACTTTATGTTGATATTTTTCACTTATATGATATACGTTTCTCTCTTGGCATTTTCAACTTCATGAGAGTTGGTTTACCTGTGATCATATGGATGCATTTGAACATAAGCTTAGAGGTGTTAGAAGAGGCGGTGAGACAAAAGTTGGCAATGGAAGCGCGAAAATGGAGGGATGCCAGAAAAAGGTTGTAGGTCAGCAGGGAGATGGAGGCCAAAAAAAGGCTGACATATTAGTGGAAGGGCAAGAAGTTGATGGAGGTCAGAAAAAGGCTGCAGTGGAGGAGGGTAATGGAGGCCAAAAAAGTTGAGATATTAGTGGAAGGGCAAGAAGTTGAGGGAGGCTAGAAAAAGGCTGAGATATTGGTGGAAGGGCAGGAAGTTGATGGAGGCCAGAAAGTTGAAGGAGTCCAACAAGTTGAGATATCTGTGGAAGGGCAGCCGAGAGATCAAGATATTGACATAATGGATTCCAAAGTGAGGGCGTTGCTCGTCAGGGAAAATGAGGATGTACCTTGTCCCATGATGTGCATGGCATGGATGATGGCAAGTTGATTTGTGTTGAGTGAAATGACCTTGGCCAGCCAGTGTGTGCTAGGGGCCGTTCATTGAGAACTTTCTTGGGTACAATGGGAAGGAATGTGGAGAAGTTACCCATTTCTTACCTGAATTGGAAGAAAATGTCAAACTCTAATAAAGATGATGTTTGGGATTATATAAAGGAAATGTAATGTCAAATTTAGTCCTTTTATTTTACGAAAAGTGAAAAATGTGACTTCTGTTAATTTTGTATCTATTATTATATTGACTGCATGAAATGATTAATTATTTCCATTTGTCTTGTAGCGAAAATATGACATTGATGAATCACGGAGGACATGGGTCATGAAAGATCTATCGTTGAAGTGGAAATACTTCAAATACACTATCCGGAGGTAATTTTTCAATCCAAAGTTGAGAGCGAGCCAGCAAAAGGCTACAGATGCAAAAATAATTAGCCTACAGCAATGGAAAGAGGCAGTGAAAGTTTGGAGTGGAGAAGAATGCCAGGTAAATCATTGTCTACTGGCCCTTATTATTTTTCCCGTCCGATTTCATATCTATTATTATTTCGTTATTTGACTAATTTATTCTAACTTCAACGTAGAAAAAAAGTGTGACAAATAAAGTGAATAAGGGTAAACAAAAGTGGTTCCATTGTGCTGGTACAAGGACAGTGGTAGACATCTACAAGATGGAGGTTATATAATAATTTAGTTTTCAATTTCTTCCTTTTGGTTGCATCTAACAAGTCTGCTATTTTTTTTTTATGCATTAGTATGATAAGATAGGGACTATTTTGGATCGCTCAGATTTGTTCATAATTACGCATGTGAACAGAGATGGAAAGCCTGTCAATGGAGAATGCACTGCTATCATAGTAAGTTTTTTAAAGGAAAATGTCGATACAACAAATATGTCGACAGGTCCATGTCATAGAAATGAGCTTTGATCAAAACATGGCAGGAAAAGTTGAAGGATAAAAAGCGGTCTGAAGGTGATGCAAGCTCAACCGGTCCCCGTCTAGTTGCGGTTAAAAGCGATGCATACGCTCAGGTTCTTGGTGAGGATAGATCTGGCCGTGTTTGTGGTGTAGGGACAGGCCCGACTCCCTCTACTTTGTGGGCGGCATGTCATAATTTGCAGGCCGAGAACAACCAAATGAGAAATTGAGTGAAGGAATTGGAAGCCAGGTTGGCCAAGGTTGAGAAATCATCTGTATAGGTGGGTGCAATCACATTTAAGAATGGCATTTAAATCTGTGCAAGCACTACAAAATAATTGGCCTTTACCTACGTTTCTTAAAACGTAGGTATTGGTCCAAAAAATGTAGGTAAATCCTTTACCTACGTTTCTTTGCCACGCTTTCAAAGCGTGGCGCTTGCTCACGTGACTATAGGTTATACCCACGTTTCAATAAAATGTAGGTATAGATCGACCTATTCCTACGCTTTAGAAGCGTAAGAATAGTCCAATAGAAGCGTAGGTAAAAGTCACATATAGACACGTATATAAAAGGATATACCTACGTTAAACGTAAGTATTACCTTTTGTCATGTAATAAAAGAAACGTATGAATAAGTATTAATATCATTTTTTATAAAACGTAGGAAAATGCTTTAACGTCGGTTAATAAAAAATGTAGGAATAGTTTTTTTTTTAAAATCCTATTAATATATGTGCTCTCATCACATATAATAGTGCATCCATTCATATCTTCACATTCATGAACTGTATCACTCACAACCATGTTATAATTCTCATTCACACCTATTTACAAATCTCATTCCCTGAAGATAATTGAGGAACATACATTTACACGATTAAATTTTAAAGGCATTCATTCAAAAAATAATAAACTCATAGTACATCTAAAATAACTTTATAAATCTCCATAAATGATGAACAAAGTAATCTACATCCATCTCAAATGTATATAGGAATGAAGCCAATACAGCTAAGGACAATGATTCATACAACTGACCAACAAATAGTAGTTCTGCCTTCTCGTCCAAAGTCAAGGATTAACCTTGAAGCCCTAGATATGGCAAGACAGATGCTTCTGCCAGACCTATCAGAACAAAACTACCTAAACAAACTTCAGTAAATTTTGGTAAATGATAATCTCTACATAAAGCAATCATGCAAATATAATCTAAGAGAAATGAGCATTAAGATAAGGCTGTAATCAGAGAAAAAAGAGTATTAGGGTAAGCATTCACATGAAAATGTAAAATTGATAGAAACAATTTTACCAAAATTCTGTAGAATAAACATCAAGATGCAGCAAAGAAACAAATGCCATCAAATGGTGATCACAAAATATGATTGTTCGACCAATAGGAAGAGAATCTATATCGGCTGCATCCTTTCACTACCCCTCAGAACTGTTAAACCATATGATTTATATATTTGATCCACCGTAGTTATACTTGTGTACATCTGTTAAATTTACACATTTCAAATAGCAGGTAAACAGACATGAGAAATTCAAGTGCTCTTCAAATTTCAAAAGGTGCATTCACACATTTGGTTTCCTCAATAGATTGAAAAATAGCTTATTACGTTATAATGATGAAACAACATGTATAGAGAAGTACTAATATTGTTTATCTCCACAGTTGTTTGGAAAAAGACAAATAAATATATAAATATAGGCCCACAAAAAAATGTCCAAAATCTATTCATGTTCTTGTCTATCAGCAAATAAAGGAGTCTAGACTCCCTGAATTCAGGCATGATTTAAGGCTTCCTTACAAAGTTGACAGATAGTTATACCTGTTGACATGCAAGAATATGTAGAACAATCTTTCCATACCAAGGAGAAATAAGTAGATCATCTTGGAATGTGGAAACCCATCCTAATAAGTGCCATGCAGATGCTTTGTCTTGGTTGGTGGGGGGTGGGGATGGATGTGGGTGTAGGTGTGTGTCTCTACATATGTTTGATTGTTTGAACAGGTGAAATGATTCTTGATAATTATCAACATATTAAAAAAATAAATTATATTTCACATCAATGAAAATCTCTACCAGAGAATGTAGTGGATGAGTTTCAAGATTTGGAGGTTGGAGGAACCAAGTACCCAGTTTCCGGCAGGTAACCTGACCAACCAGAGGGATCCCCTATTCGGATCAGAGAAGAGTGAAGACAAGAAAGGGAGTGGAGAAGAGGAGATGTACAACGCAAGTCCTCACCCCCCCTCCCGCCCTACAGGAAAGAGGGGAAAAAGAGGGTCTGAATTGTTCCTCTTCTTCACTGGTCCCCCTCTGTAGTTCACGAAGAGTAACCTCTTGTTTCTTGATAGCATTAAAGAAATTGTTAACCCCTTCAGCTTTGCCATGTAAGTTCCTATTGCCCTCACGAGTGCACTGATGATAAAAATGATAAGTTCCAAAAGGGTGATAAAAAGAAAAAAGAGAATGACCAATAGTACCTTGGCCTGTGCAGCTTGTGCATTTAGGTTGCTGGTGAAGCCCAAACGGCTAGAGGCAAGTGCCTTCTGAGTGCAGCTCCAAATGTCATTATCATCTGCATCTTGTGACAGTAATGTTTCTTCTAATATAGCTTTCCAGCATTGTTCTGTTCTGGTAAGACCACCCATCTGAAGGACACCATCATAAAGTGCATGTTTCACCTCCATAGCCTTCTGGACATCAAGCTGTGAACCAGAGAATAAGTGATATGAGGTATAGAACATTCAGGTATTATGTATCTTTTTTTATTTTTAACAACTACAGACAATTTAATGTAAACATGGTATGTTTTAAGAAAATGCATTTCATTCATTCGCATTTCATTATTTCATAGTTCCTTCACTTGATCAAGTTTCATGTTAGCCACTTTTTTTTTGAAACTGGGTGGTCATGTTAGCCACTTGCCCACATGCCCCGGTAAAATTCATGCCCACACTAATCTTTTTTGGGTCATCTGAATCAAATATTTTGTGGGAAAGCTAGTTATGCATTAACACAGAAGAAAAATATTACCTTACACAGAAAACACTGTCAACTGTCACTGGTAACATAGACTCTAAGATTCACTAATTCATTTATAGACTGCAAACCAATTGCACAACTGACTTCTGACTTAGGTGGTGCTCCCATTTATTCCATTCCATTTGCAGGCCGGCCTCCTTGAACATTGTAAAGTGTAGAAGAGTATATTGTCTGTTCAAATGTAAAGTGTAGAAGAGCTTGTTGTGAAAAGGATTCGTGTATCAGATCCAATACTTCTAGATTATCTTTGAATGGAATTTGATGAAATTCTAAAAATTTTGAATATCTGAACATTTTCGTATCATGCCTGTTTACTGGTATATATTTGACTAAATGATTGGATATGCAGTATCACATACATTTTACAAAGGTTCAGATATTCAAATTTTTTTGAAATGGTTACATTTTAACAGACAGTGTATTCAATATTAATTGTGTTCTTGCACATCCATCCTTCTTCGAGGAAATCACCTTGCAACTGATAATTTTTTCCCCAAAGGATCACCTTGTAACTGATATTGGCAACCTAGTATTAGGATGCAAGCTCATCCATGCACCCAACAAGGCTGAAAAATAAACTGGTAATCAAAAAGTATGTAAATCTGTCCATCAATCTGCACAACCAATAAAATGAAGCTATATCACAAAATGTTTACCATATTTGAAGATTCAGCATAAAGGGAAAATGATGTTCAGAATAAAAAGAAAACAACATATCATTTTAATGCCAGAAGCAAGCTTTCATGATACAAGTCCAAGTGTGTAAATTGGTATGCAAAAAAAATGCACAGTGGTACTGCCCACTTTCAAAAAAAAACTCAGAACAGGTTTAGAGTTGGTTTACATGGTTGACTGATGTGTTCTGGTTCAAGGAACTGAAGCAAGGAAAACAATAAATATCCATAAATAGGAAACTACATGCATCATTGGAGCTAACCACGTAATATGAAGACAAATAACCAGCTAACAAAAATAAGACCAATACTACAATCACCTTCCATCTAGAGAGTAAAGTGTGTGTCACAAAGGAGACGAGTTGGGTAGGGAACCCCAATCATCATCTGCAAGCCTGGATAACACATGAAAACACAAAACATAGCTTCATCCCAGAGCTTCCACAGGATACTGTGGAACGAAGGGGGAGGTTTGGCAGCTTCATGGGGGCTGGAGCTCAGGTAACACCTGGGGTTGCTGTGGCATTGACTCCGTGAAGCCCTTCTAGGGATGCAACCCAGAGTCAGCGCCGCTGAGCAAAAGCGAACAGGGCACAAGTGAACATGTGGGTGGGCGAAAAATGCAAACTTGCACATATTTATTCCATCACCCATGATATATGCATGTGCATCTGACTGCGTGTGTGTCAATATGGAATGAGGAGAGAACAAGGGCACACCAATACATCATATGCATTCGGCAGAGAGCGCTGTGTGCTACAGGAAAGAATGCCAAGACAGTGGACAGACTGTGTGGATGGATGGCGTGAATAAAAATGGGGTGTTATGATTGTGGAGGAGGAAAGGCTGCTATCACTACTGTTACCTTCGATGCAAGGCTATAGCAGGTTGCCGGTCTCATTGGCGTCGTACCTGCAGATGATGGTGTCGACAGCATCATTTGCTCGTTCCCAGAGCGTGCTCATATCCACATACTCGGCCTGCGTTGGAGCAAACAACGCAGATTTTAATGGTGGTAAGATAAGCGGACGCACAACACATCAATGAAGCTCAAGTATGTTGGGGAAGGGGGGCAGGGATCCCATTTTCTGAAGAACTGATCGGGGTTGGGTTGGGTTCGGTTGGGAGGCATTTCATTTGAGATAGATATATGCCTCAGAGTTGGCATTGGAGTACATGATCTCCTCGGCCTTGAGGACGATGGAAGGGAGCTTCTCCTGCCATTCCTTGTTGTTGCAGGTGGCCGGGCTGTGGATCTCGTTCGTTATCCTGCGAGGTGGAGAGACGACAACACAAAAATGAGCGACTGGACCTGACTGCTAGAGCAGCTTGGCCGAGATCATCCCGATTCCCGCCTGCCTTGACCTCACACAAACAACCGGTGGTACGAAAAGAAGAAGAAGAAGAAGAAGAAGAACGGGGGAGGGGTGATGTTCCCGGAATGGAGCCACTGCCACCGTCGTAGAGTGGGGGATGTGGAGGCGCAAGCAGAGAGTAGATAGACGAGGGGGTTGGGGGGGGCACCTGAAGATCTCACGGATGAGGGAGCCCCGGACAAGTTGGTGGCGGTCGCTGTGCCAGGCCCTCTTCACGCACTCGTACGGCCTCGGTCCCGGCCGCTGCATCTCCCCCTCACAGATCCCACGGCCGCCCCACCCTCCCCTCCCCTCCCTCTCGGAAGACGAAGCCCTTTTCTTCCTGGCCCCCCTTGCTGCCGTCCCGTGGCGCGCCCTCGCTCCGTCGATACCTCCGGGAGAAGCAGCGGCGGGGGGCTGGGGTTGGATGGGATTTTTGGGCGTTGGGGAGGTGGAGAAGGGAAGGGAAGGGGGGACTTGCAGATGCAGGTGATCCTCGTGGCCGGAGCTGATCTCCTCATACACGTCAAGAAGATCCTCTCCACTGCCGTAACGAGTGTGCTTGGGGAAGGCTGGGGAAGACGATGTCGATGGCCCCAATAGGGAGGGGAGATGGATCGGTTCCTGCTCAGGCGGCCACAAGGAAGCGGGTTGGCTGGTGCAGGGAAGGTGGAGGTGCTGGTGGCTAGGGCTCGAGTGGGGATCGTGATAGGAGGAGGAGAAGGAAGACGAGGGAAGGGGGTTTCCGGTTGGAGATCAGGAAGAGAAAGAGGGAGAGGATGGGTTGGATTCGGGAGAAATGAGTGTTTAAAAGGAAAAAAATGAAAAGTATCAGGCGATAGATTTCCCGCCGTCGGGGTCATCTTAATTCTTACGTTTTTAATTTATTATTATTTTTATTTGAAATGACGTATTGCTACGCTTTGTTAAAAAGTGAAAGAATATCTATGACATATTCTCACATTTATTCACAAAGCGTAGGAATAGATAACCTTTTCCTATGTTTCTTGACGAACCGTCGGAATAACATGACCATATAGCTACGCTATAATAAAATATTGGCAATTTACCAACGTTAATTTAAAAACGTCGGAATATGTTGCCTATACTTACGTTTTGCAAATGCGTAGGTAAAATTCGTGGCTATAGGCCAGTTTTCTTGTAGTGAAGAGTTCATGGTATGTATATGATAACCAGGGAGGGAATGGAGCTACGGTTCATAATGTGGAATCACAAGCATGTTCGTCAGTAGCGAGTAAGGAAACAGTAACAGACCAGGTAACAATTCGTATTTGTACAGAAAATCTTTCAATTAAAAATTGACATGCAATCATACCCAGTGGGTGCATCTAGATTATATGAATCCATTTGCTATGAAAATGAGCACCAAATTGTCTCTACCATATATAGTTGTTATCTTGAGCCCTTGGGCTGTATATTTCTTCCTACACTCATATTCTTTATGGCAGAGTTTATGACAAGTAGAATAGACTGCTAGTGCATTTTGAGACATTTAGACATGTATTCGCATTGGACATGCATTCCAGGCTTGGTAGATTGAGAAAGCCAAAAAAAGGCATAGCATGCAGGAGAGTGAGGGAAAGAAAATTGAAAGAAAGATCGTGTACATCTTTAGCATGGAAATATTTGAAATAATTATCATAGAAGATGAGATGGTCACCATTGAGCATGTCTAATTAGTCGTCACATGAAACAAGAAAACCCTCAGATGAATCTCCCAAATTCACAACAGCAGTATATATACCCAAGAGAGTGGACAAAAGACAACAATGTCCCTTCTAGAATGGTCTAAGAGTCACTCCACAATGTTAGAAACGAAGTAGAGGCAATTTTGTAAAGTTCTCAAGCCTTAAACATGGATTAGAAATAATTTTGCGAACCCCGTCTGGAAGGGGTCGACCCTTGAGCAATCTTTGCTCAGGACATGTCCAAACTGAAGCATGGACAGTGGGGGTCGACCCTACAGGTCGACCCCTGTGCAATTTTCTGCACAGGCCACTCAAACATAATGCATGACAACGGGGGTCGACCCTATAGGTCGACCCATGCAATTTTAACCCCACAAATACCTCCAGCCAGCCCTAGATCCAGTGAGGGTCGACCCTATGGGTCGACCCCGGCAACACCCTATTTTCCCTCAACTTCAGACAGACCCACACCCAGTGAGGGTCGACCCATAGGGTCTACCCCTACCTATTTGGGTCAAGAACCAACATAAACCCTGCAAAAACACAAGAAATACCAAATTAGTATAAGTATCTAAATCAAGGTATGGAACAAAATCACACTAGAATAACATTCAAAATCACAGTATAATAACATTTTGTAATCATCAAAATCACACACTCAACAAAGAATAACGTCCCTTCCTTACAATTGGCTGCATCTGTCCCTATCTTTTAATTAAAGATTGTCTTCTTCTAGTCATGTGCCTTAAGAGCACCTTTTTGTAAGAAAATATAAACGCATCCCAACTCTTTTAAAGAATCTGCTTAGATAAAAATTTTCTTTAAGAAAGCTCCTGTACTATCTGCTAAGATTGATTGGTATGATGAGAAACTACCATTGGATTGTGGGAACTTCATGCTTGGGGGGGGGGGGCAGAAAATTCTGACGATGTCCATATGTTCTCTCACTTAATGTCTTGGACGAAAGGTTCAAAAAGAAATTCTTATCTGATGTAACCAACAGGTGAGGTTTGGGCTCTCTTCAAAGGCTAGGATACTAAATGGAGACTTCATCCAGCTCAGCATTGGCAATATGGTATGAAGCTTAGGAACAATGGGAGGCCATACCATGACTACAAACCATGACTCTTATCAAAGAATCAGAACGGTAAATGACTTCTACCAACTCATATTCACCCCTCTCCAAACAATTATGTAAATCAGTTAATTAGCTGACATTCAATACAGCCCACATCTTAGTGACGTGAGGATAGATATCATACTGCTGCTTTTTTTTCAACATGTATAGCCTATACCAAGTGAGAAAATATTTCAACCCTATCATATGTTTACTTAGCATCTCTTCCAGAACAAAGTCTAAATCTTCCACAACCAAAAGGAAGATATTTTTTGTCCCATTGTATCTCCTCTAGGAACCGTGGACATGCTTCAAATGGGATTGGAAATGCTTATTGTGAAGTATCAGTTTTACATGCAAACAAGCTCGAAGCCCCCCTTATTATTAAAGATCAAGAAAGAAGGAAAATTAGAGATGCACTTGGGAGCCATATTCTTTGGCTCATAGAATATGTAAAGTATCTTTCTTATTTGTTAAGAAAATATTATCATGTTTAATTTTTATGTGAAATTACTTATAAATATTTAACTATTTTCAGGTTATGATCGATGCACGAAATAGTTCATCTCCCATCTCTTAATTCCCTTTCTATCCTGGTGATATATGTTAGATCGCCCCCTCATTTTTGATATATATACTCATTGTAATATAATGTTTACACTAATTTTGATAGTGTATATATTTTCACATACATGCACTTGTTTGTTGTTCATGAACCTTTGCTATATTTTTTGTGATTGCAAAGTTGATACATTGCCACAATCATACTTGATGATGGTATTTTGCATATATAATATCAAGTTATGATTTGAATATGAATGTGCATATTTCTTGATCTTTTGAATGTGAATGTGCATATTCTTGATATATGATATGTGAATGATGTGAATGTGCAAGTTTTGAATGTGTAAAATTTGTGAATGTGTACAAGTTATGGTTTGAAATTGAATATGCAGATTTCTTGATATATGATACGTGAATGATGTGAATGTGTAAAATTTGTGAATGTGTACAAGTTATGGTTTGAATGTGAATGTGCAGATTTCTTGATATACGATATGTGAATGTGCAAGTTTTGAATGCGTAAAATTTGTGAATGTGTACAAGTTGCAGGTTACTTGCGATTCATATAGGCATTATAGATGAATTTATTATGTACATCATTAGTTCAGGTTATCTATGGTTCAAATAGATTATCTACTATTAATATAGATTATTTAGGATTAAGATTAAAAGAAACATTCACCAACGGTTCGTTCACGTTACCTAGGTTTTATTAACAACACAAAAAATCGTAAGAAACTACCTATTTGATAAATGTCGTAGGCAATTATCTATAATTATTGTTAGTGAAAACTGCATAAGTACCTACGCGATAAAAAATCGTAGGCGAGTACCTAAACGATATAAAACGTAGGTAAATACCTACTGCCACCTACGCGACAATAACAGTAGAAACATCCCTATGTGACATAAATCATAGGTAACTACCAACAACCACCTAGGCAATAAAACTGTAGGAAAATACCTACACGGCATAATTGTAGAGTTTTACCTACTACAAGTGTCGTAGGTAAAAATAATGTAGGCATGCCATATATGTCATAGGTAACTACATACTCAATAAAATTAGTAGGTAATTACCTATGACATGCGTCGTTGGTAAAAACTATGTTGGTAAACTTTTACCTACGTGATATAATTCCGTAGGTAATGACAACCCTATAGCTACGCTACTTTACCTACGGTATTTTGTCGCCTAAGCAGTTTTTGCCGATGACACTGCACCGTAGGGAGTGTCGTAGGAAACGATTTTAGCTACGATTTTCTTGACCTTTACCTACCACATTTGCCGTAGATAAAACCTAATTTTCCTGTAGTGATTGTAAATAGAACCCTCATTTAAAATTACTCTAACATATATATTTCCCACATACCAAGAATGTTTGCGATTATACTGCACCTCTGATCCGGCCCAGCTCTTCAACGCATGCCAAATATTGTGATAATATGACTCGTAAAACATTGGGTGCATGCAAAAATATTGAAAAAGAACTTTTCTTTTTATTC
The DNA here is from genome assembly GCA_022559845.1 of Amorphophallus konjac. Classification (NCBI taxonomy): domain Eukaryota; kingdom Viridiplantae; phylum Streptophyta; class Magnoliopsida; order Alismatales; family Araceae; genus Amorphophallus; species Amorphophallus konjac. The sequence goes on along the minus strand of CM040128.1, from coordinate 65,472,359 downwards.
TCGATCGAAAATAAGTTATGCTACCCTTCATCTTATTCTCTTCGCAAACTACAAGTTCTCTATGGTCCTCGAACTGTTTTCCCAAAGGTGCTTTCTTTCCCGATCGAGACAAACCAAACCTTCACCATCTTGCAATCTCCTCCAGGCACAAGCTAGTCCACTCCCATGGATGACATCGGTGGCCGTCGGAGACGTATGTAACGATGAGGCATTAGTACTGGTAGAATCCGAAAAATGGTTTGGCTCATCCCTTCACACTGGTCAAACAAACGAGAGTTGCAGCAGGCATATAACTGCAAACATGCATTCAGAGTAAATAATTAGGGATATCTACGATAATAAGTCTAAATAAGAGATTTATTTATAATTATATAAATTTATAATGGTATATATGTAAAAGAACATTTCTTTTTTACTCTCCCTCGGAAATAAGTTATGCTACCCTTGATTCTGTTCTCTTCTCAAGCTACAAGTTCTCTATTATATGAATTAACACGTGTTCTACCAACGGCGGTAATACGGATCCGGCCGGCTGTTGACCTGATCTGGCCCCACCCTAACCTAACATATAAAACAACAACGCTGAGTCTTGTTAATTATCAAACTAAACGATCGACGAGTTAGCTAATTAATTCCGCATATGTAGTCCAAATCATCTTGGGGATATATATTTAACCTCCAATGATCGATCAAAAGCCCGCTACGAGGGACCGAGGTTGTGCCAAGACCGGTTGTAATTGGTTTGGAACATGTCGACGTCCCATTGCTAATTAAGACAACAAAAAACTGGCGAACACGTATGTACGGCGAGGACCATATAATATATACACATGTAGCGTCCTCTCTGGACAGTACTATGAGGGGGCCGGATTCATCCGTGAAACTCTGTTTACCTGGTAATAAATTCTAAATATCAGACCCCGTCAAGGATTAACAGTTAACACAGCCGGCGTAAATAAGCAATTAATGTTATATAATTGTTGGATAAGAATGAGGTAAATTTAATAAGGAAAGCCTTCCTTCGTACGTAGGAAAGTGGCAGGCAGATGAGAGAGAGAGAGAGAGAGAGAGAGAGAGAGAGGCCGAGTCCACGTACGGTACGTTAGTGGGTAGGGGGTTTTGCAGTGGAGACTCATTCTCCGGCTGGCCGATGGAACTGCAAAGGGTGACCTTCCCAGTTCGCTATAAATAGAGCAGAAGAAGCCGGTCACTTCGTCCTCAAACCCACCTCTCTTTCCTTCGTTACCAGTGGCCTGTGCTTGATTAGGGCTGTGATCAGGCGGTGAGATATGGCTCCCAGGGGCGCTGTCATGGTGCTGGGTGTCCTGATGGTTGCCCTACTGACCATCTCGGCCTCCGAGGTGACGGCAAGGGAACTGACCGAGGAAACAAGTGAGTCCATGGAACCAATCCCATATGCGGCTAGATTAACTCCGTCTCGTATAGTTTTTGCCCCTACGTACCCGGCCGTTGGAGTGCTACTTACTTCTGCATGCATGTTTCTCTAATTAATTAACGCTCACACGAAAGCAGCTTGCATTATTAGATTTTGCTTTTATATCTTATTCTTTCCTCAATATTGCCCGTACGTATGAGTGATTGAGGAAAAGGCTACTTGTAATCTCTGATCATGTGAAGGGTCATGATGCACTCCCTTGACATGATCTCATTCACCACCTTTATGCACATGGATATCTCACTCGTGCATGGTCTGCGTGCCGCTCCCATACGCAGAGGACGCCGTCCAGGATCAGCACGGCGGAGGCGGCTACAGACGCTGCCAGTATGGTTGCTGTGGCGGGTGGCACAATGGATACTGCAGCCGGTGCTGCCAGCACGGCGGCGGTGGAGGCTCCAAACACTGCCAGTACGGATGCTGTGGCGGCTGGAGCAACGGATACTGCAGTCGGTGCTGCCAGCACGGGGGCGGTGGAGGTTACAAATACTGCCAGTATGGATGCTGTGGCGGCTGGCACAACGGATACTGCAGTCGGTGCTGCAGCTCCTCCGGTGGAGGCCACCACTAAGATCATACGTACCCACGCCTTCGCGGCCGACTGCCCATACTCAGGAAGGAGCGCCTGGATATACATATAGTAATATAAACCCAAATCCTTGGAATTAGTATATAGGGTGGAGGATGCGTGCATGGGGTGCGAAATAAAGGGGTTTGATGAAGTCTGTGATTCAAAATAAAAGGAAGTCGGGTGTACGGGGTACGTACGTCGTGCTTGTGTCCCGTCATATATATGAATAATAATGGTAATGGATCAATAATTTGCGTGCGTGCGTGCGCTATGTGAGTGTTGTATTATTGGAGGTCGAAATATGATTGGTTACGTACTTGACAGTTGTATTAGAAATTGACAATATATGTGATTACTTGTTTTTATCTATTAGAATTGACAAATCAGAATGAAATAGTAATCAAATTAAGGGCATGTGTATGAATCCGTATTGTGGTCGAGGGAACCAATATTTACATTTGGGGTTTCTTTTCTCCAAAATTAATTTGCGAATATTTCTGTGCCACTTAAATGGTATCCTCTGTAGCAATATCCATCTCAGCTGACAGGAACTATTATAGGATCATGCTTGGTATCTTGAAAAAGTCTCTCAAAGGTAGGTACGTATAAGTTATCCAAGTATGCATTATAATTCCTGTTGATGTTTGATACACCAAGAAGATTAACCTGGTTATTGTGTGGCAAAATAACTCTTGATCATATAAGAATTAGGATAGCGTACTTGTATAATGTGGGCAATCGCACTTTCCGTAAATATCCTTCTCGTCCCGTCGAATTAATTAAGATGACTTGCGAAATGGAGAATGGGATAAGCATATTGTAAGCCGACGCGGAATAGGTAGCCTCATCATCCAACTCTCATAGGAATAATTAATTCTGGAAAGCCATTCTACCCAGAACAATTCATCCAGAGACCGCCCAAAGTCGATCGGCTATCTAAAATAATATAAATAACATAATCTATTCTACTCCTATCGCGTGGTATTATCAAAGAGAGCCCTCAGTATCAAAGCAAGAAAATAAAACTAATTCTTCTTCATTTAATTATTATCACCTTTTCACTGCAACGACAGATTCTCAGGCTGGATTATAAAAGCAATTCTAAAAACTTTCTCACACTGACATGACTCAGCTATACATATCCTGGTCTCATGACGCGTAAGTTCCTTATTATGACTTTCATAACATAACAAAGAAAATCTTTTGGGCCGGACCCGGACATATGGGAGAAAAACAGAATTGTCAAGCTTAAAATAGTGGGAAACCACCCACAATATTGCAACATTGCGAGCTTAAAGATTGCTGAACCAACTCTTTGAAACGTGGTCAATAATAGACATTTGGAGTACTTGCGTGAACAAAATTATATGTCCGTCTTAATGATACATGCACAAATTCTCCCCATCTTAATTTGCATCAGCACGTGATCTTGCACTGATGACAATTCTCTCGATCAACATCAAGAGCCAGCCAGTGCGGAGTAGGAGAGAAGAAATGCCATATTGTGGAGAGAGAGAGAGATACCAAACTAGATCTAATTATGTCATTGACACTTGGATAAACAAGAAGCCGCGGATGAGCACTCTAGCTAGCAGAGCGATGCCAAAATTTTACCACACAAGTGCTAAGTTTATAATTCTACAGATAGTACCAGTGGCTGGAGATAACGTTGACTGGGATTTCACATTTATTTCAATGTTGTTGATATAACATTTATGATGACTATTTTTCAAAATGCATAATTAATTGTGCTTGTTCAAATTCGAGTGCTTTAATCATCATTTAGTGCATGATGGCGCCACACTCTACACACCACTACGTCTCATGGCAACTCACTGTCACCGCTAGGATCCGGCGGGGTGAGCTTGGCGTCTTCCCCAGGGTATGATGATGCCCATGTGGATGGCGGCATTCCTGATGGCTCCGTTGAGTAGGTGACGACATCTTCTAGCACCTCCCCTTCGCCAGCAGGTACTGGCCGATGGAACTCCTTCAGCGTCACCCCAGGTAGGAGGCTCTCCTCTGGCCTCCCTCATTGCCGACGACACCATGGACAGCTCCTCTGACGCCGCCACCATGTGGCCAGTCAGCTCAAGGATTCTCCGGCGATCTTGGCACAAACTTCATGCAGGCTAAAACCTAACTCTGGCGATGCTTCAAGTGGCATCACGATCGAGATTGTGCATAATGGAGTGATGTGTTTTGCCATTGTTGTTCACCTTGTGGATGTCTCATTGCTAAGACAATAGAAAACTTGTGAACATGGCGAGGACCATAGCGACCGCCTCTATTTAGTATAAGCAAACATGAATTCAGATCTTCTACGTCTATATTTGCAAATGAACCACTTACGTGTACTTCATAGGTTTGGACTTGAAGGAAAATCTCATATTTGATTATTAAGTTAATTTCCAGTTCCATCCAGCAACTTGTCTCCTGTTAGAAGACCATCCGAGGAATAGAGCAATTGTGAAACACCATTTACCTAGTAAAATTCTAAAAATCAGAACCTATCAACGATTAACATAGCGTGCATAAGCAATTAGTGTTGCATAATTGTTGGATAAGAAAGAGGTAAATTTAGTAAGGAAAGCCTTCCTTTACACCTACTTAGATTGGTAGGTAATTCTTCCAAGAAAGTAATAATGACCTTGAATGCGTGGAAGGGTTCGATGAGAGAGAGAGAAGCTGAGTTCACATACGGTTGGGGGGGGGGGGTAGTGGGGGGGTGCCGATGGAATTGCAGTGGAGAGAGGAGGAGATGGAGGCTAGGGGTGGTGAGGAGGGATAGGTTGCATTGGGAGAGGAGGGCTAAGAGGGCACAGCCGGAGGTGTGACATGATAGTGGTTTAGGGAGGCCTAAATCCATGGGGCATGGAGGATAGGAGGGTCGCAGTCTATGAGGCTAGTCGTCTTTGACATCACTGTATTCTGTTGGTGGGAGCTATAAGGATTGTAAGTCAATTTATGCAAATGTTCGAATTGGTTTAGATCGTACAGAGTTTCCAACCCCTCTGGTGTCACAAACGGCGACAGATAACGTGATGTTGCTTAATGAGTTCATCAAGAAAGGCCTATACCTACGACGAAAGTCTTAGGTAAAGACACAAAAAACTGTGGGTATAGGGTTTACCTACGACACTCCTTACATTTTTGTGTCGTTGGTAAAAATTGCGTAGGTAAAGTTTTACTTACGTGACAAATAACCGTAAGAATAGGGGAATCAACACATTTGGTAATATTGCGTAGGTAATTACCTATGTTCAATTGTCCGTATGTATAGGAATCTTCTATTCCTACGATTCTTGCGACGTAGGTAATTTCCTACAATTATTTCAGGTAGGTAATTTCTTACGATTTGTTTCGCGTCAGTAATTTCCTAAGTTTATTCACGTAGATAATTTTCTACGATTTTTTTCACGTTGGTAATTTCTCACAATTTTATATCGCGCAGGAAGAACTTCACCTACACAATTTTTACCAACGACCGTAATATTTCTAATAAAATCGTAGGTAACGTACAACCGAAGGTAACGTGAACAAATCGTCGGTAACATGAACGAACCGTAGGTACCCATTTGAATTGTAGGTAACCTATACTAATTGTAGATAACCTTATTGAACCCTAGGTAAACCTGTATTAAACATAGGTAACAATTAGAACTGTAAGTAAACTGAACTAATCGTAGATACCCCATTTGAAGCGTAGATAACATGTATTAAACGTAGGTAATATTTTGAACCATAGGTAACCTGTACTAACCGTAGGTAACTCATTTGAATCGTAAGTAACTTATTATCTATGAAATAACCTGTAGGTGACACCTGTAGTAATCTGTAATAACAATCGTAATAACATACGCATTCACAAATTATACACATTCACAACTTGTACATCCACATCATTCACATATGAATCATAGATAAAAAAATTCATCACATTGATATAATATGCAAAATATTTTCATCAGTAATTATATTATGCCAATGTATCATTGTAATCACAATATGTGACAATAATGTATCATGATGTATCCCCATGTACAAAAAACAAATATATTATTTAGTCAAAACATATATACAATCAAAATTAGTGTGAATATTTCGTCATCACTATGCATATCAAAATGTGAAAGTCTAAGATATCACGAAATAAACAAGCAAATCACAAGATCGGAGAGTAACTCTTCGCCAAATCGAGGATTACATGCATAATAGATAAATGGTTATGAGTAATTTCATTTCAAACTTAAAACATGGCATGATGGGAGAGCTGAGACTATTGATCTGATTAAGGGCTTTCAGGTGGACAAAAGTGGATATTCTCTTACTCACTTGCAGTATGCAGATGACACTATCTTGTTGATGGTTGAAGATGAGCATAAATGTTTTTCAATCAATCTTTACTGGATTTAATATCCCCTAGATTGATACATACGGCTCATGATGATGATGTAAAAGTAGAGAAGTTACCTATACTTCAATTCAACTGGTACTACATCTGGCAATGTCTCCTTATTTGTAATTTCAACAGTTGTTTCTGATGGAGGAGATACACTAGGTTCAGTGTTCAATACTTTTGAGGGTATAGCACCAGCCTCTTCTGTAGAAATACAAACAAGTTAATACTACAACTTTTTTAGAAGTTGGGATATAGTCACATTTCATTTAAAGACATTTCATTATAAGACAAAAGTCACAGATTACACCTGCAAGTCAACAAGAAAAATAATGAACAACCAAATCCTCCCTTTCTATTGAGGAAGTAGGTAAGGCAAGCTCAGGCTATCAAGAAATGAGATTCCTCCAAATCCCGCCATATTACAAATATAAAAGTCAATACTTTCGATTATTCTTGAAAGTTAGTCAATAATTTAGATATATTGTAAAATGCAAGCCCTCTGGAAGCTTGCAATAAATGCAGTTCAAATTAGCAAGGTTGAGTGCAGATATGAAGTGATCAATGATCTACATTAAGAGGATAAAGGTAGTTGAAAGAGGACATGTTCCTACAAAAACAACTTAAGTAAAGATGGGAGAGACTTAAAAAATGAGGGAGAGAAGAAGCATGTGATTGTATCTTGTTTAAATTTAAACATAGAAATTACATTGATGGGACTTTCTAGTCCCAAGGCAAACTCACATTGATAGGGGAAGCATTTGTTATGTCAACGGTGATGATGGTGATGGTGATGCCATTAGAGCACAAATAATTAGATCCCATGTGAGTCACAATCATGGCCCCCCAAAAAACCAGGCATCAGTCATGAGACATAGGTCAGTTCACTTAGCATCTAGAAAGAAGCTTTCAATGAGTATAGCTACTCCCCCGGCCCTTCCTTTCATGTTGTGTATAACTTCCACCATCCCACTACTATGTACTTTACTCCAAAATTTTTTTTGCTTGATTCATATACAGTGTCTACATCTTCATCAATGCCCCCCCTATTGCAAAAATGTTGAAATATCTCTTTTTAGGTCTGCCAAATGTCAGACTCCTGAGGTAAGACTATCCATATTCACTTTAGGCTGCCCCTCTATTTCAAAGCCAGACTTTCTCTTCTTGTCACATCAAAAGATGTTGTTCAACTCAAAATTCCCACAAAAATATGGTGCATTGGTTGCCATCTCCCAAGATTTCTTCAATAACTCTCTCTACCCAAGGGCTCAAAATAAAAATGAGAGATGGGTGAAAAAGGGGAAGAGAATGAGAAAAGGAGGAGAGACATAAAGGAGGATGACAACTACAAATTATCTTTTGATATATTCAAAATCTCCTTAGAATCTCTCCTACATGCAAAGATGGTGGTGAGACTCAAGTTGGTGGTCCTTGGTGTCTTCGGATGTTAGTTCGTCTTGGCCCCCCATAACCCCATAAAAAAGGACCAGTATATTTATCCCCCATCCCCACCCTACACATACCTTATCACCATCTTAATTTCATTCTCTTGTGCACTCTTTGTGGAGCATTCATCCTCCCTCTAGTCGTGCTAATGTGTTCAAAACTAGAACCAAAGTACCAAACTTTCACAATATCTCCATTCAACCTATTCTCAAAATTTCTCAAGCCAACTATTTGGATTAGGTTCTCACTACTAAGGTATGTAGTCAAAGGCATGAGGTGGTTTAGGCGATGAAGAGGTCACCTTAATCTATGTAACTGAAGCAACATTTTACTAAAAAAATATAGAAAAATCAAGCATATGCAGATATTACCACCCTACAAAATACTGAATTCATCTGTTCAAGTGTGACAAATGAGTGCAAAATCTAACAATTTTAACTCAATTCATATGAAATTTAAACAAAGAAAGATGCAAGAAAGACAATAGAGACTCTCAAAGAGAGAGAGAGAGAGAGAGAGAGAGAGAGAGAGAGAGAGAGAGAGAGAGAGAGAGAGAGAGGTTGACAAGGTCAGGCAAAGGGAGATGTGTGAGGTCATCGGAGGTCAAAAGAAGGTTGCCAAACAAGAAGATGGGGAGGTCATTTATATCCCAGTGTTGTATGGTCTCACAACATGGGTCAGACACACATGGTAAAGAGCATGGGAGGCAGGCTGATCCAAGGGAGGTAGCCTGAGATGACCGCTTAATCAATCCAGGTAGCTAGATAAAGAAATAGTTTAATTAGAGTAGCCAAAGCTTGAATATAATCAAGTCAAGTTGTGGCTGCAAAATTAAGATGGTCATCTCAATAGCATAATGTGACTTGATTATATTCAAAATCTTATGACTTCACAATGTCACATTACCTAGAAACCTCTTCCTTCAACCACTATCACCACCTCTACTCAATTGTTTAAAAAGGTAGTGCCTCAAGGCACCAAGGCTTATGCCTTAAAGCAAGGGACTAGCAAAAATGTTTTGAGACGTATGCCTCAGGCCATTTTGTTGAGGCTTATGTCTTTTGTTTATTGAGCTGCTACACCTTGATGCATGTGCATCAACCAACTTACTTGAGGCTTATGTGTTAATTTAGGAGGTAAGGTAATGAGCAAGGAGATGTTTTGATGTGGACTTGAAGCTTATGCCTCTTTTACTTTCACTAAAGCATGAGTCCATGATGACAAGTCTATAAGATGAACAAAATAAAATGATTTTGAATTGAACGTAACTTTTCTACCGCCAGTGGCTAAGGAGAGGGCAGTAGTTATGGCATCACTACAACAACATCTGCAACTAATTAACTTGATATTGATGACATTTCTTTGACATTGCACAAGATAGACAATGTATTTTTCTCTTCTCCTCCTCCTTTGCCCCCTTTCTTTAATCTTCTTTTGATGGTCTGAAGCCACTGCCCCCAACCCCTCCCCATACCTTCTTCTGTAGTCTAGACACGACGTATTCCCTTCTCCCTTTCCCTTCTTTTTGTCTTCTTCCCATTTTTATTTTATTCCACCGCTTCCACCATACACTTCACGAACACTATCATTGAGTTTTGATATCATTAGACATAGAAAATCTCCATTTTTTAGGGTTTTTTTCCATAGTTTAAGATTCTTTCCTAAACTGGTGAGGCTTTGGCCACATTGTGCCTCAAGGGTTATGCCTGGTGAGACTTTCACAAAGTACCCCATGAGTGCCTCAAGAGTTTTTAAACTATGCCACTACTAGGGCGTTAGCCCTTCACTATGTACAATCCCCTCTCTCACTTCCAAGCCCTTACTGTGCTCCATCCTCTTCACCCTTCATCACAAACAAAATAGCACTCTAATTTCCTGTGGGGGTATGAAATGCCGACTTTCTATCCTCCATCCTCATTCAAAGTGGTTACCATGCATATATCTAGCCTGGACCAATACTTTTGTACGTGTACAAAAACAACAAAATGCACAGATAGATGTGCTACAAGAGCACAATCTAAATTTATTATCAAGATCTCCATAGCAGTAGATAGTTCTGTAGGCAGTCATTATTTCACCATCTTCTTCCTGAAAATCTTCTAAGACTCTATCTCTCTTAGAAGTAGGGCTGTCAATGGGCCGGGCCCGGGCCGGGCTTAGGTCGTCCCGGCCCGGGCCCGACTTATCAAGAGTAAGGCCCGAGCCCGGCCCGGGGACTTATGTTGGGCCGGGCCGGGTCGGGCCCGACATTATGTAAAAAATTCAAAGCCTGACTAAGACCCGGCCCGACTACTTAAATAAAATAATAAAAATAATAAAAATAATAGATTTACTACTATAAAACTTATAATCTCATTAAATAAATTAAAATTTTGATATTAATTACATAATTTGTTTGAAAAGAGAATTTTAAAATTTATAATTAAGTAAAATAACATAAGTTTGACTAAATAGTTTTTAAAATTTGAAGTGAGAATAAAAAAAGGGATCGGGCCGGGCCGGCCCGTGGGCCGAACTCAAAGCCCGAGCCCGGCCCGCGAGTCTAATCGGGCCGGGCTTTTAGGCCCGACTAAAAATCCGCGGGCCGAAAAAGACTTTGCGGCCCGGCCCGAAATCGGGCCAAGCCCGCGAGCCTGTCGGGCCGGCCAAGCCTATTGACAGCCCTACTTAGAAGTGGGGCTAGAAAACAACGAATCTCAAAGAGGATGAATATGCAAGTTTAAAAATGCTAGAACAAATTTTCTAGGCATACAAACCATCCATACATAACCAGATATAAGTGATCCACAGAAGGGATATTATCAACAGATCTTTTTTTGAAAAGTGGATGGTACCAAAAAGGGATTTACAAGTACACAATTTCAGCTCGTTGCCTACCTAACCCCTGACAAAGATATCTTAAAGGTTGATGTTGCAGTTTAATGTGAAATTGCAGGTTTAGTAGCTAAAGTATGGAAGCGATTAGAATAACTTTTCCCACTTTCATTAAAGGTGGATATTGTAGTTTCATGTGAATGTGTAGGTTGCTGCAATTGCAATGTCATGTGTCGTGAGTAAAGCTGAAATTTGATAGCATAGATATTTGCAATTCGTTCATCACATTCTTTGATCAATTTGGTGAATCTTGAATCTCCTTGTGCCAAACTAAGGCCCACCACAAGAGCAATTTTTGCAATATGATATTCCTCCCGATTCATGTGAGAGCAATTTTGTCAATAAAATAGATAAACTTTACATTTTTCTTTTCCCTTCCTGTCCTCAGGGTTGGACCTATTTTTTGACAAAGCAAATATTCAATATTTTTGGAAGGTCGTCAAAATACCACATTCCAGTAAGGATATGGGAAACGTGATACATGAAACAAAGGGACATACAGATAATGTAATCGACATTAGCATATAAACTTAAATAAGGGCACATCTATGCATTATGATAGCAGGAGGGACATAAATTCATATACACTTACCCCAATTAAAAGCCAGAGTTTGTGGGGGGAAAAATGAACTATGATCAGTATGTCTCTCGTTCTCACACCAAAAGCAACCATGAAAAACCATCAACAAGTCGCAAGACTGACAAGCCTAACTTAAACTTGAAGCCCACCATGAACACATACATATATTTGTACTCAATATGAATATTTGAATTGCACCCAATCTAACATGTCTTGTCTGCCAAAAGGATGGATAAGGGACAAGAACTTGTTGCATCTAAGGAAAACCTGATGCCCATTCAATTCCTTAATGATGAACTGATGTATAATCAACTCTTATTTTCATTCTAACCCAAGCTACCTGATGTAAATTGATTGGATAAGGTTTGATGGTGTCAAGGTGATAATGATGATGATGAAATAAGGCATGATGATGATGACGAGAGCAATACATGCTGACAGCATGAAGCTAAATCGGAGCCAAAAAGTATAACATCTCCCTTACAGGAGCATCAAAATGGGTAAAACATAAAGCCATAATGTTATGATAATATACTATATATCACAAAAAAGATTACAAAATTTAAAATATAGTATATAAATATAACAACCACATAATGTTCATAATTTTGTAAACATCCTTCCTCATCTTCTCTTGAAAGTTCCATTAAAAAAATCAATAAATATTTTAAAAAAATATTGTAAAAATTATTGATAGGTAAAAATATTTTATATGAAATTTATAAAATACATACAATGGCATAAGAGATCATGTAGCTATACCGACATTGTAATACGTCACTCTGTAATGCAAATAATTTTGCATTACATTTTTTTTGAGAATGCATCATTATGTAATGCGTTGCATTACATGAAAAAAGCTAACCAACTCCAACACACTAATTTTATATCTCATGTGAATTGAAATTTGCATGGGCAATGACATCTCCTGAAGATAAGAACTTCACAGTACTTGTCAAGATACCACAAAATTATTAGTGCATAAATTAGTTAATGTTCCACATGCAACACATATTCATTGAGTAACTACATGGGGATTTTTTTCTGTCCTATTTGTGGATATAGATGTGACTGGTATCAGTGCTTATCTTTAAAATTGGTAGGTGTAGTAATTACTTTTTGTCATGAATGGCGGAAATCTGCCCCCTCCACCAACCTCAGGATGGGGCTGCTTAGGTGTAGTAACTACAGTTGACATATCAAGGTTTGCTCTTCTTAGAGGATCGACAATGCCAATCATTCCATTCTTTTTAAAGCTTATTCCCCCACTGATCTACGATCAAAATTCATTGGCAATACCTCAACTATGAATTAAGAAAAAAGGAAGGGAGTAACAGTCACATAGCTAGAAACATACCTTATCGTTGAGCATCTGGTCAAAACTAAACATGTAATTTGTTAGCCTAATGTTCTTCGAATCTGCATAACTGTTATGAGACAAAAATATACAAGACAAAAATGAAACTGTAGAATTCAAAATACTGTCTCTGAAAACACAACAATAATTCTCTCCTAATGGAAGGCAAAATATCAAGTTGTAAGAAAGGCAACATAATAAATCTCCCACAAAAACATTTGATAAAGTTTTATTTTCCATAAAAAACAAATATTATTTTATTCCCCACCGCCATTGCATTAGGAAACATCTTTCATTTTTATATACTCCAACCTTAGTTTGGATTCAGAATGGAGAAATCTAAGAATAAGCATTCTTGTTGGACTAGAATATGAATCATCCAACTTTTGTTTGGTTGTTTATAATTGTTATTCTGATGGTATCAGAATAATAATCAATAGTATTTTCCTCTAATATTTTATAAGCATGCATTTTGGCTATTATGTCCTACAAAACCTCAACCTTCTCTCTTTTTCCTTATGAGTAATGGTTGAAACATAGTGTTTGAATCTTCTTATTTTTCTGTATTCCCACTGTGTACTTGTGGACAAGGGAGTAGAAAGAGACATGGGGAAACAAGACTAAAAGATGTTGGTCATAGTTGATGCAGGAGCACAGAGACTTTATGGATGATCCCAACATTGATAGTAACCTCAATTGTGCATTCTTTTTTCTCAATTTCCCAGATCAACCAATATAAATAAATGCAAGAAGAAATATGATAATCATAGGTCACATCAGATGCAAGAAGAAATACTTTGTAGGAACCACGATATAAGAATTAAAGAGAATTAAGTACAGTCAAGTATTAAAAGTAAAATTAGAATTACATAGAAGAGGTTGATTGTTAATTACTACCCATGCCAACAACTTATTCATGAAACTTGTAGGCTCATAACGATCCTCCTTGCTGCCACCCATAACATGGAGCCTTCCCCTCCATTTTTCTGCATTGCATGAACTAAAAGGATACAAAAATAAAATAGTGCAAATATCACTTTTCCTGAAATCTTAATCACCACTGCATTACTATAGGATCACAACAAGCATCTAAAGTGCCCCATGGATGTATGCAAAATAATGTAGACTAGGATCTCCATCATGTTTAAAATGTAAGATACTACAATCGTTACCCGAGAAATGGATGATCCAGTCATTTACCTTTCACCAGGGAAAAGTTGGGACAACTAGAAAATCACCTAAAAAACCATCCATTTTTGTGACAACATACTGAAAAATACTTAGTACACTGCATTCTTCACCCTTCATTGGCCAAGAATACATTTTCTATGACAATATGGTAGTTTTAAATTTAAAAATGTAACAGAAGAACAAAGAAATATGAAATACCCAATGTAATCAGCATGATGCCAAGGCAAATGTACAAATCCGGCCTGTACTTGTTGTCGGATCCCAATCTCTCATACCAATACAAAAAAAAGATCAAAAAAGAAGAAAAATATTAAGGGATGCTGTTGGTATGTCGAAGGCAGCATCGCCTCCACTGTGGTGTCGGTGATGCCGGAATGTTCCACTGTTCTTCTTCCACTAGATCTAAAGCTTTCGTACCGCAGATGAAGCGGTGAAAAATAGGGCTGCGGGTTACACAGAACAAAGTGAGGGAGGAAGGGATATTTGAGGTAGGTAGGTAGGTAGGTAGAGGAGGAGGAAGAGGATGCACTATTTTTCAAGGTCTAATCATTTTAATGAACCTACTTCGAGATCTACGACCCCGAAGGTCATCGTATCAGTCGTCGGCCTTGGACATGATGGAGAGTCGGCTAGGGCAGGGGTGGAAGTCCACAGACCGACGCTATGGGGGGAGGAGGGACGGATCAGCGTGGCGAGGGCACGCTTGATAAGATCTGACCGTCTCGATCCGGACGAGTGAGTTCGTCATGGCGGACCTCCTCATGTTGAGCCCGCTCGAGGGCGCACTGACACTCCTATTGTTGCCTTGGGGAGGAGGAACCACCAGCGCGGGGAGGGGAAAGGTCAGGTGTCAGTGGTTTTTATTTTTTTCCCTCTTTCGTTGCGGGGAGGCCAAAGCAAGGCCCGGGTGGGGAAAGGTCAGGTGGCCAAGGTTGGTTTCATTTTTCTTTTCCCTCTTTTGCGTGCCCATTACAAGAAGCACACTTATTATTAAGATAAATTTTATTGATAGATATCTATAATATTTATTTTTTGACTATTGATTACTCATAACATTTTGAAGATAAAAACATAATATGATCTCAGTCAAATTAAACAATCTAAAATCTCATGAAAAATCATGATAAAAACTTTATATATATTAGATTAATACAACTCAATCCCTCGATGGCAGGAAATCATGATTTTGGAGGAGATTTTCCCCTTAAATCTTGACAAAAACAATATATATATATATATATATATATATATATATATATATATGATCATATGGTGTCAACACCAAGTAACCTTTCCGTGCAGCCATGATATGTAACATCACTCTCACATTTAATGGCACCAAGAAAATTGACACATATCCCATACACTATTCATATATTAATTATTATTTTTATTTATCTCTTATATAATTACTAATTAGTTATATCATATTTATTTAAATAATTTTAAATGATATCATTAAAAATATAAACAAAAGTTTATGCATTTTAAAATAATTATGTCAATAATACATTTGCAATGTAGCGTAACGAGTTTGTAACGTAAATGTACCTCAAACTATAGAATTTTTACTGAGTCTTAATGACCTCTTTTAACCAATATATTTATTGATTTCTAAATAAATTTAACAATTATATAAAATGCCAATGCCAAACCAAATGTCAAACGATAGGTACTATATAAAAATAAAAATTATTCTTACGACATAATTAAATTGTAGGTATGTTACTTCACATACCTACGACTCGTACCATATGTAATTTCATATGGCTAACTATTCTTACCACACTATCAAACCTTACGTATAAATTATAACTTACCTACGACATTGACCCTTGGTAATATATAAAAAAAAACTATTCATAAGACATAACTAATAGTGGGTATGTTACATCACATACCTAGCTACGACACAAACCGTAGGTAATACAGTATGACTATCTATTCCTACGACCCTGTCAAACGGTAGATATGTGACATCACATACCTACGACATTCTCGGTGCGTAGTCCAATATAGTTACTTATTCCGACGGTTAAAACAAAACCGTGGGTATAATATATATATCACTTACCTACAACATTGTCCATAGGTAGTTCAATCTATCTATCTATTCCTATGGCACTACCAAACCGTAGGTAAGACACCCCTATTGCCTACGATATCGACCGTAGGTAATATATAAACACACAAAACCGTAGATATATCCTAATCTATACTTATGACTTACATAACCATATGCAGGTGTCGTAGGTAAAGACCCTCTTTGGTGTATTGATAGATTAGTCATTGTATCACTAAATCACACTTCACTCTAGTTAAATAAATGGGATTTAGGTGGATGTATAATTGCAAACATTTAGTGTATAGAGAGAGAGTAGATTAGTCATTGTATCGCTAAATCACACTTCACTCTAGTTAAATAAATGGGACTTAAGCGGATGTATAATTGCAAACATTTAGTGTATAATATTCGTGATATTAATGACAATAGGTGTAAACGAGGGGTACATATGCAAATACGGAAGTTTATATGGGTGTATATGTAGAAAAATCTTTTATTTTATTCTTTAAGCGCCAATTTGCTAACGGGTTAGCTCAAGGTTAACCCGAATTTAGCCCCGATCGAGTTGACTCCCTTATTTGTTCTTTGATAGATAGAATAATTAAGATAACCATGCATGATAAAAAGATGGTTAACACAGATTTAATCTGGATATGCTAATATGCTTTGATAAAGATAATGAGTATGATGATTTGTGTTTAAATGTACGTATATAGATGTGTGGATGTATAAGTTGTGCTCGAATCCGAGGAATACAGGGAGACCTTAAAAGAGAGTGCTCTCACCTTTTACATGTCAAGGTTTAGGCGAGGCTTGAGGAAGGGTTTTACTCAGGACTTCAATCAATCTGTTCGGCTGGCCCAGTTGCAGGTTGCGGACGAGTTGGTGTTTGAGCCTAGGTAGCAGTATGACTCGGGCAAGGAGACCACGACTCTCCCATCTACTCTGGAGCCTTCTGCCTCGGATGCATCCTCGAACCTGGACGATGGAGGTGAGAGCACAAAATTTTCTATTTGCGGGGGTCTGCCAGGTCCGACCACTTTGAGGGACCCTCTAGTCCCAGCAATTCTCACATCGGTGGGGTCAGTGCCTGGACTGGAGGTACCTCATGAACCGAGCCTTCACAGCCCCCCAACGTAGTTATTCCTCCGGGCGCCGAAGGATCTTCAGCTCCTGCAATTCAAGAGGGCCAGGCAATCCCCCGGACCTCGTCTCCGATCTTGCTAGACTGAAATCTGCCTTGTATTCTTCTTTCTCTCTTTTTTTATAAGACAACTCTCAATCCACATATGTTAATCAAGAGCTTTTGCACCATACCTGTGCATATCTCATCGCCATATCCCCAATGATTTGCTTGTCGAGGTCAGGGATCTTGTGTGTTATTAGGGCGATAATTCTGCCTACGTGGGTTTCCATGTGTTACGTAAGCACAGAGTTCGCGTATTCCCTATGGCAGGGTCTTAATGCCTTGCGAGGAAAAATGGCTTCTCGAAAGGTCTGCACGCGTCCCTTCAGGAGTGGAAAGGCATTAATGGCAAGTAATTCCGATGGGATGGGCCCCACCCTCTCCTCTGCCTAAGAAAAGGATGCAAAGGGTGTTTAAGTGGGGTGCAACTTCTTCGCCATACAAACTGCCTCCCCCTCCTTTTATTTGTAGCACTTTCTTCTCCTCCTACCCCCATCTCTTCTCGGTGAAGCAATGGAGTCCGACGGCGAGGATGAAGATGCTAGAGCTTATTGGATCATGGAGGCTAGCTTTACATAACGAAGCAAGAGACAGAAGGTGGGCAGCATAATGTAGCGAGAGAAGGAAGGTAGAAGGCTTCCACCTCAGGCCGTCTTACTGTCCCACTAGGAAGGGAGGGGCAACTTCAGGTGTGTTGTGTCTCAACCAGCGGCCCTTGGGGAGATGGATGAGGGAACATCATCTCACGTCCACCGAGATGAGACGCCATCGAACGTCCACCCTCTCTGCCTTCTTTTACCTCTGGTAGGGCATATCCTACCTCAATTTCTCTCCCCTAGATCATTTGGTTAGGCTGGGGTTTCCCCCCTATAGTGGGATGGTAAGCATGGACATGACAAGGTTTACAGACTCAACACATGAGCCAGTTTTCACATTAGTGGAGTCAGTGCCTCGGTGTGAGGTTGTCAATCTTGCACGAGATGAGCTATCCATTATCTTGTATCAATTATTATTTCAAAGATGTACAGTTGATTGTATAAATTTGAGGAGCTTTTTCACTTCTTCTTGCACAAATAGCTACATGAGTGCACTTGCGCTAAAAATAAAATTTTCTTAATGAATCAGCGTTCCACGTACGTGGGATCGGTTCTCCATTCAAAGTCGCTAACCTGTACGCTCGCTTGCCGAATACTTTGACCACTTGGTAGGGACCTTCCCAATTAGGTGCCAGTTTTCCCATTGCCTCGAGTGGTCGAGAGACTTCGGCCTTTCTCGGGACTAAGTCCCCAGGAAGAAACTACTTGTCTCAAAATTGGGCATTATAGTACCGAGCCATGCGCCATTGATATTTTCTTACACGAATCCTAGCAATTTCGCGTACCTCATCCATCAAGTTGAGATTCTCCAGTAGCTTTTGTTCATCAAGCTCTAGCGAAAAATGAACGACTCGGAGGGAAGGGCTTCAAATTTCGAGCGGAGTGACTGCCTCAGTACCAAATTACAGACTGTCAGATTCGGGGGACTGAATCTACCGTCAAGATCACATAAGCCACCTCTTGAAAGAAATCTGTGTAGGAAGGGCAAATATCAGGGGACCTAGGATTGGAATCGTAGGAAAAACCCTCTCATGCTTAAGTCAGTGTGGGCAAGAGCTAAATGCAGGGAATAAGTAAGAACTAGGGGCACGGGATCACTCTTCATAAGTTGAGGGGCTAGGATTCAAACTTACCTTATCAAGGGGAGATACTTGAGATTAAATAGTTGTGATGTCCCACTTTGACTTCGCGAGGATCTTGGAGGGACTGTTGAGAGGGGGCATTACGTCCTCCGCTATGCATTCTTACCATTGAAGGACTCTTGCTCTTCTCTTAGCCATTCCGTCTTCTTCGCTTATATGTGTTTACAGGAGATTCGCTTTCAGCTGCATGGGATAAATGTCTGGCCTGGATAGACTTTCCTTGAGCGAATAGGGAGTTCCTACCACATGTCTTTTCTCTTCTGAATAAGGGTCATCCCCTTCATGGGGCCAAGATCATCAGGTTTTATTCCTATCCCGGGCTATATATCCCGAGGGAGTCGCCTTGGTAGCCTTCCCCTGGCTCAGGTCGGTGGTACATTGGGGTTCCTCCCGAGCTTAGGAGAATCCTCTGCATGATCAACCGTGCCGAGACTATATGGCACTCTTTGGGCCCTTGTCCCGCGTGCTTCTCGTAAGTGAGTCTTGGGCGCGGAGGTACTTAGGTTGTCACTTACTAGTCCGAGCATTTCTTAATGATCGAGCTTTTGGGCGATGAAGCGATGGCCACGAATTTCCCCCTCCCCATTGTGTATTACAATACATCCTTGTGCCCGATAACACTTTTTTAGTGATGCCATATATATATATATATATATATATATATATATATATATATATATATATATATATATATATATATATACAATGTACAAAAGCATAGGTTGTGCTTTATGTAGTTTTGCTATTTATTCTGTAACAATATATTGCTTCCTTCTGTAATGTACGTACGTCTTGTCCATTTTCTTGCACTTGTCCTATTAAAAAATCTATCTATTTTACTTGATTATACCTTTTAATTAGGCAGTAGAGTACTGTGATGGATACTTTGGATTTTTAGGCCAACTATGTACGATTGCACAGAATTTGCTTCCCACAAATGTACCACTCCTAGCTATATGTGTCATCGTCGTCATTGTATATACTCCTTCCCACATTTCCTAGTGATCGTCCTCCAACAATATTTCCAACCCTGCCCCTCTACATTGATCATCTATGTGTGTGTGTGTGTGTGTGTGTGTTAATCTAACTTTGGTTAGGTTATCTTATGAAATGACATGGAATGCATTGTAATATATGGTTATTTTGAATTGAAAATGATAAATAATTTAAAAGTTTGAGGGTATGAACAGAAATCCCACCCTGCTGGTGGTTCTCCGTCACCGGCGTCCGTAGATGATGGAGCTCGCGTGGATGTTGCTGGTGGTCGTGTTCTGCCTACTGTGGAGGCCCCTCCGGTGGAGCTTGGCCTGCATGCAGCTTCTCCTGTCGTTGCGTTCCAGCTCCCTCTTACTAATTCAACCAACAATACTTCTCCAACGGTGGTCCCTGCCACCGCCGCTGCTTTCGTCTCTGCCAAGTGCTCGCTCGGGGTCTCATGAAATCGACCCCCGGTACGAGCCGGTGGCACTACAGTGGCGGTGGTGCCCGGCTGTTCAGCCCCCCCTCGGGGCCTTTGTCCTCCTAGCTCGTTGGCATTCTCTGGTGTGCCCGGAGCTGCGGCTGCTTGCAGCGGCTCGTCGTCCCTCTGAGCAGACTCTGCTTCGACCTTACCTTCGGCTCATGGTGGGGATGTTGGCTCCGCCTTTCCTCTCTGCCGAGGTTACTGTTCCCCGCTCAGTGTCCCGTCTAATGATTCACGTGCCTTCGGTGCACCCTACTTCCCCAAGTCTGGCGAGTCGCCCGGCGTGCCCCGCGAGTGTTGATTGCATCTCTGCCCCACCTTCGGTCGAGCTGGAGTCCCACCACGTCGTCTTGGCCCTACAAGCCAACTGCCGAGGAGCAGATCCTCCTTCTCCTACTGCTGTTGGGCCCCTGTAATCCATCCCTGTTGTTGCTTCCTTCCAGCCTGCCCTTGATCTAGTTGGGGTGCAGGGCTCCGTGCTCGTCAGCCAAGCTGACGAACTTCATGGTTTGGCTGATGAGCCGCACGTGGAGTTCGATGACTTTGACTTCCAGCCTGTCCGCCGGAGCAACCGTAGGAATCGTCGGCGGCCTAACCGCTTCAGCGATTTCGGGTGTCCCCGTCATTAGCTAGTTGTATTGACATGTTGGCCTCTTTGGCCTCTTTTGGGTTTAGGGCCCTCGGCCTATTTGTTGTTCTCCACCCCTTGCTTGGGTTCCGTCCCTACCCCTGTACTCCTCTTGATTCTTACTGCTTCCATTAATGGAAAATCGCTTGCCTGGTGGTTGGGGTGGCACGTCCTGTCCCTTCCGCAATAAAGGGATGAACGGACTCCCTCATTTTCCACCTTGCAAGTAAAGTTAAAAAATATGCTTAGAACTATGGATATAAGATTAATTAGTTACTGTTGATTTGAGTTTGAGCGTGGTTGAAATTTTACTAGCCTGGCTTAAATTTCTCAATTCCTAAATTCACCATTGGCCGACTTGACACATTCAAATCAAATGACATCTATACTGATCATTCCATCTACCTAGATTAATGCCACAAAGGAGTAGTCAATTTGTTTACGTGTGCACATTTAAGATCATTTGATTAAGGGATAAGATTAGTATTTTTTCTGGCATATACATACCTCCATAATTAAACTTACATAATTGTAAATAAAACACTCATTTAAACTTAATATCACATATATTTCTTATGTACCGATGATCCTGTCCAGCTCGTCAACTTATTCCAAGTCAACATCTCAAGATAAGCTTGATACTGACATGTTTCTGGCCTATGTAAAGTGAGTCTTCACACTCCTTGCCTAAATGTTAGGTGATTTCTGTTAAACTATTTACTTATTATAACCTTTTTCAGGCGATTGTGGGAGGAGACACCGAATGAGAGGAAGTCAAATTGTACATATGTAGATTGTCTATGGTTTAGTATCTTCCTAGATGGTTCATCTGAGAAGGTGATGCTTTGGCTGATGTTGACACCCGTTTTTACCCCACAAGTTGCGTCATTTCTCTTATTCATCATTTTTTATGTCCCGAATTACCCATTGTTTTGGAGCCTTCCTTAAATAGATTTCGAGCCCATTTCATTGTTCCCTAGCCTTTGAGCCTTGGAGATCATGATTTCTTATAGCCATGGGGTTTATCTTATCAACTTCCGGCTTCCAATTCAGCTTACAGCCCATTTAGGCTGGTTTTCCATCAAGCATTCGGCCCCTTTCATTGTGTAGTCTTGAAAATGGTCATTTTTCATCCCCTTCTGTTCCTATATGCAAAAGGTACCCTTCAACAAAGTTGTTCGCCTTTCCAAGTTCTACAATTTTCTCTTCTATGCCATTGGCCAGTTCTTCACCGATTTCAAGTTATGTGCATTTTGTCGGCGTACTGTGCTGTTCACCTACGTCTCAGAATTCTTTCTCTCTGTTCCCGCCCCATTTTCTCCCTCTTCCACTCGTTTTCTCATCTTGCTCCCTCCATAGAAGTTGTTCATTTTTCAGTAACTTACAATTGCTTCTTCTATCACTTTTACTAGTTCTGCATCGTTTGGGAGATATACTCCGATTTCCAAAGTCGCGCTCAAACGAACTGCAAACGGTAGTGCCAATGACCATTTCTTATTGCAAACGGTTGGTCGGCTGACCGTTTATCCCTTAGCGGTCGGTCGACCGACCGCTAAGCAAATCGCTAAGAGTCCAGCCTGCGTTGGACTCTGCCCTGATTCTGCTCGATGGGCTTATCTTGCGGTGGTCATAACTTCTGGAATACTCATCCAAATTGATCCCCATTTGTTCCTATCTCTTGCCCTTTAGATTATCTCGAGTTTGATCTATAGAACTCAAATTTTCATTGGATATATCTCTCAGAATTTTTTTCGAAAGTTCTGGATTTAGGTGTCCTAGTACAGGTCAAACTCTATTTTTCTATGCGATGGGCCTACCTTCCAAGAGCCATATCTTCTAGAATACTCCTCAAATCGAGTCCCGTTTGTTTCTATCTCTCGTCCTCAGTATTATCTCGAGTTTGATCTATAGAACTCGATTTATCTTGAACTATATCTCTAGGAATCGTGAGAGGAAGTTAAGGATTTTCTGCAAACTCTATTTAAACTGCCCAGTTCGTAGTGGCAAAGGGGGGCTCTTTCTCGGTTCAGGGCGAAGCCATGCTGCACCGCCGACTCAATCCTTCGACCTTGGCTTTAAGAGAGAAGTATTTACTTTCCATTTTATCCTTTTGGGCTTAATTTTGGGGTCTATATTCAAAGTTCTCCTCTCCCCAAAATCACACATCATAACAAAATGCTATTTTTCTACTACACATGCATTTTTTCCCGTTTTGCATGCACATTTTCCCACAGTTGTGCCGCATGATTTTCTTATATCTTTGCTTCATTCTCATCACAACACACACACCTATTATTTTCACCCTTCCATAGGAGTTAAAAACCCTCCCCTAGTACGTTCTTCCCCTTTTATTCATGCTATTTTATCATTATGGGATTGATACTACACTTCATGATCTAATGGGTTTTTCTCTTATGTTTGGCTTTGTTTTGTAGGAGAGCATGGTATGAACGTGAGGCCCTATTCTTCTAGCCGACTGGAAGACGAGGAGGTTTGAATCTACATTGCTCCCACACCCTGTTGTCAAGCGCGATCAACTCTTCAAGTTCTAAGGTACACGGCGCCATCCCTTGATCTCTTCATCCTTTCGGCATTGTTGGAACCTTGGTGGCGATCACGGTATGTCTTTCTCATCCTTTCATTCCCCTTTTCATTAATTCACATGTTTACGGATGTTTTAGTTTAAAGGGGGCGGGGTGGAACCATTAAACAATCTATAATTTTTTTGGCGATCACGGTGGGACACCAATGCCCATCACACTTATTTTCATGCTCTTTTGTAGGTTGGCTGTGTGTGTATTCATGTTTGGGTAATATTTTCTCCATTCTCCTACTGTGTTAGGTGTTTTAAGGCCTCTGGTTGCCTAGCGGTCGTTTGGTAGACCGCATGGGGATTCTGGCAGTTCTACGCGCATGCTCACGGGGCCGCATTCGTCGAGACATAACTTCTGATCCCGGAGTCCTATTGTGCTGATTTTTATTCCATTGGATATCCCTTTGTATTATCTTTACATCCATATATTATTTGCATTATTTGGGTCACATTTGCTTAGTCTAACATTGCCATACTTTTTGAGTTTTCTGCATAAAGTCTGCAGGGAGGCTCAAGGATAGGTTCAGAGGTACAACTTTGATTGATGATTTGACTACCTTCCCGACGTCTGGTTGCACTGATTTTTATTCCATTGGGTAGTCCTTTGTATTATCTTTCCATCCATAGCTTATTTGCATCATTTGGGTCTTATTTGCTTAGTTAAAAATTGTCATCATTTTAGCATTTTGTGCATAAAATCTGCATGCTGTCTGCGGACAGGATCACGGGGGTAACTTTGCTCAGTGATTTGATTGACCTCCCAGGGTCGGATTGCTCTGTTCTTGGGCTCATTATGTAGACCTTTGTATTAGCTCTCCATCCATATACTATTTGCATCATTTGAGTCACATTTGCATAGTCGAATCTTGTCATCATTTTAGCGTTTTATGCATAAAATCTGCATGTGGTCAGCGCACAGGTTCATGGGGGTAACTTTCTTAGATGATTTAATTGACCAGATTACTTTGTTCTTGGGCTCATTGTGTAGACCTTTGTATTATCTTTCCATCCATATCTTATTTGCATTATTTGGGTCATGTTTGCATAGTCAAATCTTGTCTCCATTTTAACATTTTGTGCATACAATCTGCATACAGGTTCAGGGGCAGACTCACAGGTACGTTTTGCATTGATCATTTCTTTACCTTCCGGGTTCTGATTGTGTTGTTTCCTTGTCTTGCCTTGTTGTCCTTTGTATTATCTTCGTCCCCATATATAGTTTGCACTCATATCATTGTGTTTGCATAAGTAAATATTGCCTTCATTTCACTTTTATGCTAGATTTTTGCATGCACTCCGGTGCACATAGGATCATACATTACATATCATAGTCGCATTCCTACCTTGGTAAGTGATCCTCTCACCCCCATATTCCTTAGGGTCGACTAGGTGATCTTATCTGGGACCTCCGTAAGTCCCCGCGGGCCGTGGATTCCCTCACGGACGCCGGGCCGGTTGTACCTTTTCCACCCCTTAGGCTTGCATTTACATACGTGTGAGGGAGTAAACTATAGTCAAACCAAAGTTTGGACCTTATTCCCATAGGATTCCTATCTTGAGAGAATTATTCTTAACTTAAATCATTAAAAGGTCTATTAAAACCCCTAAAATATTTTCCATCATATCAACTTGTTTGACTTGGGTGAAAACTCTCACATTGCATTGATTGTGTTGTTTGGGCTTGTCCAGGCCCATTAGTGGTGTTTTGTGTTGCATTCACATATTCTTTTTTGTTAGGCCCATTTAGCTTAGCCCATTTTGTGTGTCCATTGTCCAGTCCCATTCTCCCTTGGTCTTTGCATTAGTGGGTCAGTCCCCTCTTATCCTCAAACCCATTAAGCCATTACTTCCCCACTTGTATTGTCCTTGATATCCTTGTATTAAGTCTCCATTTGCCCTCATGGAGCATCGTTCCAACCCCTTGTATCATTCTTCTTTTCAATATTCTTCCAATTCCCGCGTGGAATCCTCTTCCCACGCGAGCCCATCTTCCCGTGGTACTTCTGATCCATCCGAGGAACATGCTAATCTCATGGCCCACTTATCAAGCCTTATTCGCCAAATGGACCCGGCCCAGGCCCAATATCTTATTGCATCTCATCTTCATGGGCCTCCTTCTTTTAATGGGCCTTCTTCTCTCATTAATGGGCCCCATCATGTTAACGGGTCCCATTCTCCTAATGGGCCTTATTTTTCTAATGGGCCTCATTCTTCTTCTCCTTATGTTGTCGGCCCAATGGGTCCTTATGCCCATGCTTCTTCCCGGCCGGCATATCCTTCCACTTCTGGAATGGGCCCTTCTTCTTCTCAGCCCGGATCCTCTTATCCGGCCCAATATCATCATTCTGGTCCATATTCACAACCTCTTGCTCAAGTTGGCCCATATTTTTCTCAATCTCTCCCTACTCCGGAGATGATTTCTCAAGCCCAACGCCAGCTTGATGAGCTTCAACATCGGATTGATCCCAAAACCTCCTTGAGTGTCCCGCTTGTATTTCAAAATCTTCGACTCCCGCCATCTTCACAAATTCCCGCATATCGCCGTTATGGTGGAGTCGGTGACCCATATGTGCACTTGAAGGAGTTCGTTTATGAGTCGGCCCAATTTTGACATGACCAATGTTTGATGGCCTATCTATTCGGTTTGTCATTGGAAGGCCCGGCTCGGGATTGGTTCGTCTCTCTTCCGCAAGAGCAAGTTGTAAGTTTTAAAGCCGTTGAAGAGAAGTTTATTCAGCAGTATCATGACCAGGTCGGACCCAGGTATTCTATGGTGGATCTGGCCCCCGAGAAGATGAAGCCCGAAGAGGATTTCTGCACCTTTACCGATCGCTGGCATCACCTTGCCGCGCTAGTCCCGGGGCACATTCCGGAGCAAGAACAAATCAAGATGCTGATATCCAGTACGACGCCCGAGTATCAGTTTATCTTAGTCATCAACGATATTACCTCCTGGCAACAACTTTATAGCCGAGCTCGCTTCATCCGCCAACAACTCCAGGATTCCCTTGACCCCGAGTCTTTTCCGCCTTCTACATCTCCACACATCCCGCCATCTACATCTCCCTCCACATATCAACCTTCACCTTCCACATACCAACCCTCCACGAGTCAGCCATACACCCCCACATATCAACCCCCAACATATCAACCCTCCACGAGTCAGCCCTCCGCCTCCACATACCCACATGTGTCTCTACCTGTGTCTTCCCCTCCGGTCAAGGGAACATCACACCTCGAGCAGGTGGATGCCATCTACATACCTCCTATCTCCCTTCTTGCTCCACATATGCCTCCACCGAGTCCTTCCACTAGCCACACACCCTTGCCAACGCAACCGCCACAACCATCTCCATCACATATCCCTCGACATCCCCTAGCCCGAAGCAGGCTCCTCCTCACTCTCCGATGCCGGAGTGCTTTACCATCATTTTTGGGGCTTTGATGGCCACTCACGCGTTGCAGCTCCCTCCGGTTGTGCCTTGTCGACCCGCGGTTGGGAACATGCTTCGGTTCTGTGAATTTCACCGCCAGTAGGGGCTTTTGGTCAAGGATTTCCCCGAGTTCCGGGATTATATTTATGATCTGGAATATCAGAAGATGATTGATTGGGGCGCCATTCACCAGATCAATTTATATCTCCGCAATAAGCAGCAGCAGTAAGCGCTTCCTAGGCAGCCATCTCCATCTCTACTGTTGTGCCCCTAAGGTTTTGATGTCAGCAAGCACTATGAGTATGAATGTTTTTGATGTCACTATGAGTGTGAATGTTTTTAATGTCAGCAAGCATTGTTGTGTTCCTGCATACACTGCATCGGTTCAACTTCTGTCATATGCATACTCTGCATCAGTGCATTGACCATCTCTTGCATATCACTGATCAATGCGTGTTTGCATGTGTAAGCCATAGTCAGTGCATTCATGCGTTTCATGCACACAAAGTATGCACACTCTCTGTTGACATTACCATGCATTTGTGCACCTTTCATAATAAAGTATGTACATTCCTCTATAACAAATCGATGCATCCTTTACTCCATGATAAAAAAGTCTGTACATTCTTCAGTTAATTAGATGCATCATTGGCTCCATACATGCAAAGTCTATACACTCGTTGTTGACATGTCCATGCATTCAAGTCTATACATCGCCGCATGCTATCAAGTCTATACATCGCCGCATGCTATCAAGTCTATGCATCGTTGGCTCCATACATGCAAAGTCTATACACTCGCTGTTGACATGTCCATGCATTCAAATCTATACATCACCGCATGCTATCAAGTCTATACATCGCCGCATGCTATCAAGTCTATGCATTCATGTTCAATGTGCATACTTTCCTATATGCATTTGTGCATCTTTCAAGACAAATTCTGTATACTCTTCACCCGGCATTCAAAGTCTATACATTCTGTTGCATACATACGTAAGGCAGTGTCATGCACTCAAAGTCCACACATGCACACACACAGTTTGTGCATTATGCATTAATGCTTAAACTCTAGGCATAGCAAGTTTGCACATTGGTTGTCACATGCACACAAAGTCTATACATTCCATTGCTGGTACGAGTGGTTAAGTTCATGCATCATCACTCCAGCATGTCTGTACATTCACTTTCAATGTGCATACTTCTCCATATGCAAAATGCATTACATGCATTCAAAGTCTATACACTCGTGGATGACATGTCCGTGCATTCATTCTTGTTGTACATACTTTCTTATATGCACACTGCATTTTGTGCATCAAGTCTATACAAGCTCAGTTCAAATTTCTAAACTAACTCAGTGCATCCTCGTCTGACCTGACAGAATATTTGCTCGAGAAAATTAAGAATGGCACGTGATCCAAGAATGGAGGAAGTGCCAGGATCGTGACACGTGTAGTGCAGCAGGCTGAAATGCTGCCATGTGGTCAAGACGCTTGGGCGGGAACTGTGGAGGACACACGCCCATCTATCTGCTGCTGCTATAAAAAGAGGACTTCTCCATCTGGAGAAGATGATGGTGAGCAGAGTGATCAAAAAGAGTGAGGAGCCTGCACGATCCAAAAAGAAGAGAAAGAGGAGAAAGGGAGAAGAAGAGGAGGAGAGAGAAAAAGAAAGAGAGTAGCAGAGAAGAAAAGAAATGAAGAAGAAGAAGAAAGAGAGAGATTCCTTTGAGAGCAGAGATCGAGAGAAGAAAAGAGAGAACAGTAGAGAGGGAAAAGAAGTAGAAGAAGAGTTAGAAGAGAAGAAAAGAAGCTTCATCTGAAGATTTGACTCTATTGGACCATAGATCAAATCCAGGCTAGTTAGCTCTTTGAGAGCCACGTTGTGTTCTATCTTTTACAGCTTTTAGTCGCTGTGTTTCATCATCCTTTGTTTTTCCTTTTACCTTTGTTTCAAGCTGTTAGTCAGCAGAGCAAGCTGTGTTGCTCAGCAGGCAGAGGAGGATTCCTCTGGACGGGTTAAGCTGTAGTCCCCAGCAGTTGCAGAGGTGTGGTATCCTCGGGACGGCCAAGCTGTATTGCCCAGCGGATGGCTAAGCTGTATTGCCTAGCAGAAGCAAGCTGTGAGGCCCAGCTGTTAAGCTGTGTATCAGCAGAATCCACACTCTGGTTGGAGTGTGGGGTGGACGTAGGTCTGCGGACCGAACCACCTAAAAATCCTTCGTCTACTGTGGTTTGATTGTCATATCTGATTCCGCTAGATGAATGCTTAGGATCGATCTATCTTTCTATGTCCAGTGAGCCAATTGATTGCACGCTTCTTGTTTGATTGAACACATTACTGTATTTCAGTTTCGGTAGAACTGAATCTGTTTTTAATTTCATATCTCTGAGTGTTCTAAGTTTTAATTGCGAGTAATTTTTAAAGGGGAGATTCATTCACCCCCCTCTGAATCCATCGCACCGGTCACAACAATTGGTATCAGAGCGGGTCTCTGTGCATTCAGATCCAACGATCTGCAGAGGATCATGCTATTTTCGGTGTATTATTACTTCTACTATCCCATGTTTAGTGCTTCACTACCCTGTGCATTCGTTTTGAATTTCATTATCGATCTGCATCAATGGATCATCCTACCGTCTACGATGGGTTTAACTTCAGTAACTGGTTAGGCGTCCTCCTGGTACACCTGAACTCCATTGATCCCAGTCTGTGGATTCTAGTATCAAGAGGCCCATATGAGTTACCTCACAATCAGACCAAGTGGTCAAGTGAGGACAGATCAAAGAACCGTGATAATATCACAGTTCTTAACATTTTGAGAGGAGCGGTCAATACTGATAAATTCCCCTTTGTTCATAGGTGTGTCTCTGGAAAGGAGATCCTGGATAGATTAAAGACTGCCTACGGCAGAGATGATGATCAATGCATGATGGCTCAAGGAAGTGAACAAAGTAGCAATCTAGATGAAGAACAAGACGATGATCAGGTAAAATTATTTGAAGATTATTCCTTGGATGATTGGATTGCTGCATACAATGAATTACTATAGTCTTATGACAACTTAAGAAAACAGTATAAGAAGATGAAAAAGAAAACTTGTCAAAATGATTCTAATTCATCATGTGAAAAGTGCTTGAAGATTAATGAATTATATGATGAATGTTTATCTGAGTCTCACTTCAATATGAAGCAAATGTGCTTGTTGAAAAAGGAAAACCAAGAATGTATCAATAAAATCTTCGAATTAGAAAGTCAGTTGAAATTGAAAACTAATGAGCATCTGATAAAACTGGAGGAGTTGGAAAGGATTAATTTTGATCTGAAGAAATTGAAAGATGAGAACAATGAAATTCAGAGGAACAATAAAAATCTTGAAGTTGAAATAAAGAAAGTTAACAAGGAAGGTATGCATGTTACCCCTCTAAAAACAAGCTACACTAAGTGCTCGGCTCTAAAAGAACACAATGAAGATCTTTATAGTGAGAATGAATGGCTGAATAAACAAATTACCTTGTTTAAAGAGGATCACAGAAATCTGCTTGCTGAAAAAATTAAAGTGGAGGAAAGAGAAGAGGAACTAATTAAAAAACTGGAGCTAATGTTTGGAAATGAAAAATGTGATGAAGAAATCGAGAAGCTGACTAAAGAGAACAAAGAACTGAGAGAACAAAACAAGAAACTGGTGGCCTTAAATATTGTTATCTCACAAAGGCTTCTGACTATCAAAAAAGAAAAATATGTTATTAAGAAAGTTCAAGCACAAAAACTTGAGGAGGAAAACACTGAATTGAAAGCTAAAATTGAGAAGTTAAAACTGTTAACACCAGTATGTCCGAACAACTTCTCATATTAAAGAAAGGAAAAACTGCTTACAATGAAGAGACTAACATATTGAGCAGTCTGGAATAAGAAATTAAGAAATATAAAATTGTAAACAAGGTCCTGAGTGAATGCGTTAATTGCAGTGAATAGGAGATAGCCAGTTATGAACTTTACATTGCCTCTCTGGAAGCAAAGATTCAGGATATAGAAAAATCAACATCCGAGTCTGTTGAAAACAAGAAGAAAATGAAAGCTGTCATAAAAAGTGAGGATAAGAACTGAAAGAAGGGGATAAGCTGTAGTTCTGATGTTAAGGAAAGTGTGAGAAACCAGCTATACACTACGTTTGTGCAAAGTTCTGAGGCAGCTGGTGCCACTAGTCAGTCCCCAAAGCAAAATAAAAACATGAAACCTTCTTCATCATCTGTCTTTCAATTTAAGGCTCAGAAAATTGAAAAATGAACAAAAGTTGTGAACAAAGATAAACAATTGAACAAGAATGGAAAGAAAGATGGGGTTAAAAATGTCTCTACTTGTGTCATGAAATCTGTTAGCTCGGCTGAATTTGATGGGTCAATGCACACTGCTCATGCCTCATGTACTCATTCGCATGCATCTAGTCAGTCTGTTAGTAACCATGTCGCCAGGAAATCACAAGTGTCATGTCATTACTGTGGTAGGCATGGTCATTATATGGATGACTGCAGTGTAATGAAAAATGATGATATGATGCATGATAAATCTTCTACAAATCATCATCATGACCTCAAAAGGAATACGTCTGCCTCAAACCAACACATCATTTGTTATAATTGTAACAAACGTGGTCATAAAGCTGTTGAGTGTTGGTTTGGGTCTTCATGGGGATACAATGACTCAAGAGGCAAGCACCTAAGGTGCTACGAGTGTGGGAAGTATGGCCACACAGTCAAGGACTGTTGGCATGCCCAAAGAGGCTATGGTAATAACCAACTCTTCAAATTCTCTGCCAAAAGACCTGTGAATCTTTCATGTTTCAACTGTGGTGAGCCAGGTCATAAATCTTCTGAATGTTGGATGAATAAGAATAAGAAACAAAATGTCCATGTAAACAATAGAACGTTTCATGCTCAATTTCATGGGTCTCATACTGCTGTTGATATGCGCTATAGGACCAGAAAACATGTTGGTTCATGCAGATATTGTGGTAGAAGTGGACATTCCATGACTAATTGTTATTTGATGGATTTTGATCACAATGTTGCTAAAAGACTGTTTAGAACTCCTGTTAGGTCTAATACAGGACCCAAGGTGGCTTGGGTTCCTGCAGGATCAAACTGATTACTTTACTGCAGGTGTGCCTTGGGATGAATAAAGAAGGGTCAATAAACCAAGGCACTCAAAAATTGAAAGACCCCATGATCCTGCTCTCCAGGTTAGTTTTGAACAATCTGTTTAAATTCCATCATCTGAAAATTGCTTGTTTGAGATGCATGGTAAAGCATCGTGTTGATTTGATTTGTGCTTAGTTGAAACTTTTTAAAAATTTGAAATGAACTTGATGTATTTGGTAGGTTCTCTCTCTGGTTGAACAGCATGAATTTTCGTCGAGCATAAACTTTAAAATCATGAGCTGTGCTTTCATTGCATATCATGCACTGCATCAGGGAGAGTTTGACTGTTGTCGCTTAATGATCATGCTACTCTTTATTAGATTTGCTGCATACTGCACATTTGAAGAGTAGTGCATGTAATAAAATTCGAAAAACCTAAAAAGATATTCCATTGCATCTAGATAGTGAGAGCTTTTCTGTTTCATCTCTTCACCTCTTGAACTCTCTCTGTCTAGCTATCTGATCTACTCGCTACACTTAGGTGGTTCACCTAAATTCTCTGCTGTCATTATTGAAATAGCTGATCTGTCTGAATTCCAGACTCAGCTACTGCTTATTGATATACTTTCTTTAATGCTCTTCTCTCTTGTTGCTGACTCTTCCACCAGCTTATACTCATCCTTCACATTATTCTTAGCTGGTGTGATTGATTTGTTTCTATTGTTGATTAGTTGGTCAGCTATCCGTTTGATCGAATCTGAGAAACTGAAGCTGCATGCCATACAATTCAGTCTGAATCATGTAGAAACTCCTTTCATATAGGTTTAAGAATGACCACTTAATCAGACTGATATAAGGTTAATGTATTCTCAGACTTGCACTTAAATGTCTTGAAAATATCTGAATGATAAGTTTTAATAGACTTTAACCATGTGTGTCATGAAAACCTTAGACTCACTCATCTAAAATCTGAATATTTGAAATGAAGGCTATCTTTGGTTGAGATACATCAAGTGAGTATTTTTTTAAACACTAACTTGATAAATGTTGACAAAATGAAAAAATGTGAATTCAGAGCAATGACTTGGTCACTGAGAAACTGGGTTCTCTATCAATGAAATAAAGTAAACCTATGTCATGAAGTGCCATAGTTATCTCTGGTGAAAATTTATTAAAAAACCTGACAGAGAAATGGCATATTTGTGTTGAGTAACTGGGGAGTCTGGCCTCTAATCAAGGTGTCTCCTCACGTAAAAAGATATTTCTATTGCTAACTCTGGTCTCAATGTTGAGAGGCAATGACAGTTATCACACTGAGTAACTGGGTCACTTCACCTGAGACGTGTTGTGCCTCACGTAAAAAGGTGTTGATTGACTTAAATTGCTCAAGAAAAGTATAAGTGCTTCAAATGAAAATATCTTGCAAATTCTGTCAACTCATGCTCTTGTAAAAATGTTTAATCTCAATACTGATCTGTGTAACTCTCAAAGGAGTCGTTGAGATCATGCGTGTATGATAAAGATGATGGGTCCTGCATGTTATCTGATTATCTGGTTCATCTTTATTAAGTCTTGAATTCAGATATAAGTATTGTGTTTAATTGACAAATTTGGTATACATCAAAATTAAATCAGGTTGGTCAAGTTGCCTATTCATAACCCTCTATGATAGGAGAGTCCATTCATGTTAAGACTTATTGCAGTGATGCATGTCTTAAAATCCCTCACGATCTGGTTCACACTTGACAACTTGATCAACAGGCACCTTGTTGACAATCCTCTCTTATCAGTTGATTGATTCCTGAGATGTACTACTCTCCACACTGTTGGTATCTTCCATCTTGTTTCTGTAACCAGTTCCGATTCTGTGGACTTTCCACTTGCTTTATTCTGTCCATACATATGTGTGGTGCCACAACCATTATTGTTTTGGATTTCTTGTGATGGCAGATTTCAGTTTATTCCTACACTTCAGGGGGAGTTCTGGGTCATCTGTATTTAAGGGGAGAGTAGTCATTCATTCATATTGATAGGGGGAGCTCTTATATTTTATTCTTCTAGTGCTCATCCTGCATACTTCATTTTGGAGGAGAATAGCTCTTATGTGCCTTCATTTGTCAAAGGGAGAGATGTTATATCAATCTGTTCATACCTGAAACTTTTTCTCTTTTTGATGAAGTCAAAGGGGGAGAATTGTTTGGTTCTGCATGTCTCATAGTGACTCATAGTGTTGCCATCATCAAAAAGGGGGAGATTGTTGTGCCCCTAGGGTTTCGATGTCAGCAAGCACTATGAGTATGAATGTTTTTGATGTCACTATGAGTGTGAATGTTTTTAATGTCAGCAATCATTGCTGTCTTCCTGCATACACTGCATCGGTTCAATTTCTGTCATATGCATACTCTGCATCAGTGCATTGACCATCTCTTGCATATCACTGATCGATGCGTGTTTGCATGTGTAAGCCATAGTCAGTGCATTCATGCGTTTCATGCACACAAAGTCTGCACACTCTCTGTTGACATTACCATGCATTTGTGCACCTTTCATAATAAAGTCTGTACATTCCTCTATAGCAAATCGATGCATCCTTTACTCCATGATAACAAAGTGTGTACATTCTTCAGTTAATTAGATGCATCGTTGGCTCCATACATGCAAAGTCTATACACTCGCTGTTGACATGTCCATGCATTCAAGTCTATACATCGCCGCATGCTGCAAGTCTATACATCGCCGCATGCTATCAAGTCTATGCATCGTTGGCTCCATACATGCAAAGTCTATACACTCGCTGTTGACATGTCCATGCTTTCAAGTCTATACATCGCCGCATGCTATCAAGTCTATACATCGCCGCATGCTATCAAGTCTATGCATTCATGTTCAATGTGCATACTTTCCTATATGCATTTGTGCATCTTTCAAGATAAAGTCTGTATACTCTTCACCCGCCATTCAAAGTCTATACATTCTATTGCATACATACATAAGGCAGTGTCATGCACTCAAAGTCCACACATGCACACACACAGTTTGTGCATTATGCATTCATGCTTATACTCTAGGCATAGCAAGTCTGCACATTGGTTGTCGCATGCACGCAAAGTTTATACATTCCATTGCTGGTACGAGTGGTTAAGTTCATGCATCATCACGCCAGCATGTCTGTACATTCACTTTCAATATGCATACTTCTCCATATGTAAAATGCATTACATGCATTCAAAGTCTGTACACTCGTGGATGACATGTCCGTGCATTCATTCTTGTTGTACATACTTTCTTATATGCACACTGCATTTTGTGCATCAAGTCTATACAAGCTTAGTTCAAATTTCTGAACTAACTCAGCGCATCCTCGTCTGACCTGACAGAATATCTGCTCGAGGAAATTAAGAAGGGCACGTGATCCAAGAATGGAGGAAGTGCCAGGATCGTGACACGTGTAGTGCAGCAGGCTGAAATGCTGCCACGTGTTCAAGACGCTTGGGCGGGAACTGTGGAGGACACACGCCCATCTATCTGTTGCTACTATAAAAAGAGGACTTCTCCATCTGGAGAAGATGATGGTGAGCAGAGTGATCGAAAAGAGTGAGGAGCCTGCACGATCCAGAAAGAAGAGAAAGAGGAGAAAGAGGAGAAAGAGAGAAGAAGAGAAGGAGAGAGAAAAAGAAAGAGAGTAGCAGAGAAGAAAAGAAACGAAGAAGAAGAAGAAAGAGAGAGATTCCTTTGAGAGTAGAGATCGAGAGAAGAAAAGAGAGAACAATAGAAAGGGAAAAGAAGCAGAAGAAGAGTTAGAAGAGAAGAAAAGAAGCTTCATCTGAAGATTTGCCTCTACTGGACCATGGATCAAATCCAGGCCAGTTAGCTCTTTGAGAGCCACGTTGTGTTCTATCTTTTACAACATTCAGTCGCTGTGTTTCATCATCCTTTGTTTTTCCTTTTACCTTTGTTTCAAGCTGTTAGTCAGCAGAGCAAGCTGTGTTGCTCAGTATGCAGAGGAGGATTCCTCTGGACGGGTTAAGCTGTAGTCCCCAACAGTTGCAGAGGTGTGGTATCCTCTGGACGGCCAAGCTGTATTGCCCAGCGGATGGCTAAGCTGTATTTCCCAGCGGAAGCAAGCTGTGATGCTCAGCTGATGTAGGCAGGCTTTGAGGCCCAGCTGTTAAGCTGTGTATCAGCGGAATCCACACTCTGGTTGGAGTGTGGGGTGGACGTAGGTCTGCGGACCGAACCACCTAAAAATCCTTCGTCTACTGTGGTTTGATTGTCATATCTGATTCCGCTAGATGAATGCTTAGGCTCGATCTGTCTTTCTATGTCTAGTGAGCCAATTGATTGCATGCTTCTTTTTTGATTGAACACATTACTGTATTTCAGTTTCGGTAGAACTGAATCTATTTTTAATTTCATATCTCTGAGTGTTCTAAGTTTTAATTGGGAGTAATTTTTAAAGGGGAGATTCATTTACCCCCCTCTGAATCCATCGCACCGGTCACAATATCTACAAGGCCAGGGGCACCCCTATGATACCTCATCTAGCGTTGCACCCGCTCCATCACCTGTTCCCTCACCTAAGCCGTCGCCTACCCCGTTACCTTCGCCATCTCCTACCCCTCCACAAACCCAAGCCTCTACTCAGGCCAGTGCCTCCCCTTCTTCTCTCGCCGCCACTTCCACTACTGCTCGACGCGTTGTGTCAATACGTCAACGTTGGGCCCCACGGCTTTCCACTGCACCTTCACCCTCTCCACCGTCTCCACCACCAACATTACCCCTATTGCCTGCATCAGCACCTCCATCACCAATCCCATTACCCACATCACCACCTCCACCATCTCCATCACCTCCATTGCCTTTACCGTCTCTGCCCTCTCCTCCATCTTTCTTGCCGCCCGAGCCTGAGCAAGCTCTGCTTTCACCTTCGCCCGAGCCAGTCATCGCCGCTATCCTTCCACCGCCTGAGGCCTCTGCATCTTCTAAGCCTTCACCTCCACTACTTATCAAACCTCTTACCACCACTTCTCTACCTACTTCCGCCCTACGGAGCGGGTGTGCGCTACCTTTGGTGCCCCTTGGGTCTGGTCCCCATGGAGACAATGAGCCGAGTCAGGATGATGCTTCGTCGGTTATACCTTTCAAGTTCCAAGATTTCATCTACCGGATGCCAATTCGTGTCCTGATTCTTGGCTATTTTGGGGATGATGAGCCTGCACTTCCAATGAAGACGGCTGCCAAGAGAAGTCCCCTTGACTTAATGCCAGTTTCTTCTCGAGTGAAGCCGGTGGCAATCTCATTGCCCGCCATAGGTCTTACCATTGAGGCTATTATCACCTTTCGCTCCGTCGCAGTTCAGATAACTAGCCAAGAAGGGTTCTCTACCCGTATTGTGCTAACTCACATGGCCGCCAAGCAGATTATGGATTCTATATTCAAGGGGCAATTCTCCATATTCTCAGTATTCTCTAAAGACATTCTGCACACCTTATGCAATCTCTCTCAGTTTATCAGTACACCGGCCGCGTCAACGCCGTGTATTGCTCTCCCTGAGTCTCGTCCTGCTCTTTTATCAAGAGAGTTACGTTTCAAGGCCGATTTTCGAGTAGAGTTGTCAAATCTCAGGATCCTTGTGCCGGGTTACAGGACTCCATGGTTTTCTGATATTCATTCATTTGAGGGGTCAGCTGTTCAAGAATGTCCACATATGGTTAGTATCGGGTGTCTAGGGGCAACCGCCTTAAGGAGGATGCATGTTCGTAATCGCACTAGGCCGTCTGCTAGATGGGCCCGTACTTTGAGAAGATATTTCAAGTCAAGAGACCCAAGGATTCGAGCCCGCACCAGGCGGGTCTATTACAAGCCAGTTTCCGCTAAGAAGAGGCGGCGGCGCAGGTTCAAGAGCCGCCAGTTGTGCATTCAGGGGTGCACCTCTTCCTCTCCTTCTTTTCATTCATTTTTTCGTCTACTCAGTTCTCACCCTTGGGTGGTGTACTTTCCTCTATCTGATACTATTTCCACCATTTTCTCCTCCTTTTATAGGTCCGTACGTCCCCATTCCTCTCTTTTTTCTCCGGATCCTCCAGATTTTCCCTCCTCTCACAATTTTAGGCCTCGGCCTATGTCTTTTCATCTCGATCTCAGGACATCTCCCAATTCTCCGATATATCCAGATTTTGCCTCTAATTCATCCCCGACCCTGTCGGCTGGTTACCATTCTCTTTCCCCGACTCTGTCGGGTGATTATCATTTTTCTTCTCCGACCACGTCGGATGATTCTTCTCCCCCTCTTCTTGTTCATTCCACCTCACCCTTTCGAGGGCGTTGCCCTTTTTCTTACTGTTTTCGAGGCTTTAGCCCGCCTAGATCCCAGCTAACATTTGCTTAATCTGTATCCGGTTCCTTGTTATCAGGGACTCTGCACCTTAACCAAGGAGTTCTAGCCCTCGTTTCTCTTCTTTTTTATCCCTCTTTGTCAGTATGATGTCCACTGCTCCTCCGTGTCGAGGAATCTACAACCCCTTGTTATCATCTCATCTTTGTCCTATCAAGCAAGGAATATGAAGCTCGATGATCAAGATCGCTTCAGGATGCTACTTCCACACTATGGATTTACAATGTATTTTTATTTTGTGCAAGAATATGCTATCATTTCCATTATTACTTCATGTGCATTGTTATTATAATGCTATTCCTCAACATGGTTAAGTGGCTTTTAGAAATTTGTTAGTTAAGCTTAGTCAAAAAGAGTTCACTTCTGCAGCAACCTTAGGCTAGTGATAGCTCCACACTAGAAGTTTAGTTTCTTTCCCCGATCGTCAAGGGTGACCTTTTGCATGGGTTTTCACACACTACACGGCGAGCCATAGCCGATTCCTCTGAGGCACACTGTTGCTGCTTTGGCCATACTATGGGTATGCACGAAGGTCTTTTCTTTTCTCTGCTCGGCCAAGTGCAGGGGCAAGAGATTGATGGATGAGATGACCAACCTAGGCGCTCCCCAATACGAGAGAGGTTTCAAATAGGGGCAGTCTTGACTCACAAAAGTGAGCTTTCATGTTAAATCTGGCCGATAAGGGTTCTCAAAATCAATAAGAATGAATATGCAAAATTATGGAAATCAAAGGCATAGCAAGAGTGGCAGTACAGTTCCCCGGGGGACGTCATGAGCTCGGTCGCATGCGTGCCTAGTAAATATGGGTCTCAAAATCAAAGACAGAAAGTCCCGACGTAACAGACCTACTCTTTGAGGGGTAGTACCTTGGAAGGAATTCAAGTCCTGATGTTTCCCATCCAGTATAAAGCTTCTCTCCAATTTTCTTCTACTTCTCCCTCTTAGGCTGGGTTGAATCCCAGGTATGGCCTTAGTAGGGGCACCATTTTTTGGAGGCGGTTGGTTGTGGTAAGCCACCCTCAAATGCACACCCTGCTCAAGGGAAGTCTTCACTGAAAGGGGGGGGGTGACGATCCCTAGCCAGTAGTTTGAGCCCGTCTTTGGGTGCTGCGGATTGTTATGTCAAAATCTAAAAAAATCAAATATTACCAAAAGTCTAAAAAAACAGATATGTCAAAAATTTCAAAATCTAAAAAAAATCAAATATTACCAAAATCTAAAAAAATTAAATATTTAAAATCTAAAAAAATCAAATACTTCGAAAATAAAAAAAAATCAAATATTGTTGAAAATCTAAAAAAATTAGAAAATTGTCAAAAATCCAAAAATATTTGTCTTTTTGTTCCTTTCTATCTATTTGTTTCGAGGACAAGTATGGTCTGTTTGCTAAGTATGCAGGTTGCCAGTTACAGGTATTCAAGCTTCCTAGCTCCTTATCATTTGCTCTATCTCCTGTTCACGTGCTTCTAATCTGTTCTCTCTTCTTCAATCCACTACCAGAAAAAGTGGGATTACAGACGGAATTTTCAGACGGAAATTTCAGACGGAAATTTCTGTCTGAAATTTGTGACGGCTTTTTTTCCGTCAGAAATCCCGTCTGAAATATGCAAGTACACACCGAATTTCAGACGGAAATTTGTGACGGAAAATATTCCGTCACAAATTTCAGACGGAATTTGGGACGGAAAATTTAATCTGTCAGAAATTTATAACCAAGAATTTGTGACGGCCACATTTGTGACAGATCCGTCTGACAATCCGTCACAAATGTGTCTTCTCACGGATTTTCAGACGGAAATTAGTCCGTCACAAAATTTATTGCGCCCCAATCCGTCGCAAAGGCACATTTGCGACGGATTTGGGGCGCCAAAATTCTTGGTTATAAATTTTCAGACGGATTGTCAGACGGATCCGTCACAAATGTGGCCGTCACAAATTCTTGGTTATAAATTTCTGACAGATTAAATTTTCCGTCCCAAATTCCGTCTGAAATTTGTGACGGAATATTTTCCGTCACAAATTTCCGTCTGAAATTCGGTGTGTACTTGCATATTTCAGACGGGATTTCCGACGGAAAAAAATCCGTCACAAATTTCAGACGGAAA
The DNA here is from genome assembly GCA_022559845.1 of Amorphophallus konjac. Classification (NCBI taxonomy): domain Eukaryota; kingdom Viridiplantae; phylum Streptophyta; class Magnoliopsida; order Alismatales; family Araceae; genus Amorphophallus; species Amorphophallus konjac. The sequence continues at coordinate 65,431,740 of CM040128.1, read as the reverse complement.
TTTCCGTCTGAAATTTCCGTCTGAAAATTCCGTCTGTAATCCCGCTTTTTCTGGTAGTGATCTTGTCTCTCGATCTATTCTGAAGCTCATGTCCTTCTCATGCTTTGCTTAGCTTTAGCTCACTTTGATCATATCTTTATGAGAGGGCTCTTTGCCTCACGATTATGAACCCGGCAGTTCTACTTCGTCTGATCTTGGGCTTGATTGAAGAACATATATATCATGTCTCATGTTGTCATCCTGCATATGTTGTCTCATCTCATGTTGTCATCCCACATGTGTTGTTGTCCCACGTGTTCTTGACCCAACCGTGTGTTGTCCCACTGCTTTATTGTCTTGTCCCACCATGTTCATCATACATACATGTTGTTGGTTTGTGTCTTGCATGTGTTGTTGGTTCGTCCGTTGATATGTTATGTTGTGTTGTCTGTCGTTCAAGTTGATGGTTATGATATTGTCGTTGTGTTCATGCTTGTTTGTCATGTTCATATATGTTATGTTCATCGTGGTTGTCTTATATGATGAAAACTCATAAAAATTTGAAAATAAGATAATTTAAAAAAATACTGTTTCGCTTGGCAGGTAAGTCAGGTATGGCTCTCTATCCCTTCTCATTGTTGCATTACTATATGTTATCTATATTATTATAGCCTCTCAAGGACCGGCTGGTTGGCCGTATGTTCTAAGATCTGATGTTCCCCTTTAACAAAAATGATGATGATCTAAGAGCATACGGTTAATCGTTGGATAAGCCGCTCAGTTGAGTCGGGTGGGGGACGATGGACTCTATCTCGCACGCCGTGGTTGCGGACGACTCTTGACCCCGTCTTGCCTTGGTCTAGCAATAATATCTTTAAGTACTTTCTATTTTATGTTTTCTTTGCATTCGTTTTGATGATTTTTTTATTTTAGCCCATATGCATCATGTCATTTTGAGCATTCACGCCTCGTGATTCGTTCAAAGTTTCCCCTCAACAATGGTTAATTGCACTTCATGTCTTTTGGATAAGAGATTCTCATTCCACTTCGAATTTGAACGATTTCTCTGATCTGCCTGCTCGGTCTGGTTGGCCAGCGTGATTCCTATCTGGATTTTATCTCAGTCTTATTCTCCTCTTCAGCTCTATGCTGTGTTTCCTGCCGACCCACTCATTGTCCGTGGATTGTGTCCTCAATGAGGCTGGTTATGTTTCCTTAACGTTAGTTTAGTTCTCCATGCATGTCTCATCCACGTCAATCACTCCGAGTAGTTAGTTCGGCATTTTCGGGAGAATTCCTGTCGCTTGTTGGTTGTGACGGGTGTCTTTTGCCTTGATGCCCGCTTTTCAGTTCTCTCCGCTTCCTCTCTGCTTCATCTCCATTTCTCGTCGCTATCGCTTTCGCTCCATCTCCTTTCCATTTCACCTCCGCATCACTTTCGCTTGTTTCCTTACAAAGCGGACATCAAGGAGGGGCATCTGTTGACACCCGTTTTTAGCCCGCAAATTACGTCATTTCTCTTATTCATTATTTTTGATGTCCCGAATTACCCATTGTTTTGGAGCCTTCCTAGTACGGATTTCGAGCCCATTTCATTGTTCCCTAGCCTTTGAGCCTTGGATATCATGATTTCTTATAGCCCTAGAGTTTATCTTATCAACTTCCGACTTCCAAGTCAACTTACATCCCATTTATGCTGGTTTCCATCAAGCATTCGGCCCCTTTCATTGTGCAGTCTTGAAAATGGTCATTTTTAATCCCCTTTTGTTCCTCTATTCAAAAAGTACCCTTCAGCAAAGGTGTTCGTATTTTAAAGCTCTACAATTTCTTCTTTTATGCCATTGGCCAGTTCTCCACAGATTTTAAGTTATTCACATTTTGTCGACGCACTGTGCTGTTCACCTACGTCCCAGAATTTTTTCTCTCTGTTCCCACCCCATTTTCTCACTCTTCCACTCATTTTCTCATCTTACTTTCTTCACAAAAGTTGTTCATTTTTCCGATATCTACAATTTCTTCTTCTACCACTTTCTTTAGTTCTACATAGTTTCGGAGATATACTCTGATTTCCAAAGTCACGCGCAAACGAATTGCAAACGGTCGTGTAAACGATCGTTTCTTATTGCAAACGGTCGGTCGGCCGACCATTTATCCCTTAGCTGTCGATCGACCGACTGCTAAGCAAACCGCTAAGAGTCCAGCTTGCACTGGACTTTGCCCTGATTCTGCTCGATGGGCCTATCTTGCCGTGGTCATAACTTCTGGAATACTCGTCCAAATTGATCCCCGTTTGTTCCTATCTCTTGCCCTTTAGATTATCTCGAGTTTGATCTATAGAACTCAAATTTTCATTGGATATATCTCTAGGAATCTTGGTCGAATGTTTTGGATTTAGGTGTCCTAGTACAAGTCAAACTCTATTTTTCTATGCGATGGGCCTACCTTCCAAGAGCCGTATCTTCTAGAATACTCCTCCAAATCGAGTCCCGTTTGTTTCTATCTCTTATCCTTAGTATTATCTTGAGTTTGATCCATAGAACTCGATTTATCTTGAACTATATCTCCGGAAATCGTGAGAGGAAGTTAAGGATTTTCTGTAAACTCTATATAAACTGCCTAGTTCACAGTGGCGAAGGGGGGCTCTTTCTCGGTTCGGGGCAAAGCCAAGCTGCACCGTCGACTCAATCCTTCGACCCTGGCTTGAAGAGGGAAGTATTGGCTTTCCATTGCATCCTTTTAGGCTTAATTTCGTGGTCTATATTCTTAGTTCTCTTCTCCCCAAAATCACAAATCATTACAAAACACTATTTTTCTGCTACACATGTGTTTTTCCCCGTTTTGCATGCACATTTTCCCGCAGTTGTGCTACGTGATTTTCACATATATTTGCTTCATTCTCATCACAACACACACACCTATTATTTCCACCCTTCCACAGGGGTTAAAAACGCTCCCCTGGTGCGTTCTCCCCCTTTTATTCATGCTATTTCATCATTGCGGGATTGATACTACACTTCAAGATCTAGTGGGTTTTTCTCTTGTGTTTGGCTTTGTTTTGTAGGAGAGCATGGTATGAACGTGAGGCCCTCTTCTTCTAGCCGGCTGGAAGACGAGGAGGTTTGAATCCACATTGCTCTTAAACCCCGTTGTCAAGCGCGATCAACTCTTCAAGTTCCAAGGTACATGGCGCCATCCCTTGATCTCTTCATCCTTTCGGCATTGTTGGAACCTTGGTGACGATCACAGTATGTCTTTCTCATCTTTTCATTCCCCTTTTCATTGATTCACATGTTTATGCATGTTTTAGTTTAAAGGGGGCGGGGTGGAACCATTAAACAATCTATAGCTGAAGCCAAAAAATTTATTTTCAATGGCATACATATTCATTCCAATTGTACATTGTTAAGTGATATCTTCATCTTTTGTAATATAGCTGGTACTAAATTTGGGAATATATTATCCTAATATGATTCATATAGGGACCATTGGAATCTACTCATTTTATGCAACTTTGACAAGAAATTTGGAGACCCAATAGGCCCGTGCATGATACTTTTGGATTCTTTATTAAATGCTAATCCTAAGAGAATGGAACCTGATATCCAACGGTATATGCTCCCTATCTCTTTTCTATATGTTTATTATACGTTGGTGGCCTGAATAATATTATTTTTTTTGCCCAGTTTTGTGTTAGACATATTTCGGGCGGAGGGTAGACAAGAGTCTCATGCATAGATATATTCCATTCCTATTTTTGTTTGAAAGGTTGGTGTTTATTTCATACTTTGTTGAACGTTAACTTTTTCATCATAATTACTAAAGTAATGTTTTCTAATGCATGTACCTATTGGCAGGTCCCACAACAATGGAATGGTTCAGAACGTGGCATGTTTGTTTTATGCTACATGTGTCTATTTTTGCAAGATGCTCCAACGCCCTTAAAGTTGGATGGTTATCTATATTTTGTATGTGTTTTCAAAGCCAAGTTGACATTACTTTATGTTGATATTTTTCACTTATATGATATACGTTTCTCTCTTGGCATTTTCAACTTCATGAGAGTTGGTTTACCTGTGATCATATGGATGCATTTGAACATAAGCTTAGAGGTGTTAGAAGAGGTGGTGAGACAAAAGTTGGCAATGGAAGCGCGAAAATGGAGGGATGCCAGAAAAAGGTTGTAGGTCAGCAGGGAGATGGAGGCCAAAAAAAGGCTGACATATTAGTGGAAGGGGAAGAAGTTGATGGAGGCCAGAAAAAGGCTACAGTGGAGGAGGGTAATGGAGGCCAAAAAAAGGCTGAGATATTAGTGGAAGGGCAAGAAGTTGAGGAAGGCTAGAAAAAGGCTGAGATATTGGTGGAAGGGCAGGAAGTTGATGGAGGCCAGAAAGTTGAAGGAGTCCAACAAGTTGAGATATCTGTGGAAGGGCAGCCGAGAGATCAAGATATTGACATAATGGATTCCAAAGTGATGGCGTTGCTCGTCGGGGAAAATGAGGATGTACCTTGTCCCATGATGTGCATGGCATGGATGATGGCAAGTTGATTTGTGTTGAGTGAAATGACCTTGGCCAGCCAGTGTGTGCTAGGGGCCGTTCATTGAGAACTTTCTTGGGTACAATGGGAGGGAATGTGGAGAAGTTACCCATTTCTTACCTGAATTGGAAGAAAATGTCAAACTCTAATAAAGATGATGTTTGGGATTATATAAAGGAAATGTAAGGTCAAATTTAGTCCTTTTATTTTACGAAAAGTGAAAAATGTGACTTCTGTTAATTTTGTATCTATTATTATATTCATTGCATGAAATGATTAATTATTTCCATTTGTCTTGTAGCGAAAATATGACATTGATGAATCACGGAGGACATGGGTCATGAAAGATCTATCGTTGAAGTGGAAATACTTCAAATACACTATCCGGAGGTAATTTTTCAATCCAAAGTTGAGAGCGAGCCAGCAAAAGGCTACAGATGCGAAAATAATTAGCCTACAGCAATGGAAAGAGGCAGTGAAAGTTTGGAGTGGAGAAGAATGGCAGGTAAATCATTGTCTACTGGCCCTTATTATTTTTCCCGTCCGATTTCATATCTATTATTATTTCGTTATTTGACTAATTTATTCTAACTTCAACGTAGAAAAAAAGTGTGACAAATAAAGTGAATAAGGGTAAACAAAAGTGGTTCCATTGTGCTGGCACAAGGACAGTGGTAGACATCTACAAGATGGAGGTTATATAATAATTTAGTTTTCAATTTCTTCCTTTTGGTTGCATCTAACAAGTCTGCTATTTTTTTTTGATGCATTAGTATGATAAGATAGGGACTATTTTGGATCGCTCAGATTTGTTCATAATTACGCATGTGAACAGAGATGGAAAGCCTGTCAATGGAGAATGCACTGCTATCATAGTAAGTTTTTTAAAGGAAAATGTCGATACAACAAATATGTCGGCAGGTCCATGTCACAGAAATGAGCTTTGATCAAAACATGGCAGGAAAAGTTGAAGGATAAAAAGCGGTCTGAAGGTGATGCAAGCTCAACCGGTCCCCGTCTAGTTGCGGTTAAAAGCGATGCATACGCTCAGGTTCTTGGTGAGGATAGATCTGGCCGTGTTTGTGGTGTAGGGACAGGCCCGACTCCCTCTACTTTGTGGGCGGCATGTCATAATTTGCAGGCCGAGAACAACCAAATGAGAAATTGAGTGAAGGAATTGGAAGCCAGGTTGGCCAAGGTTGAGAAATCATCTGTATAGGTGGGTGCAATCACATTTAAGAATGGCATTTAAATATGTGCAAGCACTACAAGAAAATTGGCCTTTACATACGTTTTTAAAACGTAGGTATTGGTCCAAAAAATGTAGGTAAATCCTTTACCTACGTTTCTTTGCCACGCTTTCAAAGCGTGGCGCTTGCTCACGTGACTATAGGTTATACCCACGTTTCAATAAAATGTAGGTATAGATCGACCTATTCCTACGCTTTAGAAGCGTAAGAATAGTCCAATAGAAGCGTAGGTAAAAGTCACGTATAGACACGTATATAAAAGGATATACCTACGTTTCTGAAAACGTAAGTATTACCTTTTGTCATGTAATAAAAGAAACGTATGAATAAGTATTAATATCATTTTTTATAAAACGTAGGAAAATGCTTTAACGTCGGTTAATAAAAAATGTAGGAATAGTTTTTTTTTTAAAATACTATTAATATATGTGCTCTCATCACATATAATAGTGCATCCATTCATATCTTCACATTCATGAACTGTATCACTCACAACCATGTTATAATTCTCATTCACACATATTTACAAATCTCATTCCCTGAAGATAATTGAGGAACATACATTTACACGATTAAATCTTATAGGCATTCATTCAAAAAATAATAAACTAAGTGTACATCTAAAATAACTTTATAAATCTCCATAAATGAAGAACAAAGTAATCTACATCCATCTCAAATGTATTAGGAATGTTGTGCCCCTGTAGTCATTTGAGTCATCATGTGATCAATTAGGTCATTCGACATCAATCTGTGATCATATGAGTCATTTGGTATTCTTGGTTTTGATAATGGCTAAACACTATAAGTCATTGTTCTTTTCCACTATCTTATGACTGACTCAGTAATAAAACTTCAAGACAATCAAGGTCGATGCCATAGACATGAACGGGCGGCTAACGGACTCAAGCGACGGAGCTGGTGCGGCCAACGGACCGACCCGGGGTGACCCGGGCTCTGCCCAGCTGGCGGTCGACAGCCAGCACAGGGGCGGTCGACCGCCCCAGCCAGGGACTGCCAAGGCTGCACGTTTTTCAGTGGCGGTCGACCGCCAGCCAGTGGCGGTCGATTGAATTTTCCAGGGATCGCCCGGTTGCAGGTGTTTCAGTGGCGGTCGACCGCCAGGAGCTGCAGGTCGACCGCCAGCCCCGAGCCTTCATTTTTGACTTTGTTTCCAACTTCGAAAAGGGCCATTCTACATGGATTTCTTTAATCCAAAAGTCACCTAATCACCCACAAATTGTGGATCTGGTCTAAGGCTTGTCCATAGACCATTCAAGGTCTATAAAACCAATACAAGAGGGTTGGAAACCCTAATGCTTCAAGGGGTTACAAGGGTGGCTGCAAGGGAGGTTGCAAGAGAGCTTGGAGACAAGCTACTGTTCACGTGAACAGTAGTTCGTGAAGGTGTTCTTCATCCAATCAAAGGGGAATCAAGCTCAAATCAAAGCCAGCAATCTTCAAGGAAGATTACATCAAAGCAAGGCTATCAAAGTGATCCAAGGAAGCCGGTTTGATTCAAGTTCTTCAAGGGAAATCATCTTCATCCATTCAAGTTCTTTCAAGTTCATTCAAGGTGATATTTCAAGCATTCAAACTCCTAGAAGCTAAAGAAGCAATCAAGATTCAAGGTAGCTTCATCATCTCCTTCATTCATTCAAAGAAATTCAAAGAGAAGATCAAGAGAGAAGAATTGAAGGAAGAGGTACTGTTCACGTGAACAGTACTCCGTGAAGGACATTCATCCAATCAAGGGTGAATCAAGAAGATTGAGTTGAAGCCAAGAGGAGCCTTGTTACTGATCAACATTTCATACAAGGGCCAATTCATTTTCACTCATAACTCAATCTCTTGTTTTAGTTCCTTCACATTTGTTTTACTTTCAATATTGTCAAACATTGAAGTTGTGATTCATCCCTACCGGTGGTTAATAGGAAGGCAATTGGAGGGTGTTCCAATTTGCGGTTGACGTCCCTACCGTTGGTGAGTAGGAAGGCAATCGGTGGTTTCCGATTTGCAGTTTGGTGCGCTGCACAAGTGAAGCCTCACCGGGTTTTGGTGAGGGGTGGACGTAGGGCTGAGGATTCAGTCCGAACCACCTTAAAAATCCTGTCTAGCGTGGTTTGCTTGTGTGATTGAATCGTTCTAGGTGCATGCTTAGGATCGAATTATTATATATCTTGCTTATCTTGTTAAGTGAATCATAGCATACTTGGAAGCTAGTTTCTATTCCGCTGTAATTCATTTTAACTAGCTGTTTAGAGGGCCGCATTGTGAAAAGTGGGGCTGATCTATTCACCCCTCCCCTCTAGATCCGCTGTCCACTACACAACAAGGAATGAAGCCAATACAGCTAAGGACAATGATTCATACAACTGGCCAACAAATAGTAGTTCTGCCTTCTCGTCCAAAGTCAAGGATTGACCTTGAAGCCCTAGATATGGCAAGACAGATGCTTCTGCCAGACCTATCAGAACAAAACTACCTAAACAAACTTCAGTAAATTTTGGTAAATGATAATCTCTACATAAAGCAATCATGCAAATATAATCTAAGAGAAATGAGCATTAAGATAAGGCTGTAATCATAGAAAAAAGAGTATTAGGGTAAGCATTCACATGAAGATGTAAAATTGATAGAAACAATTTTACCAAAATTCTGTAGAATAAACATCAAGATGCAGCAAAGAAACAAATGCCATCAAATGGTGATCACAAAATATGATTGTTCGACCACTAGGAAGAGAATCTCTATCGGCTGCATCCTTTCACTACCCCTCAGAACTGTTAAACCATATGATTTATATATTTGATCCACCGTAGTTATACTTGTGTACATCTGTTAAATTTACACATTTCAAATAGCAGGTAAACAGACATGAGAAATTCAAGTGCTCTTCAAATTTCAAAAGGTGCATTCACACATTTGGTTTCCTCACTAGATTGAAAAATAGCTTATTACGTTATAATGATGAAACAACATGTATAGAGAAGTACTAATATTGTTTATCTCCACAGTTGTTTGGAAAAGGACAAATAAATATATAAATATGGGCCCACAAAAAAATGTCCAAAATCTATTCATGTTCTTGTCTATCAGCAAATAAAGGAGTCTTGACTCCCTGAATTCAGGCATGATTTAAGGCTTCCTTACAAAGTTGACAGATAGTTATACCTGTTGACATGCAAGAATATGAAGAACAATCTTTCCATTCCAAGGAGAAATAAGTAGATCATCTTGGAATGTGGAAACCCATCCTAATAAGTGCCATGCAGATGCTTTGTCTTGGTTGGTGGGGGGTGGGGATGGATGTGGGTGTAGGTGTGTGTCTCTACATATGTTTGATTGTTTGAACATGTGAAATGATTCTTGATAATTATAAACATATTAAAAAAATAAATTATATTTCACATCAATGAAAATCTCTACCAGAGAATGTAGTGGATGGGTTTCAAGATTTGGAGGTTGGAGGAACCAAGCACCTAGTTTCCGGCAGGTAACCTGACCAACCAGAGGGATCCCCTATTCGGATCAGAGAAGAGTGAAGACAAGAAAGGGACTGGAGGAGAGGAGATGTACAACGCAAGTCCTCACCCCCCTCCCGCCCTACACGAAAGAGGGGAAAAAGAGGGTCTGAATTGTTCCTCTTCTTCACTGGTCCTCTGTAGTTCATGAAGAGTAACCTCTTGTTTCTTGATAGCATTAAAGAAACTGTTAACCCCTTCAGCTTTGCCATGTAAGTTCCTATTGCCCTCAAGAGTGCACTGATGATAAAAATGATAAGTTCCAAAAGAGTGATAAAAAGAAAAAAGAGAATGACCAATAGTACCTTGGCCTGTGCAGCTTGTGCATTTAGGTTGCTGGTGAAGCCCAAACGGCTAGAGGCAGTGCCTTCTGAGTGCAGCTCCAAATGTCATTATCATCTGCATCTTATGATAGTAATGTTTCTTCTGATATAGCTTTCCAGCATTGTTCTGTTCTGGTAAGACCACCCATCTGAAGGACACCATCATAAAGTGCATGTTTCACCTCCATAGTCTTCTGGACATCAAGCTGTGAACCAGAGAATAAGTGATATGAGGTATAGAACATTCAAGTATTATGTATCTTTCTTTATTTTTAACAACTACAGACAATTTAATGTAAACATGGTATGTTTTAAGAAAATGCATTTCATTCATTCGCATTTCATTATTTCATAGTTCCTTCACTTGATCAAGTTTCATGTTAGCCACTTTTTATTAAACTGGGTGGTCATGTTAGCCACTTGCCCACATGCCCCGGTAAAATTCATGCCCACACTAATCTTTTTTGGGTCATCTGAATCAAATATTTCGTGGGAAAGCTAGTTTTGCATTAACATAGAAGAAAAATATTACCTTACACAGAAAACACTGTCAACTGTCACTGGTAACATAGACTCTAAGATTCACTAATTCATTTATAGACTGCAAACCAATTGCACAACTGACTTTTGACTTAGGTGGTGCTCCCATTTATTCCATTCCATTTGCAGGCCGGCCTCCTTGAACATTGTAAAGTGCAGAAGAGTATAATGTTTGTTCAAATGTAAAGTGCAGAAGAGCATGTTGTGAAAAGGATTCTTATATCAGATCCAATACTTCTAGATTATCTTTGAATGGAATTTGATGAAATTCTAAAATTTTTGAATATCTGAACATTTTCGTATCATGTATGTTTACTAGTATATATTTGACTAAATGATTGGATATGCAGTATCACATACATTTTATAAAGGTTCAGGTATTCAAATTTTTTTGAAATGGTTACATTTTAACAGACAGTGTATTCAATATTAATTGTGTTCTTGCACATCCATCCTTCTTCCAAGAAATCACCTTGCAACTGATAATTTTTTCCCCAAAGGATCACCTTGTAACTGATATTGGCAACCTAGTATTAGGATGCAAGCTCATCCATGCACCCAACAAGGCTGAAAAATAAACTGGTAATCAAAAAGTACGTAAATCTGTCCATCAATCTGCACAACCAATAAAATGAAGCTATATCACAAAATGTTTACCATATTTGAAGATTCAGCATAAAGGGAAAATGATGTTCAGAATAAAAAGAAAACAACATATTATTTTAATGCCAGAAGCAAGCTTTCATGATACAAGTCCAAGTGTTGTAAATTGGTATGCAAAAAAAATGCACAGTGGTACTGCCCACTTTCAAAAAAAAACTCAGAGCAGGTTTAGAGTTGGTTTACATGGTTGACTGATGTGTTCTGGTTGAAGGAATTGAAGCAAGGAAAATAATAAATATCCATAAATAGGAAACTACATGCATCATTGGAGCTAACCACGTAATATGAAGACAAATAATGAGCTAACAAAAATAAGACCAAGATTACAATCACCTTCCATCTAGAGAGTAAAGTGTGTGTCACAAAGGAGACGAGTTGGGTAGGGAACCCCAATCATCATCCGCAAGCCTGGATAACACATGAAAACACAAAACATAGCTTCATCCTAGAGCTTCTACAGCATACTGTGAGACGAAGGGGGAGGTTTGGCAGCTTCGTGGGGGCTGGAGCTCAGGTAACACCTGGGGTTGCTGTGGCATTGACTCTGTGAAGCCCTTCTGGGGATGCAACCCAGAGTCAGCGCCGCTGAGCAAAAACGAACAGGGCACAAGTGAACATGTGGGTGGGCGAAAAATGCAAACTTGCACATATTTATTCCATCACCCATGATATATGCATGTGCATCTGACTGCGTGTGTGTCAATATGGAATGAGGAGAGAACAAGGGCACACCAATACATCATATGCATTCGGCAGAGAGCACTGTGTGCTACAGGAAAGAATGCCAAGACAGTGGACGGACTGTGTGGATCGATGACGTGAATGAAAATGGGGTGTTATGATTGTGGAGGAGGAAAGGCTGCTATCCCTGTTGTTACCTTCGATGCAAGGCTGTAGCAGGTCGCCGGTCTCATTGGCGTCATCCCTGCGGATGATGGTGTTGACAGCATCATTTGCTCGTTCCCAGAGCATGCTCATATCCACATACTCGGCCTGCGTTGGAGCAAACAACGCAGATTTTAATGGTGGTAAGATAAGCGGACGCACAACACATCAATGAAGCTCAAGTATGTTGGGGAAGGGGGGGCAGGGGTCCCATTTTCTGAAGAACTGATCGGGGTTGGGTTGGGAGGCATTTCATTTGAGATAGATGTATACCTCAGAGTTGGCATTGGAGTACATGATCTCCTCGACCTTGAGGACGACGGAAGGGAGCTTCTCCTACCATTACTTGTTCTTGCAGGTGGCCGGGCTGTGGATCTCATTCGCTATCCTGTGAGGCAGAGAGATGACAGCACAAAAATGAGCGACTGGACCTGACTGCTAGAGCAGCTTGGCCGAGATCATCCCGATTCCCGCCTGCCTTGACCTCACCCAAACAACCGGTGGTACGAAAAGAAGAAGAAGAAGAAGAAGAAGAAGAAGAACGGGGGAGGGGGGATGTTCCCGGAATGGAGCCACTGCCACCGCCGTAGAGTGGGGGATGTGGAGGCGCAAGCATAGAGTAGATAGACGAGGGGGTTGGGGGGGGGCACCTGAAGATCTCACGGATGAGGGAGCCCCGGACAGGTTGGTGGCGGTCGCTGTGCCAGGCCCTCTTCACGCACTCGTATGACCTCGGTCTCGGCCGCGGCATCTCCCCCTCACAGATCCCACGGCCGCCCCACCGTCCCCTCCCCTCCCTCCCGGAAGATGATGCCCTTTTCTTCCTGGCCCCCCTTGCTGCTGTCTCGTAGCGCGCCCTCGCTCCGTCGATACCACAGGGAGAAGCGGCGGCGGGGGGCCGGGGTTGGATGGGATTTTTGGGCGTTGGGGAGGTGGAGAAGGGAAGGGAAGGGGGGACTTGCAGATGCAGGTGATCCTCGTGGCCGGAGCCGATCTCCTCATACACGTCAAGAAGATCCTCTCCACTACCGTAACGAGTGTGCTTGGGGAAGGCTGGGGAAGACGACGTCGATGGCCCCAATAGGGAGGGGAGATGGATCGGCTCCTGCTCCAGCGGCCACAAGGAAGCGAGTTTGCTGGTGCAGGGAAGGTGGAGGTGCTAGTGGCTAGGGCTCGAGTGGGGATCGTGATAGGAGGAGGAGAAGAAAGACGAGGGAAGGGGGTTTCCGGCTGGAGATCAGGAGGAGAAAGAGGGAGAGGATGGGTTGGATTCGGGAGAAATGAGTGTTTAAAGGGAAAAAATGAAAAGTATCAAGTGGTAGATTTCCCGCCGCCGGGGTCATCTTAATTCTTTCGTTTTTAATTTATTATTATTATTATTTGAAATGACGTATTGCTACGCTTTGTTAAAAAGTGAAAGAATATCTATGACATATTCTCACATTTATTCACAAAACGTAGGAATAGATAACCTTTTCCTATGTTTCGGAATAACATGACCATATAGCTACGCTATAATAAAATGTTGGAAATTTACCAACATTAATTTAAAAACGTCGGAATATGTTGCCTATACTTACGTTTTTCAAAAGCGTAGGTAAAATTCGTGGCTATAGGCCAGTTTTCTTGTAGTGAAGAGTTCATAGTATGTATATGATAACCAGGGAGGGAATGAAGCTACGGTTCATAATGTGGAATCACAGGCATGTTCGTCAGTAGCGAGTAAGGAAACAGTAACAGACTAGGTAACAATTCGTATTTGTACAGAAAATCTTTCAATTAAAAATTGACATGCAATCATACCCAGTGGGTGCATCTAGATTATATGAATCCATTTGCTATGAAAATGAGCAGAATGGTCTAAGAGTCACTCCACAATGTTAGAAACGAAGTAGAGGCAATTTGGTAAAGTTCTGAAGCCTTAAACATGGATTAGAAATAATTTTGCGAACCCCGTCTGGAAGGGGTCGACCCTTGAGCAATCTTTGCTCAGGACATGTCCAAACTGAAGCATGGACAGTGGGGGTCGACCCTACAGGTCGACCCCTGTGCAATTTTCTGCACAGGCCACTCAAACATAATGCATGACAATGGGGGTCGACCCTATAGGTCGACCCATGCAGTTTTAACCCCACAAATACCTCCAGCCAGCCCTGGATCTAGTAAGGGTCGACCCTATGGGTCGACCCCGGCAACACCCTATTTTCCCTCAACTTCAGACAGACCCACACCCAGTGAGGGTCGACCCCTACCTATTTGGGTCAAGAACCAACATAACCCCTGTAAAAACACAAGAAATACCAAATTAGTATAAGTATCTAAATCAAGGTATGGAACAAAATCACACTAGAATAACATTCAAAATCACACTAGAATAATATTTTGTAATCATCAAAATCACACACTCAACAAAGAATAACGTCCCTTCCTTACAATTGGCTGCATCTGTCCCTATCTCTTAATTAAAGATTGTCTTCTTCTAGTCATGTGCCTTAAGAGCACCTTTTTGTAAGAAAATACAAACACATCCCAACTCTTTTAAAGAATCTGCTTAGATAAAAATTTTCTTTAAGAAAGCTCCTGAACTATCTGCTAAGATTGATTGGTATGATGAGAAACTACCATTGGATTGTGGGAACTTCATGCTTGGGGGGGCAGAAAATTCTGACAATGTCCATCTATTCTCTCACTTAATGTCTTGGACGAAAGGTTCAAAAAGAAATTCTTATCTGATGTAACCAACAGGTGAGGTTTGGGCTCTCTTCAAAGGCTAGGATACTAAATGGAGACTTCATCCAGCTCAGCATTGGCAATATGGTATGAAGCTTAGGAACAATGGGAGGCCATACCATGACTACAAACCATGACTCTTATCAAAGAATCAGAATGGTAAATGACTTCTACCAACTCATATTCACCCCTCTCCAAACAATTATGTAAATCAGTTAATTAACTGGCATTCAATACAGCCCACATCTCAGTGACGTGAGGATAGATATCATACTGCTACTTTTTTTTCAACATGTATAGCCTATACCAAGTGAGAAAATATTTCAACCCTATCATATGTTTGCTTAGCATCTCTTCCAGAACAAAGTCTAAATCTTCCACAACCAAAAGGAAGATATTTTTTGTCCCATTGTATCTCCACTAGGAACCGTGGACATGCTTCAAATGGGATTGGAAATGCTTATTGTGAAGTATCAGTTTTACATGCAAACAAGCTCGAAGCCCCCCTTATTATTAAAGATCAAGAAAGAAGGAAAATTAGAGATGCACTTGGGAGCCATATTCTTTGGCTCATAGAATATGTAAAGTATCTTTCTTATTTGTTAAGAAAATATTATCATGTTTAATTTTTATGTGAAATTACTTATAAATATTTAACTATTTTCAGGTTATGATCGATGCACGAAATAGTTCATCTCCCATCTCTTAATTCCCTTACTATCCTGGTGATATATGTTAGATCGCCCCCCTCATTTTTGATATATATACTCATTGTAATATAATGTTTACACTAATTTTGATAGTGTATATATTTTCACATACATGCACTTGTTTGTTGTTCATGAACCTTTGCTATATTTTTTGTGATTGCAAAGTTGATACATTGCCACAATCATACTTGATGATGGTATTTTGCATATATAATATCAAGTTATGATTTGAATGTGAATGTGCATATTTCTTGATCTTTTGAATGTGAATGTGCATATTTCTTGATATATGATATGTGAATGATGTGAATGTGCAAGTTTTGAATGTGTAAAATTTGTGAATGTGTACAAGTTATGGTTTGAAATTGAATATGCAGATTTCTTGATATATGATACGTGAATGATGTGAATGTGTAAGTTTTGAATGTGTAAAATTTGTGAATGTGTACAAGTTATGGTTTGAATGTGAATGTGCAGATTTCTTGATATACGATATGTGAATGTGCAAGTTTTGAATGCGTAAAATTTGTGAATGTGTACAAGTTGCAGGTTACTTGCGATTCATATAGGCATTATAGATGAATTTATTATGTACATCATTAGTTCAGGTTATCTATGGTTCAAATAGATTATCTACTATTAATATAGATTATTTAGGATTAAGATTAAAAGAAACATTCACCAACGGTTCGTTCACGTTACCTAGGTTTTATTAACAACTCAAAAAATCGTAAGAAACTACCTATTTGATAAATGTCGTAGGCAATTATCTATAATTATTGTTAGTGAAAACTGCATAAGTACCTACGCGATAAAAAATCGTAGGCGAGTACCTACACGATATAAAACGTAGGTAACTACCTACTGCCACCTACGCGACAATAACAGTAGAAACATCCCTATGTGACATAAATCATAGGTAACTACCAACAACCACCTAGGCAATAAAACCGTAGGAAAATACCTACGCAGCATAATTGTAGAGTTTTACCTACTACAAGTGTCGTAGGTAAAAATAATACAGGCATGCCATATATGTCGTAGGTAACTACATACTCAATAAAATTAGTAGGTAATTACCTACGACATGCGTCGTTGGTAAAAACTATGTTGGTAAACTTTTACCTACGTGATATAATTCCGTAGGTAATGACAACCCTATAGCTACGCTACTTTACCTACGGTATTTTGTCGCCTAAGCAGTTTTTGCCGATGACACTGCACCGTAGGGAGTGTCGTAGGAAATGATTTTAGCTACGATTTTCTTGACCTTTACCTACCACATTTGCCGTAGATAAAACCTAATTTTCCTGTAGTGATTGTAAATAGAACCCTCATTTAAAATTACTCTAACATATATATTTCCCACATACCAAGAATGTTTGCGGTTATACTGCACCTCTGATCCGGCCCAGCTCTTCAACGCATGCCAAATATTGTGATAATATGACTCGTAAAACATTGGGTGCATGCAAAAATACTGAAAAAGAACTTTTCTTTTTATTCTCGATCGAAAATAAGTTATGCTACCCTTCATCTTATTCTCTTCGCAAACTACAAGTTCTCTATGGTCCTCGAACTATTTTCCCAAAGGTGCTTTCTTTCCCGATCGAGACCAACCAAACCTTCACCATCTTGCAATCTCCTCCAGGCACAAGCTAGTCCACTCCCATGGATGACATCGGTGGCCGTCGGAGACGTATGTAACGATGATGCATTAGTACTGGTAGAATCCGAAAAATGGTTTGGCTCATCCCTTCACACTGGTCAAACAAACGAGAGTTGCAGCAGGCATATAACTGCAAACATGCATTCAGAGTAAATAATTAGAGATATCTACGATAATAAGTCTAAATAAGAGATTTATTTATAATTATATAAATTTATAATGGTATATATGTAAAAGAACATTTCTTTTTTACTCTCCCTCGGAAATAAGTTATGCTACCCTTGATTCTGTTCTCTTCTCAAGCTACAAGTTCTCTATTATATGAATTAACACGTGTTCTACCAACGGCGGTAATACGGATCCGGCCGGCTGTTGACCTGATCTGGCCCCACCCTAACCTAACATATAAAACAACAACGCTGAGTCTTGTTAATTATCAAACTAAACGATCGACGAGTTAGCTAATTAATTCCGCATATGTAGTCCAAATCATCTTGGGGATATATATTTAACCTCCAATGATCGATCAAAAGCCCGCTACGAGGGACCGAGGTTGTGCCAAGACCGGTTGTAATTGGTTTGGAACATGTCGACGTCCCATTGCTAATTAAGACAACAAAAAACTGGCGAACACGTATGTACGGCGAGGACCATATAATATATACACATGTAGCGTCCTCTCTGGACAGTACTATGAGGGGGCCGGATTCATCCGTGAAACTCTGTTTACCTGGTAATAAATTCTAAATATCAGACCCCGTCAAGGATTAACAGTTAACACAGCCGGCGTAAATAAGCAATTAATGTTATATAATTGTTGGATAAGAATGAGGTAAATTTAATAAGGAAAGCCTTCCTTCGTACGTAGGAAAGTGGCAGGCAGATGAGAGAGAGAGAGAGAGAGAGAGGCCGAGTCCACGTACGGTACGTTAGTGGGTAGGGGGTTTTGCAGTGGAGACTCATTCTCCGGCTGGCCGATGGAACTGCAAAGGGTGACCTTCCCAGTTCGCTATAAATAGAGCAGAAGAAGCCGGTCACTTCGTCCTCAAACCCACCTCTCTTTCCTTCGTTACCAGTGGCCTGTGCTTGATTAGGGCTGTGATCAGGCGGTGAGATATGGCTCCCAGGGGCGCTGTCATGGTGCTGGGTGTCCTGATGGTTGCCCTACTGACCATCTCGGCCTCCGAGGTGACGGCAAGGGAACTGACCGAGGAAACAAGTGAGTCCATGGAACCAATCCCATATGCGGCTAGATTAACTCCGTCTCGTATAGTTTTTGCCCCTACGTACCCGGCCGTTGGAGTGCTACTTACTTCTGCATGCATGTTTCTCTAATTAATTAACGCTCACACGAAAGCAGCTTGCATTATTAGATTTTGCTTTTATATCTTATTCTTTCCTCAATATTGCCCGTACGTATGAGTGATTGAGGAAAAGGCTACTTGTAATCTCTGATCATGTGAAGGGTCATGATGCACTCCCTTGACATGATCTCATTCACCACCTTTATGCACATGGATATCTCACTCGTGCATGGTCTGCGTGCCGCTCCCATACGCAGAGGACGCCGTCCAGGATCAGCACGGCGGAGGCGGCTACAGACGCTGCCAGTATGGTTGCTGTGGCGGGTGGCACAATGGATACTGCAGCCGGTGCTGCCAGCACGGCGGCGGTGGAGGCTCCAAACACTGCCAGTACGGATGCTGTGGCGGCTGGAGCAACGGATACTGCAGTCGGTGCTGCCAGCACGGGGGCGGTGGAGGTTACAAATACTGCCAGTATGGATGCTGTGGCGGCTGGCACAACGGATACTGCAGTCGGTGCTGCAGCTCCTCCGGTGGAGGCCACCACTAAGATCATACGTACCCACGCCTTCGCGGCCGACTGCCCATACTCAGGAAGGAGCGCCTGGATATACATATAGTAATATAAACCCAAATCCTTGGAATTAGTATATAGGGTGGAGGATGCGTGCATGGGGTGCGAAATAAAGGGGTTTGATGAAGTCTGTGATTCAAAATAAAAGGAAGTCGGGTGTACGGGGTACGTACGTCGTGCTTGTGTCCCGTCATATATATGAATAATAATGGTAATGGATCAATAATTTGCGTGCGTGCGTGCGATATGTGAGTGTTGTATTATTGGAGGTCGAAATATGATTGGTTACGTACTTGACAGTTTGTATTAGAAATTGACAATATATGTGATTACTTGTTTTTATCTATTAGAACTGACAAATCAGAATGAAATAGTAATCAAATTAAGGGCATGTGTATGAATCCGTATTGTGGTCGAGGGAACCAATATTTACATTTGGGGTTTCTTTTCTCCAAAATTAATTTGCGAATATTTCTGTGCCACTTAAATGGTATCCTCTGTAGCAATATCCATCTCAGCTGACAGGAACTATTATAGGATCATGCTTGGTATCTTGAAAAAGTCTCTCAAAGGTAGGTACGTATAAGTTATCCAAGTATGCATTATAATTCCTGTTGATGTTTGATACACCAAGAAGATTAACCTGGTTATTGTGTGGCAAAATAACTCTTGATCATATAAGAATTAGGATAGCGTACTTGTATAATGTGGGCAATCGCACTTTCCGTAAATATCCTTCTCGTCCCGTCGAATTAATTAAGATGACTTGCGAAATGGAGAATGGGATAAGCATATTGTAAGCCGACGCGGAATAGGTAGCCTCATCATCCAACTCTCATAGGAATAATTAATTCTGGAAAGCCATTCTACCCAGAACAATTCATCCAGAGACTGCCCAAAGTCGATCGGCTATCTAAAATAATATAAATAACATAATCTATTCTACTCCTATCGCGTGGTATTATCAAAGAGAGCACTCAGTATCAAAGCAAGAAAATAAAACTAATTCTTCTTCATTTAATTATTATCACCTTTTCACTGCAACGACAGATTCTCAGGCTGGATTATAAAAGCAATTCTAAAAACTTTCTCACACTGACATGACTCAGCTATACATATCCTGGTCTCATGACGCGTAAGTTCCTTATTATGACTTTCATAACATAACGAAGAAAATCTTTTGGGCCGGACCCGGACATATGGGAGAAAAACAGAATTGTCAAGCTTAAAATAGTGGGAAACCACCCACAATATTGCAACATTGCGAGCTTAAAGATTGCTGAACCAACTCTTTGAAACGTGGTCAATAATAGACATTTGGAGTACTTGCGTGAACAAAATTATATGTCCGTCTTAATGATACATGCACAAATTCTCCCCATCTTAATTTGCATCAGCACGTGATCTTGCACTGATGACAATTCTCTCGATCAACATCAAGAGCCAGCCAGTGCGGAGTAGGAGAGAAGAAATGCCATATTGTGGAGAGAGAGAGAGAGATACCAAACTAGATCTAATTATGTCATTGACACTTGGATAAACAAGAAGCCGCGGATGAGCACTCTAGCTAGCAGAGCGATGCCAAAATTTTACCACACAAGTGCTAAGTTTATAATTCTACAGATAGTACCAGTGGCTGGAGATAACGTTGACTGGGATTTCACATTTATTTCAATGTTGTTGATATAACATTTATGATGACTATTTTTCAAAATGCATAATTAATTGTGCTTGTTCAAATTCGAGTGCTTTAATCATCATTTAGTGCATGATGGCGCCACACTCTACACACCACTACGTCTCATGGCAACTCACTGTCACCGCTAGGATCCGGCGGGGTGAGCTTGGCGTCTTCCCCAGGGTATGATGATGCCCATGTGGATGGCGGCATTCCTGATGGCTCCGTTGAGTAGGTGACGACATCTTCTAGCACCTCCCCTTCGCCAGCAGGTACTGGCCGATGGAACTCCTTCAGCGTCACCCCAGGTAGGAGGCTCTCCTCTGGCCTCCCTCATTGCCGACGACACCGTGGACAGCTCCTCTGACGCCGCCACCCTGTGGCCAGTCAGCTCAAGGATTCTCCGGCGATCTTGGCACAAACTTCATGCAGGCTAAAACCTAACTCTGGCGATGCTTCAAGTGGCATCACGATCGAGATTGTGCATAATGGAGTGATGTGTTTTGCCATTGTTGTTCACCTTGTGGATGTCTCATTGCTAAGACAATAGAAAACTGGTGAACATGGCGAGGACCATAGCGACCGCCTCTATTTAGTATAAGCAAACATGAATTCAGATCTTCTACGTCTATATTTGCAAATGAACCACTTACGTGTACTTCATAGGTTTGGACTTGAAGGAAAATCTCATATTTGATTATTAAGTTAATTTCCAGTTCCCTCCAGCAACTTGTCTCCTGTTAGAAGACCATCGGAGGAATAGAGCAATCGTGAAACACCATTTACCTAGTAAAATTCTAAAAATCAGAACATGTCAACGATTAACATAGCGTGCATAAGCAATTAGTGTTGCATAATTGTTGGATAAGAAAGAGGTAAATTTAGTAAGGAAAGCCTTCCTTTACACCTACTTAGATTGGTAGGTAATTCTTCCAAGAAAGTAATAATTAATGACCTTGAATGCGTGGAAGGGTTCGATGAGAGAGAGAAGTTGAGTTCACATACGGTTGGGGGGGGGTAGTGGGGGGGGTGCCGATGGAATTGCAGTGGAGAGAGGAGGAGATGGAGGCTAGGGGTGGTGAGGAGGGATAGGTTGCATTGGGAGAGGAGGGCTAAGAGGGCACAGCCGGAGGTGTGACATGATAGTGGTTTAGGGAGGCCTAAATCCATGGGGCATGGAGGATAGGAGGGTCGCAGTCTATGAGGCTAGTCGTCTTTGACAGCACTGTATTCTGTTGGTGGGAGCTATAAGGATTGTAAGTCAATTTATGCAAATGTTCGAATTAGTTTAGACCGTACAGAGTTTCCAACCCCTCTGGTGTCACAAACGGCGACAGATAACGTGATGTTGCTTAATGAGTTCACCAAGAAAGGCCTATACTTACGACAGTCTTAGGTAAAGACACAAAAAACTGTGGGTATAGGGTTTATCTACGACACTCCTTACATTTTTGTGTCGTTGGTAAAAATTGCGTAGGTAAAGTTTTACCTACGTGACAAATAACCGTAAGAATAGGGCCATCAACACATATGGTAATATTGCGTAGGTAATTACCTATGTTCAATTGTCCGTATGTATAGGAATCATCTATTCCTACGATTCCTGCAACGTAGGTAATTTCCTACAATTATTTCAGGTAGGTAATTTCTTACGGTTTGTTTTGCGTCAGTAATTTCCTATGTTTATTCACGTAGATAATTTTCTACTATTTTTTTCGCGTTGGTAATTTCTCACGAATTTATATTGCGTAGGAAAAACTTCACTTACACAGTACATACCAACGACCGTAATATTTCTAATAAAATCGTAGGTAACGTACAACCGTAGGTAACGTGAACAAATCGTCGGTAACATGAACGAACCGTAGGTACCCATTTGAATTGTAGGTAACCTATACTAATTGTAGATAACCTTATTGAACCCTAGGTAAACCTGTATTAAGCATTGGTAACAATTAGAACTGTAAGTAAACTGAACTAATCGTAGATACCCCATTTGAAGCGTAGATAACATGTATTAAACGTAGGTAATATTTTGAACCATAGGTAACTTGTACTAACCGTAGGTAACTCATTTGAACCGTAAGTAACTTATTATCAATGAAATAACCTGTAGGTGACACATGTAGTAATATGTAATAACAATCGTAATAACATACGCATTAACAAATTATACACATTCACATATGAATCATAGATAAAAAAATTCATCACATTAATATAATATGCAAAATATTTTCATTAGTAATTATATTATGCCAATGTATCATTGTAATCACAATATGTTACAATAATGTATCATGATGTATCCCCATGTACAAAAAACAAATATATTATTTAGTCAAAACATATATACAATCAAAATTAGTGTGAATATTTCGTCATCACTATGCATATCAAAATGTGAAAGTCTAAGATATCACCAAATAAACAAGCAAATCACAAGATCGGAGAGTAACTCTTCGCCGAATCGAGGATTACATGCATAATAGATAAATGGTTATGAGTAATTTCATTTCAACCTAAAACATGGCATGATGGGAGAGCTGAGACTATTGATCTGATTAAGGGCTTTCAGGTGGACAAAAGTGGACATTCTCTTACTCACTTGCAGTATGCAGATGACACTATCTTGTTGCTGGTTGAAGGTGAGCATAAATGTCTTTCAATCAATCTTTACTGGATTTAATATCCCCCAGATTGATACATACGGCTCATGATGATGATGTAAAAGTAGAGAAGTTACCTATACTTCAATTCAACTGGTACTACAGCTGGCAATGTCTCCTTATTTGTAATTTCAACAGCTGTTTTTGATGGAGGAGATACACTAGGTTCAATGTTCAATACTTTTGAGGGTATAGCACCAGCCTCTTCTGTAGAAATACAAACAAGTTAATACTACAACTTTTTTAGAAGTTGGGATATAGTCACATTTCATTTAAAGACATTTCATTATAAGACAAAAGTCACAGATTACACCTGCAAGTCAACAAGAAAAATAATGAACAACCAAATCCTCCCTTTCTATTGAGGAAGTAGGTAAGGCAAGCTCAAGCTATCAAGAAATGAGATTCCTCCAAATCCCGCCATATTACAAATATAAAAGTCAATACTTTAGATTATTCTTGAAAAGTTGGTCAATAATTTAGATATATTGTAAAATGCATGCCCTCTGGAAGCTTGCAATAAATGCAGTTCAAATTAGCAAGGTTGTGTGTAGATATGAAGTGATCAATGATCTACATTAAGAGGATAAAGGTAGTTGAAAGAGGACATGTTCCTACAAAAACAACTTAAGTAAAGATGGGAGAGACTTAAAAAATGAGGGAGAGAAGAAGCATGTGATTGTATCTTGTTTAAATTTAAACATAGAAATTACATTGATGGGACTTTCTAGTCCCAAGGCAAACTCACATTGATAGGGGAAGCGTTTGTTATGTCAACGGTGATGATGGTGATGGTTATGCCATTAGAGCACAAATAATTAGATCCCATGTGAGTCATAATCATGCCCCCCCAAAAAACCAGGCATCAGTCATGAGACATAGGTCAGTTCACTTAGCATCTAGAAAGAAGCTTTCAATGAGTATAGCTACTCCCCCGGCCCTTCCTTTCATGTTGTGTATAACTTCCACCATCCCACTACTATGTACTTTACTCCAAAATTTTTTTTGCTTGATTCATATACAGTGTCTACATCTTCATCAATGCCCCCCCTATTGCAAAAATGTTGAAATATCTCTTTTTAGGTCTGCCAAATGTCAGACTCCTGAGGTAAGACTATCCATATTCACTTTAGGCTGCCCCTCTATTTCAAAGCCAGACTTTCTCTTCTTGTCACATCAAAAGATGTTGTTCAACTCAAAATTCCCACAAAAATATGGTGCATTGGTTGCCATCTCCCAAGACTTCTTCAATAACTCTCTCTACCCAAGGGCTCAAAATAAAAATGAGAGATGGGTGAAAAAGGGGAAGAGAATGAGAAAAGGAGGAGAGACATAAAGGAGGATGACAACTACAAATTATCTTTTGATATCTTCAAAATCTCCTTAGAATCACTCCTACATGCAAAGATGGTGGTGAGACTCAAGTTGGTGGTCCTTGGTGTCTTCGGATGTTAGTTCGTCTTGGCCCCCCATAACCCCATAAAAAAGGACCAGTATATTTATCCCCCATCCCCACCCTACACATACCTTATCACCATCTTAATTTCATTCTCTTGTGCACTCTTTGTGGAGCATTCATCCTCCCTCTAGTCGTGCCAATATAGTTCAAAACTAGAACCAAAGTACCAAACTTTCACAATATCTCCATTCAACCTATTCTCAAAATTTCTCAAGCCAACTATTTGGATTAGGTTCTCACTACTAAGGTATGTAGTCAAAGGCATGAGGTGGTTTAGGCGATGAAGAGGTCACCTTAATCTATGTAACTGAAGCAACATTTTACTAAAAAAATATAGAAAAATCAAGCAAGATGCAGATATTACCATCCTACAAAATACTGAATTCATCTGTTCAAGTGTGACAAATGAGTGCAAAATCTAACAATTTTAACTCAATTCATATGAAATTTAAACAAAGAAAGATGCAAGAAAGACAATAGAGACTCTCAAAGAGAGAGAGAGGAGAGAGAGAGAGAGAGAGAGAGAGAGAGGTTGACTAGGTCTGGCAAAGGGAGATGTGTGAGGTCATCGGAGGTCAGAAGAAGGTTGCCAAACAAGAAGATGGGGAGGTCATTTATATCCAAGTGTTGTATGGTCTCACAACATGGGTCAGACACACATGGTAAAGAGCATGGGAGGCAGGCTGATCCAAGGGAGGTAGCCTGAGGTGACCGCTTAATCAATCCAGGCAGCTAGATAAAGAAATAGTGTAATTAGAGTGGCCAAAGCTTGAATATAATCAAGTCAAGTTGTGGCTGCAAAATTAAGATGGTCATCTCACTAGCATAATGTGACTTGATTATATTCAAAATCTTATGACTTCACAATGTCACATTACCTAGAAACCTCTTCCTTCAACCACTATCACCACCTCTACTCAATTGTTTAAAAAGGTAGTGCCTCAAGGCACCAAGGCTTATGCCTTAAAGCAAGGGACTAGCAAAAATGTCCTGAGACGTATGCCTCAGGCCATTTTGTTGAGGCTTATGTCCTTTGTTTATTGAGCTGCTACACCTTGATGCATGTGCATCAACCAACTTACTTGAGGCTTATGTGTTAATTGAGGAGGTAAGGTAATGAGCAAGGAGATGTTTTGATGTGGACTTGAAGCTTATGCCTCTTTTACTTTCACTAAAGCATGAGTCCATGATGACAAGTCTATAAGATGAACAAAATAAAATGATTTTGAATTGAACGTAACTTTTCTACCGCCAGTGGCTAAGGAGAGGGCAGTAGTTATGGCATCACTACAACAACATCTGCAACTAATTAACTTGATATTGATGACATTTCTTTGACATTGCACAAGATAGACAATGTATTTTTCTCTTCTCCTCCTCCTTTGCCCCCTTTCTTTAATCTTCTTTTGATGGTCTGAAGCCACTGCCGCCAACCCCTCCCCATACCTTCTTCTTTAGTCTAGACACGACGTATTCCCTTCTCCCTTTCCCTTCTTTTTGTCTTCGTCCCATTTTTATTTTATTCCACCGCTTTCACCATACACTTCCACGGACACTATCATTGAGTTTTGATATCATTAGACATAGAAAATCTCCATTTTTTAGGGTTTTTTTCTATAGTTTAAGATTCTTTCCTAAACTGGTGAGGCTTTGGCCACATTGTGCCTCAAGGGTTATGCCTGGTGAGACTTTCACAAAGTACCCCATGAGTGCCTCAAGAGTTTTTAAACTATGCCACTACTAGGGCGTTAGCCCTTCACTATGTACAATCCCCTCTCTCACTTCCAAGCCCTTACTGTGCTCCATCCTCTTCACCCACCCTTCATCACAAACAAAATAGCACTCTAATTACATATGGGGGTATGAAATGCCGACTTTCTATCCTCCATCCTCATTCAAAGTGGTTACCATGCATATATCTAGCCTGGACCAATACTTTTGTACGTGTACAAAAACAACAAAATGCACAGATAGATGTGCTACAAGAGCACAATCTAAATTTATTATCAAGATCTCCATAGCAGTAGATAGTTCTGTAGGCAGTCATTATTTCACCATCTTCTTCCTGAAAATCTTCTAAGACTCTATCTCTCTTAGAAGTGGGGCTAGAAAACAACGAATCTCAAAGAGGATGAATATGCAAGTTTAAAAATATTGTTAGAACAAATTTTCTAGGCATACAAACCATCCATACATAACCAGATATAAGTGATCCACATAAGGGATATTATCAACAGCTCTTTTTTTTGAAAAGTGGATGGTACCAAAAAGGGATATACAAGTACACAATTTCAGCTCGCTGCCTACCTAACCCCTGACAAAGATATCTTAAAGGTGGATGTTGCAGTTTAATGTGAAATTGCAGGTTTAGTAGCTAAAGTATGGAAGCGATTAGAATAACTTTTCCCACTTTCATTAAAGGTGGATATTGTAGTTTCATGTGAATGTGTAGGTTGCTGCAATTGCAATGTCATGTGTCGTGAGTAAAGTTCAAATTTGATAGCATAGATATTTGCAATTCGTTCATCACATTCTTTAATCAATTTGGTGAATCTTGAATCTCCTTGTGCCAAACTAAGGCCCACCACAAGAGCAATTTTTGCAATATGATATTCCTCCAGATTCATGTGAGAGCAATTTTGTCAATAAAAAATAGATAAACTTTACATTTTTCTTTTCCCTTCTTGTCCTCGGGAATGGACCTATTTTTTGACAAAGCAAATATTCAATATTTTTGGAAGGTCGTCAAAATACCACATTCCAGTAAGGATATGGGAAACGTGATACATGAAACAAAGGGACATACAGATAATGTAATCGACATTAGCATATAAACTTAAATAAGGGCACATCTATGCATTATGATAGCAGGAGGGACATAAATTCATATACACTTACCCCAATTAAAAGCCAGAGTTTGTGGGGGAAAAATGAACTATGATCAATATGTCTCTCGTTCTCACACCAAAAGCAACCATGAAAAACCATCAGCAAGTCGCAGGACTGACAAACCTAACTTAAACTTGAAGCCCACCATGAACACATACATATATTTGTACTCAATATGAATATTTGAATTGCACCCAATCTAACATGTCTTGTCTGCCAAAAGGATGGATAAGGGACAAGAACTTGTTGCATCTAAGGAAAACCTGATGCCCATTCAATTCCTTAATGATGAACAGATGTATAATCAACTCTTATTTTCATTCTAACCCAAGCTACCTGATGTAAATTGATTGGATAAGGTTTGATGGTGTCAAGGTGATAATGATGATGATGAAATAAGGCATGATGATGATGACGAGAGCAATACATGCTGACAGCATGAAGCTAAATCGGAGCCAAAAAGTATAACATCTCCCTTACAGGAGCATCAAAATGGGTAAAACATAAAGCCATAATGTTATGATAATATACTATATATCACAAAAAAGATTACAAAATTTAAAATATAGTATATAAATATAACAACCACATAATGTTCATAATTTTGTAAACATCCTTCTTCATCTTCTCTTGAAAGTTCCTATAAAAAAATCAATAAATATTTTAAAAAAATATTGTAAAAATTATTGATAGATAAAAATATTTTATATGAAATTTATAAAATACATACAATGACATAAGAGATCATGTAGCTATATCGACATTGTAATACGTCACTCTATAATGCAAATAATTTTGCATTACATTTTTTTTGAGAATGTATCATTATGTAATGCGTTGCATTACATGAAAAAAGCTAACCAACTCCAACACACTAATTTTATATCTCATGTGAATTGAAATTTGCATGGGCAATGACATCTCCTGAAGATAAGAACTTCACAGTACTTGTCAAGATACCACAAAATTATTAGTGCATAATTTAGTTAATGTTCCACATGCAACACATATTCATTGAGTAACTACATGGGGATTTTTTTCTGTCCTATTTGTGGATATAGATGTGACTGGTATCAGTGCTTATCTTTAAAATTGGAAGGTGTAGTAATTACTTTTTGTCATGAATGGGGGAAATCTGCCCCCTCCACCAACCTCAGGATGGGGCTGCTTAGGTGTAGTAACTGCAGTTGACATATCAAGGTTTGCTCTTCTTAGAGGATCGACAATGCCAATCATTCCATTCTTTTTAAAGCTTATTCCCCCACTGATCTACGATCAAAATTCATTGGCAATACCTCAACTATGAATTAAGAAAAAAGGAAGGGAGTAACAGTCACATAGCTAGAAACATACCTTATCGTTGAGCATCTGGTCAAAACTAAACATGTAATTTGTTAGCCTAATGTTCTTCGAATCTGCATAACTGTTATGAGACAAAAATGTACAAGACAAAAATGAAACTGTAGAATTCAAAATACTGTCTCTGAAAACACAACAATAATTCTCTCCTAATGGAAGGCAAAATATCAAGTTGTAAGAAAGGCAACATAATAAATCTCCCACAAAAACATTTGATAAAGTTTTATTTTCATAAAAAACAAATATTATTTTATTCGCCACCGCCATTGCATTAGGAAACATCTTTCATTTTTATATACTCCAACCTTAGTTTGGATTCAGAATGGAGAAATCTAAGAATAAGCATTCTTGTTGGACTAGAATATGAATCATCCAACTTTTGTTTGGTTGTTTATAATTGATATTTTGATGGAATCAGAATAATATTCAATAGTATTTTCCTCTAATATTTTATAAGCATGACATTTTGGCTATTCTGTCCAACAAAACTTCAACCTTCTCTCTTTTTCCTTATGAGTAATGGTTAAAACATAGTGTTTGAATCTTCTTATTTTTCTGTATTCCCACTGTGTACTTGTGGACAAGGGAGTAGAAAGAGACATGGGGAAACAAGACTAAAAGATGTTGGTCATAGTTGATGCAGGAGCACAGAGACTTTATGGATGATCCCAATATTGATAGTAACCTCAATTGTGCATTCTTTTTTCTAAATTTCCCAGATCAACCAATATAAATAAATGCAAGAAGAAATATGATAATCATAGGTCACATCAGATGCAAGAAGAAATACTTTGTAGGAACCACGATATAAGAATTAAAGAGAATTAAGTACAGTCAAGTATTAAAAGTAAAATTAGAATTACATAGAAGAGGTTGATTGTTAATTACTACCCATGCCAACAACTTATTCATGAAACTTGTAGGCTCATAACGATCCTCCTTGCTGCCATCCATAACATGGAGCCTTCCCCTCCATTTTTCTGCATTGCATGAACTAAAAGGATACAAAAATAAAATAGTTCAAATATCACTTTTCCTGAAATCTTAATCACCACTGCATTACTATAGGATCACAACAAGCATCTAAAGTGCCCCATGGATGTATGCAAAATAATGTAGACTAGGATCTCCATCATGTTTAAAATGTAAGATACTACGATCGTTACCCGAGAAATGGATGATCCAATCATTTACCTTTCACCAGGGAAAAGTTGGGACAACTAGAAAATCACCTAAAAAACCATCCATTTTTTGTGACAATATACTGAAAAATACTTAGTACACTGCATTCTTCACCCTTCATTGGCCAAGAATACATTTTCTATGACAATATGGTAGTTTTAAATTTAAGAATGTAACAGAAGAACAAAGAAATGTGAAATACCCAATGTAATGAGCATGATGCCAAGGCAAATGTACAAATCCGGCCTGTACTTGTTGTCGGATCCCAATCTCTCATACCAATACAAAAAAAAGATCAAAAAAGAAGAAAAAGATTAAGGGATGCTGTTGGTATGTCGAAGGTAGCATCGCCTCCACCATGGTGGCGCGGCGGTGATGTCGGAATGTTCTACCGTTCTTCTTCCACTAGATCTAAAGCTTTCGTACCGCAGATGAAGCGGTGAAAAATAGGGCTGCGGGTTACACAGAACAAAGGGAGGGAGGAAGGGAGATTTGAGGTAGGTAGGTAGGTAGGTAGATGAGGAGGAAGAGGATGCACTATTTTTCAAGGTCTAATCATTTTAATGAACCTACTTCGAGATCTACGGCCCCGAAGGTCGTCGTATCAGTCGTCTTCCTTGGACATGATGGAGAGCCGGCAAGGGCAGGGGTGGAAGTCCACAGATCGACGCTAAGGGGGGAGTAGGGGCGGATCAGTGTGGCGAGGGCACGCTTGATCAGATCTGACCGTCCCGATCCGGACGAGTGAGTTCGTCATGGTGGACCTCCTCATGTTGAGCTCGCTCGAGGGCGCACTGACACTCCTATTGTTGCCTTGGGGAGGAGCAACCACCAGCGCGTGGAGGGGAAAGGTCAGGTGTCAGTTGTTTTTATTTTTTTTCCCTCTTTCGTTGCGGGGAGGCCAAAGCCAGGGCGGAGTGGGGAAAGGTCAGGTGGCCAAGGTTGGTTTCATTTTTCTTTTCCCTCCTTTGCGTGCCCATTACAAGAAGCACACTTATTATTAAGATAAATTTTATTGATAGATATCTATAATATTTATTTTTTGACTATTGATTACTCATAACATTTTGAAGATAAAAACATAATATGATCTTAGTCAAATTAAACAATCTAAAATCTCATGAAAAATCATGATAAAAACTTTATATATATTAGATTAATACAACTCACTCCCTCGATGGCAAGAAATCATGATTTTGGAGGATATTTTTCCCTTAAATCTTGACAAAAACAATATATATATATATATATATATAGAAAACTCCCTTCATGATATATATATATATATATATATATATATGATCATCTGGTGTCGGCACCAAGTAACCTTTCCGTGCAGCCATGATATGTAACATCACTCTCACATTTAATGGCACCAAGAAAATTGACACATATCCCATACACTATTCATATATTCATTATTTTTTTTATTTATCTCTTATAAAATTACTAATTAATTATATTATATTTATTTAAATAATTTTAAATGATATCATTAAAAATAAAAACAAAAATTTATGCATTTTAAAATAATTATGTCAATAATACATTTGCAATGTAGCGTAACGAGTTTGTAACGTAAATGTACCTCAAACTATAGAATTTTTACTGAGTCTTAATGACCTCTTTTAACCAATATATTTATTGATTTCTAAATAAATTTAACAATTATATAAAATGTCAATGCCAAACAAAATGTCAAACGATAGGTACTATATAAAAATAAAAATTATTTTTACGACATAATTAAATTGTAGGTATGTTACTTCACATACCTATGACTCGTACCATATGTAATTTCATATGGCTAACTATTCTTACCACACTATCAAACCTTACGTATAAATTATAACTTACTTATGACATTGACCCTAGGTAATATATAAAAATAAAAACTATTCATATGACATAACTAATAGTGGGTATGTTACATCACATACCTAGCTACGACACAAACCGTAGGTAATACAGTATGACTATCTATTCCTACGACCCTGTCAAACGGTAGATATGTGACATCACATACCTACGACATTCTCGGTGGGTAGTCCAATATAGTTACTTATTCCGACGGTTAAAACAAAATCGTGGGTATAATATATCACTTACCTACAACATTGTCTGTAGGTAGTTCAATCTATCTATCTATTCCTACGGCACTACCAAACCGTAGGTAAGACACCCCTATTGCCTACGATATTGACCGTAGGTAATATATAAACACACAAAACCGTACGTAGATATATCCTAATCTATACTTATGACTTACAAAACCATAGGTAAGTGTCGTAGGTAAAGACCCTCTTTGGTGTATTGATAGATTAGTCATTGTATCACTAAATCACACTTCACTCTAGTTAAATAAATGGGATTTAGGTGGATGTATAATTGCAAACATTTAGTGTATATATATAGAGAGAGTAGATTAGTCATTGTATCGCTAAATCACACTTCACTCTAGTTAAATAAATGGGACTTAAGCGGATGTATAATTGCAAACATTTAGTGTATAATATTCGTGATATTCATGACAATAGGTGTAAACGAGGGGTACATATGCAAATACGGAAGTTTATATGGGTGTATATGTAGCAAAATCTTTTATTTTATTCTCTAAGCGCCAATTTGCTAGCGGGTTAGCTCAAGGTTAACCCGAATTTAGCCCCGATCGAGTTGACTTCCTTATTTGTTCTTTGATAGATAGAATAATTAAGATAACCATGCATGATAAAAAGATGGTTAACACAGATTTAATCTGGATATGCTGATATGCTTTGATAAAGATAATGAGTATGATGATTTGCTTTTAAATGTACATATATAGATGTGTGGATGTAGACCTTAAAAGAGAGTGCTCTCACCTTTTACATGTCAAGGTTTAGGCGAGGTTTGAGGAAGGGCTTTACTCAGGACTTCAATCAAGCTGTTCGGCTGGCCCAATTGCAGGTTGCGGACGAGTTGGTGTTTGAGCCTAGGTAGCGGTATGACTCGGGCAAGGGGACCACGACTCTCCCATCTACTCTAGAGCCTTCTGCCTCGGATGCATCCTCGAACCTGGACGATGGAGGTGAGAGCACAAAATTTTCCATTTGCGGGGGTCTGCCAGGTCTGACCACTTTGAGGGACCCTCTAGTCCCAGCAATTCTCACATCGGTGGGGTCAGTGCCTGGACCGGAGGTACCTCATGAACCGAGCCTTCACAGCCCCCCAACGTAGTTATTCCTCCGTGCGCCGAAGGATCTTCAGCTCCTGCAATTCAAGAGGGCCAGGCAATCCCCCGGACCTCGTCTCCGATCTTGCTAGACTAAAATCTGCCTTGTATTCTTCTTTCTCTCTTTTTTTTATAAGACAACTCTCAATCCACATATGTTAATCAAGAGCTTTTGCACCATACCTATGCATATCTCATCGCCATATCCCCAATGATTTGCTTGCCGAGGTCAGGGATATTGTGTGTTATTAGGGCGATAATTCTGCCTACGTGGGTTTCCATGTGTTACGTAAGCACAGAGTTCGCGTATTCCCTATGGCAGGGTCTTAATGCCTTGCGAGGAAAAATGGCTTCTCGAAAGGTCTGCACGCGTCCCTTCAGGAGTGGAAAGGCATTAATGGCAAGTAATTCTGATGGGATGGGCCCCAGCCTCTCCTCTGCCTAATTAAGAAAAGGATGAAAAGGGTGTTTAAGTGGGGTGAAACTTCTTCGCCATACAAACTGCCTCCCCCTCTTTTTCTCTTTAGCACTTTCTTCTCCTCCTACCCCCATCTCTTCCTGGTGAAGCAATGGAGTCCACCGGTGAGGATGAAGATGCTAGAGCTTATTGGATCATGGAGGCTAGCTTTACATAACGAAGCAAGAGACAGAAGGTGGGCAGCATAATGTAGCGAGAGACGGAAGGTAGAAGGCTTCCACCTCAGGCCGTCTTACTGTCCCACCAGGAAGGGAGGGGCAACTTCAGGTGTGTAGTGTCTCAACCAGCGGCCCTTGGGGAGATGAATGAGGGTACATCATCTCGCGTCCACCGAGATGAGACGCCATCGAACGTCCACCCTCTCTCCCTTCTTTTACCTTTGGTAGGGCATATCCTACCACAATTTCTCTCCCCTAGATCATTTGGTTAGGCTGGGGTTTCCCCCCTATAGTGGGATGGTAAGCATGGACATGACAAGGTTTACAGACTCAACACCTGAGCCAGTTTTCACATTAGTGGAGTCAGTGCCTCGATGTGAGGTTGTCAATCTTGCACGAGCCGAGCTATCCATTATCTTGTATCAATTATTATTTCAAATATGTACAGTTGATTGTATAAATTTGAGGAGCATTTTCACTTCTTCTTGCACAAATAGCTACATGAGTGCACTTGCGCTAAAAATAAAATTTTCTCAATGAATCAGCGTTCCACGTTCGTGGGATCGGTTCTCCATTCAAAGTCACTAACCTGTACGCTCGCTTGCCGAATACTTTGACCACTTGGTAGGGACCTTCCCAGTTAGGTGCCAGTTTTCCCATTGCCTCGAGTGGTCGAGAGACTTCGGCCTTTCTCGGGACTAAGTCCCCAGGAAGAAACTACTTGTCTCAAAATTGGGCATTATAGTATCGAGCCATGCGCCATTGATATTTTCTAACACGAATCCTAGCAATTTCGCGTACCTCATCCATCAAGTTGAGATTCTCCAGTAGCTTTTGTTCATCAAGCTCTAGCGAAAAATGAACGACTCGGAGGGAAGGGCTTCAAATTTCGAGCGGAGTGACCGCCTCAGTACCGAATTACAGACTGTTAGATTCGGGGGACTGAATCTACCGTCAAGATCACACCAGCCACCTCTTGAAAGAAATCTGTGTAGGAAGGGCAAATATCAGGGGACCTAGGTGTGAACGCGTCACGTGGTGGACTGAGAGAGAGAGATGGGGTTTCTCCCTCTCTGAGTAATAAAGGGTGAAAGAAATGAGGACAAAACAATGAAACGCGCGCTATAGGGGATATGAAAGAACGGTGGACAAGTACATCTACAGATGACACTCTAATGGAGACAGAAAGAATTTAGACTGACCGGACTCCGGTACATGGCAGAGATAGGGGTCCGAAGATCCTCTCACGCAAACTGAACCCTTTCCCGGTAGGCGTAACCCACCGTTCCGAGAGCAGCTTTTCAGATACCGAATTCGAGTCCTAGGACTCTACGTAATAGGAGTTGACAGACGGGAAGACACGTAGACTCGGAAATTGTAACGATATATCACTCCTCGAACAGTTACAAGAACAATATGAATAAAAGTACACCACCGCAAGACATTGGTCTTTGCGGGGTTTTAACAACAATATTACAATATGAGCAGCAATTAATATATGTACATCTAGAAATCACCGCGAGACATTGGCCTTACGGGATTTTTAATGCGATATAAATAATACACATAAGTATATATATAAACCACCACGAGACATTGGCCTCTGCGGGGTTTTTAATGCATTATAAATAATAAATATAAATATATATACACACCACCACGAGACATTGGCCTCTGCGGGGTTCTTACTATAACATAGATAATAAATATAAGTATATAAATATATAAACCACCACGAGACTGTGGCCTCTGCGGAGTTTTTTTACTGTGACATAAATAATAAGTATAAGTATATAAATATATAAACCACCACGAGACTGTGGCCTCTGCGGGGTTTTTAATGCGACATAAAGAATATAAATTATATATATATATATATATATATATATGTATATGTATATATAGAAACCACCACGAGACTGTGGCCTCTGCGGGGTCTTTACTATAATATAAGTACATGTGACAGGAAAAGAAAATGGATCAAATAAACCGCCGCGAGATGTTGATCTCCACGGGATTTTAAAGCGATGATGGGGGAATGCTGAAATTAAATAGTTAGGAGTTAGAAAGTAAAGTGCAAAAAATAAAATACTGAAATGGAAATTGTCGCGGGAGGTGACCCACCGCACCAGTTAGGAGTTAGATATACAGAAAGTAAACGACGGAAACCGCCGCGGGGAATAATCCTCCGCGCGGGTGAGGACAAAAACACAAGAGTAACCGCTGCGGGAAGTAACTCTCCGCGGGTGTTATTAAAACAAAGATGATCAAAATGAAGCGCGCGTTAGGAGTTTTATGATCACCAGGGACCGAGGGTCCCGAGTGAATTGATCGCTTTCGCCTTCGACACGAGGTTATGCGGGCTCCAACTTCCTCTTCTTTCGACAGGTCGAAGAAGAGGGCCTTTAACTGGTTACCCTTACACAAAGAACAAACAGAGAAAAACAACTAACTGAGAATGACGGGGGTGTAGTACCAATCCTTAGGTAATGAAACTGTAAATAACATAAACGAACACGTACCTGGTTGGTGTGTTTAAAACCCCTTTAGAACTAAAAGGTATGAAATGTCATGATGAAATGCACAAACACACAAGACATTCACAAGCGAGGCCCTCTCGGGGAGGAAGGCGTGGCACATATGCTAAATGATGCATGGAACATGATTAATTGACCAAATAAAAATAAGAGAGGGAAGAAAAGCTTATCGGTGGAGGCCAGCAACGAGCTTTGAGAAGGGCTTCAATATCACGAGCGCAACACGACCGAAGGACTTCAGAACGGACTTCAGAAACTAGTTAAGCCAGACATAAGGACACACACACTAGCATATACATATGAATGATAAATATATTTATATAAACATTATATAGCCATATTAAAAACATTTAACATATGCCTACGTACAAACGTATATAAACATATACGTAAGTTGGTCAAAACAAAAGAACATGAATTTGAGAGAGAAGGCGAGAAAGGGAGAGAGAAAACTCATTTTTTTTGTTTATTATTTTCAAAGACTTTGTTTTAAAAGAAAGATGAGATATATATATATATATATATATATATATATATATGATATATGTGATATATATATATATACAAAGATATCAATATGTGTCTATATAATTATATATGGACACACGTACCCATATGAACACACACATATATATATATATATAAATATATATATAAGATATATATTATATATATATATATATATATATGTATATGATGTATACAAAGGGAAAGGATACGGGATAAAGGAAAAGAGTACAGAAAGAAAAATGGGGGGAAGTTTATGGCAAGAGAGAGAAAGAAAGAAAAGACATAAAAGAGAGGAGAGTGGGAAAGAGAGGGTGAGAGAGAGTGGATGAAAAGGCAGAGAGAGGGGGAGAGAGATCGAGAGAGGTGAGGGGGAGAGAAGATTAAAAAAAGAGAAAGAAAAAAAAATAAAAGATGAGGGAGAGAGAGAGATCGGGTGAGAGAGGAGAAGAGAGAGTCAAAGGAGAAAGAGAGAGAGGTTAAGATAGAGAGAGATACGGCAGGAGGGGGGTGAATAAAATAAAAAAAAAACAAGAAAGTGAGGGAGAGATCCAGAGAAAGAGGGAGGGAAAGTGACGAGATAAAATAATAAAAAAGGAAGGGAGAGAGGGGGAGGAGGAAAGAGAAATAGGGAGAGAGAAGAGAGACGGGGTGAGATAAGAGAGAGAGAGCGAGAGAGAGAGAGAGAGCGAACGAGAGAGAGAGAGAGTGGGAGAGAGAGAGAGAGAGAGAGAGAACGAGGGATAGAGAGAGAGGGAACGAGAGACAGTGAGAGGGAGAGAGAGAAAGAGAGATGCAGTGAGAGAGGGAGAGAACCGAGAGGGGGGAAGAGAGAGAGAGATAGAGAGCCGCGAGGGGGAGAGAGAAAGAGAGAAGTAGGCGGCGGGGAGAGAGAGATCCGGCGAGGGGGAGAGAGAGAAAGAACTTGAGAGAGGGAGAGTGAGAGAGAAGAAACGGGAGAGAGGGAGAGTGAGAGAGAGACGACGGGAGAGAGGGGGAGTGCAGAGAAAGAGGGAGGAAGAGAGAGAACGGAAGAGAGAGAGAGGACTGGCGGGAGAAAGAGAAGCAGAGAGGGGGAGAGAGAGAAAGAGAGAAGAGAGATGGGAGGGGCGCGAGAGAGAGTGTCGTCCGCGGTTGGAGGAGGGCGACGGCGGTCGCGGCGGGGAGAGGCGGAGCTGCGAGGGGTGGGTCGCGGCTGGAGGGAGCTGCCGGTGGAGATGGCCGGCGTCGGTTGCAGGAATGCGGCGTGGGCGACGCAAGAAGACGATCGGCGGCGAGAGTGAGGGTGCTAGCTGGGTGCAGTGGCCAGCTCGGTGTGGTGGACGCGGACGGAGTGGCAGTGGCTAGCGAGCGGCTCACGGGCGCATGCCGAGGAGGTCGTGGTCGCGTCTGGGACTCGCGGTGCAGGTGGCCGGTGGAGGGACGATGGCGACCGGTGGCGAGCGACGGCCGGTGGCAGGCGGTCGACGGGGAGCTTCACGGTGCTAGCGGAGAGGAGGTGCCCGGTGGCTGGCGGTCGCGGTGGCGTACACGGCTTGTGTGCAGGGGCGAGGAAGACGCGGTGGAGGCGACGGGCAGAGTGCATGCACGGGGGAGGCTCGTGGCGTGGCTCCCGCGGCGGTGGCAGCGTAGGCGGTCGGCTTGGTGTAGACGACGGCGACAACGGTGGTGTGGGCGACGGTGGACGTGGCGGCGTGGGCGCAGCGGTGGTGGCGGTGACGGCAGCGGCGTAGGCAGCTGGCGGCGTCGGGCAGGCTGGTGGACTCTTGCGAACGGTGCAGGTGGGGGCTCGTGGAGGGGAGGCTGGGCTTGCGGATGTGGCAGCCGGCGCTGGCGGGGACTTGTGGGTGGAGTTAGAGAGAGTGGGGGAGTGAGAGAGAGAGGGGGTGGTCGCATGAGGGACAGTGGGAGAGGGAGAGAAATGGAGAGGGTTGAGGGAAAAAAAATGAGAGTGGGATGAGGATGAGTGTGCATGTGTGTGTGCCGTGGGGAAGTGAGAGAGAGAGTGTCGTGGTTTGGAGGGCATGTGCAGTGAGGTGAGAGGGAAAGAAAGAGACGGGGGTGAGGGAGAATGTGTGCGCAGTGAGATGGGAGGGAAATGAGCAGGGAGGAGGGGGTTACGTGAAAGAGAGGGAAGGGAATATAAATAAAGAAAAGGACGGGGAGAGAATAAGATGAGGTAGGGAATATGATTTTTATTATTAATTATATTTTTTATATTTTGTTTGTTTTTATTTGTTTTGTTTCTTTTTTTTTGTTTTTGCTTTATATATATATATATTATTTATGGTTATTATATTTTTTACTTTTTAATAAATATATTATGTATATACGAATCACTTATATATATATTTATATTTTATGAAAATAAATTAAAGAAAATCAATTATATTATTTTTACGTAAACACAATTACACACATTTTTTTTTGGAATTTTATTTGTCTCTTTTTTTATTTATTTTATATGTACACATATTTTAATTTTCTCGCTTTCACAAAATAATGCAATTTAACCACAATTACGGAAATCACTCAAATAAAATAACATGTAAGCCACTTCAGGGCATTACGGTACAACATGGGATTTACTCATCGTAAAGTCAGAAATAGCGTGTCTACAGCTGCCCCGCCTTGGCATCCACTTTGTAAGGGAAGGACGTGTAATGGAATGAAATAAAGTGTATTGGAGTGAAATGGAATAGACTGAAAAGCGGATGCCAAGGTGTGATGAGACACGCTTCTAACGTCACAGGATGGGAATCTTTCTCGAGTTTCACGAAGCAACCTTGAGGAAGGTTCTCCGAAATCCACGATTGTTTGGATGGTAAACAAGGAAGGACATTGTGTGCACTGGGGCACAAACAAATTAAAAGGACCAACTTCACGGCGTGGAAGTACCTGGGTCGTAAACCTCAGGTTTCACCATTGGGGAGCGGTTACCAGCCATTGTGGACGTGTTACAACCAAGGTGGGTCCGAGGGGAATAAACAGATGATTGGAGACAGATCCAAACAATGGTTTCACCCAGAGAACGTCCCAAGACAACCTCGGGGAAACTCAGTACTCGACTCGGAATGGAATATCCCATATTTAAGCAATTAAGCACAGTAGCTCACACAATCAAAGTAAATGAATGATTTTCCACATTGAACTCAAAGTCCTACATGAATGCATGCTGGGTTTAAAAAGAAAAATAAAACAAACTAAAATAGAAACTAGCCAAGGATAATATTGCTAAGCTGTGGAGAGTGGGTCAGGATACCGATCCAATGAGCTGATACTGAGCCGGGGCCCGTTTATCCACGTACCGACTCATCGAACGGAACCATCGTCCCCATTCTATCACGGCTTAACGGCCTATCCGTACGTCCTGAACTCCTCCGGGATCATCACTGTTTTTGTTGAAGGGGAACTCAAATCCCAGATTCGTCCAGACCGTAAGGTCCTTGGCATGTTCTAGTAGCGTAAATATCATACAATACAATGCATGATAAGGGGGGACCACAATGATTGAATGATTAGAGGACAAGGCGGGACAATGTGGGACATCGGTGGGACAACAGTACCCCACTCGATAATTAGCATAACAAAACAAGATCACAACTATGCAAGCAAATTATCACACACAACAAAACGAAACTGCCAACACTGTTCCTAGATTCCTTTCCTCACTATAAGTATCACCCCTTTGGCCTTAAGAAAATGCATTCAAGGGCGAGCTAAGGAAGTTGAAGCTAGGAGGAGATCAGAGTTCGAGATGAAAGGCGAGTCTTCCCGTCCCGTGAAGAAAAGTAAGCCCAGCAACGAGTGCAAGCGGCTTACCGACCTCGAAGGGCATCTTAGCGGGAGAATCCAATCTCGAATGGTGAGTTACCATTTCTTTTTTGTGTTTCTGCAAGACTTTCTTATGCTTATTTTTGCCTTCTCCACTTTTCTATTTCCAGCCATATCCACTCTTTCCTGGCCCGAGGAAGTTTTCAAGGCTGCCATGGCTGTCGAGACTCACTTCGAACATCTCGATCAGCATGAGGGCCATCATCAGAAAGTGGCATCTCCAAAAACTCGTAACTCATGCCAAACATTATAATGAGATTCACATGGATTGGGCGGCTATGGGTGCACTGGTAGAGCTTTGGCACCCTCAAACGCACACGTTCATTTTCCCCACTTTCGAGGCAACTATTCTTCTCGAAGAAGCAGAACTTCTGCTGGGCGTGAAGAAATTCCAGAGAAATGGCAAGGTAAAGGTTATGCGCATGCTAAGAAGGGTGACTTCCGAGGAGGTGCTCAGAAGCTTCATGCCATCCGAAGCCATCAAGGGTGTCCAGACTCAGAAGGGAATCCATCTGCAAAAACTTGCAGATTGGGTCATCAATGCTCTTGAAAGGTTGACAAGTGATGATGACCGCATTGAAGGGCTTATGAAG
Source organism: Amorphophallus konjac (assembly GCA_022559845.1). Lineage (NCBI taxonomy): Eukaryota > Viridiplantae > Streptophyta > Magnoliopsida > Alismatales > Araceae > Amorphophallus > Amorphophallus konjac. Next base: position 65,390,499 of record CM040128.1, on the reverse strand, counting down.
GGATTCACCATCTGCTTAGCAGGTGCTCTCCTATTCCCTTATACAGACAACATAGTGGAGGAAGATCAGCTAAGTGCCATTTGTGGAATTTGGGAAGGAAAGAGAGTGGGACCTGCCATCCTCGCTTATCTCTATAGTGGACTCACGGCTTCCAGTATGGGTAAGCCTCCTTTTGGTTGCGCACTCCTTTTGAATTGCTGGACTGACTTGCATTTCAAATTTAACCATCGTGAGGGAATGTTGTCTACTTCAAGACTCTTCCAACAAAGCCCGCTTCACCATATGGTCAATGTGTTAGGCTCTAGTGGTAGTATAGCAAATCGCGTTCCCTGGCTGAAGAAACGTGAAGACTGGCGGGCTCACTTCAGTACCATTGAAGAGTATATGTTCACTCGTGCACCGACATGCTTACTCCCATATGAGCTTCTCACGAGGTCTTCTCTTAACATGGAGCTCCAGCTTGTTGGCGCGTCTGAATTCATCCTTTACAACATGCACCGGTGTCATACTCAGATGGGCCTCCCTCGCCATTCATTCCCACTGCTATCCGAGCTTCCTTTAATCAGGAAAAGGGAGCTGGGCACAGGGGGTGACGCAAGAAACGTGAAGACAATCAAAGCGTCATGGAAGGCCAGCATTACACTGAGGGCAACAGAGTCTGTGAGTGAGGACGAAGAACTGCTGAAAGCTTATGTAATTGAGTTGGGGAAATTGAGGCCTGAGATGCCCAAACCCTAATGTATCTTATCTTGGAATAAATATGGAAGCTTTAATGCATATTTAGATCCTTACTCTCTACTATTTTTTTTCTTTTTTTATTCCCTTTTTTTCTCTTTTTTCTTGTTTTTGGCAAAAACATCTGCAATAGCCAATGCTAGGTGATAGCCAACCATTCCGGACAAGAGCCAAAAACTCAAGGCAACTATCATGAGGAGTTGCCCTGAGATGCTCGAGAGCTAAAGATTTCTCTCCAAATGGCTAAGAGAGAGATGAAGCAAGAGATAGTAGAGAGAGAAAAGGCAAAAATAGAGCAGGACAAGAGGCCCAGGAGATGGGGCTCTGAGAGAAAGAGCATCGAGAGATGGCTCGCTCTGCAGATTGGAGGGGATTAGAGCTCGCAACAGAGGAGCTCCTGGAGTTGGTAGCATCTTTATCGGCAGAGCATAGGGCAGCTCAGCTAGCGGCCTCGACTTCAAGAGCTTCGCGGCCATCAGGGTCGCGAGAGAAACAAGAGGACGGCGAGGAGCACTGCGGAAGAGCAGGTGGGAACACATGGCGCGATAAAGCGATTGCTGCGTCACGAAATTATAAAAGGCCTCCAAGGGACTTCTTGCCTTGAGAGAGAGAATAGAAGCGACCAGGAGGGTGGTGAGGGTTAGTGAGTGGCTTGTTCACTCACTCCCTTCTCATGACGGGCACAAACCCTTATATATATGTGCGAGTGAAATAGGTTGGTTTGAACACGGCTGGTTCGCCCTGGATATGTTCCTTCTGCTCTACAGCTCTTCTCTACCACATGGGTTCCCGTGAGACGTACTCGACGAGATGTCTCCTTAAAACACGGGGCGGTGACTCACCATAGCCATGATTTTCAAGAGGATCATCCACGGATTTCAACAATATCGGCCCGTGGTGCTCTTTTCCCACGTGAATGTCCCTTATTTCCTTGTTTGCGCTAAAAGTAGTCGCAATAGGACAAGGGACAGGCGGAATCTTTGGACCGAATAGGAGTGGCGGGTCAACAAATCACAGCTCTGCTCCATTTACTTCACATGGCAAAGTGGCACGCGAGTGTACCGTGGCCATGACTTTCAAAGGGATCTACCACCAATTTCAACAACGTCGGTCCCTGGTCCTATTTTCCCGTATAAATGTCCCCCACTTTCTTCTTTACGCTAAAGTAGTCGCAACGGGACAATAAACACGGGGAATCTTTAGACCGCATGTGGAGGACAAGTCAACAAATCACGCCTCCGAATTGATCACTTCAGATGGCAGAGTGACATGCGAGAGTAAAGAGAGAGTGACTTGTCGTGAAGGATGTTGCTGGGGTGATGGTGATAGATTCAGATCACCTTCTTTCCAATCCTATAAATACCTCCCCTTTCGCTCGACTTGGAAACACCGAAGTCCTGAGAGCAGACTTGAGGAGTGCAAATTTGTAAGGAAGGGAGGTTGCGAGTGTTGCTCACTTTTTCAGGATGGAGGGTGAATCCAGCTTCAGAGCAGAAGGTGAGTCTTCCCACTCCTCGAAGAGGAGCAGATCAGGTAGCAGTTCCAGGAGACTCTCAGAAGTCGAAGGACAACTGAGTGAGAGGACCCGATCACAGCTTGCTAGTGGCTTCTTTGGTTTCCTTCCTTCATCCTTTTCTTATCCTTACTTGCTTAGCAATGTTCCCCTTTTCACTTCTTGTATATGTGCAGAGCATGATGCGCTCGCACATCTCTTGGGAGCTCGTAGTGGCAGCATATCGAGGTCTCCCGGACTTCCAAAAGGCCAGGCTAGACGTGATGGGGTTCGGTGCCTTCCTCCGAATCGAGCCGATAAAGCTCGACCTTGCCCTGATCCAAGCATTACATGAAAGATGGGATCCGGCGAGTCGGGCATTCCTGATGCCTTGGGGGCACATGGTGCCCAGTTTGGAAGATATGGTCCGTATTACGGGCCTCAAAGTGGATGGAGAGGCAGTGACCGGCGTCACTTATGCGGATTACCGAGAAGGTGCCCAGAAACTGTTACGACTGGAACTCGATGGACGGAAGAATAGGTTAGTAGCCAAGACATCGATCATGGAGGTGTTAGGGCTTACTGACATCCGTCCACGGGATGACGAATCCTTGGAGGAATTTATGGAAAGGGCAGAGAGAGGTGCCCGTGCTGTATACTGTGCAGATGCCAGCAACTGGGAAAGGACCAACATGGACCTGAGGAGGTTCCTCCTCTTTCTGCTGGGTAGGCTGCTACTGGGCTCCAAGGGAGACAACATACACTGCCGCTTCCTGGAGTTGCTCGTAGATTTGGAGAGAGTAGGACAGTACGCCTGGGGAGCTGCCGTGCTGGCACATCTATTTACAGGTCTGTCGCAAAGGACAGGCCGAGAGATGACAATAAATGGGTTTACGCCCTTCATCCAGGTAAAAAATTATTTTTGTGGTTTTCGTTTTATGCTTTTTTTCTTGTATTTATTGATGCCAATGACACATTGTGGACGCACTTTTTTATTTAACAACTATTTTATTCGTTCGTTGGTTTATTGAGTGCGTGGGCGTGCCAGTCACCGAAGTGACAATTTATTCGTGCTCCGAAGAGCCCACGGTGCGCTCGATCTGACTCAGTCAGACGATTGTGTGGTTCGTGTCGGGACCAAAACCCGCCGCGCCATAAAGGTCACGACGTTATTTACATCCCCTCAGAGAGGGGAACACCCTTGATCAATCGCCGAGATTCAGGGCCTCATGGCCAAGAAATTAATTGCATGAAAGGTCTATTATGAGGTATTGAAATCCTCGCGCGCAGGCAGGAAGAAAACCATTTGGAATCATGTCGATCATGCGCTGACCATTTAATGTTCGGACGAGTGTCCGTCTCGGGAAGAGTGCGATCGTCATGGGAAGACCGGAGCATATGTATGCCAGGATATGGCAATTTATTGTTCAGAAGAATGAGAAAAAAAAAACATTCGGCTAAACCTCGGTTAGAGCGGTCGGAAACCGGTAAATCTGTTGGCCCGGTGCAAGAGCAAGCTGCAACCATACTGCGGTGGGCCCCCCGCGGTCGAAATAAGACTTGCATGAGCGGCATTAGTATTTCCGGTGCTAAGGGGCAACGAGGGAATATCCCTTGAATTGGCCGAAAAGCCCTGTGTCCGGAGAAGCGGGCGTTCGAAATTGGTTTACCTGTGATCATATGGATGCATTTGAACATAAGCTTAGAGGTGTTAGAAGAGGTGGTGAGACAAAAGTTGGCAATGGAAGCGCGAAAATGGAGGGATGCCAGAAAAAGGTTGTAGGTCAGCAGGGAGATGGATGCCAAAAAAAGGCTGACATATTAGTGGAAGGGGAAGAAGTTGATGGAGGCCAGAAAAAGGCTATAGTGGAGGAGGGTAATGGAGGCCAAAAAAAGGCTGAGATATTAGTGGAAGGGCAAGAAGTTGAGGAAGGCTAGAAAAAGGCTGAGATATTGGTGGAAGGGCAGGAAGTTGATGGAGGCCAGAAAGTTGAAGGAGTCCAACAAGTTGAGATATCTGTGGAAGGGCAGCCGAGAGATCAAGATATTGACATAATGGATTCCAAAGTGATGGCGTTGCTCGTCGGGGAAAATGAGGATGTACCTTGTCCCATGATGTGCATGGCATGGATGATGGCAAGTTGATTTGTGTTGAGTGAAATGACCTTGGCCAGCCAGTGTGTGCTAGGGGCCGTTCATTGAGAACTTTCTTGGGTACAATGGGAGGGAATGTGGAGAAGTTACCCATTTCTTACCTGAATTGGAAGAAAATGTCAAACTCTAATAAAGATGATGTTTGGGATTATATAAAGGAAATGTAAGGTCAAATTTAGTCCTTTTATTTTACGAAAAGTGAAAAATGTGACTTCTGTTAATTTTGTATCTATTATTATATTCATTGCATGAAATGATTAATTATTTCCATTTGTCTTGTAGCGAAAATATGACATTGATGAATCACGGAGGACATGGGTCATGAAAGATCTATCGTTGAAGTGGAAATACTTCAAATACACTATCCGGAGGTAATTTTTCAATCCAAAGTTGAGAGCGAGCCAGCAAAAGGCTACAGATGCGAAAATAATTAGCCTACAGCAATGGAAAGAGGCAGTGAAAGTTTGGAGTGGAGAAGAATGGCAGGTAAATCATTGTCTACTGGCCCTTATTATTTTTCCCGTCCGATTTCATATCTATTATTATTTCGTTATTTGACTAATTTATTCTAACTTCAACGTAGAAAAAAAGTGTGACAAATAAAGTGAATAAGGGTAAACAAAAGTGGTTCCATTGTGCTGGCACAAGGACAGTGGTAGACATCTACAAGATGGAGGTTATATAATAATTTAGTTTTCAATTTCTTCCTTTTGGTTGCATCTAACAAGTCTGCTATTTTTTTTTTGATGCATTAGTATGATAAGATAGGGACTATTTTGGATCGCTCAGATTTGTTCATAATTACGCATGTGAACAGAGATGGAAAGCCTGTCAATGGAGAATGCACTGCTATCATAGTAAGTTTTTTAAAGGAAAATGTCGATACAACAAATATGTCGGCAGGTCCATGTCACAGAAATGAGCTTTGATCAAAACATGGCAGGAAAAGTTGAAGGATAAAAAGCGGTCTGAAGGTGATGCAAGCTCAACCGATCCCCGTCTAGTTGCGGTTAAAAGCGATGCATACGCTCAGGTTCTTGGTGAGGATAGATCTGGCCGTGTTTGTGGTGTAGGGACAGGCCCGACTCCCTCTACTTTGTGGGCGGCATGTCATAATTTGCAGGCCGAGAACAACCAAATGAGAAATTGAGTGAAGGAATTGGAAGCCAGGTTGGCCAAGGTTGAGAAATCATCTGTATAGGTGGGTGCAATCACATTTAAGAATGGCATTTAAATCTGTGCAAGCACTACAAGAAAATTGGCCTTTACATACGTTTTTAAAACGTAGGTATTGGTCCAAAAAATGTAGGTAAATCTTTTACCTACGTTTCTTTGCCACGCTTTCAAAGCATGGCGCTTGCTCACGTGACTATAGGTTATACCCACGTTTCAATAAAATGTAGGTATAGATCGACCTATTCCTACGCTTTAGAAGCGTAAGAATAGTCCAATATAAGCGTAGGTAAAAGTCACCTATAGACACGTATATAAAAGGATATACCTACGTTTCTGAAAACATAAGTATTACCTTTTGTCATGTAATAAAAGAAACGTATGAATAAGTATTAACATCATTTTTTATAAAACGTAGGAAAATGCTTTAACGTCGGTTAATAAAAAATGTAGGAATAGGTTTTTTTTTTTTTTAAAAATCATATTAATATATGTGCTCTCATCACCTATAATAGTGCATCTATTCATATCTTCACATTCATGAATTGTATCACTCACAACCATGTTATAATTCTCATTCACACATATTTACAAATCTCATTCCCTGAAGATAATTAAGGAACATACATTTACACGATTAAATCTTATAGGCATTCATTCAAAAAATAATAAACTCACAGTACATCTAAAATAACTTTATAAATCTCCATAAATGAAGAACAAAGTAATCTACATCCATCTCAAATGTATTAGGAATGTTGTGCCCCTGTAGTCATTTGAGTCATCATGTGATCAATTAGGTCATTCGACATCAATCTGTGATCATATGAGTCATTTGGTATTCTTGGTTTTGATAATGGCTAAACACTATAAGTCATTGTTCTTTTCCACTATCTTATGACTGACTCAGTAATAAAACTTCAAGACAATCAAGGTCGATGCCATAGACATGAACGGGCGGCTAACGGACTCAAGCGACGGAGCTGGTGCGGCCAACGGACCGACCCGGGGTGACCCGGGCTCTGCCCAGCTGGCGGTCGACAGCCAGCACAAGGGCGGTCGACCGCCCCAGCCAGGGACTGCCAAGGCTGCACGTTTTTCAGTGGCGGTCGACCGCCAGCCAGTGGCGGTCGACTGAATTTTCCAGGGATCGCCCGGTTGCAGGTGTTTCAGTGGCGGTCGACCGCCAGGAGCTGCAGGTCGACCGCCAGCCCCGAGCCTTCATTTTTGACTTTGTTTCCAACTTCGAAAAGGGCCATTCTACATGGATTTCTTTAATCCAAAAGTCACCTAATCACCCACAAATTGTGGATCTGGTCTAAGGCTTGTCCATAGACCATTCAAGGTCTATAAAACCAATACAAGAGGGTTGGAAACCCTAATGCTTCAAGGGGTTACAAGGGTGGCTGCAAGGGAGGTTGCAAGAGAGCTTGGAGACAAGCTACTGTTCACGTGAACAGTAGTTCGTGAAGGTGTTCTTCATCCAATCAAAGGGGAATCAAGCTCAAATCAAAGCCAGCAATCTTCAAGGAAGATTACATAAAAGCAAGGCTATCAAAGTGATCCAAGGAAGCCGGTTTGATTCAAGTTCTTCAAGGGAAATCATCTTCATCCATTCAAGTTCTTTCAAGTTCATTCAAGGTGATATTTCAAGCATTCAAACTCCTAGAAGCTAAAGAAGCAATCAAGATTCAAGGTAGCTTCATCATCTCCTTCATTCATTCAAAGAAATTCAAAGAGAAGATCAAGAGAGAAGAATTGAAGGAAGAGGTACTGTTCACGTGAACAGTACTCCGTGAAGGACATTCATCCAATCAAGGGTGAATCAAGAAGATTGAGTTGAAGCCAAGAGGAGCCTTGTTACTGATCAACATTTCATACAAGGGCCAATTCATTTTCACTCATAACTCAATCTCTTGTTTTAGTTCCTTCACATTTGTTTTACTTTCAATATTGTCAAACATTGAAGTTGTGATTCATCCCTACCGGTGGTTAATAGGAAGGCAATTGGAGGGTGTTCCAATTTGCGGTTGACGTCCCTACCGTTGGTGAGTAGGAAGGCAATCGGTGGTTTCCGATTTGCAGTTTGGTGCGCTGCACAAGTGAAGCCTCACCGGGTTTTGGTGAGGGGTGGACGTAGGGCTGAGGATTCAGTCCGAACCACCTTAAAAATCCTGTCTAGCGTGGTTTGCTTGTGTGATTGAATCGTTCTAGGTGCATGCTTAGGATCGAATTATTATATATCTTGCTTATCTTGTTAAGTGAATCATAGCATACTTGGAAGCTAGTTTCTATTCCGCTGTAATTCATTTTAACTAGCTGTTTAGAGGGCCGCATTGTGAAAAGTGGGGCTGATCTATTCACCCCTCCCCTCTAGATCCGCTGTCCACTACACAACAAGGAATGAAGCCAATACAGCTAAGGACAATGATTCATACAACTGGCCAACAAATAGTAGTTCTGCCTTCTCGTCCAAAGTCAAGGATTGACCTTGAAGCCCTAGATATGGCAAGACAGATGCTTCTGCCAGACCTATCAGAACAAAACTACCTAAACAAACTTCAGTAAATTTTGGTAAATGATAATCTCTACATAAAGCAATCATGCAAATATAATCTAAGAGAAATGAGCATTAAGATAAGGCTGTAATCATAGAAAAAAGAGTATTAGGGTAAGCATTCACATGAAGATGTAAAATTGATAGAAACAATTTTACCAAAATTCTGTAGAATAAACATCAAGATGCAGCAAAGAAACAAATGCCATCAAATGGTGATCACAAAATATGATTGTTCGACCACTAGGAAGAGAATCTCTATCGGCTGCATCCTTTCACTACCCCTCAGAACTGTTAAACCATATGATTTATATATTTGATCCACCGTAGTTATACTTGTGTACATCTGTTAAATTTACACATTTCAAATAGCAGGTAAACAGACATGAGAAATTCAAGTGCTCTTCAAATTTCAAAAGGTGCATTCACACATTTGGTTTCCTCACTAGATTGAAAAATAGCTTATTACGTTATAATGATGAAACAACATGTATAGAGAAGTACTAATATTGTTTATCTCCACAGTTGTTTGGAAAAGGACAAATAAATATATAAATATGGGCCCACAAAAAAATGTCCAAAATCTATTCATGTTCTTGTCTATCAGCAAATAAAGGAGTCTTGACTCCCTGAATTTAGGCATGATTTAAGGCTTCCTTACAAAGTTGACAGATAGTTATACCTGTTGACATGCAAGAATATGAAGAACAATCTTTCCATTCCAAGGAGAAATAAGTAGATCATCTTGGAATGTGGAAACCCATCCTAATAAGTGCCATGCAGATGCTTTGTCTTGGTTGGTGGGGGGTGGGGATGGATGTGGGTGTAGGTGTGTGTCTCTACATATGTTTGATTGTTTGAACATGTGAAATGATTCTTGATAATTATAAACATATTAAAAAAATAAATTATATTTCACATCAATGAAAATCTCTACCAGAGAATGTAGTGGATGGGTTTCAAGATTTGGAGGTTGGAGGAACCAAGCACCTAGTTTCCGGCAGGTAACCTGACCAACCAGAGGGATCCCCTATTCGGATCAGAGAAGAGTGAAGACAAGAAAGGGACTGGAGGAGAGGAGATGTACAACGCAAGTCCTCACCCCCCTCCCGCCCTACACGAAAGAGGGGAAAAAGAGGGTCTGAATTGTTCCTCTTCTTCACTGGTCCTCTGTAGTTCATGAAGAGTAACCTCTTGTTTCTTGATAGCATTAAAGAAACTGTTAACCCCTTCAGCTTTGCCATGTAAGTTCCTATTGCCCTCAAGAGTGCACTGATGATAAAAATGATAAGTTCCAAAAGAGTGATAAAAAGAAAAAAGAGAATGACCAATAGTACCTTGGCCTGTGCAGCTTGTGCATTTAGGTTGCTGGTGAAGCCCAAACGGCTAGAGGCAGTGCCTTCTGAGTGCAGCTCCAAATGTCATTATCATCTGCATCTTATGATAGTAATGTTTCTTCTGATATAGCTTTCCAGCATTGTTCTGTTCTGGTAAGACCACCCATCTGAAGGACACCATCATAAAGTGCATGTTTCACCTCCATAGTCTTCTGGACATCAAGCTGTGAACCAAAGAATAAGTGATATGAGGTATAGAACATTCAAGTATTATGTATCTTTCTTTATTTTTAACAACTACAGACAATTTAATGTAAACATGGTATGTTTTAAGAAAATGCATTTCATTCATTCGCATTTCATTATTTCATAGTTCCTTCACTTGATCAAGTTTCATGTTAGCCACTTTTTTTTAAACTGGGTGGTCATGTTAGCCACTTGCCCACATGCCCCGGTAAAATTCATGCCCACACTAATCTTTTTTGGGTCATCTGAATCAAATATTTCGTGGGAAAGCTAGTTTTGCATTAACATAGAAGAAAAATATTACCTTACACAGAAAACACTGTCAACTGTCACTGGTAACATAGACTCTAAGATTCACTAATTCATTTATAGACTGCAAACCAATTGCACAACTGACTTTTGACTTAGGTGGTGCTCCCATTTATTCCATTCCATTTGCAGGCCGGCCTCCTTGAACATTGTAAAGTGCAGAAGAGTATAATGTTTGTTCAAATGTAAAGTGCAGAAGAGCATGTTGTGAAAAGGATTCTTATATCAGATCCAATACTTCTAGATTATCTTTGAATGGAATTTTATGAAATTCTAAAATTTTTGAATATCTGAACATTTTCGTATCATGTATGTTTACTAGTATATATTTGACTAAATGATTGGATATGCAGTATCACATACATTTTATAAAGGTTCAGGTATTCAAATTTTTTTGAAATGGTTACATTTTAACAGACAGTGTATTCAATATTAATTGTGTTCTTGCACATCCATCCTTCTTCCAAGAAATCACCTTGCAACTGATAATTTTTTCCCCAAAGGATCACCTTGTAACTGATATTGGCAACCTAGTATTAGGATGCAAGCTCATCCATGCACCCAACAAGGCTGAAAAATAAACTGGTAATCAAAAAGTACGTAAATCTGTCCATCAATCTGCACAACCAATAAAATGAAGCTATATCACAAAATGTTTACCATATTTGAAGATTCAGCATAAAGGGAAAATGATGTTCAGAATAAAAAGAAAACAACATGTTATTTTAATGCCAGAAGCAAGCTTTCATGATACAAGTCCAAGTGTTGTAAATTGGTATGCAAAAAAAATGCACAGTGGTACTGCCCACTTTCAAAAAAAAACTCAGAGCAGGTTTAGAGTTGGTTTACATGGTTGACTGATGTGTTCTGGTTCAAGGAATTGAAGCAAGGAAAATAATAAATATCCATAAATAGGAAACTACATGCATCATTGGAGCTAACCACGTAATATGAAGACAAATAATGAGCTAACAAAAATAAGACCAAGATTACAATCACCTTCCATCTAGAGAGTAAAGTGTGTGTCACAAAGGAGACGAGTTGGGTAGGGAACCCCAATCATCATCCGCAAGCCTGGATAACACATGAAAACACAAAACATAGCTTCATCCTAGAGCTTCTACAGCATACTGTGAGACGAAGGGGGAGGTTTGGCAGCTTCGTGGGGGCTGGAGCTCAGGTAACACCTGGGGTTGCTGTGGCATTGACTCTGTGAAGCCCTTCTGGGGATGCAACCCAGAGTCAGCGCCGCTGAGCAAAAACGAACAGGGCACAAGTGAACATGTGGGTGGGCGAAAAATGCAAACTTGCACATATTTATTCCATCACCCATGATATATGCATGTGCATCTGACTGCGTGTGTGTCAATATGGAATGAGGAGAGAACAAGGGCACACCAATACATCATATGCATTCGGCAGAGAGCACTGTGTGCTACAGGAAAGAATGCCAAGACAGTGGACGGACTGTGTGGATCGATGACGTGAATGAAAATGGGGTGTTATGATTGTGGAGGAGGAAAGGCTGCTATCCCTGTTGTTACCTTCGATGCAAGGCTGTAGCAGGTCGCCGGTCTCATTGGCGTCATCCCTGCGGATGATGGTGTTGACAGCATCATTTGCTCGTTCCCAGAGCATGCTCATATCCACATACTCGGCCTGCGTTGGAGCAAACAACGCAGATTTTAATGGTGGTAAGATAAGCGGACGCACAACACATCAATGAAGCTCAAGTATGTTGGGGAAGGGGGGGCAGGGGTCCCATTTTCTGAAGAACTGATCGGGGTTGGGTTGGGAGGCATTTCATTTGAGATAGATGTATACCTCAGAGTTGGCATTGGAGTACATGATCTCCTCGACCTTGAGGACGACGGAAGGGAGCTTCTCCTACCATTACTTGTTCTTGCAGGTGGCCGGGCTGTGGATCTCATTCGCTATCCTGTGAGGCAGAGAGATGACAGCACAAAAATGAGCGACTGGACCTGACTGCTAGAGCAGCTTGGCCGAGATCATCCCGATTCCCGCCTGCCTTGACCTCACCCAAACAACCGGTGGTACGAAAAGAAGAAGAAGAAGAAGAAGAAGAAGAAGAAGAACGGGGGAGGGGGGATGTTCCCGGAATGGAGCCACTGCCACCGCCGTAGAGTGGGGGATGTGGAGGCGCAAGCATAGAGTAGATAGACGAGGGGGTTGGGGGGGGGCACCTGAAGATCTCACGGATGAGGGAGCCCCGGACAGGTTGGTGGCGGTCGCTGTGCCAGGCCCTCTTCACGCACTCGTATGACCTCGGTCTCGGCCGCGGCATCTCCCCCTCACAGATCCCACGGCCGCCCCACCGTCCCCTCCCCTCCCTCCCGGAAGATGATGCCCTTTTCTTCCTGGCCCCCCTTGCTGCTGTCTCGTAGCGCGCCCTCGCTCCGTCGATACCACAGGGAGAAGCGGCGGCGGGGGGCCGGGGTTGGATGGGATTTTTGGGCGTTGGGGAGGTGGAGAAGGGAAGGGAAGGGGGGACTTGCAGATGCAGGTGATCCTCGTGGCCGGAGCCGATCTCCTCATACACGTCAAGAAGATCCTCTCCACTACCGTAACGAGTGTGCTTGGGGAAGGCTGGGGAAGACGACGTCGATGGCCCCAATAGGGAGGGGAGATGGATCGGCTCCTGCTCCAGCGGCCACAAGGAAGCGAGTTTGCTGGTGCAGGGAAGGTGGAGGTGCTAGTGGCTAGGGCTCGAGTGGGGATCGTGATAGGAGGAGGAGAAGAAAGACGAGGGAAGGGGGTTTCCGGCTGGAGATCAGGAGGAGAAAGAGGGAGAGGATGGGTTGGATTCGGGAGAAATGAGTGTTTAAAGGGAAAAAATGAAAAGTATCAAGTGGTAGATTTCCCGCCGCCGGGGTCATCTTAATTCTTTCGTTTTTAATTTATTATTATTATTATTTGAAATGACGTATTGCTACGCTTTGTTAAAAAGTGAAAGAATATCTATGACATATTCTCACATTTATTCACAAAACGTAGGAATAGATAACCTTTTCCTATGTTTCGGAATAACATGACCATATAGCTACGCTATAATAAAATGTTGGAAATTTACCAACATTAATTTAAAAACGTCGGAATATGTTGCCTATACTTACGTTTTTCAAAAGCGTAGGTAAAATTCGTGGCTATAGGCCAGTTTTCTTGTAGTGAAGAGTTCATAGTATGTATATGATAACCAGGGAGGGAATGAAGCTACGGTTCATAATGTGGAATCACAGGCATGTTCGTCAGTAGCGAGTAAGGAAACAGTAACAGACTAGGTAACAATTCGTATTTGTACAGAAAATCTTTCAATTAAAAATTGACATGCAATCATACCCAGTGGGTGCATCTAGATTATATGAATCCATTTGCTATGAAAATGAGCAGAATGGTCTAAGAGTCACTCCACAATGTTAGAAACGAAGTAGAGGCAATTTGGTAAAGTTCTGAAGCCTTAAACATGGATTAGAAATAATTTTGCGAACCCCGTCTGGAAGGGGTCGACCCTTGAGCAATCTTTGCTCAGGACATGTCCAAACTGAAGCATGGACAGTGGGGGTCGACCCTACAGGTCGACCCCTGTGCAATTTTCTGCACAGGCCACTCAAACATAATGCATGACAATGGGGGTCGACCCTATAGGTCGACCCATGCAGTTTTAACCCCACAAATACCTCCAGCCAGCCCTGGATCTAGTAAGGGTCGACCCTATGGGTCGACCCCGGCAACACCCTATTTTCCCTCAACTTCAGACAGACCCACACCCAGTGAGGGTCGACCCCTACCTATTTGGGTCAAGAACCAACATAACCCCTGTAAAAACACAAGAAATACCAAATTAGTATAAGTATCTAAATCAAGGTATGGAACAAAATCACACTAGAATAACATTCAAAATCACACTAGAATAATATTTTGTAATCATCAAAATCACACACTCAACAAAGAATAACGTCCCTTCCTTACAATTGGCTGCATCTGTCCCTATCTCTTAATTAAAGATTGTCTTCTTCTAGTCATGTGCCTTAAGAGCACCTTTTTGTAAGAAAATACAAACACATCCCAACTCTTTTAAAGAATCTGCTTAGATAAAAATTTTCTTTAAGAAAGCTCCTGAACTATCTGCTAAGATTGATTGGTATGATGAGAAACTACCATTGGATTGTGGGAACTTCATGCTTGGGGGGGCAGAAAATTCTGACGATGTCCATCTATTCTCTCACTTAATGTCTTGGACGAAAGGTTCAAAAAGAAATTCTTATCTGATGTAACCAACAGGTGAGGTTTGGGCTCTCTTCAAAGGCTAGGATACTAAATGGAGACTTCATCCAGCTCAGCATTGGCAATATGGTATGAAGCTTAGGAACAATGGGAGGCCATACCATGACTACAAACCATGACTCTTATCAAAGAATCAGAACGGTAAATGACTTCTACCAACTCATATTCACCCCTCTCCAAACAATTATGTAAATCAGTTAATTAACTGGCATTCAATACAGCCCACATCTCAGTGACGTGAGGATAGATATCATACTGCTACTTTTTTTTCAACATGTATAGCCTATACCAAGTGAGAAAATATTTCAACCCTATCATATGTTTGCTTAGCATCTCTTCCAGAACAAAGTCTAAATCTTCCACAACCAAAAGGAAGATATTTTTTGTCCCATTGTATCTCCACTAGGAACCGTGGACATGCTTCAAATGGGATTGGAAATGCTTATTGTGAAGTATCAGTTTTACATGCAAACAAGCTCGAAGCCCCCCTTATTATTAAAGATCAAGAAAGAAGGAAAATTAGAGATGCACTTGGGAGCCATATTCTTTGGCTCATAGAATATGTAAAGTATCTTTCTTATTTGTTAAGAAAATATTATCATGTTTAATTTTTATGTGAAATTACTTATAAATATTTAACTATTTTCAGGTTATGATCGATGCACGAAATAGTTCATCTCCCATCTCTTAATTCCCTTACTATCCTGGTGATATATGTTAGATCGCCCCCCTCATTTTTGATATATATACTCATTGTAATATAATGTTTACACTAATTTTGATAGTGTATATATTTTCACATACATGCACTTGTTTGTTGTTCATGAACCTTTGCTATATTTTTTGTGATTGCAAAGTTGATACATTGCCACAATCATACTTGATGATGGTATTTTGCATATATAATATCAAGTTATGATTTGAATGTGAATGTGCATATTTCTTGATCTTTTGAATGTGAATGTGCATATTTCTTGATATATGATATGTGAATGATGTGAATGTGCAAGTTTTGAATGTGTAAAATTTGTGAATGTGTACAAGTTATGGTTTGAAATTGAATATGCAGATTTCTTGATATATGATACGTGAATGATGTGAATGTGTAAGTTTTGAATGTGTAAAATTTGTGAATGTGTACAAGTTATGGTTTGAATGTGAATGTGCAGATTTCTTGATATACGATATGTGAATGTGCAAGTTTTGAATGCGTAAAATTTGTGAATGTGTACAAGTTGCAGGTTACTTGCGATTCATATAGGCATTATAGATGAATTTATTATGTACATCATTAGTTCAGGTTATCTATGGTTCAAATAGATTATCTACTATTAATATAGATTATTTAGGATTAAGATTAAAAGAAACATTCACCAACGGTTCGTTCACGTTACCTAGGTTTTATTAACAACTCAAAAAATCGTAAGAAACTACCTATTTGATAAATGTCGTAGGCAATTATCTATAATTATTGTTAGTGAAAACTGCATAAGTATCTACGCGATAAAAAATCGTAGGCGAGTACCTACACGATATAAAACGTAGGTAACTACCTACTGCCACCTACGCGACAATAACAGTAGAAACATCCCTATGTGACATAAATCATAGGTAACTACCAACAACCACCTAGGCAATAAAACCGTAGGAAAATACCTACACAGCATAATTGTAGAGTTTTACCTACTACAAGTGTCGTAGGTAAAAATAATACAGGCATGCCATATATGTCGTAGGTAACTAAATACTCAATAAAATTAGTAGGTAATTACCTACGACATGCGTCGTTGGTAAAAACTATGTTGGTAAACTTTTACCTACGTGATATAAGTCCGTAGGTAATGACAACCCTATAGCTACGCTACTTTACCTACAGTATTTTGTCGCCTAAGCAGTTTTTGCCGATGACACTGCACCGTAGGGAGTGTCGTAGGAAACGATTTTAGCTACGATTTTCTTGACCTTTACCTACCACATTTGCCGTAGATAAAACCTAATTTTCCTGTAGTGATTGTAAATAGAACCCTCATTTAAAATTACTCTAACATATATATTTCCCACATACCAAGAATGTTTGCGGTTATACTGCACCTCTGATCCGGCCCAGCTCTTCAACGCATGCCAAATATTGTGATAATATGACTCGTAAAACATTGGGTGCATGCAAAAATACTGAAAAAGAACTTTTCTTTTTATTCTCGATCGAAAATAAGTTATGCTACCCTTCATCTTATTCTCTTCGCAAACTACAAGTTTCTATGGTCCTCGAACTATTTTCCCAAAGGTGCTTTCTTTCCCGATCGAGACCAACCAAACCTTCACCATCTTGCAATCTCCTCCAGGCACAAGCTAGTCCACTCCCATGGATGACATCGGTGGCCGTCGGAGACGTATGTAACGATGATGCATTAGTACTGGTAGAATCCGAAAAATGGTTTGGCTCATCCCTTCACACTGGTCAAACAAACGAGAGTTGCAGCAGGCATATAACTGCAAACATGCATTCAGAGTAAATAATTAGAGATATCTACGATAATAAGTCTAAATAAGAGATTTATTTATAATTATATAAATTTATAATGGTATATATGTAAAAGAACATTTCTTTTTTACTCTCCCTCGGAAATAAGTTATGCTACCCTTGATTCTGTTCTCTTCTCAAGCTACAAGTTCTCTATTATATGAATTAACACGTGTTCTACCAACGGCGGTAATACGGATCCGGCCGGCTGTTGACCTGATCTGGCCCCACCCTAACCTAACATATAAAACAACAACGCTGAGTCTTGTTAATTATCAAACTAAACGATCGACGAGTTAGCTAATTAATTCCGCATATGTAGTCCAAATCATCTTGGGGATATATATTTAACCTCCAATGATCGATCAAAAGCCCGCTACGAGGGACCGAGGTTGTGCCAAGACCGGTTGTAATTGGTTTGGAACATGTCGACGTCCCATTGCTAATTAAGACAACAAAAAACTGGCGAACACGTATGTACGGCGAGGACCATATAATATATACACATGTAGCGTCCTCTCTGGACAGTACTATGAGGGGGCCGGATTCATCCGTGAAACTCTGTTTACCTGGTAATAAATTCTAAATATCAGACCCCGTCAAGGATTAACAGTTAACACAGCCGGCGTAAATAAGCAATTAATGTTATATAATTGTTGGATAAGAATGAGGTAAATTTAATAAGGAAAGCCTTCCTTCGTACGTAGGAAAGTGGCAGGCAGATGAGAGAGAGAGAGAGAGAGAGAGGCCGAGTCCACGTACGGTACGTTAGTGGGTAGGGGGTTTTGCAGTGGAGACTCATTCTCCGGCTGGCCGATGGAACTGCAAAGGGTGACCTTCCCAGTTCGCTATAAATAGAGCAGAAGAAGCCGGTCACTTCGTCTTCAAACCCACCTCTCTTTCCTTCGTTACCAGTGGCCTGTGCTTGATTAGGGCTGTGATCAGGCGGTGAGATATGGCTCCCAGGGGCGCTGTCATGGTGCTGGGTGTCCTGATGGTTGCCCTACTGACCATCTCGGCCTCCGAGGTGACGGCAAGGGAACTGACCGAGGAAACAAGTGAGTCCATGGAACCAATCCCATATGCGGCTAGATTAACTCCGTCTCGTATAGTTTTTGCCCCTACGTACCCGGCCGTTGGAGTGCTACTTACTTCTGCATGCATGTTTCTCTAATTAATTAACGCTCACACGAAAGCAGCTTGCATTATTAGATTTTGCTTTTATATCTTATTCTTTCCTCAATATTGCCCGTACGTATGAGTGATTGAGGAAAAGGCTACTTGTAATCTCT
This sequence comes from Amorphophallus konjac, assembly GCA_022559845.1. NCBI lineage: Eukaryota > Viridiplantae > Streptophyta > Magnoliopsida > Alismatales > Araceae > Amorphophallus > Amorphophallus konjac. The sequence continues at coordinate 65,372,381 of CM040128.1, read as the reverse complement.
GATCATGTGAAGGGTCATGATGCACTCCCTTGACATGATCTCATTCACCACCTTTATGCACATGGATATCTCACTCGTGCATGGTCTGCGTGCCGCTCCCATACGCAGAGGACGCCGTCCAGGATCAGCACGGCGGAGGCGGCTACAGACGCTGCCAGTATGGTTGCTGTGGCGGGTGGCACAATGGATACTGCAGCCGGTGCTGCCAGCACGGCGGCGGTGGAGGCTCCAAACACTGCCAGTACGGATGCTGTGGCGGCTGGAGCAACGGATACTGCAGTCGGTGCTGCCAGCACGGGGGCGGTGGAGGTTACAAATACTGCCAGTATGGATGCTGTGGCGGCTGGCACAACGGATACTGCAGTCGGTGCTGCAGCTCCTCCGGTGGAGGCCACCACTAAGATCATACGTACCCACGCCTTCGCGGCCGACTGCCCATACTCAGGAAGGAGCGCCTGGATATACATATAGTAATATAAACCCAAATCCTTGGAATTAGTATATAGGGTGGAGGATGCGTGCATGGGGTGCGAAATAAAGGGGTTTGATGAAGTCTGTGATTCAAAATAAAAGGAAGTCGGGTGTACGGGGTACGTACGTCGTGCTTGTGTCCCGTCATATATATGAATAATAATGGTAATGGATCAATAATTTGCGTGCGTGCGTGCGATATGTGAGTGTTGTATTATTGGAGGTCGAAATATGATTGGTTACGTACTTGACAGTTTGTATTAGAAATTGACAATATATGTGATTACTTGTTTTTATCTATTAGAACTGACAAATCAGAATGAAATAGTAATCAAATTAAGGGCATGTGTATGAATCCGTATTGTGGTCGAGGGAACCAATATTTACATTTGGGGTTTCTTTTCTCCAAAATTAATTTGCGAATATTTCTGTGCCACTTAAATGGTATCCTCTGTAGCAATATCCATCTCAGCTGACAGGAACTATTATAGGATCATGCTTGGTATCTTGAAAAAGTCTCTCAAAGGTAGGTACGTATAAGTTATCCAAGTATGCATTATAATTCCTGTTGATGTTTGATACACCAAGAAGATTAACCTGGTTATTGTGTGGCAAAATAACTCTTGATCATATAAGAATTAGGATAGCGTACTTGTATAATGTGGGCAATCGCACTTTCCGTAAATATCCTTCTCGTCCCGTCGAATTAATTAAGATGACTTGCGAAATGGAGAATGGGATAAGCATATTGTAAGCCGACGCGGAATAGGTAGCCTCATCATCCAACTCTCATAGGAATAATTAATTCTGGAAAGCCATTCTACCCAGAACAATTCATCCAGAGACTGCCCAAAGTCGATCGGCTATCTAAAATAATATAAATAACATAATCTATTCTACTCCTATCGCGTGGTATTATCAAAGAGAGCACTCAGTATCAAAGCAAGAAAATAAAACTAATTCTTCTTCATTTAATTATTATCACCTTTTCACTGCAACGACAGATTCTCAGGCTGGATTATAAAAGCAATTCTAAAAACTTTCTCACACTGACATGACTCAGCTATACATATCCTGGTCTCATGACGCGTAAGTTCCTTATTATGACTTTCATAACATAACGAAGAAAATCTTTTGGGCCGGACCCGGACATATGGGAGAAAAACAGAATTGTCAAGCTTAAAATAGTGGGAAACCACCCACAATATTGCAACATTGCGAGCTTAAAGATTGCTGAACCAACTCTTTGAAACGTGGTCAATAATAGACATTTGGAGTACTTGCGTGAACAAAATTATATGTCCGTCTTAATGATACATGCACAAATTCTCCCCATCTTAATTTGCATCAGCACGTGATCTTGCACTGATGACAATTCTCTCGATCAACATCAAGAGCCAGCCAGTGCGGAGTAGGAGAGAAGAAATGCCATATTGTGGAGAGAGAGAGAGAGATACCAAACTAGATCTAATTATGTCATTGACACTTGGATAAACAAGAAGCCGCGGATGAGCACTCTAGCTAGCAGAGCGATGCCAAAATTTTACCACACAAGTGCTAAGTTTATAATTCTACAGATAGTACCAGTGGCTGGAGATAACGTTGACTGGGATTTCACATTTATTTCAATGTTGTTGATATAACATTTATGATGACTATTTTTCAAAATGCATAATTAATTGTGCTTGTTCAAATTCGAGTGCTTTAATCATCATTTAGTGCATGATGGCGCCACACTCTACACACCACTACGTCTCATGGCAACTCACTGTCACCGCTAGGATCCGGCGGGGTGAGCTTGGCGTCTTCCCCAGGGTATGATGATGCCCATGTGGATGGCGGCATTCCTGATGGCTCCGTTGAGTAGGTGACGACATCTTCTAGCACCTCCCCTTCGCCAGCAGGTACTGGCCGATGGAACTCCTTCAGCGTCACCCCAGGTAGGAGGCTCTCCTCTGGCCTCCCTCATTGCCGACGACACCGTGGACAGCTCCTCTGACGCCGCCACCCTGTGGCCAGTCAGCTCAAGGATTCTCCGGCGATCTTGGCACAAACTTCATGCAGGCTAAAACCTAACTCTGGCGATGCTTCAAGTGGCATCACGATCGAGATTGTGCATAATGGAGTGATGTGTTTTGCCATTGTTGTTCACCTTGTGGATGTCTCATTGCTAAGACAATAGAAAACTGGTGAACATGGCGAGGACCATAGCGACCGCCTCTATTTAGTATAAGCAAACATGAATTCAGATCTTCTACGTCTATATTTGCAAATGAACCACTTACGTGTACTTCATAGGTTTGGACTTGAAGGAAAATCTCATATTTGATTATTAAGTTAATTTCCAGTTCCCTCCAGCAACTTGTCTCCTGTTAGAAGACCATCGGAGGAATAGAGCAATCGTGAAACACCATTTACCTAGTAAAATTCTAAAAATCAGAACATGTCAACGATTAACATAGCGTGCATAAGCAATTAGTGTTGCATAATTGTTGGATAAGAAAGAGGTAAATTTAGTAAGGAAAGCCTTCCTTTACACCTACTTAGATTGGTAGGTAATTCTTCCAAGAAAGTAATAATGACCTTGAATGCGTGGAAGGGTTCGATGAGAGAGAGAAGTTGAGTTCACATACGGTTGGGGGGGGGGGTAGTGGGGGGGGTGCCGATGGAATTGCAGTGGAGAGAGGAGGAGATGGAGGCTAGGGGTGGTGAGGAGGGATAGGTTGCATTGGGAGAGGAGGGCTAAGAGGGCACAGCCGGAGGTGTGACATGATAGTGGTTTAGGGAGGCCTAAATCCATGGGGCATGGAGGATAGGAGGGTCGCAGTCTATGAGGCTAGTCGTCTTTGACAGCACTGTATTCTGTTGGTGGGAGCTATAAGGATTGTAAGTCAATTTATGCAAATGTTCGAATTAGTTTAGACCGTACAGAGTTTCCAACCCCTCTGGTGTCACAAACGGCGACAGATAACGTGATGTTGCTTCATGAGTTCACCAAGAAAGGCCTATACTTACGACAGTCTTAGGTAAAGACACAAAAAACTGTGGGTGTAGTGTTTATCTACGACACTCCTTACATTTTTGTGTCGTTGGTAAAAATTGCGTAGGTAAAGTTTTACCTACGTGACAAATAACCGTAAGAATAGGGCCATCAACACATATGGTAATATTGCGTAGGTAATTACCTATGTTCAATTGTCCGTATGTATAGGAATCATCTATTCCTACGATTCCTGCAACGTAGGTAATTTCCTACAATTATTTCAGGTAGGTAATTTCTTACGGTTTGTTTTGCGTCAATAATTTCCTATGTTTATTCACGTAGATAATTTTCTACTATTTTTTTCGCGTTGGTAATTTCTCACGAATTTATATCGCGTAGGAAAAACTTCACTTACACAGTACATACCAACGACCGTAATATTTCTAATAAAATCGTAGGTAACGTACAACCGTAGGTAACGTGAACAAATCGTCGGTAACATGAACGAACCGTAGGTACCCATTTGAATTGTAGGTAACCTATACTAATTGTAGATAACCTTATTGAACCCTAGGTAAACCTGTATTAAGCATTGGTAACAATTAGAACTGTAAGTAAACTGAACTAATCGTAGATACCCCATTTGAAGCGTAGATAACATGTATTAAACGTAGGTAATATTTTGAACCATAGGTAACTTGTACTAACCGTAGGTAACTCATTTGAACCGTAAGTAACTTATTATCAATGAAATAACCTGTAGGTGACACATGTAGTAATATGTAATAACAATCGTAATAACATACGCATTAACAAATTATACACATTCACATATGAATCATAGATAAAAAAATTCATCACATTAATATAATATGCAAAATATTTTCATTAGTAATTATATTATGCCAATGTATCATTGTAATCACAATATGTTACAATAATGTATCATGATGTATCCCCATGTACAAAAAACAAATATATTATTTAGTCAAAACATATATACAATCAAAATTAGTGTGAATATTTCGTCATCACTATGCATATCAAAATGTGAAAGTCTAAGATATCACCAAATAAACAAGCAAATCACAAGATCGGAGAGTAACTCTTCGCCGAATCGAGGATTACATGCATAATAGATAAATGGTTATGAGTAATTTCATTTCAACCTAAAACATGGCATGATGGGAGAGCTGAGACTATTGATCTGATTAAGGGCTTTCAGGTGGACAAAAGTGGACATTCTCTTACTCACTTGCAGTATGCAGATGACACTATCTTGTTGCTGGTTGAAGGTGAGCATAAATGTCTTTCAATCAATCTTTACTGGATTTAATATCCCCCAGATTGATACATACGGCTCATGATGATGATGTAAAAGTAGAGAAGTTACCTATACTTCAATTCAACTGGTACTACAGCTGGCAATGTCTCCTTATTTGTAATTTCAACAGCTGTTTTTGATGGAGGAGATACACTAGGTTCAATGTTCAATACTTTTGAGGGTATAGCACCAGCCTCTTCTGTAGAAATACAAACAAGTTAATACTACAACTTTTTTAGAAGTTGGGATATAGTCACATTTCATTTAAAGACATTTCATTATAAGACAAAAGTCACAGATTACACCTGCAAGTCAACAAGAAAAATAATGAACAACCAAATCCTCCCTTTCTATTGAGGAAGTAGGTAAGGCAAGCTCAAGCTATCAAGAAATGAGATTCCTCCAAATCCCGCCATATTACAAATATAAAAGTCAATACTTTAGATTATTCTTGAAAAGTTAGTCAATAATTTAGATATATTGTAAAATGCATGCCCTCTGGAAGCTTGCAATAAATGCAGTTCAAATTAGCAAGGTTGTGTGTAGATATGAAGTGATCAATGATCTACATTAAGAGGATAAAGGTAGTTGAAAGAGGACATGTTCCTACAAAAACAACTTAAGTAAAGATGGGAGAGACTTAAAAAATGAGGGAGAGAAGAAGCATGTGATTGTATCTTGTTTAAATTTAAACATAGAAATTACATTGATATGGGACTTTCTAGTCCCAAGGCAAACTCACATTGATAGGGGAAGCGTTTGTTATGTCAACGGTGATGATGGTGATGGTTATGCCATTAGAGCACAAATAATTAGATCCCATGTGAGTCATAATCATGCCCCCCCAAAAAACCAGGCATCAGTCATGAGACATAGGTCAGTTCACTTAGCATCTAGAAAGAAGCTTTCAATGAGTATAGCTACTCCCCCGGCCCTTCCTTTCATGTTGTGTATAACTTCCACCATCCCACTACTATGTACTTTACTCCAAAATTTTTTTTGCTTGATTCATATACAGTGTCTACATCTTCATCAATGCCCCCCCTATTGCAAAAATGTTGAAATATCTCTTTTTAGGTCTGCCAAATGTCAGACTCCTGAGGTAAGACTATCCATATTCACTTTAGGCTGCCCCTCTATTTCAAAGCCAGACTTTCTCTTCTTGTCACATCAAAAGATGTTGTTCAACTCAAAATTCCCACAAAAATATGGTGCATTGGTTGCCATCTCCCAAGACTTCTTCAATAACTCTCTCTACCCAAGGGCTCAAAATAAAAATGAGAGATGGGTGAAAAAGGGGAAGAGAATGAGAAAAGGAGGAGAGACATAAAGGAGGATGACAACTACAAATTATCTTTTGATATCTTCAAAATCTCCTTAGAATCACTCCTACATGCAAAGATGGTGGTGAGACTCAAGTTGGTGGTCCTTGGTGTCTTCGGATGTTAGTTCGTCTTGGCCCCCCATAACCCCATAAAAAAGGACCAGTATATTTATCCCCCATCCCCACCCTACACATACCTTATCACCATCTTAATTTCATTCTCTTGTGCACTCTTTGTGGAGCATTCATCCTCCCTCTAGTCGTGCCAATATAGTTCAAAACTAGAACCAAAGTACCAAACTTTCACAATATCTCCATTCAACCTATTCTCAAAATTTCTCAAGCCAACTATTTGGATTAGGTTCTCACTACTAAGGTATGTAGTCAAAGGCATGAGGTGGTTTAGGCGATGAAGAGGTCACCTTAATCTATGTAACTGAAGCAACATTTTACTAAAAAAATATAGAAAAATCAAGCAAGATGCAGATATTACCATCCTACAAAATACTGAATTCATCTGTTCAAGTGTGACAAATGAGTGCAAAATCTAACAATTTTAACTCAATTCATATGAAATTTAAACAAAGAAAGATGCAAGAAAGACAATAGAGACTCTCAAAGAGAGAGAGAGGAGAGAGAGAGAGAGAGAGAGAGAGGTTGACTAGGTCTGGCAAAGGGAGATGTGTGAGGTCATCGGAGGTCAGAAGAAGGTTGCCAAACAAGAAGATGGGGAGGTCATTTATATCCAAGTGTTGTATGGTCTCACAACATGGGTCAGACACACATGGTAAAGAGCATGGGAGGCAGGCTGATCCAAGGGAGGTAGCCTGAGGTGACCGCTTAATCAATCCAGGCAGCTAGATAAAGAAATAGTGTAATTAGAGTGGCCAAAGCTTGAATATAATCAAGTCAAGTTGTGGCTGCAAAATTAAGATGGTCATCTCAATAGCATAATGTGACTTGATTATATTCAAAATCTTATGACTTCACAATGTCACATTACCTAGAAACCTCTTCCTTCAACCACTATCACCACCTCTACTCAATTGTTTAAAAAGGTAGTGCCTCAAGGCACCAAGGCTTATGCCTTAAAGCAAGGGACTAGCAAAAATGTCCTGAGACGTATGCCTCAGGCCATTTTGTTGAGGCTTATGTCCTTTGTTTATTGAGCTGCTACACCTTGATGCATGTGCATCAACCAACTTACTTGAGGCTTATGTGTTAATTGAGGAGGTAAGGTAATGAGCAAGGAGATGTTTTGATGTGGACTTGAAGCTTATGCCTCTTTTACTTTCACTAAAGCATGAGTCCATGATGACAAGTCTATAAGATGAACAAAATAAAATGATTTTGAATTGAACGTAACTTTTCTACCGCCAGTGGCTAAGGAGAGGGCAGTAGTTATGGCATCACTACAACAACATCTGCAACTAATTAACTTGATATTGATGACATTTCTTTGACATTGCACAAGATAGACAATGTATTTTTCTCTTCTCCTCCTCCTTTGCCCCCTTTCTTTAATCTTCTTTTGATGGTCTGAAGCCACTGCCGCCAACCCCTCCCCATACCTTCTTCTGTAGTCTAGACACGACGTATTCCCTTCTCCCTTTCCCTTCTTTTTGTCTTCGTCCCATTTTTATTTTATTCCACCGCTTTCACCATACACTTCCACGGACACTATCATTGAGTTTTGATATCATTAGACATAGAAAATCTCCATTTTTTAGGGTTTTTTTCTATAGTTTAAGATTCTTTCCTAAACTGGTGAGGCTTTGGCCACATTGTGCCTCAAGGGTTATGCCTGGTGAGACTTTCACAAAGTACCCCATGAGTGCCTCAAGAGTTTTTAAACTATGCCACTACTAGGGCGTTAGCCCTTCACTATGTACAATCCCCTCTCTCACTTCCAAGCCCTTACTGTGCTCCATCCTCTTCACCCACCCTTCATCACAAACAAAATAGCACTCTAATTACATATGGGGGTATGAAATGCCGACTTTCTATCCTCCATCCTCATTCAAAGTGGTTACCATGCATATATCTAGCCTGGACCAATACTTTTGTACGTGTACAAAAACAACAAAATGCACAGATAGATGTGCTACAAGAGCACAATCTAAATTTATTATCAAGATCTCCATAGCAGTAGATAGTTCTGTAGGCAGTCATTATTTCACCATCTTCTTCCTGAAAATCTTCTAAGACTCTATCTCTCTTAGAAGTGGGGCTAGAAAACAACGAATCTCAAAGAGGATGAATATGCAAGTTTAAAAATGCTAGAACAAATTTTCTTGGCATACAAACCATCCATAACCAGATATAAGTGATCCACAGAAGGGCTATTATCAACAGATCTTTTTTTGAAAAGTGGATGGTACCAAAAAGGGATATACAAGTACACAATTTCAGCTCGCTGCCTACCTAACCCCTGACAAAGATATCTTAAAGGTGGATGTTGCAGTTTAATGTGAAATTGCAGGTTTAGTAGCTAAAGTATGGAAGCGATTAGAATAACTTTTCCCACTTTCATTAAAGGTGGATATTGTAGTTTCATGTGAATGTGTAGGTTGCTGCAATTGCAATGTCATGTGTCGTGAGTAAAGTTCAAATTTGATAGCATAGATATTTGCAATTCGTTCATCACATTCTTTAATCAATTTGGTGAATCTTGAATCTCCTTGTGCCAAACTAAGGCCCACCACAAGAGCAATTTTTGCAATATGATATTCCTCCAGATTCATGTGAGAGCAATTTTGTCAATAAAAAATAGATAAACTTTACATTTTTCTTTTCCCTTCTTGTCCTCGGGAATGGACCTATTTTTTGACAAAGCAAATATTCAATATTTTTGGAAGGTCGTCAAAATACCACATTCCAGTAAGGATATGGGAAACGTGATACATGAAACAAAGGGACATACAGATAATGTAATCGACATTAGCATATAAACTTAAATAAGGGCACATCTATGCATTATGATAGCAGGAGGGACATAAATTCATATACACTTACCCCAATTAAAAGCCAGAGTTTGTGGGGGAAAAATGAACTATGATCAATATGTCTCTCGTTCTCACACCAAAAGCAACCATGAAAAACCATCAGCAAGTCGCAGGACTGACAAACCTAACTTAAACTTGAAGCCCACCATGAACACATACATATATTTGTACTCAATATGAATATTTGAATTGCACCCAATCTAACATGTCTTGTCTGCCAAAAGGATGGATAAGGGACAAGAACTTGTTGCATCTAAGGAAAACCTGATGCCCATTCAATTCCTTAATGATGAACAGATGTATAATCAACTCTTATTTTCATTCTAACCCAAGCTACCTGATGTAAATTGATTGGATAAGGTTTGATGGTGTCAAGGTGATAATGATGATGATGAAATAAGGCATGATGATGATGACGAGAGCAATACATGCTGACAGCATGAAGCTAAATCGGAGCCAAAAAGTATAACATCTCCCTTACAGGAGCATCAAAATGGGTAAAACATAAAGCCATAATGTTATGATAATATACTATATATCACAAAAAAGATTACAAAATTTAAAATATAGTATATAAATATAACAACCACATAATGTTCATAATTTTGTAAACATCCTTCTTCATCTTCTCTTGAAAGTTCCTATAAAAAAATCAATAAATATTTTAAAAAAATATTGTAAAAATTATTGATAGATAAAAATATTTTATATGAAATTTATAAAATACATACAATGACATAAGAGATCATGTAGCTATATCGACATTGTAATACGTCACTCTATAATGCAAATAATTTTGCATTACATTTTTTTTGAGAATGTATCATTATGTAATGCGTTGCATTACATGAAAAAAGCTAACCAACTCCAACACACTAATTTTATATCTCATGTGAATTGAAATTTGCATGGGCAATGACATCTCCTGAAGATAAGAACTTCACAGTACTTGTCAAGATACCACAAAATTATTAGTGCATAATTTAGTTAATGTTCCACATGCAACACATATTCATTGAGTAACTACATGGGGATTTTTTTCTGTCCTATTTGTGGATATAGATGTGACTGGTATCAGTGCTTATCTTTAAAATTGGAAGGTGTAGTAATTACTTTTTGTCATGAATGGGGGAAATCTGCCCCCTCCACCAACCTCAGGATGGGGCTGCTTAGGTGTAGTAACTGCAGTTGACATATCAAGGTTTGCTCTTCTTAGAGGATCGACAATGCCAATCATTCCATTCTTTTTAAAGCTTATTCCCCCACTGATCTACGATCAAAATTCATTGGCAATACCTCAACTATGAATTAAGAAAAAAGGAAGGGAGTAACAGTCACATAGCTAGAAACATACCTTATCGTTGAGCATCTGGTCAAAACTAAACATGTAATTTGTTAGCCTAATGTTCTTCGAATCTGCATAACTGTTATGAGACAAAAATGTACAAGACAAAAATGAAACTGTAGAATTCAAAATACTGTCTCTGAAAACACAACAATAATTCTCTCCTAATGGAAGGCAAAATATCAAGTTGTAAGAAAGGCAACATAATAAATCTCCCACAAAAACATTTGATAAAGTTTTATTTTTCATAAAAAACAAATATTATTTTATTCGCCACCGCCATTGCATTAGGAAACATCTTTCATTTTTATATACTCCAACCTTAGTTTGGATTCAGAATGGAGAAATCTAAGAATAAGCATTCTTGTTGGACTAGAATATGAATCATCCAACTTTTGTTTGGTTGTTTATAATTGATATTTTGATGGAATCAGAATAATATTCAATAGTATTTTCCTCTAATATTTTATAAGCATGACATTTTGGCTATTCTGTCCAACAAAACTTCAACCTTCTCTCTTTTTCCTTATGAGTAATGGTTAAAACATAGTGTTTGAATCTTCTTATTTTTCTGTATTCCCACTGTGTACTTGTGGACAAGGGAGTAGAAAGAGACATGGGGAAACAAGACTAAAAGATGTTGGTCATAGTTGATGCAGGAGCACAGAGACTTTATGGATGATCCCAATATTGATAGTAACCTCAATTGTGCATTCTTTTTTCTAAATTTCCCAGATCAACCAATATAAATAAATGCAAGAAGAAATATGATAATCATAGGTCACATCAGATGCAAGAAGAAATACTTTGTAGGAACCACGATATAAGAATTAAAGAGAATTAAGTACAGTCAAGTATTAAAAGTAAAATTAGAATTACATAGAAGAGGTTGATTGTTAATTACTACCCATGCCAACAACTTATTCATGAAACTTGTAGGCTCATAACGATCCTCCTTGCTGCCATCCATAACATGGAGCCTTCCCCTCCATTTTTCTGCATTGCATGAACTAAAAGGATACAAAAATAAAATAGTTCAAATATCACTTTTCCTGAAATCTTAATCACCACTGCATTACTATAGGATAAGCATCTAAAGTGCCCCATGGATGTATGCAAAATAATGTAGACTAGGATCTCCATCATGTTTAAAATGTAAGATACTACGATCGTTACCCGAGAAATGGATGATCCAATCATTTACCTTTCACCAGGGAAAAGTTGGGACAACTAGAAAATCACCTAAAAAACCATCCATTTTTTGTGACAATATACTGAAAAATACTTAGTACACTGCATTCTTCACCCTTCATTGGCCAAGAATACATTTTCTATGACAATATGGTAGTTTTAAATTTAAGAATGTAACAGAAGAACAAAGAAATGTGAAATACCCAATGTAATGACCATGATGCCAAGGCAAATGTACAAATCCGGCCTGTACTTGTTGTCGGATCCCAATCTCTCATACCAATACAAAAAAAAGATCAAAAAAGAAGAGAAAGATTAAGGGATGCTGTTGGTATGTCGAAGGTAGCATCGCCTCCACCATGGTGGCGGTGATGTCGGAATGTTCTACCGTTCTTCTTCCACTAGATCTAAAGCTTTCGTACCGCAGATGAAGCGGTGAAAAATAGGGCTGCGGGTTACACAGAACAAAGGGAGGGAGGAAGGGAGATTTGAGGTAGGTAGGTAGGTAGGTAGATGAGGAGGAAGAGGATGCACTATTTTTCAAGGTCTAATCATTTTAATGAACCTACTTCGAGATCTACGGCCCCGAAGGTCGTCGTATCAGTCGTCTTCCTTGGACATGATGGAGAGCCGGCAAGGGCAGGGGTGGAAGTCCACAGATCGATGCTAAGGGGGGAGTAGGGGCGGATCAGTGTGGCGAGGGCACGCTTGATCAGATCTGACCGTCCCGATCCGGACGAGTGAGTTCGTCATGGTGGACCTCCTCATGTTGAGCTCGCTCGAGGGCGCACTGACACTCCTATTGTTGCCTTGGGGAGGAGCAACCACCAGCGCGTGGAGGGGAAAGGTCAGGTGTCAGTTGTTTTTATTTTTTTTCCCTCTTTCGTTGCGGGGAGGCCAAAGCCAGGGCGGAGTGGGGAAAGGTCAGGTGGCCAAGGTTGGTTTCATTTTTCTTTTCCCTCCTTTGCGTGCCCATTACAAGAAGCACACTTATTATTAAGATAAATTTTATTGATAGATATCTATAATATTTATTTTTTGACTATTGATTACTCATAACATTTTGAAGATAAAAACATAATATGATCTTAGTCAAATTAAACAATCTAAAATCTCATGAAAAATCATGATAAAAACTTTATATATATTAGATTAATACAACTCACTCCCTCGATGGCAAGAAATCATGATTTTGGAGGATATTTTTCCCTTAAATCTTGACAAAAACAATATATATATATATATATATATATATATATATATAGAAAACTCCCTTCATGATATATATATATATATATATATATATATATATATATATATATATATATATGATCATCTGGTGTCGGCACCAAGTAACCTTTCCGTGCAGCCATGATATGTAACATCACTCTCACATTTAATGGCACCAAGAAAATTGACACATATCCCATACACTATTCATATATTCATTATTTTTTTTATTTATCTCTTATAAAATTACTAATTAATTATATTATATTTATTTAAATAATTTTAAATGATATCATTAAAAATAAAAACAAAAATTTATGCATTTTAAAATAATTATGTCAATAATACATTTGCAATGTAGCGTAACGAGTTTGTAACGTAAATGTACCTCAAACTATAGAATTTTTACTGAGTCTTAATGACCTCTTTTAACCAATATATTTATTGATTTCTAAATAAATTTAACAATTATATAAAATGTCAATGCCAAACAAAATGTCAAACGATAGGTACTATATAAAAATAAAAATTATTTTTACGACATAATTAAATTGTAGGTATGTTACTTCACATACCTATGACTCGTACCATATGTAATTTCATATGGCTAACTATTCTTACCACACTATCAAACCTTACGTATAAATTATAACTTACTTATGACATTGACCCTAGGTAATATATAAAAATAAAAACTATTCATATGACATAACTAATAGTGGGTATGTTACATCACATACATAGCTACGACACAAACCGTAGGTAATACAGTATGACTATCTATTCCTACGACCCTGTCAAACGGTAGATATGTGACATCACATACCTACGACATTCTCGGTGGGTAGTCCAATATAGTTACTTATTCCGACGGTTAAAACAAAATCGTGGGTATAATATATCACTTACCTACAACATTGTCTGTAGGTAGTTCAATCTATCTATCTATTCCTACGGCACTACCAAACCGTAGGTAAGACACCCCTATTGCCTACGATATTGACCGTAGGTAATATATAAACACACAAAACCGTACGTAGATATATCCTAATCTATACTTATGACTTACAAAACCATAGGTAAGTGTCGTAGGTAAAGACCCTCTTTGGTGTATTGATAGATTAGTCATTGTATCACTAAATCACACTTCACTCTAGTTAAATAAATGGGATTTAGGTGGATGTATAATTGCAAACATTTAGTGTATATATATAGAGAGAGTAGATTAGTCATTGTATCGCTAAATCACACTTCACTCTAGTTAAATAAATGGGACTTAAGCGGATGTATAATTGCAAACATTTAGTGTATAATATTCGTGATATTCATGACAATAGGTGTAAACGAGGGGTACATATGCAAATACGAAAGTTTATATGGGTGTATATGTAGCAAAATCTTTTATTTTATTCTCTAAGCGCCAATTTGCTAGCGGGTTAGCTCAAGGTTAACCCGAATTTAGCCCCGATCGAGTTGACTTCCTTATTTGTTCTTTGATAGATAGAATAATTAAGATAACCATGCATGATAAAAAGATGGTTAACACAGATTTAATCTGGATATGCTGATATGCTTTGATAAAGATAATGAGTATGATGATTTGCTTTTAAATGTACATATATAGATGTGTGGATGTAGACCTTAAAAGAGAGTGCTCTCACCTTTTACATGTCAAGGTTTAGGCGAGGTTTGAGGAAGGGCTTTACTCAGGACTTCAATCAAGCTGTTCGGCTGGCCCAATTGCAGGTTGCGGACGAGTTGGTGTTTGAGCCTAGGTAGCGGTATGACTCGGGCAAGGAGACCACGACTCTCCCATCTACTCTAGAGCCTTCTGCCTCGGATGCATCCTCGAACCTGGACGATGGAGGTGAGAGCACAAAATTTTCCATTTGCGGGGGTCTGCCAGGTCTGACCACTTTGAGGGACCCTCTAGTCCCAGCAATTCTCACATCGGTGGGGTCAGTGCCTGGACCGGAGGTACCTCATGAACCGAGCCTTCACAGCCCCCCAACGTAGTTATTCCTCCGTGCGCCGAAGGATCTTCAGCTCCTGCAATTCAAGAGGGCCAGGCAATCCCCCGGACCTCGTCTCCGATCTTGCTAGACTAAAATCTGCCTTGTATTCTTCTTTCTCTCTTTTTTTTATAAGACAACTCTCAATCCACATATGTTAATCAAGAGCTTTTGCACCATACCTATGCATATCTCATCGCCATATCCCCAATGATTTGCTTGCCGAGGTCAGGGATATTGTGTGTTATTAGGGCGATAATTCTGCCTACGTGGGTTTCCATGTGTTACGTAAGCACAGAGTTCGCGTATTCCCTATGGCAGGGTCTTAATGCCTTGCAAGGAAAAATGGCTTCTCGAAAGGTCTGCACGCGTCCCTTCAGGAGTGGAAAGGCATTAATGGCAAGTAATTCTGATGGGATGGGCCCCAGCCTCTCCTCTGCCTAAGAAAAGGATGAAAAGGGTGTTTAAGTGGGGTGAAACTTCTTCGCCATACAAACTGCCTCCCCCTCTTTTTCTCTTTAGCACTTTCTTCTCCTCCTACCCCCATCTCTTCCCGGTGAAGCAATGGAGTCCACCGGTGAGGATGAAGATGCTAGAGCTTATTGGATCATGGAGGCTAGCTTTACATAACGAAGCAAGAGACAGAAGGTGGGCAGCATAATGTAGCGAGAGACGGAAGGTAGAAGGCTTCCACCTCAGGCCGTCTTACTGTCCCACCAGGAAGGGAGGGGCAACTTCAGGTGTGTAGTGTCTCAACCAGCGGCCCTTGGGGAGATGAATGAGGGTACATCATCTCGCGTCCACCGAGATGAGACGCCATCGAACGTCCACCCTCTCTCCCTTCTTTTACCTCTGGTAGGGCATATCCTACCACAATTTCTCTCCCCTAGATCATTTGGTTAGGCTGGGGTTTCCCCCCTATAGTGGGATGGTAAGCATGGACATGACAAGGTTTACAGACTCAACACCTGAGCCAGTTTTCACATTAGTGGAGTCAGTGCCTCGATGTGAGGTTGTCAATCTTGCACGAGCCGAGCTATCCATTATCTTGTATCAATTATTATTTCAAATATGTACAGTTGATTGTATAAATTTGAGGAGCATTTTCACTTCTTCTTGCACAAATAGCTACATGAGTGCACTTGCGCTAAAAATAAAATTTTCTCAATGAATCAGCATTCCACGTTCGTGGGATCGGTTCTCCATTCAAAGTCACTAACCTGTACGCTCGCTTGCCGAATACTTTGACCACTTGGTAGGGACCTTCCCAGTTAGGTGCCAGTTTTCCCATTGCCTCGAGTGGTCGAGAGACTTCGGCCTTTCTCGGGACTAAGTCCCCAGGAAGAAACTACTTGTCTCAAAATTGGGCATTATAGTATCGAGCCATGCGCCATTGATATTTTCTTACACGAATCCTAGCAATTTCGCGTACCTCATCCATCAAGTTGAGATTCTCCAGTAGCTTTTGTTCATCAAGCTCTAGCGAAAAATGAACGACTCGGAGGGAAGGGCTTCAAATTTCGAGCGGAGTGACCGCCTCAGTACCGAATTACAGACTGTTAGATTCGGGGGACAGAATCTACCGTCAAGATCACACCAGCCACCTCTTGAAAGAAATCTGTGTAGGAAGGGAAAATATCAGGGGACCTAGGTGTGAACGCGTCACGTGGTGGACTGAGAGAGAGAGATGGGGTTTCTCCCTCTCTGAGTAATAAAGGGTGAAAGAAATGAGGACAAAACAATGAAACGCGCGCTATAGGGGATATGAAAGAACGGTGGACAAGTACATCTACAGATGACACTCTAATGGAGACAGAAAGAATTTAGACTGACCGGACTCCGGTACATGGCGGAGATAGGGGTCCGAAGATCCTCTCACGCAAACTGAACCCTTTCCCGGTAGGCGTAACCCACCGTTCCGAGAGCAGCTTTTCAGATACCGAATTCGAGTCCTAGGACTCTACGTAATAGGAGTTGACAGACGGGAAGACACGTAGACTCGGAAATTGTAACGATATATCACTCCTCGAACAGTTACAAGAACAATATGAATAAAAGTACACCACCGCAAGACATTGGTCTTTGCGGGGTTTTAACAACAATATTACAATATGAGCAGCAATTAATATATGTACATCTAGAAATCACCGCGAGACATTGGCCTTACGGGATTTTTAATGCGATATAAATAATACACATAAGTATATATATAAACCACCACGAGACATTGGCCTCTGCGGGGTTTTTAATGCATTATAAATAATAAATATAAATATATATACACACCACCACGAGACATTGGCCTCTGCGGGGTTCTTACTATAACATAGATAATAAATATAAGTATATAAATATATAAACCACCACGAGACTGTGGCCTCTGCGGAGTTTTTTTACTGTGACATAAATAATAAGTATAAGTATATAAATATATAAACCACCACGAGACTGTGGCCTCTGCGGGGTTTTTAATGCGACATAAAGAATATAAATTATATATATATATATATATATATATATATATATATATGTATATATAGAAACCACCACGAGACTGTGGCCTCTGCGGGGTCTTTACTATAATATAAGTACATGTGACAGGAAAAGAAAATGGATCAAATAAACCGCCGCGAGATGTTGATCTCCACGGGATTTTAAAGCGATGATGGGGGAATGCTGAAATTAAATAGTTAGGAGTTAGAAAGTAAAGTGCAAAAAATAAAATACTGAAATGGAAATGGTCGCGGGAGGTGACCCACCGCACCAGTTAGGAGTTAGATATACAGAAAGTAAACGACGGAAACCGCCGCGGGGAATAATCCTCCGCGCGGGTGAGGACAAAAACACAAGAGTAACCGCTGCGGGAAGTAACTCTCCGCGGGTGTTATTAAAACAAAGATGATCAAAATGAAGCGCGCGTTAGGAGTTTTATGATCACCAGGGACCAAGGGTCCCGAGTGAATTGATCGCTTTCGCCTTCGACACGAGGTTATGCGGGCTCCAACTTCCTCTTCTTTCGACAGGTCGAAGAAGAGGGCCTTTAACTGGTTACCCTTACACAAAGAACAAACAGAGAAAAACAACTAACTGAGAATGACGGGGGTGTAGTACCAATCCTTAGGTAATGAAACTGTAAATAACATAAACGAACACGTACCTGGTTGGTGTGTTTAAAACCCCATTAGAACTAAAAGGTATGAAATGTCATGATGAAATGCACAAACACACAAGACATTCACAAGCGAGGCCCTCTCGGGGAGGAAGGCGTGGCACATATGCTAAATGATGCATGGAACATGATTAATTGACCAAATAAAAATAAGAGAGGGAAGAAAAGCTTATCGGTGGAGGCCAACAACGAGCTTTGAGAAGGGCTTCAATATCACGAGCGCAACACGACCGAAGGACTTCAGAACGGACTTCAGAAACTAGTTAAGCCAGACATAAGGACACACACACTAGCATATACATATGAATGATAAATATATTTATATAAACATTATATAGCCATATTAAAAACATTTAACATATGCCTACGTACAAACGTATATAAACATATACGTAAGTTGGTCAAAACAAAAGAACATGAATTTGAGAGAGAAGGCGAGAAAGGGAGAGAGAAAACTCATTTTTTTTGTTTATTATTTTCAAAGACTTTGTTTTAAAAGAAAGATGAGATATATATATATATATATATATATATATATATATATGATATATGTGATATATATATATATACAAAGATATCAATATGTGTCTATATAATTATATATGGACACACGTACCCATATGAACACACATATATATATATATATAAATATATATAAGATATATATTATATATATATATATATGTATATGATGTATACAAAGGGAAAGGATACGGGATAAAGGAAAAGAGTACAGAAAGAAAAATGGGGGGAAGTCTATGGCAAGAGAGAGAAAGAAAGAAAAGACATAAAAGAGAGGAGAGTGGGAAAGAGAGGGTGAGAGAGAGTGGATGAAAAGGCAGAGAGAGGGGGAGAGAGATCGAGAGAGGTGAGGGGGAGAGAAGATTAAAAAAAGAGAAAGAAAAAAAAATAAAAGATGAGGGAGAGAGAGAGATCGGGTGAGAGAGGAGAAGAGAGAGTCAAAGGAGAAAGAGAGAGAGGTTAAGATAGAGAGAGATACGGCAGGAGGGGGGTGAATAAAATAAAAAAAAACAAGAAAGTGAGGGAGAGATCCAGAGAAAGAGGGAGGGAAAGTGACGAGATAAAATAATAAAAAAGGAAGGGAGAGAGGGGGAGGAGGAAAGAGAAATAGGGAGAGAGAAGAGAGACGGGGTGAGATAAGAGAGAGAGAGCGAGAGAGAGAGAGAGCGAACGAGAGAGAGAGAGAGTGGGAGAGAGAGAGAGAGAACGAGGGATAGAGAGAGAGGGAACGAGAGACAGTGAGAGGGAGAGAGAGAAAGAGAGATGCAGTGAGAGGGAGAGAACGGAGAGGGGGGAAGAGAGAGAGAGAGATAGAGAGCCGCGAGGGGGAGAGAGAAAGAGAGAAGTAGTGAGATCGCGGCGGGGAGAGAGAGATCCGGCGAGGGGGAGAGAGAGAAAGAACTTGAGAGAGGGAGAGTGAGAGAGAAGAAACGGGAGAGAGGGAGAGTGAGAGAGAGACGACGGGAGAGAGGGGGAGTGCAGAGAAAGAGGGAGGAAGAGAGAGAACGGAAGAGAGAGAGAGGACTGGCGGGAGAAAGAGAAGCAGAGAGGGGGAGAGAGAGAAAGAGAGAAGAGAGATGGGAGGGGCGCGAGAGAGAGTGTCGTCCGCGGTTGGAGGAGGGCGACGGCGGTCGCGGCGGGGAGAGGCGGAGCTGCGAGGGGTGGGTCGCGGCTGGAGGGAGCTGCCGGTGGAGATGGCCGGCGTCGGTTGCAGGCGTGCGGCGTGGGCGACGCAAGAAGACGATCGGCGGCGAGAGTGAGGGTGCTAGCTGGGTGCAGTGGCCAGCTCGGTGTGGTGGACGCGGACGGAGTGGCAGTGGCTAGCGAGCGGCTCACGGGCGCATGCCGAGGAGGTCGTGGTCGCGTCTGGGACTCGCGGTGCAGGTGGCCGGTGGAGGGACGATGGCGACCGGTGGCGAGCGACGACCGGTGGCAGGCGGTCGACGGGGAGCTTCACGGTGCTAGCGGAGGGGAGGTGCCCGGTGGCTGGCGGTCGCGGTGGCGTACATGGCTTGTGTGCAGGGGCGAGGAAGACGCGGTGGAGGCGACGGGCGGAGTGCATGCACGGGGGAGGCTCGTGGCGTGGCTCCCGCGGCGGTGGCAGCGTAGGCGGTCGGCTTGGTGCAGACGACGGCGACAACGGTGGTGTGGGCGACGGTGGACGTGGCGGCGTGGGCGCAGCGGTGGTGGCGGTGACGGCAGCGGCGTAGGCAGCTGGCGGCGTCGGGCAGGCTGGTGGACTCTTGCGAACGGTGCAGGTGGGGGCTCGTGGAGGGGAGGCTGGGCTTGCGGATGTGGCAGCCGGCGCTGGCGGGGACTTGTGGGTGGAGTTAGAGAGAGTGGGGGAGTGAGAGAGAGAGGGGGTGGTCGCATGAGGGACAGTGGGAGAGGGAGAGAAATGGAGAGGGTTGAGGGAAAAAAAATGAGAGTGGGATGAGGATGAGTGTGCATGTGTGTGTGCCGTGGGGAAGTGAGAGAGAGAGTGTCGTGGTTTGGAGGGCATGTGCAGTGAGGTGAGAGGGAAAGAAAGAGACGGGGGTGAGGGAGAATGTGTGCGCAGTGAGATGGGAGGGAAATGAGCAGGGAGGAGGGGGTTACGTGAAAGAGAGGGAAGGGAATATAAATAAAGAAAAGGATGGGGAGAGAATAAGATGAGGTAGGGAATATGATTTTTATTATTAATTATATTTTTTATATTTTGTTTGTTTTTATTTGTTTTGTTTCTTTTTTTTTGTTTTTGCTTTATATATATATATATTATTTATGGTTATTATATTTTTTACTTTTTAATAAATATATTATGTATATACGAATCACTTATATATATATTTATATTTTATGAAAATAAATTAAAGAAAATCAATTATATTATTTTTACGTAAACACAATTACACACATTTTTTTTTGGAATTTTATTTGTCTCTTTTTTTATTTATTTTATATGTACACATATTTTAATTTTCTCGCTTTCACAAAATAATGCAATTTAACCACAATTACGGAAATCACTCAAATAAAATAACATGTAAGCCACTTCAGGGCATTACGGTACAACATGGGATTTACTCATCGTAAAGTCAGAAATAGCGTGTCTACAGCTGCCCCGCCTTGGCATCCACTTTGTAAGGGAAGGACGTGTAATGGAATGAAATAAAGTGTATTGGAGTGAAATGGAATAGACTGAAAAGCGGATGCCAAGGTGTGATGAGACACGCTTCTAACGTCACAGGATGGGAATCTTTCTCGAGTTTCACGAAGCAACCTTGAGGAACGTTCTCCGAAATCCACGATTGTTTGGATGGTAAACAAGGAAGGACATTGTGTGCACTGGGGCACAAACAAATTAAAAGGACCAACTTCACGGCGTGGAAGTACCTGGGTCGTAAACCTCAGGTTTCACCATTGGGGAGCGGTTACCAGCCATTGTGGACGTGTTACAACCAAGGTGGGTCCGAGGGGAATAAACAGATGATTGGAGACAGATCCAAACAATGGTTTCACCCAGAGAACGTCCCAAGACAACCTCGGGGAAACTCAGTACTCGACTCGGAATGGAATATCCCATATTTAAGCAATTAAGCACAGTAGCTCACACAATCAAAGTAAATGAATGATTTTCCACATTGAACTCAAAGTCCTACATGAATGCATGCTGGGTTTAAAAAGAAAAATAAAACAAACTAAAATAGAAACTAGCCAAGGATAATATTGCTAAGCTGTGGAGAGTGGGTCAGGATACCGATCCAATGAGCTGATACTGAGCCGGGGCCCGTTTATCCACGTACCGACTCATCGAACGGAACCATCGTCCCCATTCTATCACGGCTTAACGGCCTATCCGTACGTCCTGAACTCCTCCGGGATCATCACTGTTTTTGTTGAAGGGGAACTCAAATCCCAGATTCGTCCAGACCGTAAGGTCCTTGGCATGTTCTAGTAGCGTAAATATCATACAATACAATGCATGATAAGGGGGGACCACAATGATTGAATGATTAGAGGACAAGGCGGGACAATGTGGGACATCGGTGGGACAACAGTACCCCACTCGATAATTAGCATAACAAAACAAGATCACAACTATGCAAGCAAATTATCACACACAACAAAACGAAACTGCCAACACTGTTCCTAGATTCCTTTCCTCACTATAAGTATCACCCCTTTGGCCTTAAGAAAATGCATTCAAGGGCGAGCTAAGGAAGTTGAAGCTAGGAGGAGATCAGAGTTCGAGATGAAAGGCGAGTCTTCCCGTCCCGTGAAGAAAAGTAAGCCCAGCAACGAGTGCAAGCGGCTTACCGACCTCGAAGGGCATCTTAGCGGGAGAATCCAATCTCGAATGGTGAGTTACCATTTCTTTTTTGTGTTTCTGCAAGACTTTCTTATGCTTATTTTTGCCTTCTCCACTTTTCTATTTCCAGCCATATCCACTCTTTCCTGGCCCGAGGAAGTTTTCAAGAAGGCTGCCATGGCTGTCGAGACTCACTTCGAACATCTCGATCAGCATGAGGGCCATCATCAGAAAGTGGCATCTCCAAAAACTCGTAACTCATGCCAAACATTATAATGAGATTCACATGGATTGGGCGGCTATGGGTGCACTGGTAGAGCTTTGGCACCCTCAAACGCACACGTTCATTTTCCCCACTTTCGAGGCAACTATTCTTCTCGAAGAAGCAGAACTTCTGCTGGGCGTGAAGAAATTCCAGAGAAATGGCAAGGTAAAGGTTATGCGCATGCTAAGAAGGGTGACTTCCGAGGAGGTGCTCAGAAGCTTCATGCCATCCGAAGCCATCAAGGGTGTCCAGACTCAGAAGGGAATCCATCTGCAAAAACTTGCAGATTGGGTCATCAATGCTCTTGAAAGGTTGACAAGTGATGATGACCGCATTGAAGGGCTTATGAAGGGATTCACCATCTGCTTAGCAGGTGCTCTCCTATTCCCTTATACTGACAACATAGTGAAGGAAGATCAGCTAAGTGCCATTTGTGGAATTTGGGAAGGAAAGAGAGTGGGACCTGCCATCCTTGCTTATCTCTATAGCGGACTCACGGCTTCCAGTATGGGTAAGCCTCCTTTTGGTTGCGCACTCCTTTTGAATTGCTGGACTGACTTGCATTTCAAATTTAACCATCGTGAGGGAATGTTGTCTACTTCAAGACTCTTCCAACAAAGCCCGCTTCACCATATGGTCAATGTGTTAGGCTCTAGTGGTAGTATAGCAAATCGCGTTCCCTGGCTGAAGAAACGTGAAGACTGGCGGGCTCACTTCAGTACCATTGAAGAGTATATGTTCACTCGTGCACCGACATGCTTACGCCCATATGAGCTTCTCACGAGGTCTTCTCTTAACATGGAGCTCCAGCTTGTTGGCGCGTCTGAATTCATGCTTTACAACATGCACCGGTGTCATACTCAGATGGGCCTCCCTCGCCATTCATTCCCACTGCTATCCGAGCTTCCTTTAATCAGGAAAAGGGAGCTGGGCACAGGGGGTGACGCAAGAAACGTGAAGACAATCAAAGCGTCATGGAAGGCCAGCATTACACTGAGGGCAACAGAGTCTGTGAGTGAGGACGAAGAACTGCTGAAAGCTTATGTAATTGAGTTGGGGAAATTGAGGCCTGAGATGCCCAAACCCTAATGTATCTTATCTTGGAATAAATATGGAAGCTATAATGCATATTTAGATCCTTACTCTCTACTATTTTTTTTCTTTTTTTATTCCCTTTTTTTCTCTTTTTTCTTGTTTTTGGCAAAAACATCTGCAATAGCCAATGCTAGGTGATAGCCAACCATTCCGGACAAGAGCCAAAAACTCAAGGCAACTATCATGAGGGGTTGCCCTGAGATGCCCGGGAGCTAAAGATTTCTCTCCAAATGGCTAAGAGAGAGATGAAGCAAGAGATAGTAGAGAGAGAAAAGGCAAAAATAGAGCAAGACAAGAGGCCCAGGAGATGGGGCTCTGAGAGAAAGAGCATCGAGAGATGGCTCGCTCTGCAGATTGGAGGGGATTAGAGCTCGCAACAGAGGAGCTCCTGGAGTTGGTAGCATCTTTATCGGCAGAGCATAGGGCAGCTCAGCTAGCGGCCTCGACTTCAAGAGCTTCGCGGCCATCAGGGTCGCGAGAGAAACAAGAGGACGGCGAGGAGCACTGCGGAAGAGCAGGTGGGAACACATGGCGCGATAAAGCGATTGCTGCGTCACGAAATTATAAAAGGCCTCCAAGGGACTTCTTGCCTTGAGAGAGAGAATAGAAGCGACCAGGAGGGTGGTGAGGGTTAGTGAGTGGCTTGTTCACTCACTCCCTTCTCATGACGGGCACAAACCCTTATATATATGTGCGAGTGAAATAGGTTGGTTTGAACACGGCTGGTTCGCCCTGGATATGTTCCTTCTGCTCTACAGCTCTTCTCTACCACATGGGTTCCCGTGAGACGTACTCGACGAGATGTCTCCTTAAAACACGGGGCGGTGACTCACCATAGCCATGATTTTCAAGAGGATCATCCACGGATTTCAACAATATCGGCCCGTGGTGCTCTTTTCCCACGTGAATGTCCCTTATTTCCTTGTTTGCGCTAAAAGTAGTCGCAATAGGACAAGGGACAGGCGGAATCTTTGGACCGAATAGGAGTGGCGGGTCAACAAATCACAGCTCTGCTCCATTTACTTCACATGGCAAAGTGGCACGCGAGTGTACCGTGGCCATGACTTTCAAAGGGATCTACCACCAATTTCAACAACGTCGGTCCCTGGTCCTATTTTCCCGTATAAATGTCCCCCACTTTCTTCTTTGCGCTAAAGTAGTCGCAACGGGACAATAAACACGAGGAATCTTTAGACCGCATGTGGAGGACAAGTCAACAAATCACGCCTCCGAATTGATCACTTCAGATGGCAGAGTGACATGCGAGAGTAAAGACAGAGTGACTTGTCGTGAAGGATGTTGCTGGGGTGATGGTGATAGATTCAGATCACCTTCTTTCCAATCCTATAAATACCTCCCCTTTCGCTCGACTTGGAAACACCGAAGTCCTGAGAGCAGACTTGAGGAGTGCAAATTTGTAAGGAAGGGAGGTTGCGAGTGTTGCTCACTTTTTCAGGATGGAGGGTGAATCCAGCTTCAGAGCAGAAGGTGAGTCTTCCCACTCCTCGAAGAGGAGCAGATCAGGTAGCAGTTCCAGGAGACTCTCAGAAGTCGAAGGACAACTGAGTGAGAGGACCCGATCACAGCTTGCTAGTGGCTTCTTTGGTTTCCTTCCTTCATCCTTTTCTTATCCTTACTTGCTTAGCAATGTTCCCCTTTTCACTTCTTGTATATGTGCAGAGCATGATGCGCTCGCACATCTCTTGGGAGCTCATAGTGGCAGCATATCGAGGTCTCCCGGACTTCCAAAAGGCCAGGCTAGACGTGATGGGGTTCAGTGCCTTCCTCCGAATCGAGCCGATAAAGCTCGACCTTGCCCTGATCCAAGCATTACATGAAAGATGGGATCCGGCGAGTCGGGTATTCCTGATGCCTTGGGGGCACATGGTGCCCAGTTTGGAAGATATGGTCCGTATTACGGGCCTCAAAGTGGATGGAGAGGCAGTGACCGGCGTCACTTATGCGGATTACCGAGAAGGTGCCCAGAAACTGTTACGACTGGAACTCGATGGACGGAAGAACAGGTTAGTAGCCAAGACATCGATCATGGAGGTGTTAGGGCTTACTGACATCCGTCCACGGGATGACGAATCCTTGGAGGAATTTATGGAAAGGGCAGAGAGAGGTGCCCGTGCTGTATACTGTGCAGATGCCAGCAACTGGGAAAGGACCAACATGGACCTGAGGAGGTTCCTCCTCTTTCTGCTGGGTAGGCTGCTACTGGGCTCCAAGGGAGACAACATACACTGCCGCTTCCTGGAGTTGCTCGTAGATTTGGAGAGAGTAGGACAGTACACCTGGGGAGCTGCCGTGCTGGCACATCTATTTACAGGTCTGTCGCAAAGGACAGGCCGAGAGATGACAATAAATGGGTTTACGCCCTTCATCCAGGTAAAAAATTATTTTTGTGGTTTTCGTTTTATGCTTTTTTTCTTGTATTTATTGATGCCAATGACACATTGTGGACGCACTTTTTTATTTAACAACTATTTTATTCGTTCGTTGGTTTATTGAGTGCGTGGGCGTGCCAGTCACCGAAGTGACAATTTATTCGGGCTCCGAAGAGCCCACGGTGCGCTCGATCTGACTCAGTCAGACGATTGTGTGGTTCGTGTCGGGACCAAAACCCGCCGCGCCATAAAGGTCACGACGTTATTTACATCCCCTCAGAGAGGGGAACACCCTTGATCAATCGCCGAGATTCAGGGCCTCATGGCCAAGAAATTAATTGCATGAAAGGTCTATTATGAGGTATTGAAATCCTCGCGCGCAGGCAGGAAGAAAACCATTTGGAATCATGTCGATCATACGCTGACCATTTAATGTTCGGACGAGTGTCCGTCTCGGGAAGAGTGCGATCGTCATGGGAAGACCGGAGCATATGTATGCCAGGATATGGCAATTTATTGTTCAGAAGAACGAGAAAAAAAAAACATTCGGCTAAACCTCGGTTAGAGCGGTCGGAAACCGGTAAATCTGTTGGCCCGGTGCAAGAGCAAGCTGCAACCATACTGCGGTGGGCCCCCCGCGGTCGAAATAAGACTTGCATGAGCGGCATTAGTATTTCCGGTGCTAAGGGGCAACGAGGGAATATCCCTTGAATTGGCCGAAAAGCCCTGTGTCCGGAGAAGCGGGCGTTCGAAACATGTCGGTCATTCAGGAGACCATTTAATTTTCGGACGAGAGTCCGGCTTAAGAATATTGTAATCATCGCAGGAGGACCTGGAACATATGCATGCCGGGATACGGCAAGTTTATTATTCCGAGACACTGAAAACATTCGGTTGAATCTCGGTTATTGTAGTTGGAAACCAGCGAATCTATTGGCCCGGTACGAGATCGAGTCAGGACCATATTGGGGGCGCCTCCCGTGGTCCGAACGGGGCTTGCGCGGGCATCATTAATATTTCCGGTGTCGGAGGGCAACAGGGGAGAGTCCCGGGACTAGACTCCAGAACCGAGAACGTGTTCGAAAGGAGCGGGCTGTAGACCGAGCGTGTGAGTCAGACATTGACCATGATTGGGAAGAACCCGAGGTCTAGACGTGACCCATGAAGGCCTTATTGATATTCCCATGTGTAGGGTCCGGGGAGGTGAGATTCTCCGAATTGCACAGCGACGTATATTTTCTACATTTTTTTTTACCTTATTGCTTTTGGTTCTGTTTGAGTGTAAATTTTATTTCATTAACGTGTGTTGTCTCCCCTTTTTTTTTATCGTATTTTGATTGTATTATCATGACTTCCCTCTTTTATTATTACTTATTTCTATTATTTGTTTGATGTTTTGTTTTCCCTTCCTATTTTTATTCTCATTTTGATTTTTTCAGAGCTTTACTTTGATTCTTTTTTAATTATGTTATCCCTTTTTTTACTATGTTGATTTTCTTAAATTCACTTATTTATATTTATTGTGTTGGCTTTCTTAAATTTATTTATATATCCATATTAACCCATGTCACCACGTATTGAATGGGTTGTACATCGAACATGTGTTTAGTGGATTTGGGGTGTTAATTACGTTAGTGGAGTATTAATGGGTTTATAACTGGGTGTTGATGTTATTAAATGAATGCATGCATTAGATGAATGCATACGAGGGTGTCTGTGAGTGTAGCGTACGTGCGTGCTATATATATATATATATATATAGATATGGATGTCATCCTGTTGCATGTGTATAGGAGAAATGAGGAGGGGGCACATGTGTGTCGGGTAAAGGATCAAAACGTGTGCCGGGTAAGGGTTGAAAGAGTGTGCCGGGCAAAGGGTTGAAAGGGTGTGCCGGGGAAGGGCTAAAAGGGTGTGCCGGGGAAAGGGTTGAAAGAGTGTGCCGGGGAAGGGCTAAAAGGGTGTGCCGGGCAAAGGGTTGAAAGAGTGTGCCGGGGAAGGGCTAAAAGGGTGTGCCGGGGAAGGTTTGAAAGAGTGTACCGGGTAAAAGGAAAAAAGGTGTGCCGGGTAAGGGGTCAAAAGGTGTGCCGGCTAAGGGTCGATTGAGTGTGCCGGGTAAAGACTGAAAGAGCGTGCCGGGTAAAGACTGAAAGAGCGTGCCGAGTTTCCAGTCGCTTATGCAAGGCATTTCTTATTTACCATTGTTTTAGATGTTAACATTATGTTGCGTTTTTTTATTTCTTTTATTAGTTTTAATCATGACGAAATTTTGGCAGCATCTCCCCCGGACCCGGGATGGAAGGAGAATAAAGGGAACGCGCCCACATGGAGTGGCGGAACCCGACAGCCGGAGGTGGGCGCCCGAGAGCGGCAACACCTTTGATAAAACTTCGGAAAGTCCGGAAGAACCAACGAATAGAAGATGTCTCCAAGACAGGCAAAGGAGGATTTATCTGCCAAGGGAGGAGGGTGACATAGGGATCAAAGGAAAGATGTTAGGCTCGTAGGGCTCAAGGAGAGGAAGGAACAAGTTTCCATTTGGGCCGAAGACTAGATCTGGAATCCAGGCCCTCAGAGGGGAAGAACATCGGCGCATAGCATCCAAGAACACCGAGAAAACAACATAGGAAATGCACAACACACCACCCGAAGTGGGGTAGATCGAGGGAGGCCAGAAGAGACCCAAAAGTAGTGGTGGAGACTTTCATTCATAAAGAAAAAAATGACCGTGACCGGCCATACACATTGCGGTATACATCAAGGCCGAAGCCACAGAAGAGGGGAGAAGAAGAAAAGGAAGAATATGGGGAGGAAATAGGAGGGGAGCTGGGGTCAAGCAGAGGCGACGGCTCCCTGCTCTTCCCCACTCCCCCTGCTACATCAACCCTTCCTCTCTCTCTCTTTCTCTTACTCTCTCTCTTTTCTCTGGCCTCCGGGAAGCCTCCAACGTCGGAGCAGCTTCTTCTTCCTCTTCTCTCTTCTCTCCGTGGCAGGCTCTGGTCGTCTCCGTGGGTGTGTCTTCCGTCTCTCCTCTCCTCTCCTTCTGTCGGAATGGGAGGGGATTTATACTCCCATCCGCGGGAGCCTTCGAGCACGGCAGTCGGAGGCGGGAAGCAGCTAAATCATGATGGCGTTTGACATTTCCCGTCCTGGGTGGCTAGATGGTAGCCTGCGTGGCCCAACCCCTGGCCGACACCTCGGACAGCCACTGCGCGCCGAAGATCCATAGGGCATGGGCACCACGTCGTTCGGCCCGTTGACATGCCTTAAAGCTGTACCGCTGGCGGGCTCAAAAGGTGTGCCGTAGGAGGGCCAAAAGGGCGTGCCGCTGGAGGTTGCCCAAGCGTACCGCTGAAGAGGGCAAAAGGCGTGCCGTTGAAGGCCGGCAGGAGACGGCCGTGGATGGCACTTAAAGGTGTGCCGCTGAAGGGCATAAATAGTGTGCCGCTGAAGGCACTTCAAAGTGTGCCGCCAAAGGGCACAAGATAGTGTGCCGCTGGGGGGGGGGCTGAAGAAGCGTGCCGTTGGAAGGCTGAAAAAGCGTGCCGTTGAAGGGCACAAGATAGTGTGCCGTGGAAGGCTAAAAAAGTGTGCCGTTGGAAGGCTGAAAAAGTGTGCCGTTGAAGGGCACAAGAGGGCTTTTGTACTGCACCAGGTGAGGGCGTTCGGCAGTGTGCCGGTGGAAGGACACTAAGGGCATGCCGGGTGGAGCGGGCAGCATGTGTGCCGGGTGGAGCACCCTGAGAGTGTGCCGGCCAAGGGCCTTTGGGAGTGTGCCGGTGGAGATCACCTAGAGGCGTACCGGTGGAGACCTCTGGGTAGTGTACCGATGGAGGGGCCTGCCGAGTGCACCGGGTGAGAGTTGGCAAGAGTGCTACAGTGTCCCACCGGATCAATTGCCTTCCCACCGGTTGTGCATGCATCGTGATTGTACTTGTTCAATTCTCCCACCAACCCATATTTGAATGCTGCAGCTGACTGCAATTGTATGCAATAGTGTGCAAGGATTTATCAGATGCAGCTTCAACATATCTACAACGGTTCAAGCTTTACACCAATGCCCTCCAATGGAATATTCTCTATAACCCATTCTTCATAGCCACCCTTTTCAGATCATCTGGCATATATCCGTAAAAGCTTCTCTGCCCACATGTGAGAATTGATGTCTCCCATCTCAGCTCTGATAATCACCCTGGCTCCTTTCTTATTAAATGGACCTGTAAGTAACTTAGGCATTTCATGATGATCCAAGACCTTGCTCACGTCTAAAGAAGCATTGTAGGCCTGCTTGAAAGCCCAGGATTGATGATGTCCATCTCTGCCAGCTTTGTTATCCATCTTTGCTTCTTTGGCGTCACATTATTCTTGAATCACAGCACCTTATATTGTAAGTCCTTGAGAGCATCAGCAACCTTGGTAGCATTAGATAATCTTTTAAGGGAGTCAGTAGACTTTTGAGGTCATCCAACAAATCATATCGCTAGAGAACTTATTCCTGCTCAATTCGCCTAGCTTCTTTAACTTCTAATGCTGTTGGTGCAACCATTCGAGCACGCACAACTGCACCTTCAATCTTCTTCTTCGAGGAAAAGTAGCCCGATTCCTTGAAAACCTCGTTATTCTTGCCCCCCCAATAGCTGGTTGGCTCGAGCAGAACAACAGAACCACCGGGACCTTCCCCTATCTCCCCCTCCCCTTGGCAAACCGGGCAGTCGGCACAGTGGGTGTGTGCCGTGGAGTCGGCGCGGTGGCGTGCCGGTGAAGGCGCTCGCGGGCGTGCCGGTGAAGACGCTCGCGGGGAGTCTGCCGTGGAGCTGGCGCGATGGGTGTGCCGCTGGGGGGAGCGCGCCACGGTGTGCCGCGGAGGGGGCTTGGCCATCCGGTGCGGTGGGTGTGCCGCTGGGGGGAGCGCGCCACGGTGTGCCGCGGAGGGGGCTTGGCCATCCGATTGAGGGAGAGAATGAGAGGGAAAGAATGCGAGAGAGAGAGAGTGAGTGGGTCACCCTTTTAATTTTATTATCATTATATATATTATATATTATTATTATTTATTTTTTTATTTTCTTTTTCTCTTCTTCTATTTATTTTTATTTTATTTATTATTTATTTTATTTTATTTTATTATTTTATCTTTATCTTTCTTTCTTCCCTTCTTTCTTTTCTTTCTTCTTATTTTCTTTTTCTTTCTCTCTCTTTTTTTTTCTTTCTATTTTTTTTGTGTCCACAAATGCCCCCCACCCGCGGGTGACGCGAGTGAAGGATGAGCAGAGCGGGGCCTGCGGGTGTAGCCCGTCTAAGAGATTTATCATGATAAGAATAGCGGGTCCACATACCGAGGTTGAGATCAAGAGACCAGATCACATGGGCCAGAATTGGGCAGCAGGCTATGGGAGCCGAAGTTGAGATTGGGCTGTTATAGCCGGGAGGTATCAGAAGCGCGGTGGGACGGGGTGTCGGGAGCTGAAAGCAGACTACAAGAGCCAAAGTTGGGAAGCAGGCTATGGAAACCGAATTGGGGAGGCAGGCCTTAAAAGCCAAGGGTATTGGGAAGCGGGCTGCAAGAGCCGAAATTATGGGAAGCGGGCCGTGAAGGCCGAATTCTGGGGAGCAGGCTACGAGAGCCGGATTCCGGGAAGCAGGCTGCAAGGGCCAGAGATATCAGGAGACGGGCTGCGAGAGCCGAAATTATGGGAAGTAGGCTGCGGGAGCCAAATCGGGGAGCAGGCCATGAGAGCCGAAATTGGGAAGCAGGCCGCGAAGGTCAAAGGTAAGCAGGCTGCAAGAGCCAAAGATATTGGGAGGCAGGCCATAAAAGCCAAAGGGAAGCAGGTTGCAGGAGCCAAAGTTGGGAAGCTGGCCACGAGGGCCAGAATTGGGAAGCAAGCTACGAGAGCCGAAATTGGGGAGCAGGCCACGAAGGCTAAAGGTAAGCAGGCTGTAAGAGCTAAAGTTGGGAAGCAGGCCGCGAAGGCCAAAGGTAAGCAGGCTACACGAGCCAAAGTTACGGGAGGCGGGCCGTGGAGGCCGGATTGGGGAAGCAGACTGTAAGAGCTAAAGGGAAGCAGGCTGCAAGAGCCAAAGGTGGGAAACGGACTGCAAGAGCCGGAATTATGGGGAGCAGGCTACGGAAACCAAATCAGGGAAGCAGGCTACGGAAGCCAAATCAGGGAAGCAGGCTACAAGAGCCAAAATTGGGGTGCAAGATGTGAACGCCCAAATCGGGGAAGCGGACTATAGAAGCCGGAGTTGGGAGATTGACGAGCTCTGAGGGCAGGAGGTAGGCCATGGGGGCCAAGATTGGGCTTTATGAGCCAGAGCTGGGAAAGTAGGCTTCGCTAGCCAAAATTGAGTTTATTGTATACACATATTTTTATTATTTATTATTATTTTTTTTATATTGTAATTTTTTTGCTCAAGCATGCAAGCATTCCTTAGCCGGCATAACATAAATATAAGTAAGGCAGCTCCCTCTATAGGGGATAGGATAGGAACGTCGCCCATAATTCGTAGATGCGGTGCGGGCCGCGAGGCACAACTGAGGGGTGGTGCACCCGTCAAGAGGATATCGCATGTCTTGCGTGCTTAACCTAAATTCACGCATTTCACCCGAGGCAATTCTCTGTGGCGTGGCAGTGCAAATGTGTGAACAAAGGGCCCTAACCATAGGGATATGCAGGTTTTCCTGGTGACACTCGAGGATCACTCTAGCGCCTACACATATGTTTCAGGCTTTCGACTTTCGGTAGCTTCACACAGCCCCCATCTGTTTATTTTGGTAGCAGATTTCACCGTTCAGCGCGAGTCTCCTCATATGTCTCAATGGGGATTCCCGGCTACTAGGATTCATCCTCATTATAATTTTATTACGGATTCCACCGTTTGACGCGAGTCTCCTCATGTGTCTCAATGGGGATTCCCGGCTAATAGGTTTCATCCTTATTATAATTCGCTTCACCATTTCGTGCGAGTCTCCTCATGTGTCTCAATGGGGATTCCCGGCTACTCGGATTCACGTGTATCTCTTTTTTTTTCCTTTTTTTTTACAGTGGGGGTAGGCAGCTTTTTCCTCACGATTACCCTTCACGCGAGTGCAGGAATTCAAGTCTCCGTAGAGTGTTAAAAAGAAATTCGGGCAATCCCTATGGTTGAAAGCTATTGAACACATTAAGTGCGACGTGTGGGAGCGTTGTCTCAGGTTTATTTTGTGAGCTGGGCTTAGCGATTCAGCCATGACTCTTCCCCTTGACGTGTGCACCCGCCATAACTGGGTTCCCTTCGAACGCAGGCCATGACGCCCGTGCATCCGGAATCGGGCGATATTATTTAGCAAGGAAACACGGTCCTAGAAAATTCTAAGGAGGTGTATTATTCTATATTAAACAACCATGCAAACAGGGCAATCAAGCATTCTCTTCTTCCTTCTTTTTTATTTTGTTGTTTGTTGTTTTTTTGTTATTGTTGTGTTTTTTTGTTGTCGTTCTTTTTTTTCTTTTTCTTTTTTTTTTATGTTTTTTTTTTGCATAAGAAAATATTGTTGTTACATATAAGTGTAGTGGTAATAAAGGTATTAGGGAAGCGGACCGAGAAGGGGCGAAAGGAAATTAGGGAAGTGGGCTGCAAGGGCTGAGGCTGGGAAGCATGCTACAAGAGCCAAAATTGGGAAGCGGGCTGCAAGAGTCGAAATTAGGAAGCGGGCTACAAAGAGCCAAAATTGAGAGAGCAGGCTACAAAGCCAAAGTTGAGAGAGTATGCTACAAAAGCCAAAGTTATTGGGAAACAGGCTGCAAGGAGCCGAAGTTGGAAAGTAGGCTGCCAGAGCTAGAAATTCTGGGAAGCAGGCTATGAAAGCCAGAGTCAGGGGAAGTAGCTGCAAAAGTCAGAATTGGGAAGCAGGCGACAAAGGCCGAAATTAGAAAGCGGGCTGCAAGAGCCAAGGTCAGGAAGCGGGCTATGAAGCACCGAGAGATGGGAAGCAGGCTGCAAGAGCCAGAAATTTTGGGAAGCAAGCTACCAAGAGCTGAGGTTTGGGAAGCAGGCTACGAAAGCCAATGTATGGGAAGCGGGCCGCAAGAGCCGAAGTCAGGGGGCGGGTTGCAAGAGCCGAAATTAAGGAAAGCATGCTACGAGAGCCAGAGGTCGGGGCAGCAGGCTACGAGAGCCAAAATCGGGGAAGCAGGCTACGGGAGCCAAAATCAGGAAGCATGCCACGAAGGCCAAAGGGAAGCGGGCTACGGAGGCCAGAATGTCGGGGAAGCAGGGCTACAAGCCGCAGTTGAGAAGCGGGCTGTAAAGAACCGAAGTTGGGAAGCAGGCTACAAGAGCCAAAATTAGGAAGCGGGCTGTGAAGAGCCGAAGCTGGGGAGCAGGCTATAAAAATCGAAACTGAGAAGCGGGCTACAAAGAGTCGAAGTTGGGAAGCAGGCTACAAGAGCCAAAACTGGGAAGCAGGCTATAAAAGCCGAAGCTGAGAAGCGGGCTGCAAAGAGCCGAAGATAGGGAAGCGGGTCATGAAGATCGAAATCAGGGAAACGGGCTGCGAAAGCCGAAATTTGGGAAGCAGACTACCAGAGCCGAAGTTAAGAAGCGGGCTGCAAAGAGCCAAAAATAAGGAAAGTGGGCTATCGAAGCCAAGAGATATCAGGAGAGCAGGCCGTGTATGCCAACGGGCCTTGAGAGTAGGCTGTAAAGCTGAAGGATCGTTGAGAGGGGGATTGATGAACACCGGTGACACCTCCCTTCTTTGTACTTCTGTTCATATTTTCTCTCTTCTTCAGTGCTCTTTTCTTCTCTTCTTCTTGTTCTTCTCTTGCTCTTCCTTTCTTTTCCTTTCTTTTTTTTTTGCTCTCTTTTCTTCTCTTCATTTTTTTCCTTTTTTTTTTGGCATAAAGCATGGCAAATGATCCCTGCGAATGAGGGATTCTAGCTGGCTATCAGACGGACAGCACTCGCAGCGGGTTGCCACCCCGAACATTTATAGACCCGGCAGGCCTTAAGTAAATCATGGTATTTCCATTTCTTCAGCAGGCTGTTAAGCTACCCAAGTGCCCTTACAGGTTGAACGGGGCCTGTAGACGCCCAAATGACATTACAGCTCAAGGTGCCCCTATGACGGGAGTGAATAAGTGAAGAAGATGCTCAAAGCAAATCCCTGCACATGGTAGCTTGTTCTCTTCATGAAAAGTCATGTGAACAGATGGTAGCGGGAGTGCATGGGGCCCGAGGCACCATTTAGTGCTTATGTTGCTCCGACCGACACAGAGGGGCCTTGTTAGCCGCCGCCTTAAAGACAGGCATCTGGTGAGGGCACGGTGGTTCCACCTTATACTTGCCCATTTGTAACTCACCCGAATTAATCAGGCCTTCGATGGTGTCTTTGAATATGTAGCAGTCCTCAATAGAATGTCCCAACCCTCGATGGTATAGGCAAAACTGAGGGTCATCTTTTCTTTCTGCCTCATTCGGTCGCTTGGGCACTGGGAGCATTACTTTGCCATATTCTTGGGCCCACTCAAAAAGAGCCCGAGTCTTGTCCTTTGGAAAGGAATAGGGTTTCATCATTTTGCCCCTCAGTGAAAAGTGCCGCTCAAAGGGCTTAGGGGAGGGAGGGCCAGCCGCCTCTTTCAATTTCTTCTGTCGTTGCCCAAAGGTCTCAAGGTCAGCAGGATTTGTCTCCATTTGTGCCGGTGACTCATCAGTCGGCCTCTGTTCACAATTTTGGACAGTAGTAGACGGGCAATGTTTTGCCAAGAGGTCTTCAACATCCGTCGCAAGATCATCCAGTTGTTCGAAGGATTTAATTTCGACGCCAATCGCCCTTAGCAGGCGGTGCGTCTTCATGTTGTGCTGGCATATTTGGAGAGCATCCTGGTAATTGGGCGAATGTTTGCACCTCGCATTGAGGTCCCTCCACCGTCGAAGGTAATCCGAGGCATATTCATCATTCCTCTGCTTGGTCGTATGCAGCGTTACTTGGGTGATCTCTTCTTCGGCTAGCTTTAGTTTAGCAGCACGCTCCATTCTCGGCTTACTCATTATTGGCGGAGTCGAAAAGCCATGGCTCGAGCCAGTCGGTTGTGGAAGCGGGGCCATGGATGACATGCCGCGAGATGTGCTAGCTGCCCCCTGACATGTTCGGGGAGCCGGGAGATGCGCGGGAGGCGCGTGATGAAGATGCTGCGAGGGGGTGCCCCCAGTATAATCACGTGTCATTCGGGGCTTAGCGCCGCTTTGTGAAACTTCGGGAGGTGACCCGGCCTATCTGGGTATAGCTAGGTATAGACCCATTTCATTTAATTTTCTTCTTAGCACTTCAGTCTCCTGAAGCTTTTGATATAGTTCTGCTACCATGGCAGGGTCAGGTTGAGGGGAGCTGGAAGTGCTGCCTTCCGTCTGGACTCTGGGCGGGGCCAGCAGCGTCTCGTCATCATTGCCGGGGGAATCCCATGCTTCAAAAGTTGGCATTCTTGCCCCCATGTTCTCACGTGGAGAGGGAGTATGGTGGCGCGCCTCTCTAACGGGCGGTGGACAACATGGTTCTTCATATCTTTCCTTAGCGGCTTGGCTCGTGCCGGGAAGGCTAGATAATGTATCGCAAGAGAGGGTAACCCCCTTCCCTTTGACCTTCAGCTTCCTCCTTTCATTCTTCTTTGCGGAAGGCCTTGGCCCTTCTGGTGGTAGCGGGTGCAAAGACACCATATTGACCACCCTTTTAAGATCGGGCAACTCATGAGGAAGTGGAGGGTCAACCTTGTGGTCCCCCATCTGGAGCTCTCCCCTTCGGATCAGCCGTTCAATAGCATCTTTGAATGGATAGCAATCTTCAATAGGGTGACCGATCATCTGATGATACGGGCAAAAGCGGGGATCATCTCTTCTGTTAGCATCCGTCGGCCTCTTCGGCTCTGGGAGGGTGACTTTGTTGTATTGAGTGGCCCATTCAAACAAGGCCCGGGTCCTCTCCTTAGGAAAGGAATATAGCTTCTTCATTTTAGTCCGCAAGGACGGGCCCTCTTGTGGTTCATTAGGTTCAGCAAGGGAAGGGCTAACAAGCCCCTTGCCTCTGTTCTTCTGGGGTTCAAATTCCTTGAAGTCGACCGTGCAAGTTTCCTTTGGCTCTGGTCGCTTATCGGCAAAGCGGGCCTTCTGGCTTGCAGAAGTGGGAATGTGAGGATAGCTGGAGAAGAAGGTTTCGATCTCGGCCACCACATTGTTTAGCCGGTCGAAAGTCTTAATATCACTCCCGATCATCCTCTCAAGGATATCCGGCCTTAAGTTCTGTTTGCATATTTGAACTGCATCCTCTTGGTGTAGCGGACGTTTGCATTTCATGCTAAGATTTCGCCATCTTTTGATGTAGTCCAAGGCGGTCTCATCATGTCTCTGCTTGGAGGTATAGAGCTCAGCCATGGTTATTTCTCTTTCGGCTATATGGAACCGCTCCCGGAATTGGCGCTGCATATCCGGCCAGTCATTGATTGCTCCAACTAGCAGGTTGGAATACCATTCGAAAGCAAGTCCCGTCAGTGAGGACCCAAAATACTTCAATAAGTAGGACTCATCGGTCGCCAAATCACCCATCATGTTGACGTAATAGGCTATGTGCTCCTTTGGCGATCCTTGTCCATTGAATTTATCAAATTTTGGCGGCTTAGTGACGCCGGGAGGTAGCTTTTTAGCGGCATGGTGGATCGGGTACGGCACCTCGTAGGCATCGAATGAGGCATAATCACCACCACCACGATCTACCAGCTTCTTTTCTATCATTTGCTCTATCATTGTTTCATTTATCCCTACCGGGTCAGCCGAGCTCGGGCAACATAGAGCTTGTTGGGTCATTGGCGGCGTCAGCACCATTGGTTGAGGTGTAGCAGCCGTCCCCTGCAACAGGAGAGTAGGTTGTAGAGTCGGGGCCGTGCCCCCAGCATGATCAAGTGACGGCTGAGATGCCATGGCTGGAAGGGCAGCTGCATGTTCATTAGCACCTCTCTGTGAGGCTTCAAGAGGGAGCTCGACCTGCCTTGAAGCCAGAGCGTGTACATTCATGTCGCTGAGTTGTTTCCTCAGCATCTCAATTTCTTGCTGGTATCTTTGCATCATGAGCATCATGGTGGCCTGATCAGGCATGGAGGAGCCGGGAGCATGACCTTGCTCTCCCGCCGGAGCATTTGAAGCAGGCGTTGGTTCCTCGCCATCATTTCCAGTGGTGACCACATTCACGGTCACCGTGATTAGATCCGCATAGGGTGTTTCAGTATGGGCTTGCGCTATAATCACAGCCCCTTGTCTTGCGATAGCGGGTTCTAGCCCTTTAGCGAGCCTAGCTGCTTCATCATAATCCGGGGGCAGAGCCCTATAGTGGTCGGCCATTCCGGCTGTGTTACAGGTGCAAGCCTGGAGACTTCCATTCTTCTTTGCTTTTCTAGTGGATGATCTTCGGAAAGTAGCTGGTTTTTCAAAGATAGGAGTCTTTGCCCCCAGCTTGGTGTGGTGGGACATCTTCCCCGGATGGGCCTGGGCAGCCAATGCTGGCGAGGGATGAATTGGGGCTGCCACCTCAGCCGGTGCATCTTCCTTTGGTCCTGCTTGGCGGACCCTCAGAAGTTCTCCCCGGATAGCGGGGACAGCATGGGCTCTCTTGGGCACCTAGATTTGCTTGAGCTTGGTTGGCTTTGGGAGCAACTGACCCCTTGTCTTGGACTCGGCACGGTTCGTCTTGATGTGGGCCAATGCTTCAAAAGAGTTGTACACTGGCACTGCGGCGATCACCCTATCAGGTGTAATCCTGGCATGGCGACCATTCAAGAACAGTTGGACTCCGCCGATAAGAACGGACGTGCCCGAAGCAGATAACCGGCCTTGCATCATGCCGGCATTCTTCTTGGCTACCTGCCTGGCAGCCGGTGAGTACTTCCGATTGACGGAGGCACAAGGAGTAGCTTGGCGGACGTAGCAGTCCATCACCTTGTTCTTGTCTGATGTCGTCGTTGCAGCGGCGACGCAGTCCACCTCCTGGGTCTCCAAGAGTTCCACGAATGCGACCCCCAAGAAGTTGGGGAAGCCGACGATGGGCGGAAAGAAGCCGAACTGCATCGGCACGGCCAAGTAGCCACGGGTGACATGGTTGGCAACAGCAAGCGGTCCGCAAGAGACGACCATCGTGATCTCAGGAATGCAACCTCTGCAATTGAAGATCAAATAATTAGTATTTTAAGAAGGGGCCATAAGGCCCTTAATCCCGGCGAAGAGATGAAGGGTGGTTAAGGTCCCACCGGGCGTGCCAGACTTGTGGACACACTTTTTTATTTAACAACTATTTTATTCGTTCGTTGGTTTATTGAGTGCGTGGGCGTGCCAGTCACCGAAGTGACAATTTATTCGGGCTCCGAAGAGCCCACGGTGCGCTCGATCTGACTCAGTCAGATGATTGTGTGGTTCCTGTCGGGACCAAAACCCGCCGCGCCATAAAGGTCACGACGTTATTTACATCCCCTCAGAGAGGGGAACACCCTTGATCAATCGCCGAGATTCAGGGCCTCATGGCCAAGAAATTAATTGCATGAAAGGTCTATTATGAGGTATTGAAATCCTCGCGCGCAGGCAGGAAGAAAACCATTTGGAATCATGTCGATCATGCGCTGACCATTTAATGTTCGGACGAGTGTCCGTCTCGGGAAGAGTGCGATCGTCATGGGAAGACCGGAGCATATGTATGCCTGGATATGGCAATTTATTGTTCAGAAGAACGAGAAAAAAAAACATTCGGCTAAACCTCGGTTAGAGCGGTCGGAAACCGGTAAATCTGTTGGCCCGGTGCAAGAGCAAGCTGCAACCATACTGCGGTGGGCCCCCCGCGGTCGAAATAAGACTTGCATGAGCGGCATTAGTATTTCCGGTGCTAAGGGGCAACGAGGGAATATCCCTTGAATTGGCCGAAAAGCCCTGTGTCCGGGGAAGCGGGCGTTCGAAACATGTCGGTCATTCAGGAGACCATTTAATTTTCAGACGAGAGTCCGGCTTAAGAATATTGTAATCATCGCAGGAGGACCTGGAACATATGCATGCCGGGATACGGCAAGTTTATTATTCCGAGACACTGAAAACATTCGGTTGAATCTCGGTTATTGTAGTTGGAAACCTGTGAATCTATTGGCCCGGTACGAGATCGAGTCAGGACCATATTGGGGGCGCCTCCCGTGGTCCGAATGGGGCTTGCGCGGGCATCAATAATATTTCCGGTGTCGGAGGGCAACAGGGGAGAGTCCCGGGACTAGACTCCAGAACCGAGAACGTGTTCGAAAGGAGCGGGCTGTAGACCGAGCGTGTGAGTCAGACATTGACCATGATTGGGAAGAACCCGAGGTCTAGACGTGACCCATGAAGGCCTTATTGATATTCCCATGTGTAGGGTCCGGGGAGGTGAGATTCTCCGAATTGCACAGCGACGTATATTTTCTACATTTTTTTTTACCTTATTGCTTTTGGTTATGTTTGAGTGTAAATTTTATTTCATTAACGTGTGTTGTCTCCCCTTTTTTTTTATCGTATTTTGATTGTATTATCATGACTTCCCTCTTTTATTATTACTTATTTCTATTATTTGTTTGATGTTTTGTTTTCCCTTCCTATTTTTATTCTCATTTTGATTTTTTCAGAGCTTTACTTTGATTCTTTTTTAATTATGTTATCCCTTTTTTTACTATGTTGATTTTCTTAAATTCACTTATTTATATTTATTGTGTTGGCTTTCTTAAATTTATTTATATATCCATATTAACCCATGTCACCACGTATTGAATGGGTTGTACATCGAACATGTGTTTAGTGGATTTGGGGTGTTAATTACGTTAGTGGAGTATTAATGGGTTTATAACTGGGTGTTGATGTTATTAAATGAATGCATGCATTAGATGAATGCATACGAGGGTGTCTGTGAGTGTAGCGTACGTGCGTGCTATATATGTATATATATAGATATGGATGTCATCCTGTTGCATGTGTATAGGAGAAATGAGGAGGGGGCACATGTGTGCCGGGTAAAGGATCAAAACGTGTGCCGGGTAAGGGTTGAAAGAGTGTGCCGGGCAAAGGGTTGAAAGGGTGTGCCGGGGAAGGGCTAAAAGGGTGTGCCGGGGAAAGGGTTGAAAGAGTGTGCCGGGGAAGGGCTAAAAGGGTGTGCCGGGCAAAGGGTTGAAAGAGTGTGCCGGGGAAGGGCTAAAAGGGTGTGCCGGGGAAGGTTTGAAAGAGTGTACCGGGTAAAAGGAAAAAAGGTGTGCCGGGTAAGGGGTCAAAAGGTGTGCCGGCTAAGGGTCGATTGAGTGCGCCGGGTAAAGACTGAAAGAGCGTGCCGGGTAAAGACTGAAAGAGCGTGCCGAGTTTCCAGTCGCTTATGCAAGGCATTTCTTATTTACCATTGTTTTAGATGTTAACATTATGTTGCGTTTTTTTATTTCTTTTATTAGTTTTAATCATGACGAAATTTTGGCAGCATCTCCCCCGGACCCGGGATGGAAGGAGAATAAAGGG
This sequence comes from Amorphophallus konjac, assembly GCA_022559845.1. Classification (NCBI taxonomy): domain Eukaryota; kingdom Viridiplantae; phylum Streptophyta; class Magnoliopsida; order Alismatales; family Araceae; genus Amorphophallus; species Amorphophallus konjac. The sequence goes on along the minus strand of CM040128.1, from coordinate 65,330,743 downwards.
AACGCGCCCACATGGAGTGGCGGAACCCGACAGCCGGAGGTGGGCGCCCGAGAGCGGCAACACCTTTGATAAAACTTCGGAAAGTCCGGAAGAACCAACGAATAGAAGATGTCTCCAAGACAGGCAAAGGAGGATTTATCTGCCAAGGGAGGAGGGTGACATAGGGATCAAAGGAAAGATGTTAGGCTCGTAGGGCTCAAGGAGAGGAAGGAACAAGTTTCCATTTGGGCCGAAGACTAGATCTGGAATCCAGGCCCTCAGAGGGGAAGAACATCGGCGCATAGCATCCAAGAACACCGAGAAAACAACATAGGAAATGCACAACACACCACCCGAAGTGGGGTAGATAGAGGGAGGCCAGAAGAGACCCAAAAGTAGTGGTGGAGACTTTCATTCATAAAGAAAAAAATGACCGTGACCGGCCATACACATTGCGGTATACATCAAGGCTGAAGCCACAGAAGAGGGGAGAAGAAGAAAAGGAAGAATATGGGGAGGAAATAGGAGGGGAGCTGGGGTCAAGCAGAGGCGACGGCTCCCTGCTCTTCCCCACTCCCCCTGCTACATCGACCCTTCCTCTCTCTCTCTCTTTCTCTTACTCTCTCTCTTTTCTCTGGCCTCCGGGAAGCCTCCAACGTCGGAGCAGCTTCTTCTTCCTCTTCTCTCTTCTCTCCGTGGCAGGCTCTGGTCGTCTCTGTGGGTGTGTCTTCCGTCTCTCCTCTCCTCTCCTTCTGCCGGAATGGGAGGGGATTTATACTCCCATCCGCGGGAGCCTTCGAGCACGGCAGTCGGAGGCGGGAAGCAGCTTCATCATGATGGCGTTTGACATTTCCCATCCTGGGTGGCTAGATGGTAGCCTGCGTGGCCCAACCCCTGGCCGACACCTCGGACAGCCACTACGCGCCGAAGATCCATAGGGCATGGGCACCACGTCGTTCGGCCTGTTGACATGCCTTAACGCTGTACCGCTGGCGGGCTCAAAAGGTGTGCCGTAGGAGGGCCAAAAGGGCGTGCCGCTGGAGGTTGCCCAAGCGTACCGCTGAAGAGGGCAAAAGGCGTGCCGTTGAAGGCCGGCAGGAGACGGCCGTGGATGGCACTTAAAGGTGTGCCGCTGAAGGGCATAAATAGTGTGCCGCTGAAGGCACTTCACAGTGTGCCGCCAAAGGGCACAAGATAGTGTGCCGCTGGGGGGGGCTGAAGAAGCGTGCCGTTGGAAGGCTGAAAAAGCGTGCCGTTGAAGGGCACAAGATAGTGTGCCGTGGAAGGCTAAAAAAGTGTGCCGTTGGAAGGCTGAAAAAGTGTGCCGTTGAAGGGCACAAGAGGGCTTTTGTACTGCACCAGGTGAGGGCGTTCGGCAGTGTGCCGGTGGAAGGACACTAAGGGCATGCCGGGTGGAGCGGGCAGCATGTGTGCCGGGTGGAGCACCCTGAGAGTGTGCCGGCCAAGGGCCTTTGGGAGTGTGCCGGTGGAGATCACCTAGAGGCGTGCCGGTGGAGACCTCTGGGTAGTGTACCGATGGAGGGGCCTGCCGAGTGCACCGGGTGAGAGTTGGCAGGAGTGCTACAGTGTCCCACCGGATCAATTGCCTTCCCACCGGTTGTGCATGCATCGTGATTGTACTTGTTCAATTCTCCCACCAACCCATATTTGAATGCTGCAGCTGACTGCAATTGTATGCAATAGCGTGCAAGGATTTATCAGATGCAGCTTCAACATATCTACAACGGTTCAAGCTTTACACCAATGCCCTCCAATGGAATATTCTCTATAACCCATTCTTCATAGCCACCCTTTTCAGATCATCTGGCATATATCCGTAAAAGCTTCTCTGCCCACATGTGAGAATTGATGTCTCCCATCTCAGCTCTGATAATCACCCTGGCTCCTTTCTTATTAAATGGACCTGTAAGTAACTTAGGCATTTCATGATGATCCAAGACCTTGCTCACGTCTAAAGAAGCATTGTAGGCCTGCTTGAAAGCCCAGGATTGATGATGTCCATCTCTGCCAGCTTTGTTATCCATCTTTGCTTCTTTGGCGTCACATTATTCTTGAATCACAGCACCTTATATTGTAAGTCCTTGAGAGCATCAGCAACCTTGGTAGCATTAGATAATCTTTTAAGGGAGTCGGTAGACTTTTGAGGTCATCCAACAAATCATATCGCTAGAGAACTTATTCCTGCTCAATTCGCCTAGCTTCTTTAACTTCTAATGCTGTTGGTGCAACCATTCGAGCATGCACAACTGCACCTTCAATCTTCTTCTTCGAGGAAAAGTAGCCCGATTCCTTGAAAACCTCGTTATTCTTGCCCCCCCAATAGCTGGTTGGCTCGAGCAGAACAACAGAACCACCGGGACCTTCCCCTATCTCCCCCTCCCCTTGGCAAACCGGGCAGTCGGCACAGTGGGTGTGTGCCGTGGAGTCGGCGCGGTGGCGTGCCGGTGAAGGCGCTCGCGGGCGTGCCGGTGAAGACGCTCGCGGGGAGTGTGCCGTAGAGCTGGCGCGATGGGTGTGCCGCTGGGGGGAGCGCGCCACGGTGTGCCGCGGAGGGGGCTTGGCCATCCGGTGCGGTGGGTGTGCCGCTGGGGGGAGCGCGCCACGGTGTGCCGCGGAGGGGGCTTGGCCATCCGATTGAGGGAGAGAATGAGAGGGAAAGAATGCGAGAGAGAGAGAGTGAGTGGGTCACCCTTTTAATTTTATTATCATTATATATATTATATATTATTATTATTTATTTTTTTCTTTTCTTTTTCTCTTCTTCTATTTATTTTTATTTTATTTATTAGTTATTTTATTTTATTATATTATTTTATCTTTTTCTTTCTTTCTTCCCTTCTTTCTTTTCTTTCTTCTTATTTTCTTTTTCTTTCTCTCTCTTTTTTTTTCTTTCTATTTTTTTTGTGTCCACACACATGATGGTGTAGCTGTGGAGCTACTATTATATTCCAATGGGGAGAGCTCGACACTGTCGGCCAGTGACGATCCCGTTGGCTAGGCGGTGGCAACCCATCATGAGTACAGCACCATTATCATACCAGCTGATGGTATCGAGACGGGAGCTGCAAGAGTTCCCTGCAGCGATGGTAGGATACTTTTTTCTCTTTTTATATGTTTTGTTCATTATTTATTTATTTTTTTTTGTATTTTTGAGTAACTAAGAAGATATATACAACCCAACATAGGTGAACTGGAGGCCTTACTTGAATATGGTCGATGTCGACCAGCCATGGGTAATTGGAAGTCGTGCCCGATTCGGACGGGACCTCTGGCTTCATTGCTTGAATGAAATTGAGCCCCTCAGGCTGCGATTAGCCATGAGGACCCTCGGGCTTGCCCAGGAATGGGTGGATAAAACCTCCTCACCCAGCGTCGGGAAGAAGACGCGTGGGCCGGCAACCTGCGTTGATTGGAGGGTGCGCTTCCCCGAACAATATGAAGACTGGCAGCGGGGTGGCACGCTCCTGGAATCACAAGCGCAAGACAGTGAAGATTACCTACGGCTCTATAGGGCAATGTATGCGGAGAGGCTCCAGCTTGGAGGGCTTATAGAGGTAAAATAAAACACCATTTTTTTTGTCTTTTATAACTTCCATTTTTTTTATTTTTATTTGTGAACTCAAGAGCCATGGCTGTAGGATGCCCGTGACACCATGATAACGAACTTACGAGCTCGTTTGGCGGACACGGAGCAAGAGTTAACTGATACCCGAGCGGCTCTGGGTTCATCAGTAAGTGTATATATACATACTCCTGGCATGATTTGAAATTCATGGCGTTAACCATTTAACTGTCACCTCTCGTATGTGTACGCAGCGTGCCCATCTCGATGTAGTTTCATCGGCGATGGGGGCAGACGGCGTTTCTTCCAGTCTATGGATTCCCACTTCAGAGTTAGATTCACTACACGAGCAACTTGCTCATGCCACACAGCGGGCTGCGGAAGCAGAAGGGATGCTTTCTGTACAGGTGAGAGCCTCACCATTTAATATCCCTTGTTTAAGCGTTAAAGCCTGAGATGAAACGTTTGGCAGGAGAAAGAAACGGAGGAGGCACTCGCGCATGCCGCCCAGAAGGAAGCTAGAATAGCCGAGCTAGAAGAGGAACTGCAGCGTCGTCCAGGTGACGACTTTTCTAGGGACGCTATAGAGCTGAGGATCACCCTTCAGCTGGAGAGGGAAGACAGAGCGAGAGAACGTGCTGAGAGGGAAAAGGCCAAGGAAAGAGAGAAGGCCAAGAGGTCGGCCGAGAAAGAGGAGAAGAGGGCCCTGGAGGCCCAATTATTTGAATTGAAGACCAGTCTCGGCCTCGCCGAGCAGTGGCTAAAGGACGGTGAGGAACGCTACCGAAGAGCACGAGAGCGTGGCTTTCGTGTCAGCAGCTCCTTTGGTGCCCCCGCAGATCGGCGCCGGGGAGTAGAGATCGGAAGAGGAGCACAAAGCGGTGGAAGGACCGCATTCCATGATTGGATAGCCCCCTCAAGAGTGTCTCGTCCGGAGGGTGACGGGACAAGTAATGTGGAGAGAGAAGGTGAAACATGATGTAATCTCTTTGTTGTTTATTTTTATTTTGAATAGAAGTGAAATAAAGTATTTTGTGTTTGATTCTCTGCTTCTTCCTGAGCTCTCGAATTCCTGCACACACCTAAGCAAACAAGTCAGTATTTCTGCTCTGACTTGCCCCTTGCTCAACAAGCAAACGAAGTTTGAGCTATCCTTGATAACGAGTCAAGGGGGCAAGCCCTTATTAACAAAGGCACTGATGAAAGATGATAACGAATGCAACAGACAAGCACACGGATGCAAACGATAATTTAAAATGAATGCTGCATACAAATGCGATCATGCAAAGATGTGATCTTTGTTTTTTTTGTAGGTATATATTAATTTTTTTTATGTTTTGTTGTTTGTTTATTATTATTTTTGGTCTTTTACATTTCCATTTTTTTGTGCATATACATTTTTTTGCTTTTTTTGGATTTTTGGATTTGTTATTTTTTTTTGTTTGTTTTTGGTTTGTTTATTTTTTTTATTTTTTGCTAATGCATGATGACCACTTGATATAACATCTAACCTGAATGAGAACGAGGGTTTCTTGCTAACCTCCCAGGCATCCTAAGTGCACATCTAAGTTGGTTTGGGCCTCTAGACTCCTCGAATGATAATCCCGCCGGCTAAGACTTACCCTGATGACAATACCGTCATGCCATGCTTAGGCTCCCAGTTGCTTCCGACCACAGAGATTCACCCAAAAAATGTTCGAGGTAAATGATTTGCCCGACCCGGGTCTATTTCCTCACAACTCTAGATGGTATGTAATGGAACACCTTGGAACCCAAATGACCAACCACGCGACGCTGACCCGGAATCAGACGCCGTCGCACCTATAGGTGACGCGCTTGCATTGGTCTAAGCCCGAGGTTAAACTAAGAAGACATTAAGGTGGTAGATAAAGGTCTTGACCGGCCAGAAACACGGAGACTCCTTCACGACAATGGCTTCTGCTTTCAAAATGGACAACCATATGTTTGGAAGCTTTGGTGAGTTTCACCCTTCGGGAACTCCATTGAGCCTTTATCTTCCGGGGAAGAAGGAAGAGTATTGGGGGTAAACCTCCTGAGAGGACCGGCAAAAACCGTTAACCCGGCGAGCTAATAGAGGCACACTTAACTTCCCCTTTCAGGCAACTTCGGACTAACTCTCGAGCATTTACATCTCGTGACCCCCTTTTGTGTAATTTGACTTTCAGTCAAAGGGGTTTCATTTAGTGGAATCAGGCACGGTTACGACCAGGCCTTTCTTTGACTTTGATTTTTTTTTGCTTCTTTTTTTTTGATTCTTTTAATGGATTTTTTTTGCGAGGGACATAGTATTTTAACATTATGGAATCCCTCTTGGATGCCTACGGGGACACTGCCCTCTTCTCGTGCTCTGATTCATGCTCGAAGAATTGGATCCTACTCTCACCCTAGGGGTCGTGTTCATGTTTCCCATGCTCAGCGTTTTAAGGGCGCCGACTGTCTCACTCGGTCGAGAAGAAGAGAACAAAGATTTAAGCTTTCTTGGAGACCTTTTGAGTGATGCCCTACCATAAGCGATGCTATCAATTTTTATAACACAGATGTGTATTCATGTTGTCTTCTTTTGAGGGGGCATAGGCCGAACTGGCCAGACAGGGGTCTCCACGGTTCTGGCAGACCAAGACCTGAGACCTACCAAGTCTTAATGGGCCCTATCTTGACATAGAGGTAAGATGCAGTAACTTGATTCCATGGTGGTCTCCAAACATTAGCATTTTGAATTTTCTATTTTTTTGTCTTTTCTTTTATTTTATACACATGTTTTTTGTTATTTTCATTTTTTTGTTATTTTTCTTTTCAATTTTTTTATCTTTGACAGTATGTACACCGATCTAAGGGTAATACTTCTTAAGGTAAAGCCCATTCCAAGGGTGGGATAACTCAACTCCTTCAGCATTGACTAGCCTGTAGGCGTTGCCAGGATGCACAGCCTGAACCACGTATGGTCCTTCCCAATTAGGTTGGAGCTTAGAACGCGGCCCGCCAGGTTTTACAAAAATTCTTTTCACTACCATTTGACCAACTTTGAACTTTCTCTCAATAACCTTCTTCTGGTAAAAACGTGCGAGTCTATTTTGGTAGACGCGAGCATGCTCTGCAGCAACCAGACGTTTCTCGTCTAAGAGTTCCAACTGGGCAAGGAGAGAATCACGACGTTCGTCGAGGGGAAGGTCCTTGTCCAATTGTACTCTCAGAGAGGGAATCAGAATCTCATATGGAACTACCGCCTCCATCCCGTAAGTGAGGGCGAACGGAGTTTGCCCAGTAGGAGTTCGGATTGAAGTGCTATAGGCCCATAGAGCTTCGATAAGCTTCTCTGGCCAATCCGAGAATCTGCTAGACTCACATGTTTTCTTTATGACTTTAATCAGTGTTTTATTAGTGGCCTCTGCTTGGCCATTACCTTGTGGATAATATGGTGACGAATGATGCAATGCAACTTTATACCTTTGGCAGAGGTCCTGAAGATCCTGAGAGATGAATTGTGGCCCATTGTCGGTGATGATAGTTCTTGGAATGCCGAACCTGGCGATGATGTTCTTCATGATGAACTTGCAGACTGTGGATGCCTTGACTTCTGCATAGGCTTCGGCTTCAGCCCATTTGGTGAAGTACTCCGTTGTAGTGAGGATGAAGGATTTTTGTTTGGTGAGGGAGTTAGGATCACCAAGAGGACCAATGATGTCGAATGCCCACATGGAGAAAGGCCATAGGGAGGATACTGGATGGAGAGAGGAAGATGGGGAATGAATCTTATCAACGTGAAGTTGACATTTGACACACCTACGGACATACACATCACAATCTTCCTCCATGGTGGGCCAGTAAAAGCCTTGCCGAAGGATCTTCTTAGCAAGCATTTGGCTGTTCACATGGCCACCGCACACGCCTGAGTGTGCTTCCTCTACACACTTCCAAGACTCATCATCATCAAGACACCTTAGAAGAACACCAGTGAGGCTTCTCTTGTATAGCAATCCTCCAACCAATGTGTATCTCTGGGCTACTCTCCTTATAGCCCTCTTATCTTCTGATGTTGCCTCTTCAGGGTAAGATTGGTCTTTGCAATATTTAATAATCTCATAGAACCATGGCTTCTCCTCATCAGCCAGTTCTTCCTCCAATTCGACCAACATAATTTCCCTCTTTTCAACAACTTCTCTATCCTGAGCCATCTTTGACATTTCCTCCTGAACCCTTAAATAGGAAGGGTTGTGAATAGCAGGGAAGAGAAGCTTCTGGATAGAAACGGACAGAGCCCTTCTGCCCAGAGGAAACCTTAATGATGATGCCAACGAAGCAAGGGCGTCGGCGAGAATGTTCTGATTGCGAGGAACATGGACAAAGACCAACTTAGTGAACAATTTAGCGAAAGCAACAGTAAGCTCTTGATATGGCTTGAGCTTGGGATCGCGAGTGCGATATTTGGTGAGCACTTGGCGAAGGATAAGTTGACTATCACCTATGACTCGTAATTCAGTGACCCAGAAGGAATAGGCAAGGTTCAAACCTGCCAGAAGAGCCTCGTATTCAGCCACGTTGTTGGTGACTGGAAATGAGAGCTGGAATGCATCTGGGATAGCGACACCTTCAGGTGACAAAAGAACAATACCAATACCTCTCCCCTGGGAATTCAAAGCTCCATCAAAATATAATGTCCACATGGGATCATCAGACTGGGTAATGGACATTAGTTCCTCATCTGGAAACTCTGATTGAACAGGGTCAAACTTGGGGAGAGGGTGATGAGCGAGGTGCTCGGCTATAGCATAGCCTTTGATTACCTTTTGTTGAATATAGGTGATGTCGAATTGAGATAGAAAGCTTTGTCAACGTGCTAGCCTATCAGTAAGGACAAACTTTTCCAAGAGAAATTTGATAGGATTCATCCGAGCAATCAAGTGGACTTCGTGAGCTAGAAAGTAATGTTTCAATTTCTGTACCACCCACACAAGGGTGGCACAGGTCCTTTCCATGGCAGTATACTTTCGCTCACAGGGGTTAAGGAGTTTGGACAAGTAATAGGTTGCCCGTTCCTTGCCTTCCTCATTGATTTGTGCCAGGACGGCTCCCACAGAGTCGTCTAGGACCGAGATATATAGGATCAAATGCTTATCTGGAATAGGTGGAGTGAGAACAGGCGGGTTGGCCAGATATTCCTTTAATCCGTCAAAAGAATTCTGACACTTGGAATCCCAACAAAATTTGGTCCTTGCTTTGGTCAACTCGTAGAAGGGCCGGCACCTTTGCGAGTGTTGCGACACAAAGCGACGGATAAATTGTAACCTCCCGATTAATCCTCGAACTTCTCTCAAATTCTTCGGGGGTGGCATATCCCTAATGGCCTTAGCCTTATTGGGATCTATCTCAATACCCCTTTTGCTCACAATGAAGCCAAGTAACTTGCCCGATGATACACCAAACACACATTTCTTTGGATTCATTTTCAAATTGAATTCACGCGATCTTTGCAACACCTTTGCAAGGACCTTGGGATGTTCCGCCCTAGTTTTAGATTTTACCAACAAATCATCCACATATACCTCCAAATATATGTACATCATGTCATGGAATATTGCCATCATAGCCCTTTGGTAAGTGGCTCCAGCGTTCTTCAGTCCAAACGGCATGACCACATAACAATAAGTTCCCCAGGGAGTAGTGAATGAGGTTTTCTCCTGATCTTCTTCTGCCAGACGGATTTGATTATATCCAGAAAATTCATCCATAAATGAAAGAGTTTCATATCCTGCCGTATTATCAATTAACACATCAATATGAGGCAAAGGGAAATCATCCTTCGGACACGCACGGTTAAGGTCCCGGAAGTCAATACAAATTCTCACCTTTCCATCTTTCTTCATGACCGGGACGATGTTTGCGACCCACTGCGGATAAAGGACGACTCTTATGAACCTAGCTTTGTGGAGCTTGTCGACCTCTTCCTTCATTTTTAAAGCCATTTGTGGGCGAAAACGTCTTAACCGTTGCTTTACCGAGATGGATCCTGGTTTGAGAGTGAGACGATGCTCGACCAGAGTAGAATCCAATCCTGGCATATCCTCATAGCTCCATGCAAACGTGTCCTTATAATCATCGAGAACCTTAATTAATGCCTCTTCGTCAGATGATGGTAAATTATCGCTTATGAGGACAATCCTGGGGTCTTCCTCAGTTCCCAGGTTAATCTCTTTGGTAGACTCTTCTACAGCGGCTGACGGCTCGTCAAATCTGCTCATTCCACTAGCATATGCGTCGGCCGCATCCTCATATTCTTCGTCATCTTCTTCAACGGGGTACTCATCATCGGTGATTTCATAAACCCCGTACCCTTCATCAATCACACCATCATTTTCACATTCTATCTCCGGCAATTGGATAGGATTTTCTAGCAATTGAGGGATGGCTAGAAGGGCTTGACACCTATCGGCTAAATCTAAAAGAAATCGCCGAGGGATCTGCTTACCCTTGGATTTCTTCTTGGGCACTACCCTTGACTTATTCCTAACCTGACACACATTATTTACAGAAGAAGAAGAAGCTGAAGAGGATAGTGAAGAATGTACAGGGAAAGACCCCTCAGAGGAGGGGTAAAGAAGGTCGCTCAAGGGACCTTGAATGAGTGGCCCGTAAGTCGGGACACACTCATGGGAGATATAGGATGTCTCCTCAACAAAGATGTGTTGTTGGGGAGTTGGGAAATTGACATTTTTTTTTCGTTTTCATTTTTGATAACAAAACAATGCAAAGAAATTGGAGGAGGTGAAACGGGAGTTAGAGCTAGAGGGTTGTGTAGCTCGTAGAGCAGATCGTGATTGAAAACCTGACGTGAGTTAAGAAACCCACGTAGGTATATGAGTAAAGAAGGGGACCTGGGAAGATCATCAGATAACTGTCTGGCCCAGGAAGGAGACAGCAACAGAGGCTGTGATAGATGGGTAGAGAAGATGACGGCTAATGAGCCGTCGGTGACAATATTGGTGATGGATGATGACCCGTCGATGACAACATCCTCTTGGCGAGGAGGGTTTGACATTCTGGCAAGTGTGGTGGTGTCCCCTGGCATTTCGGAGATCAAAGACGACCCTTCTAGATGTGGAGGCAAGAACATTCTTTCCAGTGCAATGGATATATCTGGTATGTCAAACCATTTATACCATTCACAATCCAAGTGGACAGTCTTCCCTCTTTTAGGGATCCTTGAACATCCTTCAGCCAAGAATACATTCTGTAACCGCCCATGTGATTCTGGTGGAGGATCTCCCATCTGGACGATGGGCCCCTTTTTGAAATGTGAGGATAAAGTCCAAGTGAGGGGTTTACCGTCTGATTCGAATGGCCCCTTAAAACCCAAGCCAGCTCTATGGATTGGCTTTATCTTTTGGAGTGGTCTCGACCTTCCTTGCAGTTGTGCTCCTAAACCTTTGCCATCTTGGTAACCAATATTTCTCATAATCTCCCATCCTTTGGAGCGGAAGGGGAGACGTGAGTTTAACATAGGGAATGGCTTTTATTGTGTGAAGGGAGCACGACAAGGGTCATACACATCCAACAAGGATAGTATGGGCCGATGAGTCGGCCAGACCGAAGGCAAAGAGGTGTTGATGGCATCCACCGTAGAACAGAGAGGCATGCTCATTACCTTAATAACCCATCCTTTGTATGGAAATTTCAAGCACTGATGATTGGTGGATGGTACAGCATTCATAGCTTCAATGTAGGTACGGCCTAGTATAGCCTTGAAAGTGGGATCCATATCAAGGATATGGAATTCCGTGAAGACTGATACAGGGCCTAGTTCTACATTGAGGGTAATCATCCCCATTGGCGGTATTTTACTATTGTCATACGCCGTGACTGTGATTGAGGAGGGCATGAGTTGTTCTTCATCAACCCCACACGCTTGAAGAGTACTCGGGGAAATCACATTTATAGACGCGCCCGTGTCTACCAGGCACGGATCCACTGATACGCCATTGATTTTCACCGCAATACACAACGCGTATTTTCGAGCTTCCTTGGGGGCAAGCTCGTGATTATGGAACATGATAGGCGGTTGTGTATCAGTGGGCGTCAGGACTGTCGAGATTTTCTCCACAGGGAGATCCTCGTTCACCATGACTTTTTGGAGATATTCCCTTAAAGCTTCTTGGTGAGATGTGGATCTTTTGATCAACTCGAGGATGGAGATACGGGCAGGCGTCTTATCCAGATGTTTTAGCAAATCATACTGGGTCCCAGGGATAGACTCTTCTGACTGCTCTTCCTTATCTTTCTGGGGCTGAGATTGTTCAGGGGCCTGACTATTCTGGGGAAACACCCGGTGGAACATCCTTCCACTCTGGAGCACCATTGCTTGTGGCTCTCGTTGCACCTCTATGGTATTGGGTGTGGACTTTAACAAAGGTTTAAGGGGTAATAATGGAGGAATGGTTGGTGGGATAGGGGTTATGATGGGTGTAGGGGTTTTGATTAGGGGTTTGCTTGGTGGAGGTATAGTAGAGGTAGAAGGAGTCTCGGGTGAATCACGGATGATAAAGGGTTTAGATGGTTGAGGTAGATTAGAAACGGAGGTGACTTGGGGTGGATGATGGGCGATAAGGGGTTTATATGATGGAGGGGGTATAGTGGAAGTAGAGGGGACCTCAAATGAATGGTGACTGATAAGAGGTTTAAACGGTGGAGGAGGAGGTTCAGTGGGGATAGAGATGGATGGTGTGTCATACGGGTAATGGGCGGTAAAAAGGTTAGAAGGCGGGGGTAAAGGCACGACAGAGGTAGATGGTAAATTAGAGGAATAAGAAGTGATCAGGGGACTTCGGGGTGAAAAAGGAGTGTGAGATGGCCTTTGGTGATGGACTAACGGTGAATTGACGATAGGGGTACGAATAAGAGGGCGTGATGGCTGTGGAACGGGAGAAGGACCAAATAGGGGTTGTGAGGGGGTTGAGTGGTAAGAAGAGGCTGTTCGAAGGAGACGAGGAGGTTGATTGGTGGTATGATTGGTAGCGAGGACAGAGGTGCTTTCTAAATGACAGGTTTGCTCTCTTCCAACTTCCGAGAAGGAGGAAATCGGATTAACCTGGTAGTTGGGCTGTTGGTGCTCCGGAAGCGGGTTATGGATGATGCCCATATTAGGCTGCTGTTGTGGGGCCTGCTGAGGCTGTTGTTGTTGATGTGGTTGTTGTGGTAACTGTGGCCTAGGCGGAGGTCTCCTGGCCTTTAGGGTGGCGATGCATCGCCTCATTTCATCCCAATCGATTTCACCAAGATCATTCATGTCATAAATGTAATCTTTGAAGTTGAAACAATTCTCCACCGTATGACCCGACTGTCTGTGATAGACACAGTACCTGGAGGTATCAGCATTTGGGGGCCATGTAAACTTTTCTTTGGGCAAAGTAAGTAGGTTGGCAGCCATGAGGGCATTAAAAATATCTGGCAATGCCTCGGGCAATGGTGGATAATGGGCTCTTTTGGGTCCAATGGGCCTCATCCGTTGTTGTGGTGGGCCGTAATTTCCTGGGGGTGGAACTTGGTGATACTGAGGTTGTGGTTGTTGTTGTTGTTGGGGATGAAAGGGTTGAGGCATGTTCTTTTGAAGGGGGTTATTTTGGGGTGGAGGACGATAAAGAGGTGGACCTTGTTGAAAGGGAGGTCGTGAAACCTGAGGAGGCCTTGGGTTAACTGGTTGGTTGGGGCTGCCAAGCACACTCACTTGCTCATTTATGACGACTCCCTCAGTTGTTCCTCCTTGGACACCAGTGCCCGTCTTCTTAAACACCCTTAGCTTTGGGGGTTCAAACATATGCATGATGGGGGAATCTTTTAATTGGGTCTGGATATACCGAGCCCTCTCATAAAGTTCCTCCATCGTGGTAAGCTTATTCATGGCTAAAATGTGTCTAAACTGCGGGGTTGCATTAGACACAATCATCTTGACTTGCTCGGGTTCTGAAAGGGTATCCTTTATTTTATCGGCCAGAGACCTCCACCTATCAGCATACTGGACAAAATCCTCATCTGACCTCATTTTCTCAGCAACTAGGTCGGTGATAGAAAGGGAGGGACCGACCCTATCCCGGTACTTCTGTATGAATTTGGCTTTGACAATTTCAAAATCTCCAGCCTCACTCGGCTCTAGGGAATAGAACCATTCTAGGGCGGGACCATCCAATGATTTCTGAAAAAGGTAAGCCAGGGATTTTGGATCGTTCTGCCATGAGGAAGATTCATACAGAAAATCCTTAATGTGAATATAAGGATTTCCCGTGCCGTTATACCTACGGTATGTAGGCATTTCGGAGGGAGGAAGATGAAATATGGGGAGATTTGGCAGGGAAATGTCAGGGACAGACTTCCCATGTGCCTCTTTCTTGAAATTTCGGAACTCCTCGTTCATTTCAGTGTATTTGTTGAGGAGGGACTGAGTGAGCTCCTCGGCAGGTGAAAGTGGGGCCTGCCATTGAGGCTGAGAAGGCCTTATAGGGACCTGAGAAGGGAATCCTGAACCAGATGGGTATGGTGGCCCACCAGTGGACGGACCCGCTTGGGGTACCGTATGAGGGATGGCAGGGGTTTGAGACTGTAGAGGGGGGAATTGGTGAGAGGCGGGCTGCTGGCTCGCCTGTCCTTGAAATGAAGAAGAAGGAGCGACATATACATGTGATGGAGATGTAGTAGCCTGGAGCGGCTGTTGGTAGGACGTGGGAGCCGGAGTTGACTCTTGAGGAGGGGGAGAAACAGACTTCCCCTTTAAAATGGCCTGAAAGGCCAGAAGTTGCTCAGGGCTGAGCTGTGTACTAGCAAGGACACCCAAAAGGGAAAAGATATCCTAGGGTGGAGCTACCTCCCGTGGAACAACAGGGACCTCTTGTGAGGTGTCGCGGGAGGGGCCTGAGTCCATTGCGTGGACCCGTGGGTCAGCTGACTGACCACGACCTAATTGATTCTCTTCGGAAGAGTCGTGAGCCATTCCTGTAATTTTACCAGAGCGTAAATGCATACACTAGCAAACAAGTATCAGAGATTAACAGACAAGTGGATGATCTTACGCCATTTTTTTGTTCTTGTTTTAACCCCTTTTTTGTGTTTTGATTTACTTAATTTTTTTGATTTTTCTTTTTCTCTCTTTTTTTTGATTTTAACAAATATAAAATTCACACTTAGTAGGAGGGACCCTAATTGCACTTTGTTTTACCACCGTGTCAGCTAGGGGCACTCGTCTCACCACGAATAGGTAACTAACTCCGGGGTACTTCAGTGGTACAACCAGCCCAGTGAACGAAGAGGGAATCCTTCGCTGTCGGGGACTTACGGAGGTCCCAGTGGAGGAGATCCTAGTCTGTCGAGAGGAATTTCCGACGGAGAGTCCTTCCTTCACCGAGAGGGGTTAATCCTTAAATAAGTAAAAGAAAGAAAAGAAAAGGGGTAAATGCATGAAATGCAGTGCTGAATAAAAGATGTATAACACACAAATATCAGAGATAAACAGACAAATAGAACAGAGATAATCACAATGATATAATAGAAATATAAAAGCAATAAACAGATGGAGTAGGATACAATCGTTCCTCTTTCCGAGACACGTAGATCACTTGGAAAAAAGAGAAAGGGGCTCTAAGGGTGCACGTAGTGCACGAGGGGAATGACGTAGCGCACGTGGGCGCAATAAAGAGGCGGGGCACGAGGATGCCAAATAGAGGGGAACAAGGAGGCGGGGCACACGAGGGTGCCGAATGGAGGAGAAGGGGCACACGTGGGTGCCAAATGGTAGGGGAAGGGGCACACGTGGGTGCAGAATGGTAGGGGCACACGTGGGTGCCGAATGGTAGGGAGGGCACGTGGGTGCCGAATGGTAGGGAGGGCACACGTGGGTGCCGAATGGTAGGGAGGGCACGTGGGTGCCGAATGGTAGGGAGGGCACACGTGGGTGCCGAATGGTAGGGAGGGCACACGTGGGTGCCGAATGGTAGGGGCACACGTGGGTGCCGAATGACAGGGGAAATGCACGTGGTGCATGAGACAACGTTATCCTTTCAAGTAACCACAAAGGACCGGGGGAGTGCACGAGGTGCACGAGGGGAGTGAGCGCACGGGGGCGCAATAAGGAAGGGCACACGTGGGTGCCGAATAGAGGGACACACGTGGGTGTCAAAAGGAGGGGCACACGTGGGTGCCGAAAGCTTGTGGGTAACCAGAAAAGCAAAAAGCAGGTCCCACCGTGATCGCCAGAGATGTGAACGCGTCACGTGGTGGACTGAGAGAGAGAGATGGGGTTTCTCCCTCTCTGAGTAATAAAGGGTGAAAGAAATGAGGACAAAATAATGAAACGTGCGCTATAGGGGATATGAAAGAACGGTGGACAAGTACATCTACAGATGACACTCTAATGGAGACAGAAAGAATTTAGACTGACCGGACTCCGGTACATGGCGGAGATAGGGGTCCGAAGACCCTCTCACGCAAACTGAACCCCTTCCCGGTAGGCGTAACCCACCGTTCCGAGAGCAGCTTTTCAGATACCGAATTCGAGTCCTAGGACTCTACGTAATAGGAGTTGACAGACGGGAAGACACGTAGACTCGGAAATTGTAACGATATATCACTCCTCGAACAGTTACAAGAACAATATGAATAAAAGCACACCACCGCAAGACATTGGTCTTTGCGGGGTTTTAACAACAATATTGCAATATGAGCAGCAATTAATATATGTACATCTAGAAATCACCGCGAGACATTGGCCTTACGGGATTTTTAATGCGATATAAATAATACATATAAGTATATATATAAACCACCACGAGACATTGGCCTCTGCGGAGTTTTTAATGCATTATAAATAATAAATATAAATATATATACACACCACCACGAGACATTGGCCTCTGCGGGGTTCTTACTATAACATAGATAATAAATATAAGTATATAAATATATAAACCACCACGAGACTGTGGCCTCTGCGGGATTTTTTTACTGTGACATAAATAATAAGTATAAGTATATAAATATATAAACCACCACGAGACTGTGGCCTCTGCGGGGTTTTTAATGCGACATAAAGAATATAAATAATATATATATATATATATATATATATATATATATATATATGTATATATAGAAACCACCACGAGACTGTGGCCTCTGCGGGGTCTTTACTATAATATAAGTATATGTGACAGGAAAAGAAAATGGATCAAATAAACCGCCGCGAGATGTTGATCTCCACGGGATTTTAAAGCGATGATGGGGGAATGTTGAAATTAAATAGTTAGGAGTTAGAAAGTAAAGTGCAAAAAATAAAATACTGAAATGGAAATGGTCGCGGGAGGTGACCCACCGCACCAGTTAGGAGTTAGATATACAGAAAGTAAACGACGGAAACCGCCGGGGGGAATAATCCTCCGAGCGGGTGAGGACAAAAATACAAGAGTAACCGCTGCGGGAAGTAACTCTCCGCGGGTGTTATTAAAACAAAGATGATCAAAATGAAGCGCGCTTTAGGAGTTTTGTGATCGCCAGGGACCGAGGGTCCCGAGTGAATTGATCGCTTTCGCCTTCGACACGAGGTTATGCGGGCTCCAACTTCCTCTTCTTTCGACAGGCCGAAGAAGAGGGCCTTTAACTGGTTACCCTTACACAAAGAACAAACAGAGAAAAACAACTAACTGAGAATGACGGGGGTGTAGTACCAATCCTTAGGTAATGAAACTGTAAATAACATAAACGAACATGTACCTGGTTGGTGTGTTTAAAACCCCTTTAGAACTAAAAGGTATGAAATGTCATGATGAAATGCACAAACACACAAGACATTCACAAGCGAGGCCCTCTCGGGGAGGAAGGCGTGGCACATATGCTAAATGATGCATGGAACATGATTAATTGACCAAATAAAAATAAGAGAGGGAAGAAAAGCTTATCGGTGGAGGCCAGCAACGAGCTTTGAGAAGGGCTTCAATATCACGAGCGCAACACGACCGAAGGACTTCAGAACGGACTTCAGAAACTAGTTAAGCCAGACATAAGGACACACACACTAGCATATACATATGAATGATAAATATATTTATATAAACATTACATAGCCATATTAAAAACATTTAACATATGCCTACGTACAAACGTATATAAACATATACGTAAGTTGGTCAAAACAAAAGAACATGAATTTGAGAGAGAAGGCGAGAAAGGGAGAGAGAAAACTCCTTTTTTTTGTTTATTATTTTCAAAGACTTTGTTTTAAAAGAAAGATGAGATATATATATATATATATATGATATATGTGATATATATATATATACAAAGATATCAATATGTGTCTATATAATTATATATGGACACACGTACCCATATGAACACACATATATATATAAATATATATATAAGATATATATTATATATATATATATGTATATGATGTATACAAAGGGAAAGGATACGGGATAAAGGAAAAGAGTACATAAAGAAAAATGGGGGGAAGTCTATGGCAAGAGAGAGAAAGAAAGAAAAGACATAAAAGAGAGGAGAGTGGGAAAGAGAGGGTGAGAGAGAGTGGATGAAAAGGCAGAGAGAGGGGGAGAGAGATCGAGAGAGGTGAGGGGGAGAGAAGATTAAAAAAAGAGAAAGAAAAAAAAATAAAAGATGAGGGAGAGAGAGAGAGATCGGGTGAGAGAGGAGAAGAGAGAGTCAAAGGAGAAAGAGAGAGAGGTTAAGATAGAGAGAGATACGGCAAGAGGGGGGTGAATAAAATAAAAAAAACAAGAAAGTGAGGGAGAGATCCAGAGAAAGAGGGAGGGAAAGTGACGAGATAAAATAATAAAAAAAGGAAGGGAGAGAGGGGGAGGAGGAAAGAGAAATAGGGAGAGAGAAGAGAGACGGGGTGAGATAAGAGAGAGAGAGCGAGAGAGAGAGAGAGAGAGCGAACGAGAGAGAGAGAGAGAACGAGGGATAGAGAGAGAGGGAACGAGAGACAGTGAGAGGGAGAGAGAGAAAGAGAGATGCAGTGAGAGAGGGAGAGAACCGAGAGGGGGGAAGAGAGATAGAGAGCCGCGAGGGGGAGAGAGAAAGAGAGAAGCAGTGAGATCGCGGCGGGGAGAGAGAGATCCGGCGAGGGGGAGAGAGAGAAAGAACGGGATAGAGGGAGAGTGAGAGAGAAGAAACGGGAGAGAGGGAGAGTGAGAGAGAGACGACGGGAGAGAGGGGGAGTGCAGAGAAAGAGGGAGGAAGAGAGAGAACGGGAGAGAGAGAGAGGACTGGCGGGAGAAAGAGAAGCAGAGAGGGGGAGAGAGAGAAAGAGAGAAGAGAGATGGGAGGGGCGCGAGAGAGAGTGTCATCCGCGGCTGGAGGAGGGCGACGGCGGTCGCGGCGGGGAGAGGCGGAGCTGCGAGGGGTGGGTCGCGACTGGAGGGAGCTGTCGGTGGAGATGGCCGGCGTCGGTTGCAGGCGTGCGGCGTGGGCGACGCAAGAAGACGATCGGCGGCGAGAGTGAGGGTGCTAGCTGGGTGCAGTGGCCGGCTCGGTGTGGTGGACGCGGACGGAGTGGCAGTGGCTAGCGAGCGGCTCACGGGCGCATGCCGAGGAGGTCGTGGTCGCGTCTGGGACTCGCGGTGCAGGTGGCCGGTGGAGGGACGATGGCGACCGGCGGCGAGCGACGGCCGGTGGCAGGCGGTCGACGGGGAGCTTCACGGTGCTAGCGGAGGGGAGGTGCCCGGTGGCTGGCGGTCGCGGTGGCGTACACGGCTTGTGTGCAGGGGCGAGGAAGACGCGGTGGAGGCGACGGGCGGAGTGCATGCACGGGGGAGGCTCGTGGCGTGGCTCCCGCGGCGGTGGCAGCGTAGGCGGCCGGCTTGGTGCAGACGACGGCGACAACGGTGGTGTGGGCGACGGTGGACGTGGCGGCGTGGGCGCAGCGGTGGTGGCGGTGACGGCAGCGGCGTAGGCAGCTGGCGGCGTCGGGCAGGCTGGTGGACTCTTGCGAACGGTGCAGGTGGGGGCTCGTGGAGGGGAGGCTGGGCTTGCGGATGTGGCAGCCGGCGCTGGCGGGGACTTGTGGGTGTTGTTAGAGAGAGTGGGGGAGTGAGAGAGAGAGGGGGTGGTCGCATGAGGGACAGTGGGAGAGGGAGAGAAATGGAGAGGGTTGAGGGAAAAAAATGAGAGTGGGATGGGGATGAGTGTGCATGTGTGTGTGCCGTGGGGAAGTGAGAGAGAGAGTGTCGTGGTTTGGAGGGCATGTGCAGTGAGGTGAGAGGGAAAGAAAGAGACGGGGGTGAGGGAGAATGTGTGCGCAGTGAGATGGGAGGGAAATGAGCAGGGAGGAGGGGGTTACGTGAAAGAGAGGGAAGGGAATAGAAATAAAGAAAAGGATGGGGAGAGAATAAGATGAGGTAGAGAATATGATTTTTATTATTAATTATATTTTTTATATTTTGTTTGTTTTTATTTGTTTTGTTTCTTTTTTTTTGTTTTTGCTTTATATATATATATTATTTATGGTTATTATATTTTTTACTTTTTAATAAATATATTATGTATATACGAATCACTTATATATATATTTATATTTTATGAAAATAAATTAAAGAAAATCAATTATATTATTTTTACGTAAACACAATTACACACATTTTTTTTGGAATTTTATTTGTCTCTTTTTTTATTTATTTTATATGTACACATATTTTAATTTTCTCGCTTTCACAAAATAATGCAATTTAACCACAATTACGGAAATCACTCAAATAAAATAACATGTAAGCCACTTCAGGGCATTACGGTACAACATGGGATTTACTCATCGTAAAGTCAGAAATAGCGTGTCTACACTAGGATTGGAATCGTAGGAAAAACCCTCTCATGCTTAAGTCAGTGTGGGCAAGAGCTAAATGCAGGGAATAAGTAAGAACTAGGGGCACGGGATCACTCTTCATAAGTTGAGGGGCTAGGATTCAAACTTACCTTATCAAGGGGAGATACCTGAGATTAAATAGTTGTGATGTCCCACTTTGACTTCGCGAGGATCTTGGAGGGACTATTGAGAGGGGGCATTACGTCCTCCGCTATGCATTCTTACCATTGAAGGACTCTTGCTCTTCTCTTAGCCATTCCGTCTTCTTCGCTTATATGTGTTCACAGGAGATTCACTTTCAGCTGCATGGGATAAATGTCTGGCCTGGATAGACTTTCCTTGAGCGAATAGGGAGTTCCTACCACATGTCTTTTCTCTTCTGAATAAGGGTCATCCCCTTCAGGGGGCCAAGATCATCAGGTTTTATTCCTATCCCGGGCTATATATCCCGAGGGAGTCGCCTTGGTAGCCTTCCCCTGGCTCAGGTCGGTGGTACATTGGGGTTCCTCCCAAGCTTAGGAGAATCCTCTGCATGATCAACCGTGCCGAGACTATATGGCACTCTTTGGGCCCTTGTCCCGCGTGCTTCTCGTAAGTGAGTCTTGCATGGGCGCGGAGGTACTTAGGTTGTCACTTACTAGTCCGAGCATTTCTTAATGATCAAGCTTTTGGGCGATGAAGCGATGGGCACGAATTTCCCCCTCCCTATTGTGTATTACAATACATCCTTGTGCCCGATAACACTTTTTTAGTGATGCCATATATATATATATATATATATATATATATATATATATATATATATATATATAATGCACAAAAGCATAGGTTGTGCTTTATGTAGTTTTGCTATTTCTTCTATAACAATATATTGCTTCCTTCTGTAATCTACGTACGTCTTGTCCATTTTCTTGCACTTGTCCTATTAAAAAATCTATCTATTTTACTTGATTATACTTTTTAATTAGGCAGTAGAGTACTGTGATGGATACTTTGGATTTTTAGGCCAACTACGTACGATCGCACAGAATTTGCTTCCCACAAATGTACCACTCCTAGCTATATGTGTCATCGTCATCATTGTATATACTCTTTCCCACATTTCCTAGTGATCGTCCTCCAACAATATTTCCAACCCTGCCCCTCTACATTGATCATCTATGTGTGTGTGTGTGTGTGTGTGTGTGTGTGTGTGTGTGTGTGTGTGTGTGTGTGTGTGTGTGTGTGTGTGTGTGTGTGTGTGTGTGTGTGTGTGTGTGTGTTAATCTAACTTTGGTTAGGTTATCTTATGAAATGACATGGAATGCATTGTAATATATGGTTATTTTGAAATGAAAATGATAAATAATTTGAAAGTTTGAGGGTATGAACAGAAAGCCCACCCTGCTGGTGGTTCTCCGTCACCGGCGTCCGTAGATGATGGAGCTCGCGTGGATGTTGCTGGTGGTCGTGTTCTGCCTACTGTGGAGGCCCCTCCGGTGGAGCTTGGCTTGCATGCAGCTTCTCCTGTCGTTGCGTTCCAGCCCCCTCTTACTACTTCAACCAACCCTACTGCTCCAACGGTGGTCCCTGCCACCGCCGCTGCTTTCGTCTCTGCCAAGTGCTTGCTCGGGGTCTCTTGAAATCGACCCCCGGTACGAGCCGGTGGCACTGAAGCGGTGGTGGCACCCGGCTGTTCAGCCCCCCCTCGAGGCCTTTGTCCTCCTAGCTCGTTGGCGTTCTCTGGTGTGCCCGGAGCTGCGGCTGCTTGCAGCGGCTCGTCGTCCCTCTGAGCAGACTCAACTTCGACCTTACCTTCGGCTCCTGGTGGGGATGTTGGCTCCGCCTTTCCTCACTGCCGAGGTTACTGTTCCCCGCTCAGTGTCCCGTCTAATGATTCGCGTGTCTTCGGCGCACCCTACTTCCCCAAGTCTAGCGAGTCGCCCGGCGTGCCCCGCGAGCGTTGATTGCATCTCTGCCCCACCTTCGGTTGAGCTGGAGTCCCACCACGTCGTCCTGGCCCTACAAGCCAACTACCGAGGAGCAGATCCTCCTCCTCCTACTGCTGTTGGGCCCCCGTGATCCATCCCTGTTGTTGCTTCCTTCCTGCCTGCCCTTGATCTAGTTGGGGTGCAGGGCTCCGTGCTCATCAGCCAAGCTGACGAACTTCATGGTTTGGTTGATGAGCCGCACGTGGAGTTCGATGAATTTGACTTCCAGCCTATCCGCCGGAGCAACCGTAGGAATCACCGGCGGCCTAACCGCTTCAGCGATTTCGGGTGTCCCCGTCATTAGCTAGTTGTATCGACATGTTGGCCTCTTTGGCCTCTTTTGGGTTTAGGGCCCTCGGCCTATTTGTTGTTCTCCACCCCTTGCTTGGGTGCCATCCCTACCCCTGTACTCCTCTTTGTTCTTACTGCTTCCATTAATGGAAAATCGCTTGCCTGATGGTCGGGGTGGCACGTCTTGTCCCTTCCGCAATAAAGGGATGAACTGACTCCCTCATTTTCCACCTTGCAAGTAAAGTTAAAAAAATATGCTTAGAACTATGGATATAAGATTAATTAGTTACTGTTGATTTGAGTTTGAGCGTGGTTGAAATTTTACTAGCCTGGCTTAAATTTCTCAATTCCTAAATTCACCATTGGCCGACTTGACACATTCAAATCAAATGACATCTACACTGATCATTCCATCTACCTAGATTAATGCCACAAAGGAGTAGTCAATTTGTTTACGTGTGCACATTTAAGATTATTTCATTGAGGGATAAGATTAGTATTTTTTCTGGCATATACATACCTCCATAATTAAACTTGCATAATTGTAAATAAAACACTCATTTAAACTTAATATCACATATATTTCTTATGTACCGCTGATCCTGTCCAGGTCGTCAACTTATTCCAAGTCAATTTCTCAAGATAAGCTTGATACTGACGTGTTTCTGGCCTATGTAAAGTGAGTCTTCACACTCCTTGTCTAAATGTTAGGTGATTTCTGTTAAACTATTTACTTATTATAACCTTTTTCAGGCGATTGTGGGAGGAGACACCGAATGAGAGGAAGTCAAATTGTACATATGTAGATTGTCTATGGTTTAGTATCTTCCAAGATGGTTCATCTGAGAAGGTGATGCTTTGGCTGATGTTGACACCCGTTTTTAGCCCACAAGTTGCGTCATTTCTCTTATTCATCATCTTTTATGTCCCGAATTACCCATTATTTTGGAGCCTTCCTTGGATGGATTTCGAGCCCATTCCATTGTTCCCTAGCCTTTGAGCCTTGGAGATCATGATTTCTTATAGCCATGGGGTTTATCTTATCAACTTCCGGCTTCCAAGTCAGCTTACAGCCCATTTAGGCTGGTTTTCCATCAAGCATTCGGCCCCTTTCATTGTGTAGTCTTGAAAATGGTCATTTTTCATCCCCTTCTGTTCCTCTATGCAAAACGTACCCTTCAACAAAGTTGTTCGCCTTTCCAAGTTCTACAATTTCTTCTTCTACGCCATTGGCCAGTTCTTCACCGATTTCAAGTTATGTGCATTTTGTCGGCATACTGTGCTGTTCACCTACGTCTCAGAATTCTTTCTCTCTGTTCCCACCCCATTTTCTCCCTCTTCCACTCGTTTTCTCATCTTGCTCTCTTCATAGAAGTTGTTCATTTTTCAGTTACTTACAATTTCTTCTATCACTTTTACTAGTTCTGCATCGTTTGGGAGATATACTCCGATTTCCAAAGTCGCGCGCAAACGAACTGCAAACGGTCGTGCCAACGACCGTTTCTTATTGCAAACGGTCGGTCGGCCGACCGTTTATCCCTTAGCGGTCGATCGACCGACCGCTAAGCAAATCGCTAAGAGTCCAGCCTGCGTTGGACTCTGCCCCTATTCTGCTTGATGGGCTTATCTTGCGGTGGTCATAACTTCTGGAATACTCGTCCAAATTGATCCCCGTTTTTTCCTATCTCTTGCCCTTTGCATTATCTCGAGTTTGATCTATAGAACTCAAATTTTCATTGCATATATCTCTCAGAATTTTTGTCGAAATTTCTGGATTTAGGTGTCCTAGTACAAGTCAAACTCTATTTTTCTATGCGATGGGCCTACCTTCCAAGAGCCATATCTTCTAGAATACTCCTCCAAATCGAGTCCCGTTTATTTCTATCTCTTGTCCTTAGTATTATCTCGAGTTTGATCTATAGAACTCAATTTATCTTGAACTATATCTCTGGGAATCGTGAGAGGAAGTTAAGGATTTTCTACAAACTCTATTTAAACTGTCCAGTCCGCAGTGGCGAAGGGGGGCTCTTTCTCGGTTCAGGGCGAAGCCATGCTGCACCGCCGACTCAATCCTTCGACCTTGGCTTTAAGAGGGAAGTATTTTCTTTCCATTGTATCCTTTTGGGCTTAATTTCGGGGTCTATATTCAAAGTTCTCCTCTCCCCAAAATCACAAATCATAACAAAATGATATTTTTCTACTACACATGCATTTTTTCCCATTTTGCATGTACATTTTCCCACAGTTGTGCTGCGTGATTTTCTCATATCTTTGCTTTATTCTCATCACAACACACACACCTATTATTTTCACCCTTCCATAGGGGTTAAAAACCCTCCCCCAGTACGTTCTCCCCCTTTTATTCATGCTATTTTATCATTACGGGATTGATACTACACTTCATGATCTAATGGGTTTTTCTCTTATGTTTGGCTTTATTTTGTAGGAGAGCATGGTATGAACGTGAGGCCCTATTCTTCTAGCCGGCTGGAAGACGAGGAGGTTTGAATCCACATTGCTCCCACACCCTGTTGTCAAGCGCGATCAACTCTTCAAGTTCTAAGGTACACGGCGCCATCCCTTGATCTCTTCATCCTTTCGATGTTGTTGGAACCTTGGTGATGATCACGGTATGTCTTTCTCATACTTTCATTCCCCTTTTCATTAATTCACATGTTTATGCATGTTTTAGTTTAAAGGGGGCGGGGTGGAACCATTAAACAATCTATAAATTTTTTGGCGATCACGGTGGGACACCAATGCCCATCACACTTGTTTTCATGCTCTTTTGTAGGTTGGCTGTGTGTGTATTCATGTTTGGGTAGTATTTTCTCCATTCTCCCACTGTTTTAGGTGTTTTAAGGCCTCTAGTTGCCTAGCGGTCGTTTGGTAGACCGCATGGGGATTCTGGCAGTTCTACGCGCATGCTCACGAGGCCCTATTCGTCGAGACATAACTTCTGATCCCGGAGTCCGATTGCGCTGATTTTTATTCCATTGGATACCCCTTTGTATTATCTTTCCATCCATATATTATTTGCATTATTTGGGTCACATTTGCATAGTCTAACATTGCCATACTTTTTGAGTTTTCTGCATAAAGTCTGCAGGCAGGCTCAAGGATAGGTTCAGTGGTACAACTTTGATTGATGATTTGACTACCTTCCCGACATATGGTTGCACTGATTTTTATTCCATTGGGTAGTCCTTTGTATTATCTTTCCATCCATAGCTTATTTGCATCATTTGGGTCTCATTTGCTTAGTTAAAAATTCTCATCATTTTAGCATTTTGTGCATAAAATCTGCATGCTGTCTGCGGACAGGTTCACGGGGGTAACTTTGCTCAGTGATTTGATTGATCTCCCTGGGTCGGATTGTTCTGTTCTTGGGCCCATTATGTAGACCTTTGTATTAGCTCTCCATCCATATACTATTTACATCATTTGAGTCACATTTGCATAGTCGAATCTTGTCATCATTTTAACGTTTTGTGCATAAAATCTGCATGTGGTCAGCGCACAGGTTCATGGGGGTAACTTTCTTAGATGATTTAATTGACCAGATTGCTTTGTTCTTGGACTCATTATGTAGAACTTTGTATTGTCTTTTCATCCATATCTTATTTGCATTATTTGGGTCATGTTTGCATAGTCAAATCTTGTCTCCATTTTAACATTTTGTGCATAAAATCTGCATACAGGTTCAGGGGCAGACTCACAGGTACGTTTTGCATTGATCATTTCTTTGCCTTCCGGGTTCCGATTGTGTTGTTTCCTTGTCCTTCCTTGTTGTCCTTTGTATTATCTTCGTCCCCATATATAGTTTGCACTCATATCATTGTGTTTGCATAAGTAAATATTGCCTTCATTTCACTTTTATGCTAGATTTTTGCATGCACTCCGGTGCACATAGGATCATACATTGCATATCATAGTCGCATTCCTACCTTGGTAAGTGATCCTCTCACCCCCATATTCCTTAGGGTCGACTAGGTGATCTTATCCGGGACCTCCGTAAGTCCCCGCGGTCCGTGGATTCCCTCACGGATGCCGGGCCGGTTGTACCTTTTCCACCCCTTAGGCTTGCATTCACATACGTGTGAGGGAGTAAACCATAGTCAAACCAAAGTTTGGACCTTATTCCCATATGATTCCTATCTTGAGAGAATTATTCTTAACTTAAATCATTAAAAGGTCTATTAAAACCCCTAAAATATTTCCCATCATATCAACTTGTTTGACTTGGGTGAAAACTCTCACATTGCATTGATTGTGTTGTTTGGGCTTGTCCAGGCCCATTAGTGGTGTTTTGTGTAGCATTCACATATTCTTTTTTGTTAGGCCCATTTAGCTTAGCCCATTTTGTGTGTCCATTGTCCAGTCCCATTCTCCCTTGGTCTTTACATTAGTGGGTCAGTCCCCTCTTATCCTCAAGCCCATTAAGCCATTACTTCCCCACTTGTATTGTCCTTGATATCATTGTATTAAGTCTCCATTTTCCCTCATGGAGCATCGTTCCAACCCATTGTATCATTCTTCTTCTCAATCTTCTTCCAATTCCCGCGTGGAATCTTCCCACGCGGGCCCATCTTCCCGTGGTACTTCTGATCCATCCGAGGAACAGGCTAATCTCATGGCCCACTTATCAAGCCTTATTCGCCAAATGGACCCGACCCAGGCCCAATGCCTTATTGCATCTCATCTTCATGGGCCTCCTTCTTTTAATGGGCCTTCTTCTCTCATTAATGGGCCCCATCATGTTAACGGGTCCCATTCTCCTAATGGGCCTTATTTTTCTAATGGGCCTCATTCTTCTTCTCCTTATGTTGTCGGCCCAATGGGTCCTTATGCTCATGCTTCTTCCCGGCCGGCATATCCTTCCACTTCTGGAATGGGCCCTTCTTCTTCTCAGCCCGGATCCTCTTATCCGCCCCAATATCATCATTCCGGTCCATATTCACAACCTCTTGCTCAAGTTGGCCCATATTTTTCTCAATCTCTCCCTACTCCGGAGATGATTTCTCAAGCCCAACGCCAGCTTGATGAGCTTCAACATCGGATTGATCCCAAAACCTCCTTGAGTGTCCCGCTTGTATTTCAAAATCTTCGACTCCCGCCATCTTCACAAATTCCCGCATATCGCCGTTATGGTGGAGTCGGTGACCCATATGTGCACTTGAAGGAGTTCGTTTATGAGTTGGCCCAATTTTGACATGACCAATGTTTGATGGCCTATCTATTCGGTTTGTCATTGGAAGGCCCGGCTCGGGATTGGTTCCTCTCTCTTCCGCAAGAGCAAGTTGTAAGTTTTCAAGCCGTTGAAGAGAAGTTTATTCAGCAGTATTAGGACCAGGTCGGACCCAGGTATTCTATGGTGGATCTGGCCCACGAGAAGATGAAGCCCGAAGAGGATTTCTGCACCTTTACCGATCGCTGGCGTCGCCTTGCCGCGCTAGTCCCGGGGCACATTCCGGAGCAAGAACAAATCAAGATGCTGATATACAATACGACGCCCGAGTATCGGTTTATCTTAGCCATCAACGATATTACCTCCTGGCAAAAACTTTATAGCCGAGCTCGCTTCATCCGCCAACAACTCCAGGATTCCCTTGACCCCGAGTCTTTTCCGCCTTCTACATCTCCACACATCCCGCCATCTACATCTCCCTCCACATATCAACCTTCACCTTCCACATGCCAACCCTCCACGAGTCAGCCATACACCCCCACATATCAACCCCCAACATATCAACCCTCCACGAGTCAGCCCTCCGCCTCCACATACCCACATGTGTCTCTGCCTGTGTCTTCCCCTCCGGTCAAGGGAACATCACACCCCGAGTAGGTGGATGCCATCTACATACCTCCTATCTCGCTTCCTGCTCCACATATGCCTCCACTGAGTCCTTCCACTAGCCACGCACCCTTGCCAACGCAACCGCCACAACCATCTCCATCACATATCCCTCGGCATCCCCTAGCCCGAAGCAGGCTCCTCCTCACTCTCCGTTGCCGGAGTGCTTTACCGTCATTTTTGGGGCTTTGATGGCCACTCACGCGTTGTAACTCCCTCCGGTTATGCCTTGTCGACCCGCGGTTGGGAACATGCTTCGGTTCTGTGAATTTCACCGCCAATAGGGGCTTTTGGTTAAGGATTGCCCCGAGTTCCGGGATTATATTTATGATCTGGAAGATCAGAAGATGATTGATTGGGCCGCCATTCGCCAGGTCATTTTATATCTCCGCAATTAGCTATAGCAGTAAGCGCCTCCTAGGCAGCCATCTCCGTCTCTACTGTTGTGCCCCTAAGGTTTTGATGTCAGCAAGCACTATGAGTATGAATGTTTTTGATGTCACTATTAGTGTGAATGTTTTTAATGTCAGCAAGCATTGTTGTCTTCCTGCATACACTGCATCGGTTCAATTTCTTTCATATGCATACTCTGCATCAGTGCATTGACCATCTCTTGCATATCACTGATCAATGCGTGTTTGCATGTGTAAGCCATAGTCAGTGCATTCATGCGTTTCATGCATACAAAGTATGCACACTCTCTGTTGACATTACCATGCATTTGTGCACCTTTCATAATAAAGTCTGTACATTCCTCTATAGCAAATCGATGCATCCTTTACTCCATGATAACAAAGTCTGTACATTCTTCAGTTAAGTAGATGCATCGTTGGCTCCATACATGCAAAGTCTATACACTCACTATTGACATGTCCATGCATTCAAGTCTATACATCGCCGCATGCTATCAAGTCTATACATCGCCGCATGCTATCAAGTCTATGCATCGTTGGCTCCATACATGCAAAGTCTATATACTCGCTGTTGACATGTCCATGCATTCAAGTCTATACATCACCGCATGCTATCAAGTCTATACATCGCCGCATGCTATCAAGTCTATGCATTCATGTTCAATGTGCATACTTTCCTATATGCATTTGTGCATCTTTCAAGACAAAGTCTGTATACTCTTCACCCGGCATTCAAAGTCTATACATTCTGTTGCATACATACGTAAGGCAGTGTCATGCACTCAAAGTCCACACATGCACACACACAGTTTGTGCATTATGCATTCATGCTTAAACTCTAGGCATAGCAAGTCTGCACATTGGTTGTCGCATGCACGCAAAGTCTATACATTCCATTGCTGGTACGAGTGGTTAAGTTCATGCATCATCACTCCAGCATTTCTGTACATTCACTTTCAATGTGCATACTTATCCATATGCAAAATGCATTACATGCATTCAAAGTCTATACACTCGTGGATGACATGTCTGTGCATTCATTCTTGTTGTACATACTTTCTTATATGCACACTGCATTTTGTGCATCAAGTCTATACAAGCTCAGTTCAAATTTCTGAACTAACTCAGTGCATCCTCGTCTGACCTGACAGAATATTTGCTCGGGGAAATTAAGAAGGGCACGTGATCCAAGAATGGAGGAAGTGCCAGGATCGTGACACGTGTAGTGCAGCAGGCTGAAATGCTGCCACATGGTCAAGACGCTTGGGCGGGAACTGTGGAGGACACACGCCCATCTATCTGCTGCTGCTATAAAAAGAGGACTTCTCCATCTGGAGAAGATGATGGTGAGCAGAGTGATCGAAAAGGGTGAGGAGCCTGCACGATCCAAAAAGAAGAGAAGGAGGAGAAAGAGAGTAGCAGAGAAGAAAAGAAATGAAGAAGAAGAAGAAAGAGAGAGATTCCTTTGAGAGCAGAGATCGAGAGAAGAAAAGAGAGAACAATAGAAAGGGAAAAGAAGAAGAAGAAGAGTTAGAAGAGAAGAAAAGAAGCTTCATCTGAAGATTTACTTCTACTGGACCATGGATCAAATCCAGGCCAGTTAGCTCTTTGAGAGCCACGTTGTGTTCTATCTTTTACAGCGTTCAGTCGCTGTGTTTCATCATCCTTTGTTTTTCCTTTTACCTTTGTTTCAAGATGTTAGTCAGCAAAGCAAGCTGTGTTGCTCAGCAGGAAGAGGAGGATTCCTCTAGACGGGTTAAGCTGTAGTCCCCAACAGTTGCAGAGGTGTGGTATCCTCTGGACGGACAAGCTGTATTGCCCAGCGGATGGCTAAGTTGTATTGCTCAGCAGAAGCAAGCTGTGATGCTCAGCTGATGTAGGCAAGCTGTGAGGCCCAGCTGTTAAGCTGTGTATCAGCGGAATCCACACTCTGGTTGGAGTGTGGGGTGGACGTAGGTCTGCGGACCGAACCACCTAAAAATCCTTCGTCTACTGTGGTTTGATTGTCATATCTGATTCCGCTAGAAGAATGCTTAGGCTCGATCTATCTTTCTATGTCCAGTGAGCCAATTGATTGCACGCTTCTTGTTTGATTGAACACATTACTGTATTTCAGTTTCGGTAGAACTGAATCTGTTTTTAATTTCATATCTCTGAGTGTTCTAAGTTTTAATTGGGAGTAATTTTTAAAGGGGAGATTCATTCACCCCCCTCTGAATCCATCACACCGGTCACAACAATTGGTATCAGAGCGGGTCTCTGTGCATTCAGATCCAGCGATCTGCAGAGGATCCTGCTATTTTCGGTGTATTATTACTTCTACTATCCCGTGTTCAGTGCTTCACTACCCTGTGCATTCGTTTTGAATTTCATTATTGATCTACATCAATGGATCATCCTACCGTCTACGATGGGTTTAACTTCAGTAACTGGTTAGGCGGCCTCCGGGTACACCTGAACTCCATTGATCCCAGTCTATGGATTCTAGTATCAAGAGGCCCATATGAGTTACCTCACAATCAGACCAAGTGGTCAAGTGAGGACAGATCAAAGAACCGTGATAATATCACAGTTCTTAACATTTTGAGAGGAGCGGTCAATATTGATAAATTCCCCTTTGTTCATAGGTGTGTCTCTGGAAAGGAGATCCTGGATAGATTAAAGACTGCCTACGGCAGAGATGATGATCAATGCATGATGGCTCAAGGAAGTGAACAAAGTAGCAATCTAGATGAAGAACAAGACGATGATCAGGTAAAAATATTTGAAGATTATTCCTTGGATGATTGGATTGCTACATACAATTAATTGCTAGAGTCTTATGACCACTTAAGAAAACAGTATAAGAAGATGAAAAAGAAAACTTGTCAAAATGATTCTAATTCATCATGTGAAAAGTGTTTGAAGATTAATGAATTATATGATGAATGTTTATCTGAGTCTCACTTGAATATGAAGCAAATGTGCTTGTTGAAAAAGGAAAACTAAGAATGTATCAATAAAATCTTCGAATTAGAAAGTCAGTTGAAACTGAAAACTAATGAACATCTGATAAAACTGGAGGAGTTGGAAAGGATTAATTTTGATCTGAAGAAATTGAAAGATGAGAACAATGAAATTCAGAGGAACAATAAAAATCTTGAAGTTGAAATAAAGAAAGTTAACAAGGAAGGTATGCATGTTACCCCTCTAAAAACAAGCTGCAATAAGTGCTCGGCTCTAAAAGAACGCAATGAAGATCTTTATAGTGAGAATGAATGGCTGAATAAACAAATTGCCATGTTTAAAGAGGATCACAGAAATCTGCTTGCTGAAAAAATTAAAGTGGAGGATGTTGTGTAGTGGACAACGGATCTAGAGGGGAGGGGTGGATAGATCTGCCCCTCTTTTCGTAATGGAACCCTCTAAATAGCTAGATAGAACAAATCGCAGCGGAATATAACTAGCTAAATGAAGGACACAACGATTTGCTTAGCAAGATGATTACTATTATATCGATTAGAACTTAAGCATGCATCTAGAACGAAACAATCACACAAACAAACCACAACACACGAGATTTTAAGGTGGTTCGGACTGAATCCCCAGTCCTACGTCCACCCCTCACCAAATCCGGTGAGGCTCCACTAGTGCCACGCACTGAACCGCAAATCGGAAAGATCATCGATTGCCTTCCTACTAACTGATGTCGTCTCGACAGTCGTTGTTAAAATTGCCGTGCCACACAAATTTCAAATATTTATAACCGCACTCACTCACTTAAGGATTTGAAAACATGAGTATAATGGTAAGTACGGGTCGATCCCACGGGGAAGGAATTTGGTTGTTTTTCTTAGTTGGAAAATATTCTTGTGTTTTGAAAAATCAATTGTTGGGTTTTGAGTGCGATTATAACTAAATGGAATTAAAGTGCAACTTCAAACAACAAAAGGTAAGTGAAAGAAATAAAGAAGAACGAGGGATTGGAAGAAAAAGCATAACTTCAAATCTGGACAGAATTAGAAGAAGTGTAAACATGAAAGTTGTAGAGAATTGAAAAGGAAGAACTTTGATTAAGAACACAAAGACAGAAAATAAGAGGAAGGCACTGCAAAAGCAAGATCTAACACTGCTGGTGAATAGTAACTGACAGAAAAATAGCATCTTGTAAAATTAATTCTAACTCTAAAAATACACAGAATTAGACAAAGTGGTAGAAGAATGAAATGGAGATCTATAAGAGAGGAACAAAGTTACTGAAGAACTCAGATTGAAACGAGGTCTAGAAAGGCTTCAAAATATAAGAAAACTAAAATGTCTCACCACGGATGAACAGTAAACACCTAAAATAGCACTTAAGAAAACGGACCAGAACTCTATGAAGTAGGAAGAATTTGAAGAAATGATCACCAGAGAAGTTGAAGAAGACTTACAAACAAACAACTTTTGTGAAGAAATCAAATTGAAATAAAGATTACAACTATGCGAAATAAGGCTAAGAACATGCTGAATTCAAAAATGAAACTTTTATTGAAATAAGAACAACTTACAACTTTGACTTCAAAAGCTTGGAAAATACAACTTGATGCACTCAACAACTTCAGAAATGCAAAGAACAACTTACATTACAAGTGACCCAAGCTAGCTCTCCCCCTACTCAACCTTCTTGCCATCTTCTATCACTCACTAACTAACTCTACTTACTAACTAACTCCTCATTCAAGACCAATGCACCCTTTATATAGGGGTTACAAAAAACACTCCATCAATACAAACAAGTGTACCTAATTTTAGCCCAAAATGGTAGGCAGGTAGGTTCTGCCCACTTTGCCATTTTTTTCGGATTTTTCCAAATTTTTTTAGAATTTGTCTAGGCCTTTTCCTCTCTCTTTCTCTCATTTTCTCTCTTTTCTCTCTCTGCCGGCGCAACGAGCCGACCGCCGACCGGTTAGGCCGCCCGCCCTGTGGGCCCGCCGTGCGCCCGCCGCTCCTGTCGCCGCCACGCGTCGCACGCGGCGCACGCGCCCGCGTGCCTCCGCTTCGCCTTCGCCGCGTGTCGCGGCCCGCGTGGCCCTGCCGGGAGCCCCCCCCTCCTTCGCCCGTTTCGCCTCGTCGCCCGTGCAGGCGGCGAAGGCGGGAAGGGCGGGGCGGGGTTGTTTGAATTTTTATTATTATTTTTTTATTATATATAATATATATATATATATATGATAGAAATAGTTAGAAAAATCTAAAAAAATATCAAATATTTTATTTTTTCTAATTTTTTTTCTTATCTTTTTGAACAAGTTTCCGCACTTTTGGCCCATTCAACATAATATTTTTATTTTCTTTATTTTCTTTTTCGTGGAGCTTTTCTCGTACTACGTGCCTGCATAAATATATAAAAATATAATTAAAATTTATTTAATTTCAGAAAAATAAACATTTGATACAAAATCAACAATAAGTGTGAGAAGTGTATATTTATGATTATTTAAGCTCATAAAAATGTGAATAATTATGAATTAACAAGGAAAAATACACACTTATCACTAACCATCGGTAGGGACGTCAACACCGCAGATCAGACAACTTCCGATTGCCTTCCTACTAACCACCGGTAGGGACGATCTTCAGTTCCAAATGTTTGAATGAAATGGAAAAGAACAAGTATGAAAATACTCAAACAAGATATGAAATATGTTCAAAGAGAAAAGATCTTGTCTGAGTTTGCTGGAGCTTGAATCTGATGCTTCACTTGGCTTGGAGTTGATCTCCTCTTGAAGTAGCTTGAATCACTTGGAGATATGATGAAGAACTTCTTCCCGGAGTACTGTTCACAGCTACAGTACTCGAACTCCTCTCCCTTGAACACACCCTTGCATCCTCCTTTGATCTCCTTTATTAGCCTTTCTTGCTTCTGCTCTTCCTTGGAGGTTGCTGGATTGAGATATGAACTTGAATCACCTTGAGTTGATGGAGAGAGTGTTGGATGTAGCTTTGATCTTCCTTTTGATCCTCTTGAGTTGATGAAGAGGAAGAAGGATGCAGTTTAGATCACCTTTGAACCCCTTGATTGCTTCTTCTTCCTTGGAGGTTGAGATGGCTTCAGATCTGGACTTGAATGCCTTGGAATGGATGAAGAACTCCTTCCCGAAACACTGTTCACGGAGGTGCTACAGTACCTCGAAAATGGCCTCCCTTGATCTCTCTTGAAGTCTTGAAGCATTAGGGTTTCTAATCCCTCAAGTGATAGTTTTATAGACCTTGAATGGTCTATAGACACCCCCCAGACCAGATCCATAAATCATGGAAGATTAGGTAAGGTTTGATTAAACAAATCCATGGAAAGGGGCTCGCCACGAGGTGGAATTCGAAGTCAAACAAGGCTGCATCGGGGCTGGCGGTCGACCTGCAGCTCCTGGCGGTCGACCGCTACTGTGAAACCTGCAAACGGGTGGTCCCTGGGATTTTTGGTTGACCGCCACTGGCTGGCGGTCGACCTGCAGCTGAAGAAACTTCGAGCTGGGATTCCCTGGCTGGGGCGGTCGACTGCCAGCTGGGCAGAACCCGGGCTTGCCCGGGTCGGTCCGTTAAGTCTTGAACTCCGTCGTTCAACTCCATTAGCAGCCCGTGCATGTTTGTGGCATCGCCCTTGATAGTTTAGAAGGTATCAACTGAGTCTTTAACCTTGGATTCTCTTGGCTATACTTCTTTGTGCATTGACCTTGGATGAGTGACGAGCTGAATATGAAATGTCGACTTTTGTTTGTAAGAGAGATGAGATTGGCATCCTTGCTTGGGCGCGATCAATGAGCTTTCACTTTGGCCATTGCCACTTGATTCCTTATCTATTCATTGGCATATCTGTCATGAATAAAAACATCACGTATGTCAATCACATGAGAGTGGATGATATCAATGACTAATAGTTTTTAGCCATTATCAAAACCAAGAATACCACAGAACTCATATGACTATAGAAAGATGTCGAATGACCCAAGTGACCACAGAATGACTCAAATGACCTCAGGGACACAACATTCTCCCCCTTTTTGATGATGGCAACACTGTGAGTCATTATGTGATAGTAATATCTAAAATGACACAAGTTATAACAAATGCAACATATGCAGCCAAGATCCATGATAGTAATAGCATGTGAATGCAATTATGAATGCAGATATGAATGCTATGCAATTATGCAAACCCCATCACATACACATATGAGATGCAAAGGGAACAATGGATTCTCCCCTTGGACTCTCCCCGTACACCATCCACACATCCCCCATGACAACTCACAAAGCACATAAGCTCTCCCTTTTGACAATGCGATAACGCATGGCTTACAAAGGACTCACACAAAGAATTCTCCCCCTTTGTCAACAGCAAAAAAGAAGTGATAAAGGAAAATGTTTGTGAGACTATAGCTGAAAGGAGTGGAGAGCAAGCCATTATATGCAAAACTGAAGCATGCCGTGAGCAACATATATGGTTTAAAGCTAATGAAATCCGAGATCATCAACAGAGTTCGAAAAGTAGCTACATCCAAGATTTAATAGAAATGAACCAAAGGTGCATATCATGGCAGTGTTTAACCTTCCCTTGTCTTATATATCCACATTCAATAACGATAAAGGCAATAACACAAAAGCATGTATTGAGGCTAAACAATCATGACTAAAGTATGGAATTTTATGAGATCAACAAATTTGATTTTCAATACCTTTTGAATTTGAAGGCACATGACTCATATTTTAAGAGCAATCAAGTCTAGTACATGCCTCCAAGCCGTAAGAATACACGTTGTTTAGACGCTAGTATTCCTAGGTATTTGGTAAGACTGACTATGATGCTTCAAAATGAATAGAGATAGCAAAGTCACGTCATGACATATTCAAATTCATTTCATTGATGAGAAGATATGTTTCTCAGTAATTATGCCATTGCTCTGCCTAGAGTCCAAAAGTTTTAAGACAGAGATAACAGGGGCACATCATGACATATGCATTTGTCACTTGATTTGATGACATGACATGTTTCTCCGTGCAACAATATCATTGCTCTGTCAAATTGATTTTCAAGAATTCCAGCTCATCAAGATGTTTAAAAATAATACTAAGCTGAGTGTATCACCAAGATGGTCATGAACTTTGAATTTTCAGATATCAGGATAGTCATTCAAAGCACAACATGCAGTCTTTAGTGAAAGTCTATTAAAACTACAGTACATAGATGATTTCAAACAAGATATATCAGAACTATAAGGAAATCATTAAATCTGAACCATTTTCATTGAAAGGACAATCATTAGGGCATATAATAGAAAGCTCTTACACCATATGTCCATCTGTCTCATGAACTCAAACCAGAATGTAAGCTACTGAAGTGCAGTTTGCAAGAGGTTAAGAGAATCAACAAAACTCCCCCTAAGATATGCAATAGATACGCGAAGAGTTATGTGTGCAAGCAAGTGTAAAGATAAGTGTTAAGAGGAGAATGACCTGAAACGTGCAG
Organism: Amorphophallus konjac; assembly: GCA_022559845.1. Classification (NCBI taxonomy): domain Eukaryota; kingdom Viridiplantae; phylum Streptophyta; class Magnoliopsida; order Alismatales; family Araceae; genus Amorphophallus; species Amorphophallus konjac. The sequence continues at coordinate 65,293,299 of CM040128.1, read as the reverse complement.
GGGTGGACATGAATTTGGTAGACATGAAATGCATGACCCAACATATGGTTGTACACTTATTAAATGCAACAGAATGGAGATGAAACTCATGTATAAATGCTGCAAAACGACAACTCCCCCTTACTATATGGCCTATGTGCGACAATGACGCATGGTACTTGACGGAGGTGAAACCTCACGCATATTGAGTGCTTCTAGACAAGCATAACATGTCTTTCCATACGTCAACATTTGATATACCATGGCCATGCAGGAAGGATGCTACACAGACCATGCAATGCATTATGAATCATGAACTCATTTCATTATTATGCATCTACATGCAATGCGACACATATACAAAATGACATATTGACATATAAACAATGCATGAATGCCAATCTACAAGAACACATAACCAAGTTGAATAAGATCATCATATCAATTTTTATTGGCCTGAGGTCGGCAAAGACCAAGCTCCCTTCTGAGTGTTGAAAACCTGTCATTACACAAGGGCTTGGTGAAAATATCAGCAATTTGATTTTGAGTATCAACAAAATGCAGTTCAAAATTTTTCTTACCGACCTCATCTCTAATGAAGTGATGCCTAATCTCAATATGCTTAGTCCTAGAGTGCTGGACTGATTTTTTGTAAGGTTGATAGCACTAGTGTTATCACACAGAATCGGGACACAACCAAGATCCACCAAGTAGTCTTGAAGTTGGTGTTTAATCCATAACACTTGGGTGCCACAGCTCCCCGTAGCAACATTTTCTGCCTCCGTGGTTGAGAGGGCAACCGAGTGTTGTTTCTTGGAAGCCCAAGAAACTAAACACCCGCCTAGAAACTGGTAGTAGCCACTAGTACTCTTGCGATCTAGCTTGCATCCAGCGTAATCCGCATCAGAATAAGATATAAGAGATAAATCACATGATGACGGATACCACAATCCCAAATCTTGAGTGCCGGCAAGATATCGAAGGATACGTTTGACGGCAGTCAAATGGGATTCTCTAGGTCTAGCTTGAAATCTAGCACAAAGATATACACTAAACTGGATATCTGGTCGGGATGCAGTCAAATAAAGCAAAGAGCCAATCATACCTCTATAGATCTTTGCATCCACTAATTTACCATTTTCATCCGAATCCAGTGATATTGTGGTGCTCATAGGAGTTGCAATGATTTTGCTGTTAGCCATGTCAAATCTTTTCAGCAGCTCCTTGATGTATTTGGTTTGACTTATGAAGCAGCCATCTTGTCCTTGGTTGACTTGCAAACTGAGAAAGAATTGGAGTTCTCCCATTAGGCTCATCTCAAATTCGCTAGTCATGAGGTTAGCAAATTCCTCACACATTTCAGATTTAGTAGAACCAAACACAATATCATCAACATAAATTTGAACAATCAAGATGTTCTTACCATACTTCTTGGTGAAAAGTGTTTGATCTACCTTACCTCGTGTGTACCCTTTTCCAATGAGGAACGAGCTTAGTCTCTCATACCAAGCTCTTGGTGCTTGCTTAAGTCCATAGAGTGCCCTGTCTAGCTTGTATACAAAATCTACATTGTTAGAATTCTCAAAGCCAGGGGGCTGCTCAACGTAGACTTCTTCTTTGATCAAGCCATTCAAGAAAGTACTTTTGACATCCATTTGATAAAGCTTTATTCTAAGGGAGCATGCAAAGGCAAGTAAAATTCTGATGGCTTCGAGTCTAGCAACTGGGGTATAAGATTCATCAAAGTCTACCCCAAACTCTTGATTATACCCTTGAGCCACCAATCTAGCCTTATTTCTTATTATCTTGCCATCCTCACTTAGTTTTTTCCTAAAGACCCATTTAGTGCCTATGACAGATTGTGATGAAGGTCTAGGAACAAGATGCCAAACTTTGTTTCTCTCAAACTGGTTTAGCTCTTCTTGCATGGAATTTATCCAGTTTTCATCTTTTAAAGCATCATCAATATTTTTGGGTTCATGCTGCGAGATAAGAGCAAGTTGATCTAATTCTTCCACAATTTTAAAATGTGACCTAGTTCTAGGTGGGTCATTCAAGCTACCAATGACATTCTCCAAGGGATGATCCTTAAGAATTCTAATATTTGTAGAATCGTTACCTTCTCCTGGAGCTTGATCCCTTGCATTGCTTGATTCAGCTAGGTCACCATCTTCTTTTATTTCTTCTTGTGGAGAATCACTCTTGTCCTTTATGCTTAGGAATTCCCCATCTTCATCGTTTTTCCTGCAAGAGTTATCATTGTTAGAATCATGATATTCATCAAAGGAAACATGGGGTGATTCTTCCACAGTTTGACTTTTGATATTATAAATTCTATAAGCCCTAGATCTATCAGAATATCCAAGGAATATACCTTCATCGCTCTTGGGCTCGAATTTATCTAAGTCTCTTTTGTCATTGTTGTGAATGAAGCATTTCGATCCAAACACTTTCATATGTGAGAGAGAGGGCTTTTTACCTTTTAGCAACTCATAAGGAGTCTTTTTGGTGTGTGGCCTTACCATAGAGCGGTTGATAATGTAACATACCGAGTTTACCGCTTCAGCCCAAAACCTCCTTGGAAGTTGCCGTTCAGCAAGCATGGTTATTGCCATCTCTACAAGTGTCTGGTTTCTCCTTTCAACCACACCGTTTTGCTCAGGCGTTCTTGGTGAAGAAAATCGGTGTGAAATCCCTTCGGCCCTGCAAAGATTATAGAAGTTAGCATTTTCAAATTCACCACCATGATCAGATTGAATCTTAGAAATTTTAAACTCACCGTCCTGCTTTATCTTCATGTAGAGTGCCTGAAACTCATCAAAAGTATCATTTTTGTGTGTGAGAAAGAAAACCCATGTGAACCTAGAAAAATCATCCACCAAGACATATCCATATTTTCTACCACTTAAGCTAGCAGTTCTGGTTGGGCCAAATAGGTCCATATGAATTAGCTCGAGTGGTTTGGATGATGTATTTTCAGATCTTCCTTTGAATGATTTTCTAGTTTATTTACCTAGGGCACATGCACCACACAATTTATTTTCTTGTTTAAAGGATAGTTCAGGCAAACCTTTCACCATTGAATGCTTCAAGAGTTTATGCAAGACATTGTAGCTAGCATGTCCTAGTCTACGATGCCATATCCATGCTAGTTCAAATTTTGGTGCAGCAAGACAAAGATTTAAATGAGCAGGATCATCTAAGTCAATCATGTAAACATTGTTAACTCTCTTACCAGAAAATTTTACTTTGTCAGATTTTGGTTCAAGAATTCTGCATTCATGAGAGTCAAACAACACTTTGTGACCCTTATCACACAATTGACTTATACTAAGTAGGTTATATTTCAATCCTTCAACTAACAACACGTTACAAATGGAGTTGGAGAGGTTCTTACCTACATTACCTGTTCCAATGATTTTTCCTTTATTGTTTCCTCCAAATGTGACATATCCTCCTTCCTTTTCCTCCAAGAGACAAAATTTTGATTTGTCTCCAATCATGTGTCTTGAACAGCCGCTATCAAGGTACCACATGTTATGCATGGCTACAAGACATTCCTGCACAAGTAATTAAGCAATGGTGTTTGGAACCCAACCAAATTTGGGTCCCTTCAAACTTTTCAAAATTTCAAAACATGAAACCATTTCTTTTTGGAATCCAAACCTTCTTAACATTCATGCTTTGTTTGCTTAGAGCAGGGATTTGATTTTTCTTTTCCATATTGACATTCATTTTTTGTTTAGAAGCTCTTTGTTAGATTTTGTGGAAGTTTGAGGAGGTTTGCTTCTTAAACCATTGAGGCCGTTGGTTGGTTTTGGGTTGAAACTGATTGTTTTGCCACCTATGGATTGATGAACACAGGAATCACAATTTTCTCAAAGATATGGTGATGTTGGCCTATATGAGTGTGCAATCCAATTGTGGTGAAATCTGGAAGGTTGAGCATGCAATGGCCAAGGAAGTGTTGACCTATGCTGCGGGGAAGGTCGACCTTTCTTAGGTTTTTGGACAGGCTTTTTGGGAATGTTGGTGACTGTCTCTTCAATCTTTTCTTTCCCTTTCTCCTTTTATTTTTGCTGGTTTTATGTGGGAGTTGTGTTTGAGGTGGAAGCTTCGGAAGATGAAACAAATGTGACAGTTTTTAGCCCAATTGGCCTTTTGTTTGTTGGTTCAAAACCCAACCCTTCCTTGTTGAAATTCATTCTAGTACCTAGCAATGCATCTAGATTTTCTCTTCCATCCAGAAACTTTTCTAAAGATTGTTGTTTATCCTTCAACTCTTTTTGTAAGTTTTTAATATTTTGAAGAAGTTGAATGTTGACTTGTTTGACAGCTTCATACTTTTCATTGCTCAATTTACTATCTTTTTCATAGCTTTATATTTTGAGCTTCATGCTATCAATCTCATTTCTCAAATCCTCATTTTCAGTTTCCAAGTCAGCCATTTCTTTTCTTCCTTCCTCCAAATCCTTAATCATTTTCTTAAGATCTTCAAATTCAGTCTCAAGTAGAGCATTCTTATCATTCATATTATGATCATGCACAAATGAGTTAATTTTCTTTTTTAATGATTTATTCTCCTTTTTGTACATTTCATATTTTTCCATGAGTTGTATATATGCATCCTCCCAATCATCAATTGTATAATCTTCAAATGGAGAATTTACCTCAGTTTCTTTATCACATTTGGCCATAAGGCAGAAATCTTCTTTTTCTTTGTCCGATGAGCTAGTTTCATCATCACTTTCCTCTTCATCGCTCCTTGTGGACACCATGGCCTTGTTCTTCTTCTTGCCCTTCCATTTGTCGACTTTTCTGAATCTGTCGGGACAATCATTCTTGAAATGTCATGGTTTATTGCAAGAATAGCAAATGATTTTGTCAGATTTCTTAGAGTTTTCAGAATTAGATTTGAAACCATTTCTTACCTTTGACCTTCCTCTCATGAAGCTCTTACCTTCCTTTCTCAGGAATTTTTTGAACTTACGTGTGAGCATGGCTACGTCATCCTCTTTTCGCTCACTTGCCGAATCCTCACCTTCATCAGAAGTGCCATGACCGCTAGGTCCTGCTTTAAGAGCTAGGGACTTCTTCTTAGGTGCCTCAGCCTCTTTGTTCTTGAAGTTGATCTCATAGGTCATCAATGACCCAATAAGTTCATCTACCTTGGTAGTTGCGAGATCTCTCGATTCTTCAACCACGGTAGCCTTTGTGTGCCATGCTGGAGTTAACGATCTGAAAATTTTCCTTACAATTTCTTGCTCTAAATATTTCTTTCCCAAATCAGTTAAATTATTAGTAAGCACAGTCAATCGAGCATACATATCTTGAATTGATTCATCAGGCTTCATGCAGAACATTTCATATTCAGAAACTAAAATGTTAGCTTTTGTTTCTCGTACTTGAGAGGTTCCTTCGTAGATTACCTCTAGCTTGTCCCACATTAGTTTTGCAGATGCGCAGGTAGCCACTCTTGAGAATTCAACTGGATGGAGTGAGCATTGCATGATGTGTTTGGCACTCCAGTTGACAGTGGATTGCCTTATCTGTTCTTTGGTCCACAAGTCCTTATTATCCGTAAGCTCATATGGACCTTTGTTGATCACTCGCCAAAGTTCGTAGTCTTGGGCGCGAATGAACACCTGCATACAATGTTTCAATAGGGATAATTAGATCCAGTGAAATAAGGAGGCCTATTCACAGAATGTCCTTCAGGTAAATAACCCTTAGACGCTGATCCACCATTTTCCTCAAGGTCGTTGGACCCCATAATGAGAGATTAGGCTCTGATACCACTTGTTGTATAGTGGACAGCGGATCTAGAGGGGAGGGGTGAATAGATCTGCCCCTCTTTTCGCAATGGAACCCTCTAAATAGCTAGATAGAACAAATCGCAGCGGAATATAACTAGCTAAATGAAGGACACAACGATTTGCTTAGCAAGATGATTACTATTATATCGATTAGAACTTAAGCATGCATCTAGAACGAAACAATCACACAAACAAACCACAACACACGAGATTTTAAGGTGGTTCGGACTGAATCTCCAGTCCTACGTCCACCCCTCACCAAATCCGGTGAGGCTCCACTAGTGCCACGCACTGAACCGCAAATCGGAAAGATTACCGATTGCCTTCCTACTAACCGCCGGTAGGGACGTAAACACCGCAGATCGGACAACTTCCGATTGCCTTCCTACTAACCACCGGTAGGGACGATCTTCAGTTCCAAATGTTTGAATGAAATGGAAAAGAACAAGTATGAAAATACTCAAACAAGATATGAAATATGTTCAAAGAGAAAAGATCTTGTCTGAGTTTGCTAGAGCTTGAATCTGATGCTTCACTTGGCTTGGAGTTGATCTCCTCTTGAAGTAGCTTGAATCACTTGGAGATATGATGAAGAACTTCTTCCCGGAGTACTGTTCACAGCTACAGTACTCGAACTCCTCTCCCTTGAACACACCCTTGCAGCCTCCTTTGATCTCCCTTATTAGCCTTTCTTGCTTCTGCTCTTCCTTGGAGGTTGCTGGATTGAGATATGAACTTGAATCACCTTGAGTTGATGGAGAGAGTGTTGGATGTAGCTTTGATCTTCCTTTTGATCCTCTTGAGTTGATGAAGAGGAAGAAGGATGCAGTTTAGATCACCTTTGAACCCCTTGATTGTTTCTTCTTCCTTGGAGGTTGAGATGGCTTCAGATCTGGACTTGAATGCCTTGGAATGGATGAAGAACTCCTTCCCGAAACACTGTTCACGGAGGTGCTACAGTACCTCAAAAATGGCCTCCCTTGATCTCTCTTGAAGCCTTGAAGCATTAGGGTTTCTAATCCCTCAAGTGAGAGTTTTATAGACCTTGAATGGTCTATAGACACCCCCCAGACCAGATCCATAAATCATGGAAGATTAGGTAAGGTTTGATTAAACAAATCCATGGAAAGGGGCTGGCCACGAAGTGGAATTCGAAGTCAAAAAAGGCTGCATCGGGGCTAGCGGTCGACCTGCAGCTCCTGGCAGTCGACCGCTACTGTGAAACCTGCAAACGGGCGGTCCCTCGGATTTCGGTCGACCGCCACTGGCTGGCGGTCGACCTGCAGCTGAAGGAACTTCGAGCTGGGATTCCCTGGCTGGGGCGGTCGACCGCCCCTGTGCTGGCGGTCGACCGCCAGCTGGGAATAACCTGGGCTTGCCCGGGTCGGTCCGTTAAGTCTTGAACTCCGTCGTTCAACTCCACTAGCAGCCCGTGCATGTTTGTGGCATCGCCCTTGATAGTCTAGAAGGTATCAACTGAGTCTTTAACCTTGGATTCTCTTGGCTATACTTCTTTGTGCATTGACCTTGGATGAGTGACGAGTTGAATATGAAATGTCAACTTTTGTTTGTAAGAGAGATGAGATTTGCATCCTTGCTTGGGCGCGATCGATGAGCTTTCACTTTGGCCATTGCCACTTGATTCCTTATCTATTCATTGGCATATCTGTCATGAACAAAAACATCACGTATGTCAATCACATGAGAGTGGATGATATCAATGACTAATAGTGTTTAGCCATTATCAAAACCAAGAATACCACAGAACTCATATGACTATAGAAAGATGTCGAATGACCCAAGTGACCACAGAATGACTCAAATGACCTCAGGGACACAACAGAGGAAAGAGAAGAGGAACTAATTAAAAAATTGGAGCTAATGTTTGGAAATGAAAAATGTGATGAAGAAATCGAGAAGCTGACTAAAGATAACAAAGAACTGAGAGAACAAAACAAGAAACTGATGGCCTTAAATACTGTTATCTCACAAAGGCTTCTGACTATCGAAAAAGAAAAATCTGTTATTAAGGAAGTTCAAGCACAAAAACTTGAGGAGGAAAACACTGAATTGAAAGCTGAAATTGAGAAGTTAAAACTGTTAAACACCGGTATGTCGAACAACTTCTCATATTAAAGAAAGGAAAAACTACTTACAATGAAGAGACTAACATATTGAGCAGTCTGGAGCAAGAAATTAAGAAATATAAAATTGTAAACAAGGTCCTGAGTGAATGCGTTAATTGTAGTGAACAGGAGATAGCCAGTTATGAACTTCACATTGCCTCTCTGGAAGCAAAGATTCAGGATATAGAAAAATCAACATCCGAGTCTGTTGAAAACAAGAAGAAAATGAAAGCTGTCATAAAAAGTGAGGATAAGAACTGAAAGAAGGGGATAAGCTGTAGTTCTGATGTTAAGGAAAGTGTGAGAAACCAGCTATACACTACGTTTGTGCAAAGTTCTGAGGCAGCTGGTGTCACTAGTCAGTCCCCAAAGTAAAATAAAAACATGAAACCTTCTTCATCATCTGTCTTTCAATTTAAGGCTCAGAAAATTAAAAATGAACAAAAGTTGTGAAAAAAGATAAACAATTGAACAAGAATGGAAAGAAAGATGGGGTTAAAAATGTCTCTACTTGTGTCATGAAATCTGTTAGCTCGGCTAAATTTGATGGGTCAATGCACACTGCTCATGCCTCATGTACTCATTCTCATGCATCTAGTCAGTCTGTTAGTAACCATGTCACCAGGAAATCACAAGTGTCATGTCATTACTGTGGTAGGCATGGTCATTATATGGATGACTGCAGTGTAATGAAAAATGATGATATAATGCATGATAAATCTTTTACAAATCATCATCATGACCCCAAAAGGAATACGTCTGCCTCAAACCAACACATCATTTGTTATAATTGTAACAAACGTGGTCATAAAGCTATTGAGTGTTGGTTTGGGTCTTCATGGGGATACAATGACTCAAGAGGCAAGCACCTAAGGTGCTACGAGTGTGGGAAGTATGGTCACACAGTCAAGGACTGTTGGCATGCCCAAAGAGGCTATGGTAATAACCAACTCTTCAAATTCTCTGCCAAAAGACCTGTGAATCTTTCATGTTTCAACTGTGGTGAGCCAGGTCATAAATCTTCTGAATGTTGGATGAATAAGAATAAGAAACAAAATGTCCATGTAAACAACAGAACGTTTCATGCTCAATTTCATGGGTCTCGTACTGCTGTTGATATGCACTATAGGACCAGAAAACATGTTGGTTCATGCAGATATTGTGGTAGAATTGGACATTCCATGACTAACTATTATTTGATGGATTTTGATCACAATGTTGTTAAAAGACTGTTTAGAACTCCTGTTAGGTCTAATACAGGACCCAAGGTGGCTTGGGTTCCTGCAGGATCAAACTGATTACTTTGTTGCAGGTGTGCCTTGGGATGAATAAAGAAGGGTAAATAAACCAAGGCACTCAAAAATTGAAAGACCTCATGATCCTGCTCTCCAGGTTAGTTCTGAACAATTTGTTTAAATTCCATCATCTGAAAATTGCTTGTTTGAGATGGTAAAGCATCGTGTTGATTTGATTTGTGCTTAGTTGAAACTTTCTGAAAATTTGAAATGAACTTGATGTCTTTGGTAGGTTCTCTCTCTGGTTGAACAGCATGAATTTTCGTCGAGCATAAACTTTAAAATCATGAGCTGTGCTTTCATTGCATATCATGCACCGCATTAGGGAGAGTTTGACTGTTGTCGGTTAATGATCATGCTACTCTTTATTAGATTTGCTGCATACTGCACATTTGAAGAGTAGTGCATGTAATAAAATTTGAAAAACCTAAAAAGATATTCCATTTCATCTAGACAGTGGGAGCTTTTCTGTTTCATCTCTTCACCTCTTGAACTCTCTCTGTCTAGCTATCTGATCTACTCGCTACACTTAGGTGGTTCACCTAAATTCTCTGCTGTCATTATTGAAATAGCTGATCTATCTGAATTTTAGACTCAGCTACTGCTTATTGATATACTCTCTTTAATGCTCTTCTCTCTTGTTGCTGACTCTTCCACCAGCTTATACTCATCCTTCACATTATTCTTAGCTGTTGTGATTGACTTGTTTCTATTGTTGATTAGTTGGTCAGCTATTCGTTTGATCTGATCTGAGGAACTGAAACTGCATGCCATACAATTCAGTCTGAATCATGTAGAAACTCCTTTCATATAGGTTTAAGAATGACCACTTAATCAGACTGATATAAGGTTAATGTATTCTCAGACTTGCACTTAAATGTCTTGAAAATATCTGAATGATAAGTTTTAATAGGCTTTAACCATGTGTGTCATGAAAACCTTAGACTCACTCATCTGAAATCTGAATATTTGAAATCAAGGCTATCTTTGGTTGAGATACATAGAGTGAGTATTTTTTTAAACACTAACTTGATAAATGTTGACTAAATGAAAAAATGTGAATTCAGAGCAATGACTTGGTCACTGAGAAACTGGGTTCTCTATCAATGAAATAAAGTAAACCTATGTCATGAAGTGCCATAGTTATCTCTGGTGAAAATTTATTGAAAAACATGACAGAGAAATGGCATATTTGTGTTGAGTAACTGGGGAGTCTGGCCTCTAATCAAGGTGCCTCCTCACGTAAAAAGATATTTCTATTGCTAACTCTGGTCTCAATGTTGAGAGGAAATGACAGTTATCACACTGAGTAACTGGGTCACTTCACCTGAGACGTGTTGTGCCTCACGTAAAAAGGTGTTGATTGACTTAACTTGCTCAAGAAAAGTATAAAGTGCTTCAAATGAAAATATCTTGCAAATTCTGTCAACTCATGCTCTTGTAAAAATGTTTAATCTCAATACTGATCTGTGTAACTCTCAAAGGAGTCGTTGAGATCATGTGTGTATGATAAAGATGATGGGTCCTGAATGTTATCTGATTATCTGGTTCATCTTTATTAAGTCTTGAATTCAGATATAAGTATTGTGTTTAATTGACAAATTTGGTATACATCAAAATTAAATCAGGTTGGTCAAGTTGCCTATTCATAACCCTCTATGATAGGAGAGTCTATTCATGTTAAGACTTATTGCAGTGATGCATGCCTTAAAATCCCTCACGATCTGGTTCACACTTGACAACTTAATCAACAGGCACCTTGTTGATAATCCTCTCTTATCAGTTGATTGATTCCTAGATGTACTACTCTCCACACTGTTGGTATCTTCCATCTTGTTTCTGTAACCAGTTCCGGTTCTGTGGACTTTCCACTTGCTTTATTCTGTCCATACATATGTGTGGTGCCACAACCATTATTGTTTTGGATTTCTTGTGATGGCAGATTTCAGTTTATTCCTACACTTCAGGGGGAGTTCTGGGTCATCTACATTTAAGGGGAGAGTAGTCATTCATTCATATTGATAGGGGGAGCTCTTATATTTTATTCTTCTAGTGCTCATCTTGTATACTTCATTTTGGAGGAGAATAGCTCTTATGTGCCTTCATTTGTCAAAGGGAGAGATGTTATATCAATCTGTTCATACCTGAAACTTTTTCTCTTTTTGATGAAGTCAAAGGGGGAGAATTGTTTGGTTCTGCATGTCTCATAGTGACTCATAGTGTTGCCATCATCAAAAAGGGAGAGATTGTTGTGCCCCTAGGGTTTTGATGTCAGCAAGCACTATGAGTATGAATGTTTTTGATGTCACTATGAGTGTGAATGTTTTTAATGTCAGCAAGCATTGTTGTCTTCCTGCATACACTGCATCGGTTCAATTTCTATCATATGCATACTCTGCATCAGTGCATTGACCATCTCTTGCATATCACTGATCGATGCGTGTTTGCATATGTAAGCCATAGTCAGTGCATTCATGCATTTCATGCACACAAAGTCTGCACACTCTCTATTGACATTACCATGCATTTGTGCACCTTTCATAATAAAGTCTGTACATTCCTCTATAGCAAATCGATGCATCCTTTACTCCATGATAACAAAGTCTGTACATTCTTCAGTTAAGTAGATGCATCGTTGGCTCCATACATGCAAAGTCTATACACTCGCTGTTGACATGTCCATGCATTCAAGTCTATACATCGCCGCATGCTATCAAGTCTATACATCGCTGCATGCTATCAAGTCTATGCATCGTTGGCTCCATACATGCAAAGTCTATACACTCGCTGTTGACATGTCCATGCTTTCAAGTCTATACATCGCCGCATGCTATCAAGTCTATACATCGCCACATGCTATCAAGTCTATGCATTCATGTTCAATGTGTATACTTTCCTATATGTATTTGTGCAGCTTTCAAGACAAAGTCTGTATACTCTTCACCCGGCATTCAAAGTCTATACATTCTATTGCATACATACGTAAGGCAGTGTCATGCACTCAAAGTCCACACATGCACACACACAGTTTGTGCATTATGCATTCATGCTTAAACTCTAGGCATAGCAAGTCTGCACATTGGTTGTCGCATGCACGCAAAGTCTATACATTCCAATGCTGGTACGAGTGGTTAAGTTCATGCATCATCACTCCAGCATGTCTGTACATTCACTTTCAATGTGCATACTTCTCCATATGAAAAATGCATTACATGCATTCAAAGTCTGTACACTCGTGGATGATATGTCTGTGCATTCATTCTTGTTGTACATACTTTCTTATATGCACACTGCATTTTGTGCATCAAGTCTATACAAGCTCAGTTCAAATTTCTGAACTAACTCAGTGCATCCTCGTCTGACCTGACAGAATATCTACTCGAGGAAATTAAGAAGGGCACGTGATCCAAGAATGGAGAAAGTGCCAGGATCGTGACACGTGTAGTGCAGCAGGCTGAAATGCTGCCACGTGGTCAAGACGCTTGGGCGGGAACTGTGGAGGACACACGCCCATCTATCTGCTACTGCTATAAAAAGAGGACTTCTCCATCTGGAGAAGATGATGGTGAGCAGAGTGATCGAAAAGAGTGAGGAGCCTGCACGATCCAGAAAGAAGAGAAAGAGGAGAAAGCAGAGAAAGAGAGAAGAAGAGAAGGAGAGAGAAAAAGAAAGAGAGTAGCAGAGAAGAAAAGAAATGAAGAAGAAGAAGAAAGAGAGAGATTCCTTTGAGAGCAGAGATCGAGAGAAGAAAAGAGAGAATAGTAGAAAGGGAAAAGAAGCAGAAGAAGAGTTAGAAGAGAAGAAAAGAAGCTTCATCTGAAGATTTGCCTCTACTGGACCATGGATCAAATCCAGGCCAGTTAGCTCTTTGAGAGCCACGTTGTGTTCTATCTTTTACAGCTTCAGTCGCTGTGTTTCATCATCCTTTGTTTTTCTTTTTACCTTTGTTTCAAGCTGTTAGTCAGCAGAGCAAGCTGTGTTGCTCAACAGACAGAGGAGGATTCCTCGGGATGGGTTAAGCTGTAGTCCTCAGCAGTTGCAGAGGTGTGGTATCCTCTAGACGGCCAAGCTGTATTGCCCAGCGGATGGCTAAGCTGTATTGCCCAGCGGAAGCAAGCTGTGATGCTCAGCTGATGTAGGCAAGCTATGAGGCCCAGCTGTTAAGCTGTGAATCAGCGGAATCCACACTATGGTTGGAGTGTGGGGTGGACGTAGGTCTGCGGACCGAACCACCTAAAAATCCTTCATCTACTGTGGTTTGATTGTCATATCTGATTCCGCTAGATGAATGCTTAGGCTCGATCTGTCTTTCTATGTCCAGTGAGCCAATTGATTGCACGCTTCTTGTTTGATTGAACACATTACTGTATTTCAGTTTCAGTAGAACCGAATCTATTTTTAATTTCATATCTCTGAGTGTTCTAAGTTTTAATTGGGAGTAATTTTTAAAGGGGAGATTCATTCACCCCCCTCTGAATCCATCGCACCGGTCACAACATCTACAAGGCCAGGGGCTCCCCTATGATACCTCATCTAGCGTTGCACCCGCTCCATCACCTGTTCCCTCACCTAAGCCGTCGCCTACCCCGTTACCTTCGCCATCTTCTACCCCTCCACAAACCCAAGCCTCTACTCAGGCCAGTGCCTCCCCTTCTTCTCTCGCCGCCACTTCCACTACTGCTTGACGCGTTGTGTCAATACGTCAACGTTGGGCCCCACGGCTTTCTACTGCACCTTCACCCTCTCCACCGTCTCCACCACCAACATTACCCCCATTGCCCGCATCAGCACCTCCATCACCAATCCCATTACCCACATCACCACCTCCACCATCTCCATCACCTCCATTGCCTTTACCGTCTCTGCCCTCTCCTCCATCTTTCTTGCCGCCCGAGCCTGAGCAAGCTCTGCTTTCACCTTCGCCCGAGCCAGTCATCGCCGCTATCCTTCCACCGCTTGAGGCCTCTACATCTTCTAAGCCTTCACCTCCACTACTTATCAAACCTCTTACCACCACTTCTCTACCTACTTCCGCCCTACGGAGCGGGTGTGCGCTACCTTTGGTGCCCCTTGGGTCTGGTCCCCATGGAGACAATGAGCCGAGTCAGGATGATGCTTCGTCGGTTATACCTTTCAAGTTCCAAGATTTCATCTGCCGGATGCCAATTCGTGTCCTGATTCTTGGCTATTTTGGGGATGATGAGCCTGCACTTCCAATTAAGACGGTTGCCAAGAGAAGTCCCCTTGACTTAATGCCAGTTTCTTCTCGAGTGAAGCCGGTGGCAATCTCATTGCCCGCCAGAGGTCTTACCATTAAGGCTATTATCACCTTTCGCTCCGTCGCAGTTCAGATAACATGCCAAGAAGGGTTCTCTACCCGTATTGTGCTAACTCATATGGCTGCCAAACAGATTATGGATTCTATATTCAAGGGGCAATTCTCCATATTCTCAGTATTCTCTAAAGACATTCTGCACACCTTATGCAATCTCTCTCAGTTTATCAGTACACCGGCCGCGTCAACGCCGTGTATTGCTCTCCCTGAGTCTTGTCCTGCTCTTTTATCAAGAGAGTTGCATTTCAAGGCTGATTTTCGAGTGGAGTTGTCAAATCTCAGGATCCTTGTGCCGGGTTACAGGACTCCATGGTTTTCTGATATTCATTCATTTGAGGGGTCAACTGTTCAAGAATGTCCACATATGGTTAGTATCGGGTGTCTAGGGGCAACCGCCTTAAGGAGAATGCATGTTCATAATCGCACTAGGCCGTCTGCTAGATGGGCCCGTACTTTGAGAAGATATTTCAAGTCAAGAGACCCAAGGATTCGAGCCCACGCCAGGCGGGTCTATTACAAGCCAGTTTCCTCTAAGAAGAGGCGGCGGCGCAGGTTCAAGAGCCGCCAGTTGTGCATTCAGGGGTCCACCTCTTCCTCTACTTCTTTTCATTCATTTTTCCGTCTACTCAATTCCCACCCTTGGGTGGTGTACTTTCCTCTATCTGATACTATTTCCATCATTTTCTCCTCCTTTCGTAGGTCCGTACGTCCCCATTCCTCTCTTTTTTCTTCGGATCCTCCAGATTTTCCCTCATCTCACAATTTTAGGCCTCGGCCTATGTCTTTTCATCTCGATCTCAGGACATCTCCCAATTCTCCGATATATCCAGATTTTGCCTCTAATTCATCCCCGACCCTGTCGGCTGGTTACCATTCTCTTTCCCCGACTCTGTCGGGTGATTATCATTTTTCTTCTCCGACCACGTCGGATGATTCTTCTCCCCCTCTTCCTGTTCATTCCTCCTCACCCTTTCGAGG
This sequence comes from Amorphophallus konjac, assembly GCA_022559845.1. NCBI lineage: Eukaryota > Viridiplantae > Streptophyta > Magnoliopsida > Alismatales > Araceae > Amorphophallus > Amorphophallus konjac. The sequence continues at coordinate 65,277,770 of CM040128.1, read as the reverse complement.
GCATTGCCCTTTTTCTTGCTGTTTTCGAGGCTTTAGCCCACCTTGATCCCAGCTAACATTTGCTTAATCTGTATCCGGTTCCTTGTTATCAGGGGCTCTGCACCTTAACGAAGGAGTTCTAGCCCTCGTTTCTCTTCTTTTTTATCCCTCTTCGTCCAGTATGATGTCCGCTGCTCCTCCGTGTCGAGGAATCTACAACCCCTTGTTATCCTCTCATCTTTGTCCTGTCAAGCATGGAATATGAAGCTCGATGATCAAGATCGCTTCAGGATGCTACTTCCACACTATGGATTTACAATGTATCTTTATTTTGTGCAATATTATGCTATCATTTCCATTATTACTTCATGTGCATTGTTATTATAATGCTATTCCTCAACATGGTTAAGTGGCTTTTAGAAATTTGCCTAGTTAAGCTTAGTCAAAAAGAGTTCACTTCTGCAGCATCCTTAGGCTAGTGATAGCTCCACACTAGGAGTTTAGTTTCTTTCCCCGATCGTCAAGGGTGACATTTTGCATGGGTTTTCACACACTACACGGCGAGCCATAGTCGATTCCTCTGAGGCACACTGTTGCTGCTTTGGCCATACTATGGGTATGCACGAAGGTTTTTTCTTTTCTCTGCTCGACCAAGTGTAGGGGCAAGATATTGATGGATGAGATGACCAACCTAGGCGCTCCCCAATACGAGAGAGGTTTCAAATAGGGGCAGTCTTGACTCACAAAAGTGAGCTTTCATGCTAAATCTGGCCGATAAGGGTTCTCAAAATCAATAAGAATGAATATGCAAAATTATGGAAATCAAAGACATAGCAAGAGTGGCAGTACAGTTCCCCGCAGGACGTCATGAGCTCGGTCGCATGCGTGCCTAGTAAATATGGGTCTCAAAATCAAAGACAGAAAGTCCCGACGCAACAGACCTACTCTTTGAGGGGTAGTGCCCCCGAAGGAATTCAAGTCCTGATGTTTCCCATCCTGTATAAAGCTTCTCTCTAATTTTCTTTTGCTTCTCCCTCTTAAGCTGGGTTGAATCCCAGGTATGGCCTTAGTAGGGGCACCTTTTTTTGGAGGCGGTTGGTTGTGGTAAGCTACCCTCAAATGCACGCCCTGCTCAAGGGAAGTCTTCAATGAAAGGGGGGGGATGACGATCCCTGGCCAGTAGTTTGAGCCCGTCTTTGGGTGCTGCGGATTGCTATGTCAAAATATCCAAAAAAATTAAATATTATCAAAAGTCTAAAAAAATAGATATGTCAAAAATTTCAAAATCTAAAAAAAATCAAATATTGCCAAAATCTAAAAAAAATAAATATTTTAAAATCTAAAAAAATCAAGTACTTCAAAAATCAAAAAAAATCAAATATTGTTGAAAATCTAAAAAAATAGAAAATTGTCAAAAATCCAAAAATATTTATCTTTTTGTTCCTTTCTATCTATTTGTTTCGAGGACAAGTATGATCTGTTTGCTAAGTGTGCAGGTTGCAAGTTACAGGTATTCAAGCTTCCTAGCTCCTTATCATTTGCTCTATCTCCTGTTCACGTGCTTATGATCTATTCTCTCTTCTTCAATCTTGTCTCTCGATCTATTCTGAAGCTCATGTCCTTCTCATGCTTTGCTTAGCTTTAGCTCACTTTGATCATATCTTTATGAGAGGGCTCTTTATCTCACGATTATGAACCCGGCGGTTCTACTTCGTCTGATCTTGGGCTTGATTGAAGAACATATCTATCATGTCTCATGTTGTCATCCTGCATATGTTGTCTCATCTCATGTTGTCATCCCACATGTGTTGTTGTCCCACGTGTTCTTGTCCCAACCGTGTGTTGTCCCACTGCTTTGTTGTCTTGTCCCACCATGTTCATCATACATACATGTTGTTAGTTTGTGTCTTGCATGTGTTGTTGGTTTGTCCGTTGATATGTTATGTTGTGTTGTCTGTCGTTGAAGTTGATGGTTATGATATTGTCGTTGTGTTCATGCTTGTTTGTCATGTTCATATATGTTATGTTCATCGTGGTTGTCTTATATGATGAAAACTCATAAAAATTTGAAAATCAGAAAATTCAAAAAAATGCCATTTCGCTTGGCAGGTAAGTTAGGTATGGCTCTCTATCCCTTCTCATTGTTGCATTACTATATGTTATCTACATTATTATAGCCTCTCAAGGACCGGCTGGTTGGCCGTGTGTTCTAAGATCTGATGTTCCCCTTTAACAAAAATGATGATGATCTAAGAGCATACGGTTAATCGTTGGATAAGCCGCTCAGTTGAGTCGGGTGGGGGACGATGGACTCTGTCTCGCACGCCGTGGTTGCGGACGACTCTTGACCCCATATTGCCTTGGTCTAGCAATAATATCTTTAAGTACTTTCTATTTTATGTTTTCTTTGCATTCGTTTTGATGATTTTTTTATTTTAGCCCATATGCATCATGTCATTTTGAGCATTCACGCCTCGTGATTCGTTCAAAGTTTCCCCTCAACAATGGTTACTTGCACTTCATGTCTTTTGGATAAGAGATTCTTATTCCACTCCGAATTTGAATGATTTCTCTGATCTGCCCGCTCGGTCTGGTTGGCCAGCGTGATTCTTGTCTGGATTTTATCTCAGTCTTATTCTCCTTTTCAGCTCTATGCTGTGTTTCCTACTGACCCACTCATTGTCCGTGGATTGTGTCCTCAATGAGGCTGGTCATGTTTCCTTTCCATTAGTTTAGTTCTCCAGGCATGTCTCATCCACGTCAATCACTCCGAGTAGTTAGTTCGGCATTTTCGGGAGAATTCCTGTCGCTTGTTGGTTGTGACGGATGTCTTTTACCTTGATGTCCGCTTTTCAGTTCTCTCCGCTTCCTCTCTGCTTCATCTCCATTTCTCGTCGCTATCGCTTTCGCTCCATCTCCTTTCCATTTCACCTCCGCGTCACTTTAGCTTGTTTCCTTACAAAGCGGACATCAAGGAGGGGCATCTGTTGACACCCGTTTTTAGCCCGCAAGTTGCGTCATTTCTCTTATTCATTATTTTTGATGTCCTGAATTACCCATTATTTTGGAGCCTTCCTTGTACGGATTTCGAGCCCATTTCATTGTTCCCTAGCCTTGGAGCCTTGGAGATCATGATTTCTTATAGCCCTGGAGTTTATATTATCAACTTCCGACTTCCAAGTCAGCTTACATCCCATTTAGGCTGGTTTCCATCAAGCATTCGGCCCCTTTCATTGTGCAGTCTTAAAAATGGTCATTTTTCATCCCCTTCTGTTCCTCTATTCAAAAAGTGCCCTTCAGCAAAGGTGTTCGTCTTTCAAAGATCTACAATTTTTCTTCTATACCATTGGCCAGTTCTCCGCCGATTTTAAGTTATTCGCATTTTGTCGACGCACTGTGCTGTTCACCTGTGTCCCAAAATTTTTTTCTCTCTGTTCCCACCCCATTTTCTCACTCTTCCACTCATTTTCTCATCTTACTTTCTTCACAAAAGTTGTTCATTTTTCCGATATCTACAATTTCTTCTTCTACCACTTTCGCTAGTTCTGCATAGTTTGGGAGATATACTCTAAATTCCAAAGTTACGCGCAAACGAATTGCAAACGGTCGGTCGGCAGACCGTTTATCCCTTAGCTATCGATCGACCGACTGCTAAGCAAACCGCTAAGAGTCCAGCCTGCACTGGACTTTGCCCTGATTCTGCTCGATGGGCCTATCTTGCGGTGGTCATAACTTCTGGAATACTCGTCCAAATTGATCCCCGTTTGTTCCTATCTCTTGCCCTTTGGATTATCTCGAGTTTGATCTATAGAACTCAAATTTTCATTGAATATATCTCTCGGAATCTTGGTCGAAAGTTTTGGAATTAGGTGTCATAGTACAAGTCAAACTCTATTTTTCTATGCGATGGGCCTACCTTCCAAGAGCCGTATCTTCTAGAATACTCCTCCAAATCGAGTCCCGTTTGTTTCTATCTCTTATTTTTAGTATCATCTTGAGTTTGATCCATAGAACTCGATTTATCTTGAACTATATCTCCGGGAATCGTGAGAGGAAGTTAAGGATTTTCTGCAAACTCTATATAAACTGCCTAGTTCGCAGTGGCGAAGGGGGGCTCTTTCTCGGTTCGGGGCAAAGCCATGCTGCACCGCCGACTCAATCCTTAGACCCTGGCTTGAAGAGAGAAGTATTGGCTTTCCATTGCATCCTTTTAGGCTTAATTTCGTGATCTATATTCTTAGTTCTCCTCTCCCCAAAATCACAAATCATTACAAAACACTATTTTTCTGCTACACATGCATTTTTCCCCGTTTTGCATGCACGTTTTCCCACAGTTGTGCTGCGTGATTTTCACATATATTTGCTTCATTCTCATCACAACACACACACCTATTATTTCCACCCTTCCACATGGGTTAAAAACGCTCCCCCGGTGCGTTCTCCCCCTTTTATTCATGCTATTTCATCATTGCGGGATTCATACTACACTTCATGATCTAGTGGATTTTTCTCTTGTGTTTGGCTTTGTTTTGTAGGAGAGCATGGTATGAACGTGAGGCCCTCTTCTTCTAACCGGCTGGAAGATGAGGAGGTTTGAATCCACATTGCTCCCACACCCCGTTGTCAAGCGCGATCAACTCTTCAAGTTCCAAGGTACATGGCACCATCCCTTGATCTCTTCATCCTTTCGGCATTGTTGGAACCTTGGTGGCGATCACAGTATGTCTTTCTCATCCTTTCATTCCCCTTTTCATTGATTCACATGTTTATGCATGTTTTAGTTTAAAGGGGGCGGGGTGGAACCATTAAACAATCTATAGCTGAAGCCAAAAAATTTATTTTCAATGGCATACATATTCATTCCAATTGTACATTGTTAAGTGATATCTTCATCTTTTGTAATATAGCTGGTACTAAATTTGGGAATATATTATCCTAATATGATTCATATAGGGACCATTGGAATCTACTCATTTTATGCAACTTTGACAAGAAATTTGGAGACCCAACAGGCCCGTGCATGATACTTTTGGATTCTTTATTAAATGCTAATCCTAAGAGAATGGAACCTGATATCCAACGGTATATGCTCCCTATCTCTTTTCTATATGTTTATTATATGTTGGTGGCCTGAATAATATTATTTTTTTTGCCCAGTTTTGTGTTAGACATATTTCGGGCGGAGGGTAGACAAGAGTCTCATGCATAGATATATTCCATTCCTATTTTTTTTGAAAGGTTTGTGTTTATTTCATACTTTGTTGAACGGTAACTCTTTCATCATAACTACTAAAGTAATGTTTCCTAATGCATGTACCTATTGGCAGGTCCCACAACAATGGAATGGTTCAGAATGTGGCATGTTTGTTTTATGCTACATGTGTCTATTTTTGCAAGATGCTCCAACGCCCTTCAAGCTGGATGGTTATCTAAATTTTGTATGTGTTTTCAAAGCCAAGTTGACATTACTTTATGTTGATATTTTTCACTTATATGATATACGTTTCTCTCTTGGCATTTTCAGCTTCATGAGAGTTGGTTTACCTGTGATCATATGGATGCATTTGAACATAAGCTTAGAGGTGTTAGAAGAGGTGGTGAGACAAAAGTTGGCAATGGAAGCGCGAAAATGGAGGGATGCCAGAAAAAGGTTGTAGGTCAGCAGGGAGATGGAGGCCAAAAAAAGGCTAACATATTAGTGGAAGGGCAAGAAGTTGATGGAGGCCAGAAAAAGGCTGCAGTGGAGGAGGGTAATAGAGGCCAAAAAAAGGCTGAGATATTAGTGGAAGGGCAAGAAGTTGAGGGAGGCTAGAAAAAGGCTGAGATATTGGTGGAAGGGCAGGAAGTTGATGGAGGCCAGAAAGTTGAAGGAGTCCAACAAGTTGAGATATCTGTTGAAGGGCAGCCGAGAGATCAAGATATTGACATAATGGATTCCAAAGTGAGGGCGTTGCTCGTCGGGGAAAATGAGGATGTCCCATGTCCCATGATGTGCATGGCATGGATGATGGCAAGTTGATTTGTGTTGAGTGAAATGACCTTGGCCAGCCAGTGTGTGCTAGGGGCCATTCATTGAGAACTTTCTTGGGTACAATGGGAAGGAATGTGGAGAAGTTACCCATTTCTTACCTGAATTGGAAGAAACTGTCAAACTCCAATAAAGATGATGTTTGGGATTATATAAAGGTAATGTAAGGTCAAATTTAGTCCTTTTATTTTATGAAAAGTGAAAAATGTGACTTCTGTTAATTTTGTATCTGTTATTGTATTCACTGCATGAAATGATTAATTATTTACATTTGTCTTGTAGCAAAAATATGGCATTGATGAATCATGGAGGACATGGGTCATGAAAGATCTATCGTTGAAGTGGAAATACTTCAAATACACTATCCGGAGGTAATTTTTCAATCCAAAGTTGAGAGCGAGCTAGCAAAAGGCTCCAGATGCGAAAATAATTAGCCTACAGCAATGGAAAGAGGCAGTGAAAGTTTGGAGTGGAGAAGAATGGCAGGTAAATCATTGTCTACTGGCCCTTATTATTTTTTCTGTCCGATTTCAGATCTATTATTATTTCGTTATTTGACTAATTTATTCTAACTTCAATGTAGAAAAAAAGTGTGACAAATAAAGTGAATAAGGGTAAACAAAAGTGGTTCCATTGTGCTGGCACGAGGACAGTGGCAGACATCTACAAGATGGAGGTTATATAATAATTTAGTTTTCAATTTCTTCCTTTTGGTTGCATCTAACAAGTCTGTTAATTTTTTTTTGATGCATTAGTATGATAAGATAGGGGCTGTTTTGGATCGCTCAAATTTGTTCATAATTACGCATGTGCACAGAGATGGAAAGCCTGTCAATGGAGATTGCACTGCTATCATAGTAAGTTTTTTAAAGGAAAATGTCGATACAACAAATATGTCGGCAGGTCCATGTCACAGAAATGAGCTTTGATCAAAACATGGTTGGAAAAGTTGAAGGATAAAAAGCGGTCTGAAGGTGATGCAAGCTCAACCGGTCCCCGTCTAGTTGCAGTTAAAAGCGATACATACGCTCAGGTTCTTGGTGAGGATAGATCTGGCCGTGTTTGTGGTGCAGGGATAGGCCCGACTCCCTCTACTTTGTGGGCGGCATGTCATAATTTGCAGGCCGAGAACAACCAAATGAGAAATTGAGTGAAGGAATTGGAAGCCAGGTTGGCCAAGGTTGAGAAATCATCTGTATAGGTGGGTGCAATCACATTTAAGAATGGCATTTAAATCTGTGCAAGCACTACAAGAAAATTGGCCTTTACCTACGTTTTTGAAACGTAGGTCCAAAAAATGTAGGTAAATCCTTTACCTACATTTCTTTGCCACGCTTTCAAAGCATGGCGCTTGCTCACGTGACTATAGGTTATACCCACGTTTCAATAAAATGTAGGTATAGATCGACATATTCCTACGCTTTAGAAGCGTAAGAATAGTCCAATAGAAACGTAGGTAAAAGTCACCTATAGACACGTATATAAAAGGATATACCTACGTTTCTGAAAACATAAGTATTACCTTTTATCATGTAATAAAAGAAACGTATCAATAAGTATTAACATCATTTTTTATAAAACGTAGAAAAATGCTTTAACGTCGATTAATAAAAAATATAGGAATAGGTTTTTTTTAAAAAAAAATCCTATTAATATATGTGCTCTCATCACCTATAATAGTGCATCCATTCATATCTTCACATTCATGAATTGTATCACTCACAAACATGTTATAATTCTCATTCACACCTATTTACAAATCTCATTCCCTGAAGATAATTGAGGAACATACATTTACACGATTAAATCTTAAAGGCATTCATTCAAAAAATAATAAACTCACGGTACATCTAAAATAACTTTATAAATCTCCATAAATGAAGAACAAAGTAATCTACATCCATCTCAAATGTAGTAGGAATGAAGCCAATACAGCTAAGGACAATGATTCAAACAACTGGCCAACAAATAGTCGTTCTGCCTTCTCGTCCAAAGTCAAGGATTGACCTTGAAGCCCTAGATATGGCAAGACAGATGCTTCTGCCAGACCTATCAGAACAAAACTTCCTAAACAAACTTCAGTAAATTTTGGTAAATGATAATATCTACATAAAGCAATCATGCAAATATAATCTAAGAGAAATGAGCATTAAGATAAGGCTGTAATCAGAGAAAAAAGAGTATTAGGGTAAGCATTCACATGAAAATGTAAAATTGATAGAAGCAATTTTACCAAAATTATGTAGAATAAACATCAAGATGCAGCAAAGAAACAAATGCCATCAAATGGTGATCACAAAATATGATTGTTCGACCACTAGGAAGAGAATCTATATCGGATGCATCCTTTCACTACCCCTCAGAACTGTTAAACCATATGATTTATATATTTGATCCACCGTGGTTATACTTGTGTACATCTGTTAAATTTACACATTTCAAATAGCAGGTAAACAGACATGACAAATTCAAGTGCTCTTCAAATTTCAAAAGGTGCATTCACACATTTGGTTTCCTCACTAGATTGAAAAATAGCTTATTACGTTATAATGATGAAACAACATGTATAGAGAAGTACTAATATTGTTTATCTCCACAGTTGTTCGGAAAAAGACTAATAAATATATAAATATAGGCCCACAAAAAATGTCCAAAATCTATTCATGTTCTTGTCTATCAGCAAATAAAGGAGTCTTGACTCCCTGAATTCAGGCATGATTTAAGGCTTCCTTACAAAGTTGACAGATAGTTATACCTATTGACATGCAAGAATATGTAGAACAATCTTTCCATACCAAGGAGAAATAAGTAGATCATCTTGGAATGTGGAAACCCATCCTAATAAGTGCCATGCAGATGCTTTGTCTTGGTTGGTGGGGGTGGGGATGGATGTGGGTGTAGGTGTGTGTCTCTACATATGTTTGATTGTTTGAACAGGTGAAATGATTCTTGATAATTATCAACATATTAAAAAAATAAATTATATTTCACATCAATGAAAATCTCTACCAGAGAATGTAGTGAATGGGTTTCAAGATTTGGAGGTTGGAGGAACCAAGCACCTAGTTTCCGGTAGGTAACCTGACCAACCAGAGGGATCCCCTATTCGGATCAGAGAAGAGTGAAGACAAGAAAGGGAGTGGAGGAGAGGAGATGTACAACGCAAGTCCTCACCCCCCCTCCCGCCCTACAGGAAAGAGGGGAAAAAGAGGGTCTGAATTGTTCCTCTTCTTCACTGGTCCCCCTCTGTAGTTCACGAAGAGTAACCTCTTGTTTCTTGATAGCATTAAAGAAACTGTTAACCCCTTCAGCTTTGCCATGTAAGTTCCTATTGCCCTCAAGAGTGCACTGATGATAAAAATGATAAGTTCCAAAAGAGTGATAAAAAGAAAAAAGAGAATGACCAATAGTACCTTGGCCTGTGCAGCTTGTGCATTTAGGTTGCTGGTGAAGCCCAAACGGCTAGAGGCAGTGCCTTCTGAGTGCAGCTCCAAATGTCATTATCATCTGCATCTTATGATAGTAATGTTTCTTCTGATATAGCTTTCCAGCATTGTTCTATTCTGGTAAGACCACCCATCTGAAGGACACCATCATAAAGTGCATGTTTCACCTCCATAGTCTTCTGGACATCAAGCTGTGAACCAGAGAATAAGTGATATGAGGTATAGAACATTCAAGTATTATGTATCTTTCTTTATTTTTAACAACTACAGACAATTTAATGTAAACATGGTATGTTTTAAGAAAATGCATTTCATTCATTCACATTTCATTATTTCATAGTTCCTTCACTTGATCAAGTTTCATGTTAGCCACTTTTTTTTTAAACTGGGTGGTCATGTTAGCCACTTGCCCACATGCCCCGGTAAAATTCATGCCCACACTAATCTTTTTTGGGTCATCTGAATCAAATATTTCGTGGGAAAGCTAGTTTTGCATTAACATAGAAGAAAAATATTACCTTACACAGAAAACACTGTCAACTGTCACTGGTAACATAGACTCTAAGATTCACTAATTCATTTATAGACTGCAAACCAATTGCACAACTGACTTTTGACTTAGGTGGTGCTCCCATTTATTCCATTCCATTTGCAGGCCGGCCTCCTTGAACATTGTAAAGTGCAGAAGAGTATAATGTCTGTTCAAATGTAAAGTGCAGAAGAGCATGTTGTGAAAAGGATTCTTATATCAGATCCAATACTTCTAGATTATCTTTGAATGGAATTTGATGAAATTCTAAAAATTTTGAATATCTGAACATTTTCGTATCATGTATGTTTACTAGTATATATTTGACTAAATGATTGGATATGCAGTATCACATACATTTTATAAAGGTTCAGGTATTCAAATTTTTTTGAAATGGTTACATTTTAACAGACAGTGTATTCAATATTAATTGTGTTCTTGCACATCCATCCTTCTTCCAAGAAATCACCTTGCAACTGATAATTTTTCCCCAAAGGATCACCTTGTAACTGATATTGGCAACCTAGTATTAGGATGCAAGCTCATCCATGCACCCAACAAGGCTAAAAAAAAAAAACTGGTAATCAAAAAGTACGTAAATCTGTCCATCAATCTGCACAACCAATAAAATGAAGCTATATCACAAAATGTTTACCATATTTGAAGATTCAGCATAAAGGGAAAATGATGTTCAGAATAAAAAGAAAACAACATATTATTTTAATGCCAGAAGAAAGCTTTCATGATACAGTCCGAGTGTGTAAATTGGTATGCAAAAAAAATGCACAGTGGTACTGCCCACTTTCAAAAAAAAACTCAGAACAGGTTTAGAGTTGGTTTACATGGTTGACTGATGTGTTCTGGTTCAAGGAATTGAAGCAAGGAAAACAATAAATATCCATAAATAGGAAACTACATGCATCATTGGAGCTAACCACGTAATATGAAGACAAATAATGAGCTAACAAAAATAAGACCAAGACTACAATCACCTTCCATCTAGAGAGTAAAGTGTGTGTCACAAAGGAGACGAGTTGGGTAGGGAACCCCAATCATCATCTGCAAGCCTGGATAATGTTGTGCCCCTTAGGCACAAGCATGTGCTATGTTGAATTGATGATAGCAATGCTGTTTTGTTTTGATGATTGCAACACAGTGAGTGCATTATGATATTATGTTTTATCTTGATGATGGCATGTTGATTTGAATGCTTGAGTGTGTTATATCTGATTTAGTCTGTGGAGATTGCATGAGTGTGCCATGTTTGATATCCTTGATGGGTCGACTCCCTCAGACTGTCCATCTTATTTAGTGTCTCATGTAGCGTCAACGCTGTGAGTGTGTACACAGCATTCTCAAGTCTGCAGTGCATCATTCTCAAGTCTGCAGTGTCATCTCTATAAGTCTATACAGTGGTTCAGCAAGTGTGTACATCGCTTAGTGTAAGCATGGCGAAGTCCAAAGTCTATACATTGCTGCTTTGCTTTGGACTTAAAGTCCATACATTGACAAGCCTGTACAATGGCTGCAGCATGCTCGCATAAGTCTATACATTGCATCTTAGCATGTATGCACAGCACATGAACTCTATACATTGCACTGTTCATGCACGGCACAACAAGTCTGCAGAACGTCCGTCTCATTTAGCGTCTAAGGCAAGTCTATACACTGGAAGTTGAAGTGTGTACATTGAGCGTCTTCCTCAGCGTCTCATGCATAAGTCTGTACACTGCACTGGAGCATGCATCTCATGCAAGTCTGTACATCGCCTTCAAAGCCTTCTGTTGAAACCTCAAGTCTATACAGCGAGTAGCGTCCTTGTGTCTCAAGCCATTCTCCAAGTCTGTACACTGGTCATGCATTCAAGTCTTTTACAAGTTTGTACATCAGACGCGCATGCTCGCCTGTCCCTCCGGATGCTCTCCTGGGACCGAGTATGCTCTCCAGTGACTGTTAATGCTCCGATTGGCCAGCGTCTCTTTGATCAAGTCTATACACTCATTCACTGTTCATGCATTCACAGTGAAGTCTGTACATCCGTTTGGCTATGCATCACTATCCACCAAGTCTATACATTGGTAGAGTCTGTACATCAGAAGCGCATGCTCGCCTGTCCCTCTGGATGCTCTCCTGGGACCGAGTATGCCCTCCAGTGACTGCTAATGTTTCCCTAACTTTGAGGATGCTCCCCTGGAGCAGCAATTGCTCCCCAGAGACAGCATGTGCTCCACATGCTCCCCTGACGCTGGTGATGCTGTCCAGAGGCCATAGATGCTCCCCTGAGACTTCATATGCTCCCGTGTGAGAACGCACTAGTCTCTGGGTATTTAAAAGAATTGTATTACATGCATTCCCTTTCACAAGTCTATACAATGTATTTCAGTTTACAAAGTGTCGACACCAAGTTGATAATCCGATACTCTGTCTGACAGGTGCTCTGCTCATGGAGGCTAATGAAGGGCACGTGATCCGAGGCTGGAAGGGCAGACAGGATCGTGACACGTGTGCTGAAGCTGGCTGAGAGACTGACACGTGGTCCAAGGTTTTTGGGCGGGAGATGTGGAGAGCACACGCCCTAGCTGCTGCTGCTGCTGCTATATATATGAGTCTTCGTCTTCAGATGAAGGGTGATCGAAGTGGAGAAAGAAAAAGCAGAAGTGCAGAGACTTCGATCCAGCAGAAGAGCAGAAGAAGAGTAAAGAGAGCAGAATAAGAAAGAAGAGAGAAGAGAAGAGAAAGAGAAGAAGAGCAGAAGATAGAGAAGAGAAGAGAAAGAGAAGAAGAGCAGAAGATAGAGAAGAGAAAGAGAGAGATAGAGAGCTCGAGTTGAGAAAGAGAGAGAGGTTGAGGTTGTCTGGCTTTTGGATCAAATCCAAGCCAGAAGTGCTCATCGAGAGCTATATATTGTGTATTTCATTTACAGCTTTCCGATTGCTATCTTGTTCTGTTTTCATTTTTCATTTTATCCCTTCTTCAAGCTGTTAGTCAGTGGATGCAGTGGAGGTCTCCACTGGACAGGTAAAGCTGTAATCCTCAGCTGGCGAGACTTGGTCTCGGACGGGTTAAGCTGTAATCCCCAGCGGGTTCAAGCTGTGAGTCAGCGATGGCTAAGCTGTATTGCCCAGTGGAAGCAAGCTGTGATGCTCAGCGGATGGCAAGCTGTGAGGCCCAGCTGATGTAAGGCAAGCTGTGATGCCCAGTTGTGAGTCAACAGGATGCCACACTCGGGTTGAGTGTGGGGTGGATGTAGATCTGCTGGACCGAACCACCTAAAAACCTCTGTGCAGTGGTTTGATTTCTCTATATATTTTTGCTTCCGCTAGATGTTTGCATAGGGGCGCTCCATCTGTTTGCTTACAGGTTGAACAGAAGATGTAATTAGCCTTCAGATTATCTAATCTGTCTTGTTAGCATTCTAGTTGTTAATTGGGTGAAATTTTTATAGGCTATATTCATTCACCCCCTCTCTGAATACTTGCACCAAACCCAACACTTGATATCAGAGCGGGTCTCTGATCTATCAGATCTAACAATCTGCAGAGGATCCTGCTAGTTTTGGTGCACATCAGAGTGGGCTTCTTCTGCTCGTTGTTTTGTTTCACTATCTTACCGATTTACTTTGATCATCTGGTTTAGCGCATTTCTGTTTGGTGCATTTCATAGTGTGCTTTTTGTGTTAGTTATTTTGTTTCTCCGACTTAGTGCCTTGCCTTGCTCATTTGGTCTAGGTCCTTCAATTTTTATGTGCTTTCAGATTGTTTGCAATGGAACCAATCGTGCTGAAGGATAGCTCCATCAAAGCAAACAGATCCAGCCACAGTGGATCATTAAGCGAGAAAAGCAGCCTCTCGCGGTCTGAAATTGATGGAGACATTGAAAGGGTGACCAGTGAATTCAGGAAATTTCTGAGAGAAAGAGAAGGAAAGCTTGGTGAAGGCAGAAAGCAAACAAGGTATAATTCTAATCCTGCCAAGAATATTGACGTTAACATCTGCTACAAATGCAGGAAGGCTGGCCACACGAAGGTTGACTGTCCAGAATTCTCAAAACTCAAAGGGAACACCGAAGACAGTGATAAAGAAGGAGAAAAGTCCATATGCTTAATGGCCAATCGGGGAAGTGATGATGAGGAAACCTCATCTCAGGTAAGCTCCGAATCAGATGGATACACTTTTGATGAATTGATAATAATGTATGAAGATTTGTTCAAAGTATCCAAGAAATTAAAATCTGAAAATAGAATGTTGAAAAAGAGATGTGAACAGATTAACTCTAATGTTCCCTGTGAAAACTGTCAAAGACTAAAAACATCTCATGATATGTGCTTAGCTGATCTGAATGTGAGTAAGGAACAAATCTCTTTATTGGAAAATAAAAATGATGAACTTACTGCCAAGATTTCTGAACTAGAAGATAAGCTGAATTCATTAGGAAATGATCAAATCTTAACTAATGAACTAGTTCAGAATGAACAAATAAGAAAAGAAAATGAAGAATTGAGGTTGCTAAATTCTGCTATGTCTGAGAGACTTTTAATGCTGGAAAAAGGGAAGAGTTCAGGTGAAAATGAATGTGAGAGAGTGAGTACATTAATAGAAGAGATTGATAGCTACAAAGCCATTAATGTCTTACTTAATGAAAAGATCACAGACTCTGAAATACTCATTTCCTCTCTCAAAAATGAAATCACTGAATTGAACAATTCTCTGTTTGAGTCATTTAAGAACAAAGAAAATCCAAAGGCTGTCACTAAGAAGAAAGTCTCTCATGAAGGCAGTAAACAGGAAGTGAGAAAAAGATAGCACACAACTTTTGTGCGTAGCTTTGAGTTAGCTAGCACTTCAGCTTTTTCTTTAAGTGTGCATGCTAATCAGGGAAATAAGAAAACGAAGGAGAAAAGAAAAGTTTTGAAAAAGAATGATAATAATCAGCATGCTAAGAAAGTTCAGGCCAACAAATCTGATGTCAAAAATGTTAAATGCTATTACTGTGGTGAATCTGGCCATGAGATGGATGTTTGTTTTGTCATGAGAAAGGATGATTTGAAATATGATAGAATTCATGCTAGGAAGTCTTCTATGAAGAAACCTTCTTCTGTTCAAACCAAAAGAACTCAATGCTTTTACTGTCATAAAAT
Source organism: Amorphophallus konjac (assembly GCA_022559845.1). Taxonomy (NCBI): domain Eukaryota; kingdom Viridiplantae; phylum Streptophyta; class Magnoliopsida; order Alismatales; family Araceae; genus Amorphophallus; species Amorphophallus konjac. The sequence continues at coordinate 65,262,651 of CM040128.1, read as the reverse complement.
AGGTCATCTCATGCATGATTGTAGGTTAATGAAACATGATGACCTTTCTACTAAGAAAATGCATGATAGAAAATTTCTTGTCAAAAAATATGCATCTCATAAAAAGAAGATTCAATGTTTTCATTGTGGCAAATTGGGCCATATTACTGCAAATTGTTGGCATGCTAAGGGAAGAACAATTAACTCCAAACTTGCTAAAATCCCTGTAAAAGGACATGCATTCTATAAGAATTTTGACAGAATGAATTCTTAATGTTTTGAATATGGAAAACATGGCCACACAGTCAAGGACTGTTGGCATGTTCAGAAGAATCATATTAACCCCCATGCTATCAAATTCCATGCAAAACAATTTGTGAAATTCTCATGTTTTAATTGTGGAAAACCTGGCCACAAAGCTTCTGATTGCTGGGTGGCAGGGTTCAGAAAACAGAATGCCCATGCACACAATAGAAATTTTAATGTTCATGCACATGAATTTAATGCTTTCAATAAGGTGCATAAAAGGAACTTAAATTCTGTTAGTTATCATGGTAAGTCTGGTCAATTTGGTTATTTCTTGTCCAGCCATAAGTTGATGGGCTGTGATGATATTTCTGTTAAAAGACCATTCAGAACACCTGTGAGGGTTAATTCAGGACCCAAGACTTCTTGGGTTCCTGCAGGATCAAATTGATTGACATGCTGCAGGTGTGCTTTGGAAGCTGATGAATAAAGGGGTTTATGATCCAAGGCACTCAATAGAAAACCCCAGGATTCTATATTTCAGGTCAATTCTGAACTTTGCTTTAAATTCATCATCTGAATTTGTGAGTATGAAAAATGTGAATTCCATGTTAATGTGCACGTTTGATGTCTGATGATCTCTTATTACTTAGCTGATCAGTCTGCATTCCAGACTCAGCTATTGAATTCAATTCTGCATATCTGATGCTCTTCTCTTGCTATATGTTGAACTGAATTTGAATGCTTCTTTAGTGTATACAGTTGATGCACTATATAGACTTTGTGTAAATGCATGTGTTTTGTGTCAGTGCAATGCATGCTTGTCGTTGAATGCATACTTGGACTGAGTGTGAATGGTTCATTTAGTGTACACAGTCAATGCATGTGTCTTATGTTTGCATACATCAATTGCATGATTGTCAATGAATTTGTTCAATGATTGTAGGACTGCTTTATGTTGCATTGTCTTGCATAACCCTGGTATATCAAATGGTATGTTACTAAAAGGCAGGGAAATCTGCCCGGAGGTTTCTACCATGTGTGAGATGGTCTTTGAGACCGGGTTCTCCGCCTAGTACCATGGGTCCTGTCTTCATGTAGAGCAGTGTCCTGCATATAATTAAATTTTGAAAAATCTAAAAAGAAATGACTTGGGCGCATAAAATTAAAATGATTGCATACTTGTCTCATGTTTCATTGTTGCATAGTTTGCATATAGAGCAGTGTGCTGCATAGCATAATCTTTGCATCATGATGTCAAGGGGAGCTGAGAGTTTTTCTGTTCAATTCATTGAATCCTTGCTACTCCTCATTGTCCCCATTCAATTGATTCATATCTTTTGTCATCAGATGCCATTAGACCATATTGCCAATTGCTATCTTTTCCCCATCTTTTTCATTGAACAACAGCAATTGTTTATGGTTTAGTATATTGAGCTGTGATTAATGTAATTGTTCACTTATAAGAATCACTCTTAAAAATTGAAAGGAACTAAATGTTTAACCTTTATAAATTGGAGAGTTAAGTATCTGCACTTCAGAATTTGAGATAAAAGAAAACTTTTATAGCTCTTAATCTTTGTCTCATGGCTAAAATAGAAAAAGTTTTTTTGTAATGCCTAAATGTGTTGAACTGAAAATGTCTAGAACAGGTGAACAAGAGTGTGTAATGTTTTTCAAACAATCACTCTAAAAGAATTAAGGGCAGCAGTAAATAAGATCATAAATGTAAAGAACTGAACATTGTGACAGAGCAATGGCTGATTGCACTGAGAAACTATGAACTCCTCCAAAGAAGTAGGAGAATTCGTATGTCATGAAGTGCTTCAAGCTAACTATGTTCATAGGGTCGAATCTATAGGGGGAGTCCTCACCAAGTAACTGAGGGTACTGGCCTCTAATCAAGGTATACCCTTAATGTCAAAAGTGAAGACTATTCCTTGTAGGTCTTGATCTGAAGTAGATCTTGTAGTTTATGCCTAGTAACTGGGGGTACCTGCCTCTTATCAAGGTGTACACCTAATGTCAACAGCATAAATGCCACAGGTCTATTCACTTAGTTCAGATTCAGAAATTGAAAAATGAAAATCAAACTGCTGTAACCCTTTGAAATCAAAAGTCAATGAGTGAAAATTATTTTTCTCAATACATATTCAAGTTGCCTTTCTTGAACTTCCATGTTTAAACATAAAATGGTATTATTTCAGACTTATCTATTAATACCATGTGCCCTAGATTCATTGCTATAAACGGAGTCTATAAACTCTTTTTCAAGGGTCAGGTGTTTTACTCTAGATTTATCACTGTTAAACCTGAATTTTTGTCAAAATTGTATGTTGCTGATTCTTATACTTTAACTACTGTTTATAATCAGGCTTATTTCTGAACCAATGATTCAGCTGTTGTCTATTGACACTCCTACCTTCTCTACCTTTACTTATCTGCTCATATTCCTTCTCATAGGGGGAGCAATTATTTAGGGGGAGAACCAGTTCAGGGAGAGTCATATTTTCAGGGGGAGAATTGCTCTAGAGAATTTTGCATGCCTACTACCATGTTGCACTCTTGTTTATACTATTTTTTCTCTTTTTGATTATGTCAAAGGGGGAGAAAATTTTGTGTGTGACTCACTATCACAGTGTGTTGCCATCATCAAAAAGGGGGAGAATGTTGTGCCCCTTAGGCACAAGCATGTGCTATGTTGAATTGATGATAGCAATGCTGTTTTGTTTTGATGATTGCAACACAGTGAGTGCATTATGATATTATGTTTTATCTTGATGATGGCATGTTGATTTGAATGCTTGAGTGTGTTATATCTGATTTAGTCTGTGGAGATTGCATGAGTGTGCCATATTTGATATCCTTGATGGGTCGACTCCCTCAGACTGTCCATCTTATTTAGTGTCTCATGCAGCGTCAACGCTGTGAGTGTGTACACAACATTCTCAAGTCTGTAGCGCAGCATTCTCAAGTCTGCAGCGTCATCTCTATAAGTCTATACAGTGATTTAGCAAGTGTGTACATCGCTTAGTGAAAGCATGGCGAAGTCCAAAGTCTATACATTGCTGCTTTGCTTTGGACTTAAAGTCCATACATTGACAAGCCTGTACAATGGCTGCAGCATGCTCGCATAAGTCTATACATTGTATCTTAGCATGTATGCACAGCACATGAACTCTATACATTGCACTGTTCATGCACGGCACAGCAAGTCTGCACAACGTCTGTCTCATTTAGCGTCTAAGGCAAGTCTATACACTGGAAGTTGAAGTGTGTACATTGAGCGTCTTCCTCAGCGTCTCATGCATAAGTCTGTACACTGCACTGGAGCATGCATCTCATGCAAGTCTGTACATCGCCTTCAAAGCCTTCTGTTGAAACCTCAAGTCTGTACAGCGAGCAGCGTCCTTGTGTCTCAAGCCGTTCTCCAAGTCTGTACACTGGTCGTGCATTCAAGTCTTTCACAAGTCTGTACATCAGACGCGCATGCTTGCCTGTCCCTCCGGATGCTCTCCTGGGACCGAGTATGCTCTCCAGTGACTGTTAATGCTCCGATTGGCCAGCGTCTCTTTTGATCAAGTCTATACACTCATTCACTGTTCATGCATTCACAGTGAAGTCTGTACATCCGTTTGGCTATGCATCACTATCCACCAAGTCTATACATTGGTAGAGTCTCTACATCAGACGTGCATGCTCGCCTGTCCCTCAGGATGCTCTCCTGGGACCGAGTATGCCCTCCAGTGACTGCTAATGCTTCCCTAACTTTGAGGATGCTCCCCTGGAGCAGCGATTGCTCCCCAGAGACAGCATGTGCTCCACATGCTCCCCTGACGTTGGTGATGCTGTCCAGAGGCCATAGATGCTCCCCTGAGACTTCATATGCTCCCCTGAGACTTCATATGCTCCCGTGCGAGAACGCACTAGTCTCTGGGTATTTAAAAGAATTGTATTACATGCATTCCCTTTCACAAGTCTATACAATGCATTTCATTTTACAAAGTGTCGACACCAAGTTGATAATCCGATACTCTGTCTAACAGGTGCTCTGCTCGTGGAGGCTAATGAAGGGCACGTGATCCGAGGCTGGAAGGGCAGACAGGATCGTGACACGTGTGCTGAAGCTGGCTGAGAGAATGACACGTGGTCCAAGGTTTTTGGGCGGGAGATGTGGAGAGCACACGCCCTAGCTGCTGCTGCTGCTATATATATGAGTCTTCGTCTTCAGATGAAGGGTGATCGAAGTGGAGAAAGAAAAAGCAGAAGTGCAGAGACTTCGATCCAGCAGAAGAGCAGAAGAAGAGTAAAGAGAGCAGAAGAAGAAAGAAGAGAGCAGAAGAAGAGTAAAGAGAGCAGAGGAAGAAAGAAGAGAGAAGAGAAGAGAAAGAGAAGAAGAGCATAAGATAGAGAAGAGAAGAGAAAGAGAAGAAGAGCAGAAGATAGAGAAGAGAAAGAGAGAGATAGAGAGCTCGAGTTGAGAAAGAGAGAGAGGTTGAGGTTGTCTGGCTTTTGGATCAAATCCAAGCCAGAAGTGCTCATCGAGAGCTATATATTGTGTATTTCATTTACAGCTTTCCGATTGCTGTCTTGTTCTATTTTCATTTTCCATTTTATCCCTTCTTCAAGCTGTTAGTCAGCGGATGCAGTGGAGGTCTCCACTGGACAGGTAAAGCTGTAATCCTCGGCTGGCGAGACTTGGTCTCAGACGGGTTAAGCTGTAATCCCCAGCGGGTTCAAGCTGTGAGTCAGCGATGGCTAAGCTGTATTGCCCAGCGGAAGCAAGCTGTGATGCTCAGCGGATGGCAAGCTGTGAGGCCCAGCTAATGTAAGGCAAGCTGTGATGCCCAGTTGTGAGTCAGCAGGAAGCCACACTCGGGTTGAGTGTGGGGTGGATGTAGGTCTGCTGGACCGAACCACCTAAAAACCTCTGTGTAGTGGTTTGATTTCTCTATATGTTTTTGCTTCCGCTAGATGTTTGCATAGGGGCGCTCCATTTGTTTGCTTACAGGTTGAACAGAAGATTTAATTAGCCTTCAGATTATCTAATCTGTCTTGTTAGCATTCTAGTTATTAATTGGGCGAAATTTTTATAGGCTATATTCATTCACCCCCCCTCTGAATACTTGCACCGAACCCAACAGATAACACATGAAAACACAAAACATAGCTTCATCCCAGAGCTTCCACAGCATACTGTGAGACGAAGGGGGAGGTTTGGCAGCTTCGTGGGGGCTGGAGCTCAGGTAACACCTGGGGTTGCTGTGGCATTGACTCCGTGAAGTGTTGAGTCTTGTTGAATCTTTACATGTTTTGATGATGACAACACTATAAGTCTTAGTGGTGTTCAAAAATACTTCTCTGTGAAAAATTAACAAAAATATTTTTCTGTGAAAGTGAACAAAGAATATTCTTCTGTGAAGAATAAACCTTCATTTCACTTCAGGTATTTTCAGGGACTGTCTTCGTGTTGGTTGGAACTTCATCATGTTTGTGTATAACACCTCGTGTTGTACTGTTTGCCTTCGTGTCGTTTTAGTTTTAGCACTGTTTGTGTTCTCAACACGCCGTGTCATCCTCTCGTACCTCGTGTTGTGTTAAGTTGTGCTGATTGACTTCGTGCTGACTCTTCTGAAGCAGCTCGAATTAGTCTGATGAACTTCGAGTTGCTTCTGTATGAACCTCGTGTCGTTAGCACTTAGTTGCTCATCTCGAGTCAGTCCTCAATGTTTGTTCTTGTGTCTTCGTGTCAATTACTGTAGTTCCTCGAGTTGTTCTTCTGCTTCCACCGTTTCATCACGTGTTGTTAAAGACGTGTCTATCTCATGTCTTCGTGTCGTGTTTCCTAGACCTCGTGTCCTTCTCGCCTTGACCACACTCCGTGTCATTTTCTGTTTTCATCTTCGTGTTGTTTTCAACTCGTGACGGTTTCTGTTATTTGTCTTCGTGTCGTGGTCAGCCCGTGTCGCCTCTTCTTCGAGTCGTTCATTCGAGCTATTCAGTGCTCGAGTTGTTTTTCTTGTGTTTTCAAGTGTTGTTTCACTACGTGTCTTCGTGTTGTCTTTTGTATTCGTGTCTTCGTGTTGTCTTTGTATTCGTGTCTTCGTATTATCTTTGTATTCGTGTCTTCGTGTTCTTTTGTATGTGTATCTCCGTGTTGCTTCCTTCTATTTTCGTCCTGGTCTCTTCTGATCGCGTGTCTTTCTATTGCTTCACTCTGTGTTATCTTCTTCTCACCTCATGCTGTCTTCATCTGACTTCGTGTTGTCTTCGTTGTTGTGTTAGCTGTACTCTCGTGTACTTCGTGTCGTTCTCGTGTTATCTCGTGCTAAACTCATCTAACGTACCTCGTGTCAGTCACAGTATAGTGCACCTATTTTGTTATCATATATCTCGTGCAGTTCTTTGTTCTTATGGCCAACCAACTTATCTCAGCTACATATATCGAACCCTGAGCATTAATGTAATTAATCTGCTTGCAGGGATCCGAGGAAGATTATTCCTCAGTGTCTGGGCAGCACGTGATCCAATGCTAGAGGAACCAATCCGATAAGGACACGTGGCAAGAAGGTTCTGGATCAAGCGTGGGAGGCACACGCATTCTGAACCGGATCTGCTGCTGCTGCTGATATAAATAGAAACCTTCGTCTTCAGATGGAGGATGATCGAAAAGGAGAAAGATATAGAAGAAAGAGCAGAAAAGCAGAGAGTCCTTCGATCCAGAAAAATGAGAGAAAGAAGAGAAGAAAAAGAGAGAGCAGAAACTGAAGGAGAAAGAAGAAGAAGAAAGGAAGAGGAGAGAGAGCTTTACTGAGGATCTGATCAGTCTGTTCGTGGATCAAATCCAGAACGACTATGCTCATTGAGAGCTATAAATCTTGCATTTTATTTCCAGCTTCTGTCGCTGTCATTTTCATGTTTTCTTATTTTTCCTTTTGCTACCTTGTTTAGTCTTGTTCTTCCGATTGCCCTGTTGGGGATCGGGTTTCTCCTGGTGGTACAGGAGAAGGGAGATCTGATCTCCAGGTTGCAAGTGGCAGGTTGTCACTTGAGGGTTCCCTCTGGTTAAGAGGAAGGGAGGCTTGTCCTCCGGTCCTTGGCTTGTGGCTTGCAAGTCAAGGGGTCCCTCCTGTTGAAGGAAGAGAGGTCTTAGACCTCTGGTTTGCTAGTGACGGGGAGTCACTGGTGGGTTCCCTCCTGGTCTGGAGGAAGAGAGGCTAGGCCTCTGGTGGGTTGCCGGCAGTAGGTTGTTACTGGCTGGTTCACTGGTAGTGGGACTGCTACCAGTGGGGTTCCCTCTTGGTATAGAGGAAGAGAGACGTGAGTCTCTGTTTTCTAGTGACCGTGGGTTGCTAGTGGTTCCCTCCGAGTAGGAGGAAGAGGGGAGGTTGTTCCCCTGGGTAAGCTGTGTATCAGCGTTTGTTGGCAAGCTGTGTTGCCCAGCCGTTAGTGAAGCCACACTCAGTTTGAGTGTGGGGTGGATGTAGGTCTGGAGGACCGAACCACCTAAAAATCCCCGTGCCGTGTGCTTGTTCTTCTCTTCTGGGCTTGGTTATTCGGTAGATGCTTGTTTAGGCCGATCCTTCCCTATCCTCCAAGCAGTTCGTTCTGCGGTTAGTGTTTGATCATTGTGCTCTAATTCGGAAACTCCTGTTGGAGATCTAAACTTAATTTTTAATCCTTAATTTTTAACGGGTAAAGGTCCATTCACCCCCCTCTGGACCTATCAATTGGTATCAGAGCGGTTCCCTATATCTCCAGATTCAACGATCTGTAGGGGATCCTGCTGGTCTGATAGGTGCATTTCTGTTTTGGTCTTCTGCTTGGTTTTACTCCTGAACTAATTTCAATGAAGCACCCACCGATCTTTAGTGGTTCTGGATTTAAGTTGTGGCTTAGAAGTCTGCGTACCTATGTTAAACAACGTGATCCGGATATGTGGAAGTTGATTTCACATGGTCCACACAAACTGCCAAAGAAAATGTCCAAATGGATTGACAATGATAGATACATGTGTGATCAAAACGAGAAGGCTATGGAAATTCTGAAGGCTGCCACTGACAAAGCTTTACATTCATGTTTTTATCATTGCAGGTCAGCCACTGAAATGTTGGACCAACTGAAAATAGCCTTCGAGTCAAAGAAGGACGCCTGCATGATGGCCAATGGGACTGATCACAGCAACAATCAAAGTAATGAAGAGGACAATGACGATCAGGTAAACCCTTTTCAACATTATACTATGGATGATTGGGAAAATAGCTATGCTGACTTGTTGGGGCTATATGAAAATTTAAAAAGAGAACATAAGAAACTGAGAAAGGGTACTAGGTTAACCAGTGCAAATTCCTCTTCATGTCAAAACTGTTTAAAATTGGAACAAACAAATGATGCTTCCATAGCTGAGATTCATAAGCTTGAGAGTCAAATTAAATGGTTAAAGAAAAAGAATCAAGAATCTGTTAATTCAGAACTGAATGAACTTAAATCTGAAAATGACTCTCTCAGGAAAATCATTGAAGAAAATGTTCAGAAAATTAAAAACCTTGAACAAGAAAACAAACTGCTAACTGAAAAATCTGAATCTAATCAACAATTTGAACCACCGTGTGAAGATCAGATTTTAATAAATGAATTGGTCCAGAATGACAAGCTCAAGGGAGAAATTGAAAAATTGAAAATGTTGAATAGTAGTATGTCTGAGAGACTTCTAACCTTAGAAAAAGGAAAAACTGTTTGCATTGAAGATTTTGATAAACTGAGCAATCTGGAAAATGAAATTGAGGACTATAAAATCGCAAACAAGGTGCTAAGTGAATGTGTAAACTGCAATGAACAAGAGATTGCCAGTTATGAAATACACATTGTTTCTTTGGAAAAGGAAATAGAGGACTTGAAGAAATCCTTGTCAAAATTTGTGGAAGGACAAGAAAATCTGGACAGATTGTTAGGTGTTAAAGTCAATTTTCAAAAAGAAGGGTTGGGCTATAACTCAACAAAGAAAAAGAGTTTTGAAAATAAGATTCAAACTTCTGCTGTTTCAGATGTTGCATCTGCTAGCCTAGCCAGTCCTTCTGTATTTCAATTCACTGCTCAAAGAAGTCTGAAGACAACTGTAGAACAAAAAGGGAAGAACAAAGTGGATTCTACTACATACATGCATCCTGACTTTAAATCCCATGCTAACAAGAAACCTATGTCATGCCTTAATTGTCATAAAGCTGGTCATCAAATGCATGAATGCAAACTGAAAGGAAAAGATGACATGAATACTAGTAAAATGCATGTTAGGAAAACTCATGACAGAAATCATGAGGTTCAGAAAAAGAAAATGTCATGTTACTACTGCCATAGACTTGGCCATTTGATGCATGAATGTAGATTGATGGAAAAGGATGATATGGATGCTAGGAAATATCGTGATAGAAATCCTGATGTTCATTCAAAGAAAAGGGAATGTTCGCATTGTGGTAGATTAGGCCACACCCTTGCTCAATGTTGGTTTGCTAATGGAAAGAAAAAACCACTCCCACATCATGCTAAATTTTATGCTAACCAACATACTCTTAATATCAACAAAACTGCTTCTCCGAACCAGCATGTCAGATGTTTTAATTGTAACAAGCTTGGGCATAAGGTCACTGAAAGTTGGGCAAGATCTTATAGGAGAGAGTCTCCTTTCTGCTCCCATTGTGGGAAGCATGGCCATGCAGTCAAGGACTGCTGGCATGCTCAGGGTAGAAAACTCAATTCTAAAACTGTTAATCTCCCTGCGAATAAAAATGCATTTGGTAGAAATGTCTTTAGAGGCAAGCACAATGAGTGCTTCAAATGTGGGAAGCCAGGTCACAGGATTGCAACCTGTTGGCTGGCAGGATATCAAAACCAAACTGGTTTTGGCAAACAGAATGTTTATTCTGTTGACAAGGAGTCTCATGTTTATGCACATAGGATTCATGCTAACAAGGATATGCATAAATCAGTACTGAAAGCTGCTGCTCCTTGCTATCAAGTTAAAAATGTGCTGAGGAAACTTGCTAGAAGTAATACTGTCATGTCAGGACCCAAGACTTCTTGGGTATCTGTTTGTGTAAAATAACTTTGCTTTGCAGGTGTGCCTTGGATGGAATAAAGGGGTAATAAACCAGGGCACATAAAAGGACCCCATGTCTGAATGCTCCAGGTAAATTTACTGCTTCCCTCCTAATCTGAATTCAATCTCCAATCCATCAGAATGATGTTTGTTGTTGTTCATATAAACTGCCTATTTTGGACTAGACAGAATTATCATGATTCACAAACTCACATGTTTAATTTTCATGGCAAACACTGCATTCAATAAATAATTAATACTTCCAAGAGTCGTGTGTGAGATGTCCTTGAGTGGGCTGAAAAGGAGTTTGACAGGCCATTTGGTTTCTGAAGAATTTTGTCAGCCGATGCAGTTAATGTGGTGTTAAGATCTGTCATCTCATGAGGTTGCAGTTTATTGCCCAAGAGCTTCTCTGGATGTGTGACAGAACTTCTTCAAGAATATTATATTTGTAAGCGTCCTTGGTGCTTAATGTCTTGAGTGATCTCTCACTTGTTGGCTTGCTGATAGGAGTGCTGCTCATCTCATCTCTCTCCATTCGGTCTGCCACCTTCTTATCTCTCTCCTATCACTTTTGGTTCAGAAATTCTCTCAAAGAAATTTTTTTTCTTACAGTCTTCTTGCTCTTATCAGATGTGATCTGTATACCTTAAACCACCCAATATCTAGTGTAACAACTTACACCTGTTAATAAAGAACTTCAATGTATGGGGGTTATATTTGGTCCTTGATCCTTCTAAGTTATCCTCTCAAGTGTTGGTCAACATATTATAAAACTTCCTGTTAAATGAGAAAAACTTGTTGAGGATCTCGATTTAACTGAAACTTATGTGAAGAGAGCTGTGAGATAAAAATTGTGTTAAGTAAGATATCTGTCTTTTGTCTAAAATCATGAGAAGTGCCACCAGGGAATACGCCATTCGTTGTGGCAGAGCAATGGCTTTTGTGGAGAAATAGACACTCTAGATCAGAGAAGTCCAGAGTTTCTGTCATGATACACTAGCTATCTCTGTATAGAAATGTTAAAATAATAAAAAAAGGGAAAAGTCAACAAAGAAAAATTTCATTGGCTTTGATTGGCATAAAGGTAGTCCGTCCTGAGTAACCAGGGTTTCTGGTGTCTGATAAACATGTCTCCTTGTGTAAAAAGGGACTATTCTACCTTGTGCTCAACAAATTGGTTGACCCTGTATGCCTTCTCTTGTCCATTAAATGAAGAAATGAAATCTGCTTGACAACGATGTGTTATTTCTTTGCTTGACAAACATAAGGAGTAATTTAATCGTGACTCTCTCTAGGTTAAGCAACTTTAACAGCTAATTTTGTGATCATGTTGATTTAATATCGTGAGGTTACTGACCATGGAATTTGGAAGAATATAACTAGTCCATATATTGAAGGGCAAACTTTAACAGGCAATGGCTGTATTACATCATGACTGAGGGTAGTTTGGGTATTTCCAGAAAAAGTTTGATAAGAGTGAAAAGCAACCCGACAAAACCCTTCTTGTTTCACACGCCTTCATCCACAAACCCTCGTTTCCCCTTGCCGCTTCCTATTCATCTTCGTGCCGCTCCACCTTGAGTGTTCCTTCAAACTCATCTCTATCTTTTCCCGCTCACTTCCTTTCCCCACAGAGATCTCTTCCTCTCTTGGGTCTAGCTTCACTTCCAGTAGCAACCGGCAAGAGAGAGTTGATACTCTAGGAGTCTTGGCAAATGGATCAGCAAGCATCCGCCGCTCAGGTTGAAAGGAAGAGGAAAGGAAAGGAAACTGCTGAGGAGCCTCCGTCCAAGCAGCAACGTTGTCTAGAATCCGAAGCTGCTGCGGGAATGTCTTCAGAGCAAGGTACCAGGCCTTCCCAGACTACCGTATTTTTAGAGAGTGGTAAAATCATTCCTCCGAGGATAGTTGATTTCGGTGATGAATCCATGGTCCTGAAGTTTCCAGAACTCTTAAAGATCTTCGAGTTTCAGGAATGGAGGAAATTTTTGGAAGATCACAGGGTATTCTACCCTAGCCTGGTGATGGAATTTTACAACAACTTGTTGTTGAGCCGAGATAAGTCTGCATTGATTTCGACTGTTAAAGGGGTTGAGATAACAGTGACATGCAACTCTCTCCATGAAGCTCTAAGTATTCCAGAAAAGGGAGAGGTGGAGAGAGGGTACAGATACAGTCTGCATGAGGCGTTTTCGGTTATTACTGGTAAACCCAGTAACATTCTTGACAAGGGGCAAGTGAAGCTGAAAGCTTTCCAAACCTCGTCATTTCCTCCTCTTCACAAGCTCCTTCAAAACATAATTGCTTCTATAGTCACACCACAGACTGGAGCTAGGGGTAGAATCACAGACACACAGAGGTTTCTACTGTTCTGTCTGATTCAGAATGTAAAGATATGTTTGCCAGAAATCATTTTTACTATCATGAAGGGATGTATTGGATCCAAGAGACACCTTCCCTATGCCGCCCATCTGACAGACATCTTCAAGTATTCAGAGATTTGCTTGGATGGAGAGGCTGCATCTGAAGTTAAGGCCCGAAACATATTTAATATGAATTTTGTTTCAGTGTTTTTGGGCTTGGAGGGCTCTTCAATGGTGGGGCAAGTTAAGGCCCAGAAAGTCAAGGAATCACAAACTCAGGGGGAGCATCTGGAACAATCTCAAGACTTAGCTCAAACTGGTGTGCAATTAGTTTCTGAGATTGCTGTACAGGATACACCAGCTGAACAACCACAGTCTATTACGTCTGCTGCACTCCCTGAAGTATCTTTTTCCTTTCAGAGGCTAGTTGAGGTTGCATCTGAAGAAATAAGGTTGTCTGAAGAAAGTATTCAGACTGATCTAGATGCAAATATTGATGGTCTGTTTGATTCTTTTGGGAAGAAATCTGAAGAGGTGATATTGACCGTGGAACAGCCAGCTAAAGAGCAAGAAAGTACTGATCAAGAACTTGCTGATTTTGTTAATGTGATTCTAAGAGAGACTGTAGAGAAAAGCTTGGAAGAGGCTACCAACTTGGTTACATCTGAAAGTCTTGAACAGGCACCTGTTGACAGCCCTGCAGATCATGATCTCATGGAAGATAGAGGGGATAACAGTCAAGAAAAAGTTCCTGTCATAGAATTGGATACATAATCTTCAAATGAGGAAGAGGAACCTGAAATTGCAGTTCCTGTCAAAGACACACAAGCTGAAGTTGAAGATCAGGCTCCAGCAGTAGACAACCAACCGCCAGTGCAAGAATTTTTTGGTACACCTCTAGGTCCACCTAGACTTCTATCTGCACAGGCGCCCAACATTGAATCTGCTCGGGCACCCAACATTGAAGAACTCCTCATAAACTTGACTCAGCAGATGCAGAAACAAGATAAGAAATTAGATGATCTGCTCAAATATGTCACTCTCAACATCAATCAAGTACATTCCAGGCTACTGAAGCTTGAGATATCTCTCCTCACTGAATGGAAAAGGTTCCTACTCAACAAAAAGGCTTCAGATGATGCCAACAGATCCTTGATGCAAGGTTTGCAGGAGGTTTGTTCAAAGATAGCAAAAGCACTGCGTGAGTTACAAGATGTTCAAATTTCCTCCTTCAAACAATCTACCAACATTATAGATCACTGCTTTGAGATCAGAACATCTTTAGAAGTTTTGAAGAAATCATCCAGTGCCCTAGGTCCAGGTGTTCAGCAGATCTATGATAAATTGGTCGCCTTCTTAACAGAAATGACAATTCTGACTGACAGATATGAAACTGTTAATATTCGCCAAGACGACATCATTTCTGAAGTGGCACATGTCAGAAGCGCAGTGGTGTATTGGCTAGCTGAACTGTCAAATGACCTAAAGGAATTTCAGTCTATCTTGGGTTCAGCACCAGGTCAAGCTTCTTCTAGCAGAACTCCACCTCAAGAATATACCTCTGCTTCTCCAAGGGTGAGACCACCACATGGCAGGCCGCGTGGCCCTTCTAGCAGACATGCCAGACTTTTTTCTTGAAAAGACAATGCTCTGTAACTGGTTACCCATTTTGAGGCTTTCTCTCTCACACTCTTGGACTTATTAATTAAATTTCATATCTTTTGCATTATTGCATCCTTATTGTTTCCTTCTTTTTGATGATGACAAAGGGGGAGAAATCAGGCCTTTGCTAGCTCGTTGAGAATGTTTGTTATTCATTGAGAATGAGAATGGTTATTTGACACTTTAAAAATATTTAATAATGGTGCTAATGTTTGTTTAGCCTTGGAAAGGCTGAAATTATTTTTTCTGCAAAGACTCAAGACTCATAGTGTTGCCATCCATCAAAAAGGGGGAGATTGTTGAGTCTTGTTGAATCTTTACATGTTTTGATGATGACAACACTATAAGTCTTAGTGGTGTTCAAAAATACTTCTCTGTGAAAAATTAACAAAAATATTTTTCTGTGAAAGTGAACAAAGAATATTCTTCTGTGAAGAATAAACCTTCATTTCACTTCAGGTATTTTCAGGGACTGTCTTCGTGTTGGTTGGAACTTCGTCATGTTTGTGTATAACACCTCGTGTTATACTGTTTGCCTTCGTGTCGTTTTAGTTTTAGCACTATTTGTGTTCTCAACACGCCGTGTCATCCTCTCGTATCTCGTGTTGTGTTAAGTTGTGCTGATTGACTTCGTGCTGACTCTTCTGAAGCAGCTCGAATTGGTCTGATGAACTTCGAGTTGCTTCTGTATGAACCTCGTGTCGTTAGCACTTAGTTGCTCATCTCGAGTCAGTCCTCAATGTTTGTTCTTGTGTCTTCGTGTCAATTACTGTAGTTCCTCGAGTTGTTCTTCTGCTTCCACCGTTTCATCATGTGTTGTTAAAGACGTGTCTATCTCATGTCTTCGTGTCGTATTTCCTAGACCTCGTGTCCTTCTCGCCTTGACCACACTCCGTGTCATTTTCTGTTTTCATCTTCGTGTTGTTTTCAACTCGTGACGGTTTCTGTTATTTGTCTTCGTGTCGTGGTCAGCCCGTGTCGCCTCGTCTTTGAGTCGTTCATTCGAGCTATTGAGTGCTCGAGTTGTTTTTCTTATGTTTTCAAGTGTTGTTTCACTACGTGTCTTCGTGTTGTCTTTTGTATTCGTGTCTTCGTGTTGTCTTTTGTATTCGTGTCTTCGTGTTGTCTTTGTATTCGTGTCTTCGTATTGTCTTTGTATTCGTGTCTTCGTGTTTCTTTTGTATGTGTATCTCCGTGTTGCTTCCTTCTATTTTCGTCCTGGTCTCTTCTGATCGCGTGTCTTTCTATTGCTTCACTCTGTGTTATCTTCTTCTCACCTCATGCTGTCTTCATCTGACTTCGTGTTGTCTTCGTTGTTGTGTTAGCTGTACTCTCGTGTACTTCGTGTCGTTCTCGTGTTATCTCGTGCTAAACTCATCTAACGTACCTCGTGTCAGTCACAGTATAGTGCACCTTGTTTTGTTATCATATATCTCGTGCAGTTCTTTGTTCTCATGGCCAACCAACTTATCTCAGCTACATATATCGAACCCTGAGCATTAATGTAATTCATCTGCTTGCAGGGATCCGAGGAAGATTATTCCTCAGTGTCTGGGCAGCACGTGATCCAATGCTAGAGGAACCAATCCGATAAGGACACGTGGCAAGAAGGTTCTGGATCAAGCGTGGGAGGCACACACATTCTGAACCGGATCTGCTGCTGCTGCTGATATAAATAGAAACCTTCGTCTTCAGATGGAGGATGATCGAAAAGGAGAAAGATATAGAAGAAAGAGCAGAAAAGCAAAGAGTCCTTCGATCCAGAAAAACGAGAGAAAGAAGAGAAGAAAAAGAGAGAGCAGAAACTGAAGGAGAAAGAAGAAGAAGAAAGGAAGAGGAGAGAGAGCTTTACTGAGGATCTGATTAGTCTGTTCGTGGATCAAATCCAGAACGACTATGCTCATTGAGAGCTATAAATCTTGCGTTTTATTTCCAGCTTCTGTCGCTGTCATTTTCATGTTTTCTTATTTGTCCTTTTGCTACCTTGTTTAGTCTTGTTCTTCCGATTGCCCTGTTGGGGATCGGGTTTCTCCTGGTGGTACAGGAGAAGGGAGATCTGATCTCCAAGTTGCAAGTGGTAGGTTGTCACTTGAGGGTTCCCTCTGGTTTAGAGGAAGGGAGGCTTGTCCTCCGGTCCTTGGCTTGTGGCTTGCAAGTCAAGGGGTCCCTCCTGTTGGAGGAAGAGAGGTCTTAGATCTCTGGTTTGCTAGTGACGGGGAGTCACTGGTGGGTTCCCTCCTGGTCTGGAGGAAGAGAGGCTAGGCCTCTGGTGGGTTGCCGGCAGTAGGTTGTTACTGGCTGGTTCACTGGTAGTGGGACTGCTACCAGTGGGGTTCCCTCTTGGTATAGAGGAAGAGAGACGTGAGTCTCTGGTTTCTAGTGACCGTGGGTTGCTAGTGGTTCCCTCCGAGTAGGAGGAAGAGGGGAGGTTGTTCCCCTGGGTAAGCTGTGTATCAGCGTTTGTTGGCAAGCTGTGTTGCCCAGCCGTTAGTGAAGCCACACTCAGTTTGAGTGTGGGGTGGATGTAGGTCTGGAGGACCGAACCACCTAAAAATCCCCGTGCCGTGTGCTTGTTCTTCTCTTCTGGGCTTGGTTATTCGGTAGATGCTTGTTTAGGCCGATCCTTCCCTATCCTCCAAGCAGTTCGTTCTGCGGTTAGTGTTTGATCATTGTGCTCTAATTCGGAAACTCCTGTTGGAGATCTAAACTAAATTTTTAATCCTTAATTTTTAACGGGTAAAGGTCCATTCACCCCCCGCTGGACCTATCATGAAGCCCTTCTGGGGATGCAACCCAGAGTCAGCGCCGCTGAGCAAAAACGAACAGGGCACAAGTGAACATGTGGGTGGGCGAAAAATGCAAACTTGCACATATTTATTCCATCACCCGTGATATATGCATGTGCATCTGACTGCGTGTGTGTCAATATGGAATGAGGAGAGAACAAGGGCACACCAATACATCATATGCATTCGGCAGAGAGCGCTGTGTGCTACAGGAAAGAATGCCAAGACAGTGGACGGACTGTGTGGATGGATGACGTGAATGAAAATGGGGTGTTATGATTGTGGAGGAGGAAAGGCTGATATCCCTGTTGTTATCTTCGATGCAAGGCTGTAGCAGGTCGCCGGTCTCATTGGCGTCGTCCCTGCGGATGATGGTGTCGACAGCATCATTTGCTCGTTCCCAGAGCGTGCTCATATCCACATACTCGGCCTGCGTTGGAGCAAACAACGCAGATTTTAATGGTGGTAAGATAAGCGGATGCACAACACATCAATGAAGCTCAAGTATGTTGGGGAAGGGGGGGCAGGGGTCCCATTTTCTGAAGAACTGATCGGGGTTGGGTTGGGTTCGGTTGGGAGGCATTTCATTTGAGATAGATGTATACCTCAGAGTTGGCATTGGAGTACATGATCTCCTTGGCCTTGAGGACGACGGAAGGGAGCTTCTCCTGCCTTTCCTTGTTCTTGCAGGTGGCCGGGCTGTGGATCTCGTTTGCTATCCTACGAGGCAGACAGATGACAGCACAAAAATGAGCGACTGGACCTGACTGCTAGAGCAGCTTGGCCGAGATCATCCCGATTCCCGCCTGCCTTTACCTCACCCAAACAACCGGTGGTACTAAAAGAAGAAGAATAAGAAGAAGAAGAAGAAGAAGAAGAAGAAGAACGGGGGAGGGGGGATGTTCCCGGAATGGAACCACTGCCACTGCCACCGCCGTAGAGTGGGGGATGTGGAGGCGCAAGCAGAGAGTAGATAGACGAGGGGGTTGGGGGGGGCACCTGAAGATCTCACGGATGAGGGAGCCCCGGACAGGTTGGTGGCGGTTGCTGTGCCAGGCCCTCTTCATGCACTCGTACGGCCTCGGTCCCATCCGCGGCATCTCCCCCTCACAGATCCCACAACCGCCCCACCCTCCCCTCCCCTCCCTCCTGGAAGACGAAGCCCTTTTCTTCCTGGCCCCCCTTGCTGCCGTCTCGTGGCGCGCCCTCGCTCCGTCGATACCTCCGGGAGAAGCGGCGGTGGGGGGCCGGGGTTGGATGGGATTTTTGGGCGTTGGGGAGGTGGAGAAGGGAAGGGAAGGGGGGACTTGCAGATGCAGGTGATCCTCGTGGACGGAGCCGATCTCCTCATACACGTCAAGAAGATCCTCTCCACTGCCGTAACGAGTGTGCTTGGGGAAGGCTGGGGAAGACAATGTCGATGGCCCAAATAGGGAGGGGAGATGGATCGGTTCCTGCTTCGGCGGCCACAAGGAAGCGAGTTGGCTGGTGCAGGGAAGGTGGAGGTGCTGGTGGCTAGGGCTAGAGTGGGGATCGTGATAGGAGGAGGAGAAGGAAGACGAGGGAAGGGGGTTTCCGGTTGGAGATCAGGAAGAGAAAGAGGGAGAGGATGGGTTGGATTTGGGAGAAATGAGTGTTTAAAGGGAAAAAAATGAAAAGTATCAGGTGGTAGATTTCCCGCTGTCGGGGTCATCTTAATTCTTACGTTTTTAATTTATTATTATTTTTATTTGAAATGACGTATTGCTACGCTTTGTTAAAAAGTGAAAGAATATCTATGACATATTCTCACATTTATTCACAAAGCGTAGGAATAGATAACCTTTTCCTATGTTTCGGAATAACATTACCATATAGCTACGCTATAATAAAATGTTGGAAATTTACCAACGTTAATTTAAAAACGTCGGAATATGTTGCATATACTTACGTTTTTCAAAAGCGTAGGTAAAATTTGTGGCTATAGGCCAGTTTTCTTGTAGTGAAGAGTTCATGGTATGTATATGATAACCAGGGAGGGAATGGAGCTACGGTTCATAATGTGGAATCACAGACATGTTCGTCAGTAGCGAGTAAGGAAACAGTAACAGACCAGGTAACAATTCGTATTTGTACAGAAAATCTTTCAATTAAAAATTGACATGCAATCATACCCAGTGGGTGCATCTAGATTATATGAATCCATTTGCTATGAAAATGAGCACCAAATTGTCTCTACCATATATAGTTATCTTGAGCCCTTGGGCTGTATATTTCTTCCTACACTCATATTCTTTATGGCAGAGTTTATGACAAGTAGAATAGACTGCTAGTGCATTTTGAGACATTTAGACATGTATTCGCATTGGACATGCATTCCAAGCTTGGTAGATTGAGAAAGCCAAAAAAAGGCATAGCATGCAGGAGAGTGAGGGAAAGAAAATTGAAAGAAAGATCGTGTACATCTTTAGCATGGAAATATTTGAAACAATTATCATAGAAGATGAGATGGTCACCATTGAGCATGTCTAATTGGCCGTCACATGAAACAAGAAAACCCTCAGATGAATCTCCCAAATTCACAACAGCAGTATATATACCCAAGAGAGTGGACAAAAGACAAAAATGTCCCTTCTAGAATGGTCTAAGAGTCACTCCACAATGTTAGAAACGAAGTAGAGGCAATTTGGTAAAGTTCTGAAGCCTTAAACATGGATTAGAAATAATTTTGCGAACCCCGTCTGGAAGGGGTCGACCCTTGAGCAATCTTTGCTCAGGACATGTCCAAATTGAAGCATGGACAGTGGGGGTCGACCCTACAGGTCGACCCCTGTGCAATTTTCTGCACAGGCCACTCAAACATAATGCATGACAATGGGGGTCGACCCTATAGGTCGACCCATGCAGTTTTAACCCCACAAATACCTCCAGCCAGCCCTGGATCTAGTAAGGGTTGACCCTATGGGTCAACCCCGGCAACACCCTATTTTCCCTCAACTTTAGACAGACCCACACCCAGTGAGGGTCGACCCCTACCTATTTGGGTCAAGAACCAACATAACCCCTGCAAAAACACAAGAAATACCAAATTAGTATAAGTATCTAAATCAAGGTATGGAACAAAATCACACTAGAATAACATTCAAAATCACACTAGAATAATATTTTGTAATCATCAAAATCACACACTCAACAAAGAATAACGTCCCTTCCTTACAATTGGCTGCATCTATCCCTATCTCTTAATTAAAGATTGTCTTCTTCTAGTCATGTGCCTTAAGAGCACCTTTTTGTAAGAAAATACAAATGCATCCCAACTCTTGTAAAGAATCTGCTTAGATAAAAATTTTCTTTAAGAAACCTCCTGAACTATCTGCTAAGATTGATTGGTATGATGAGAAACTACCATTGGATTGTGGGAACTTCATGCTTGGGGGGCCAGAAAATTCTGACGATGTCCATCTGTTCTCTCGCTTAATTATGTCTTAGACGAAAGGTTCAAAAAGAAATTCTTATCTGATGTAACCAACAGGTGATGTTTGGGCTCTCTTCAAAGGCTAGGATACTAAATGGAGACTTCATCCAGCTAAGCATTGGCAATATGGTATGAAGCTTAGGAACAATGGGAGGCCATACCATGACTACAAACCATGACTCTTATCAAAGAATCAGAACGGTAAATGACTTCTACCAACTCATATTCACCCCTCTCCAAACAATTATGTAAATCAGTTAATTAACTGCCACTCAATACAGCCCACATCTCATTGACGAGAGGATAGATATCATACTGTTGCTTTTTTTTTAACATGTATAGCCTATACCAAGTGAGAAAACATTTCAACCCTATCATATGTTTCCTTAGCATCTCTTCCAGAACAAAGTCTAAATCTTCCACAACCAAAAGGAAGATATTTTTTGTCCCATTGTATCTCCTCTAGGAACTGTGGACATGCTTCAAATGGGATTGGAAATGCTTATTGTGAAGTATCAGTTTTACATGCAAACAAGTTCGAAGCCTCCCTTATTATTAAAGATCAAGAAAGAAGGAAAATTAGAGATGCACTTGGGAGCCATATTCTTTGGCTCATAGAATATGTAAAGTATCTTTCTTATTTGTTAATAAACTATTATCATGTTTAACTTTTATGTGAAATTACTTATAAATATTTAACTATTTTCAAGTTATGATCGATGCACGAAATAGTTCATCTCCCATCTCTTAATTCCCTTACTATCCTGGTGATATATGTTAGATCGCCCCCCTCATTTTTGATATATATACTCATTGTAATATAATGTTTACACTAATTTTGATAGCGTATATATTTTCACATACATGCACTTGTTTGTTGTTCATGAAGCTTTGCTATATTTTTTATGATTGCAAAGTTGATACATTGCCACAATCATACTTGATGATGGTATTTTTCATATATAATATCAAGTTATGATTTGAATGTGAATGTGCATATTTCTTGATCTTTTGAATGTGAATGTGCAGATTTCTTGATATATGATATGTGAATGATGTGAATGTGCAAGTTTTGAATGTGTAAAATTTGTGAATGTGTACAAGTTATGGTTTGAAATTGAATGTGCAGATTTCTTGATATATGATACGTGAATGATGTGAATGTGTAAGTTTTGAATGTGTAAAATTTGTGAATGTGTACAAGTTATGGTTTGAATGTGAATGTGCAGATTTCTTGATATACGATATGTGAATGTGCAAGTTTTGAATGCGTAAAATTTGTGAATGTGTACAAGTTGCAGGTTACTTGCGATTCATATAGCTAGACATTATAGATGAATTTATTATGTACATCATTAGTTCAGGTTATCTATGGTTCAAATAGATTATCTACTATTAATATAGATTATTTAGGATTAAGATTAAAAGAAACATTCACCAACGGTTCGTTCACGTTACCTAGGTTTTATTAACAACTCAAAAAATCGTAAGAAACTACCTATTTGATAAATGTCGTAGGCAATTATCTATAATTATTGTTAGTGAAAACTGCGTAAGTACCTACGCGATAAAAAACCGTAGGCGAGTACCTACACGATATAAAACGTAGGTAAATACCTACTGCCACCTACGCGACAATAACAGTAGAAACATCCCTATGTGACATAAATCATAGGTAACTACCAACAACCACCTAGGCAATAAAACCGTAGGAAAATACCTACACGGCATAATTGTAGAGTTTTACCTACTATGAGTGTCGTAGGTAAAAATAGTGTAGGCATGCCATATATGACGTAGGTAACTACATACTCAATAAAATTAGTAGGTAATTACCTACGACATGCGTCGTTGGTAAAAACTATGTTGGCAAACTTTTACCTACGTGATATAATTCCGTAGGTAATGACAACCCTATAGCTACGCTACTTTACCTACGGTATTTTGTCGCCTAAGCAGTTTTTGCCGATGACACTGCACCGTAGGGAGTGTCGTAGGAAACGATTTTAGCTACGATTTTCTTGACCTTTACCTACCACATTTGCCGTAGATAAAACCTAATTTTCCTGTAGTGATTGTAAATAGAACCCTCATTTAAAATTACTCTAACATATATATTTCCCACATACCAAGAATGTTTGCGGTTATACTGCACCTCTGATCCGGCCCAGCTCTTCAACGCATGCCAAATATTGTGATAATATGACTCGTAAAACATTGGGTGCATGCAAAAATACTGAAAAAGAACTTTTCTTTTCATTCTCGATCCAAAATAAGTTATGCTACCCTTCATCTTATTCTCTTCGCAAACTACAAGTTCTCTATGGTCCTCGAACTGTTTTCCCAAAGGTGCTTTCTTTCCCGATCGAGACAAACCAAACCTTCACCATCTTGCAATCTCCTCCAGGCACAAGCTAGTCCACTCCCATGGATGACATCGGTGGCCGTCGGAGACGTATGTAACGATGAGGAATTAGTACTGGTAGAATCCGAAAAATGGTTTGGCTCATCCCTTCACACTGGTCAAACAAACGAGAGTTGCAGCAGGCATATAACTGCAAACATGCATTCAGAGTAAATAATTAGGGATATCTACGATAATAAGTCTAAATAAGAGATTTATTTATAATTATATAAATTTATAATGGTATATATGTAAAAGAACATTTCTTTTTTACTCTCCCTCGGAAATAAGTTATGCTACCCTTGATTCTGTTCTCTTCTCAAGCTACAAGTTCTCTATTATATGAATTAACACGTGTTCTACCAACGGCGGTAATACGGATCCGGCCGGCTGTTGACCTGATCTGGCCCCACCCTAACCTAACATATAAAACAACAACGCTGAGTCTTGTTAATTATCAAACTAAACGATCGACGAGTTAGCTAATTAATTCCGCATATGTAGTCCAAATCATCTTGGGGATATATATTTAACCTCCAATGATAGATCAAAAGCCCGCTACGAGGGACCGAGGTTGTGCCAAGACCGGTTGTAATTGGTTTGGAACATGTCGACGTCCCATTGCTAATTAAGACAACAAAAAACTGGCGAACACGTATGTACGGCGAGGACCATATAATATATACACATGTAGCGTCCTCTCTGGACAGTACTATGAGGGGGCCGGATTCATCCGTGAAACTCTGTTTACCTGGTAATAAATTCTAAATATCAGACCCCGTCAAGGATTAACAGTTAACACAGCCGGCGTAAATAAGCAATTAATGTTATATAATTGTTGGATAAGAATGAGGTAAATTTAATAAGGAAAGCCTTCCTTCGTACGTAGGAAAGTGGCAGGCAGATGAGAGAGAGAGAGAGAGAGAGAGAGAGAGAGAGAGAGGCCGAGTCCACGTACGGTACGTTAGTGGGTAGGGGGTTTTGCAGTGGAGACTCATTCTCCGGCTGGCCGATGGAACTGCAAAGGGTGACCTTCCCAGTTCGCTATAAATAGAGCAGAAGAAGCCGGTCACTTCGTCCTCAAACCCACCTCTCTTTCCTTCGTTACCAGTGGCCTGTGCTTAATTAGGGCTGTGATCAGGCGGTGAGATATGGCTCCCAGGGGCGCTGTCATGGTGCTGGGTGTCCTGATGGTTGCCCTACTGACCATCTCGGCCTCCGAGGTGACGGCAAGGGAACTGACCGAGGAAACAAGTGAGTCCATGGAACCAATCCCATATGCGGCTAGATTAACTCCGTCTCGTATAGTTTTTGCCCCTACGTACCCGGCCGCTGGAGTGCTACTTACTTCTGCATGCATGTTTCTCTAATTAATTAACGCTCACACGAAAGCAGCTTGCATTATTAGATTTTGCTTTTATATCTTATTCTTTCCTCAATATTGCCCGTACGTATGAGTGATTGAGGAAAAGGCTACTTGTAATCTCTGATCATGTGAAGGGTCATGATGCACTCCCTTGACATGATCTCATTCACCACCTTTATGCACATGGATATCTCACTCGTGCATGGTCTGCGTGCCGCTCCCATACGCAGAGGACGCCGTCCAGGATCAGCACGGCGGAGGCGGCTACAGACGCTGCCAGTATGGTTGCTGTGGCGGGTGGCACAATGGATACTGCAGCCGGTGCTGCCAGCACGGCGGCGGTGGAGGCTCCAAACACTGCCAGTACGGATGCTGTGGCGGCTGGAGCAACGGATACTGCAGTCGGTGCTGCCAGCACGGGGGCGGTGGAGGTTACAAATACTGCCAGTATGGATGCTGTGGCGGCTGGCACAACGGATACTGCAGTCGGTGCTGCAGCTCCTCCGGTGGAGGCCACCACTAAGATCATACGTACCCACGCCTTCGCGGCCGACTGCCCATACTCAGGAAGGAGCGCCTGGATATACATATAGTAATATAAACCCAAATCCTTGGAATTAGTATGTAGGGTGGAGGATGCGTGCATGGGGTGCGAAATAAAGGGGTTTGATGAAGTCTGTGATTCAAAATAAAAGGAAGTCGGGTGTACGGGGTACGTACGTCGTGCTTGTGTCCCGTCATATATATGAATAATAATGGTAATGGATCAATAATTTGCGTGCGTGCGTGCGCTATGTGAGTGTTGTATTATTGGAGGTTGAAATATGATTGGTTACGTACTTGACAGTTGTATTAGAAATTGACAATATATGTGATTACTTGTTTTTATCTATTAGAACTGACAAATCAGAATGAAATAGTAACCAAATTAAGGGCACGTGTATGAATCCGTATTGAGGTCGAGGGAACCAATATTTACATTTGGGGTTTCTTTTCTACAAAATTAATTTGCGAATATTTCTGTGCCCCACTTAAATGGTATCCTCTGTAGCAATATCCATCTCAGCTGACAGGAACTATTATAGGATCATGCTTGGTATCTTGAAAAAGTCTCTCAAAGGTAGGTACGCGCGTATAAGTTATCCAAGTATGCATTATAATTCCTGTTGATGTTTGATACACCAAGAAGATTAACCTGGTTATTGTGTGGCAAAATAACTCTTGATCATATAAGAATTAGGATAGCGTACTTGTATAATGTGGGCAATCGCACTTTCCGTAAATATCCTTCTCGTCCCGTCGAATTAATTAAGATGACTTGCGAAATGGAGAATGGGATAAGCATATTGTAAGCCGACGCGGAATAGGTAGCCTCATCATCCAACTCTCATAGGAATAATTAATTCTGGAAAGCCATTCTACCCAGAACAATTCATCCAGAGACTGCCCAAAGTCGATCGGCTATCTAAAATAATATAAATAACATAATCTATTCTACTCCTATCGCGTGGTATTATCAAAGAGAGCCCTCAGTATCAAAGCAAGAAAATAAAACTAATTCTTCTTCATTTAATTATTATCACCTTTTCACTGCAACGACAGATTCTCAGGCTGGATTATAAAGGCAATTCTAAAAACTTTCTCACACTGACATGACTCAGCTATACATATCCTGGTCTCATGACGCGTAAGTTCCTTATTATGACTTTCATAACATAACAAAGAAAATCTTTTGGGCCGGACCCGGACATATGGGAGAAAAACAGAATCGTCAAGCTTAAAATTGTGGGAAACCACCCACAATATTGCAACATTGCGAGCTTAAAGATTGCTGAACCAACTCTTTGAAACGTGGTCAATAATAGACATTTGGAGTACTTGCGTGAACAAAATTATATGTCCGTCTTAATGATACATGCACAAATTCTCCCCATCTTAATTTGCATCAGCACGTGATCTTGCACTGATGACAATTCTCTCGATCAACATCAAGAGCCAGCCAGTGCCGAGTAGGAGAGAAGAAATGCCATATTGTGGAGAGAGAGAGAGAGAGATACCAAACTAGATCTAATTATGTCATTGACACTTGGATAAACAAGAAGCCGCGGATGAGCACTCTAGCTAGCAGAGCGATGCCAAAATTTTACCACACAAGTGCTAAGTTTATAATTCTACAGATAGTACCAGTGGCTGGAGATAACGTTGACTGGGATTTCACATTTATTTCAATGTTGTTGATATAACATTATGATGACTATTTTTCAAAATGCATAATTAATTGTGCTTGTTCAAATTCGAGTGCTTTAATCATCATTTAGTGCATGATGGCGCCACACTCTACACACCACTACGTCTCATGGCAACTCACTGTCACCGCTAGGATCCGGCGGGGTGAGCTTGGCGTCTTCCGTCCCCAGGGTATGATGATGCCCATGTGGATGGCGACATTCCTGATGGCTCCGTTGAGTAGGTGACGACATCTTCTAGCACCTCCCCTTCGCCAGCAGGTACTGGCCGATGGAACTCCTTCAGCGTCACCCCAGGGTAGGAGGCTCTCCTCTGGCCTCCCTCATTGCCGACGACACCGTGGACAGCTCCTCTGACGCCGCCACCCTGTGGCCAGTCAGCTCAAGGACTCTCCGGCGATCTTGGCACAAACTTCATGCAGGCTAAAACCTAACTCTGGCGATGCTTCAAGTGGCATCACGATCGAGATTGTGCATAATGGAGTGATGTGTTTAGCCATTGTTGTTCACCTTGTGGATGTCTCATTGCTAAGACAATAGAAAACTGGTGAACACGGCGAGGACCATAGCGACCGCCTCTATTTAGTATAAGCAAACATGAATTCAGATCTTCTACGTCTATATTTGCAAATGAACCACTTACGTGTACTTCATAGGTTTGGACTTGAAGGAAAATCTCATATTTTATTATTAAGTTAATTTCCAGTTCCATCCAGCAACTTGTCTCCTGTTAGAAGACCATCTGAGGAATAGAGCAATCGTGAAACACCATTTACCTAGTAAAATTCTAAAAATCAGAACCTGTCAACGATTAACATAGCGTGCATAAGCAATTAGTGTTGCATAATTGTTGGATAAGAAAGAGGTAAATTTAGTAAGGAAAGCCTTCCTTTACACGTACTTAGATTGGTAGGTAATTCTTCCAAGAAAGTAATAATGACCTTGAATGCGTGGAAGGGTTCGATGAGAGAGAGAAGCTGAGTTCACATACGGTTGGGCGGGGGGTAGTGGGGGGGTGCCGATGGAATTGCAGTGGAGGGAGGAGGAGATGGAGGCAGGGGTGGTGCATTGGGAGAGGAGGGCTAAGAGGGCACAGCCGGAGGTGTGACATGATAGTGGTTTAGGGAGGCCTAAATCTAGGGGGCATGGAGGATAAGAGGGTCGCAGTCTATGAGGCTAGTCGTCTTTGACAGCACTGCATTCTGTTGGTGGGAGCTATAAGGATTGTAAGTCAATTTATGCAAATGTTCGAATTGGTTTAGACCGTACAGAGTTTCCAACCCCTCTGGTGTCACAAACGGCGACAGATAACGTGATGTTGCTTAATGAGTTCACCAAGAAAGGCCTATACCTACGACGAAAGTCTTAAGTAAAGACACAAAAAACTATGGGTATAGGGTTTACCTGCGACACTCCTTACATTTGTGTCGTTGGTAAAAATTGCGTAGGTAAAGTTTTACCTACGTGACAAATAACCGTAAGAATAGGGGCATCAACACATATGGTACTATTGCGTAGGTAATTACCTATGTTCAATTGTCCGTATGTATAGGAATCTTCTATTCCTACAATTCTTGCCACGTAGGTAATTTCTTACAATTATTTCAGATAGGTAATTTCTTACGGTTTGTATCGCGTCAGTAATTTCTTAAGTTTATTCGCGTACATAATTTTCTACGATTTTTTCGCGTTGGTAATTCTCACGATTTTATATCGCGTAGGAAAAACTTCACCTACACAGTTTTTACCAACGACCGTAATATTTCTAATAAAATCGTAGGTAACGTACAACCGTAGGTAACGTGAACAAATCGTCGGTAACATGAACGAACCGTAGGTATCCATTTTAATTGTAGGTAACCTATACTACTTGTAGATAACCTTATTGAACCCTAGGTAAACCTGTATTAAGCATAGGTAACAATTAGAACTGTAAGTAAACTGAACTAATCGTAGA
The DNA here is from genome assembly GCA_022559845.1 of Amorphophallus konjac. Taxonomy (NCBI): domain Eukaryota; kingdom Viridiplantae; phylum Streptophyta; class Magnoliopsida; order Alismatales; family Araceae; genus Amorphophallus; species Amorphophallus konjac. The sequence goes on along the minus strand of CM040128.1, from coordinate 65,234,092 downwards.
TACCCCATTTGAAGCGTAGATAACATGTATTAAACGTAGGTAATATTTTGAACCATAGATAACCTGTACTAACTGTAGGTAACTCATTTGAACCGTAAGTAACTTATTATCTATGAAATAACATGTAGGTGACACCTGTAGTAATCTGTAATAACAATCGTAATAACATACGCATTCACAAATTATACACATTCACAACTTGTACATCCACATCATTCACATATGAATCATAGATAAAAAAATTCATCACATTGATATAATATGCAAAATATTTTCATCAGTAATTATATTATGCCAATGTATCATTGTAATCACAATATGTGACAATAATGTATCATGATGTATCCCCATGTACAAAAAACAAATAGATTATTTAGTCAAAACATATATACAATCAAAATTAGTGTGAAAATTTCGTCATCACTATGCATATCAAAATGTGAAAGTCTAAGATATCACCAAATAAACAAGCAAATCACAAGATCGGAGAGTAACTCTTCGCCAAATCGAGGATTACATGCATAATAGATAAATGGTTATGAGTAATTTCATTTCAAACTTAAACATGGCATGATGGGAGAGCTGAGACTATTGATCTGATTAAGGGCTTTCAGGTGGACAAAAGTGGACATTCTCTTACTCACTTGCAGTACGCAGATGACACTATCTTGTTGTTGGTTGAAGATGAGCATAAATGTTTTTCAATCAATCTTTACTGGATTTAATATCCCCCAGATTGATACATACGGCTCATGATGATGATGTAAAAGTAGAGAAGTTACCGATACTTCAATTCAATTGGTACTAGAGCTGGCAATGTCTCCTTATTTGTAATTTCAACAGTTGTTTCTGATGGAGGAGATACACTAGGTTCAGTGTTCAATACTTTTGAGGGTATAGCACCAGCCTCTTCTGTAGAAATACAAACAAGTTAATACTACAACTTTTTTAGAAGTTGGGATATAGTCACATTTCATTTAAAGACATTTCATTATAAGACAAAAGTCACAGATTACACCTGCAAGTCAACAAGAAAAATAATGAACAACCAAATCCTCCCTTTCTATTGAGGAAGTAGGTAAGGCAAGCTCAGGCTATCAAGAAATGAGATTCCTCCAAATCCCGCCATATTACAAATATAAAAGTCAATACTTTAGATTATTCTTGAAAGTTAGTCAATAATTTCGATATATTGCAAAATGCATGCCCTCTGGAAGCTTGCAATAAATGCAGTTCAAATTAGCAAGGTTGAGTGCAGATATGAAGTGATCAATGATCTACATTAAGAGGATAAAGGTAGTTGAAAGAGGACATGTTCCTACAAAAACAACTTAAGTAAAGATGGGAGAGACTTAAAAAATGAGGGAGAGAAGAAGCATGTGATTGTATCTTGTTTAAATTTAAACATAGAAATTACATTGATGGGACTTTCTAGTCCCAAGACAAACTCACATTGATAGGGGAAGCGTTTGTTATGTCAACGGTGATGATGGTGATGGTGATGCCATTAGAGCACAAATAATTAGATCCCCTGTGAGTCACAATCATGGCCCCCCAAAAAACCAGGCATCAGTCATGAGACATAGGTCAGTTCACTTAGCATCTAGAAAGAAGCTTTCAATGAGTATAGCTACTCCCCCGGCCCTTCCTTTCATGTTGTGTATAACTTCCACCATCCCACTACTATGTACTTTACTCCAAAATTTTTTTTGCTTGATTCATATACAGTGTCTACATCTTCATCAATGCCCCCCCTATTGCAAAAATGTTGAAATATCTCTTTTTAGGTCTGCCAAATGTCAGACTCCTGAGGTAAGACTATCCATATTCACTTTAGGCTGCCCCTCTATTTCAAAGCCAGACTTTCTCTTCTTGTCACATCAAAAGATGTTGTTCAACTCAAAATTCCCACAAAAATATGGTGCATTGGTTGCCATCTCCCAAGATTTCTTCAATAACTCTCTCTACCCAAGGGCTCAAAATAAAAATGAGAGATGGGTGAAAAAAGGGAAGAGAATGAGAAAAGGAGGAGAGACATAAAGGAGGATGACAACTACAAATTATCTTTTGATATCTTCAAAATCTCCTTAGAATCTCTCCTACATGCAAAGATGGTGGTGAGACTCAAGTTGGTGGTCCTTGGTGTCTTCGGATGTTAGTTCGTCTTGGCCCCCCATAACCCCATAAAAAAGGACCAGTATATTTATCCCCCATCCCCACCCTACACATACCTTATCACCATCTTAATTTCATTCTCTTGTGCACTCTTTGTGGAGCATTCATCCTCCCACTAGTCGTGCTAATATGTTCAAAACTAGAACCAAAGTACCAAACTTTCACAATATCTCCATTCAACCTATTCTCAAAATTTCTCAAGCCAACTATTTGGATTAGGTTCTCACTACTAAGGTATGTAGTCAAAGGCATGAGGTGGTTTAGGCGATGAAGAGGTCACCTTAATCTATGTAACTGAAGCAACATTTTACTAAAAAAATATAGAAAAATCAAGCATATGCAGATATTACCACCCTACAAAATACTGAATTCATCTGTTCAAGTGTGACAAATGAGTGCAAAATCTAACAATTTTAACTCAATTCATATGAAATTTAAACAAAGAAAGATGCAAGAAAGACAATAGAGACTCTCAAAGAGAGAGAGAGAGAGAGAGAGAGAGAGAGAGAGAGGTTGACAAGGTCAGGCAAAGGGAGATGTGTGAGGTCATCGGAGGTCAAAAGAAGGTTGCCAAACAAGAAGATGGGGAGGTCATTTATATCCCAGTGTTGTATGGTCTCACAACATGGGTCAGACACACATGGTAAAGAGCATGGGAGGCAGGCTGATCCAAGGGAGGTAGCCTGAGGTGACCGCTTAATCAATCCAGGCAGCTAGATAAAGAAATAGTGTAATTAGAGTAGCCAAAGCTTGAATATAATCAAGTCAAGTTGTGGCTGCAAAATTAAGATGGTCATCTCAATAGCATAATGTGACTTGATTATATTCAAAATCTTATGACTTCACAATGTCACATTACCTAGAAACCTCTTCCTTCAACCACTATCACCACCTCTACTCAATTGTTTAAAAAGGTAGTGCCTCAAGGCACCAAGGCTTATGCCTTAAAGCAAGGGACTAGCAAAAATGTCTTGAGACGTATGCCTCAGGCCATTTTGTTGAGGCTTATGTCCTTTGTTTATTGAGCTGCTACACCTTGATGCATGTGCATCAACCAACTTACTTGAGGCTTATGTGTTAATTGAGGAGGTAAGGTGTGACGACCCGAGAATCCGATTACCGGGAAGGCCCGATAACCCGAGACTCGCACCGCCGCCCACGAGCCGGGAGGGCTCGGAAGGGCTAAAAAGGAGTGTGGAGGCACAAAGAAATAGGAAATAAAGCAGGACAACTACAACAGAGTCCAGTCCAACAAAAAGTACAGTCTAAAGCAGTAAAACGTACCACATGTCAAGTGAACACTCGGCCCGGCAAGCTGGCAACTGAGAACCTCCGCTCCGCACCCTCGAACCACGAGGAAGAACCGCAACACCTGAAAAGCAGGGAATGAGTCTCCAAAACAGAGACTCAGCAGGGATCCCGCGGAACCCCAACCGGAAACAACGGCGGTAGCGGAAAGGAGAGCTACAACTACAGCAGGAACAGCAAACCGGTGGCCGGTCAAAACTCGGCACTACAGCTACTCCTACTGCCAGAAGGCAGACCTCGACCACGCAGTCGAAGCTACCGAACCATGCTAGTACCACCTACCGAAGTAAGAACACACGGCAACCACGCCGTAGAAGCCTGTCCCCCGGACACAGCCGACCTGGACACGCTGTCCAAGGTGCAACCCCGACCATCCGATCGCGGGTACCGCACCACAAGACGGAACCTCGGTAAAGCCACTAGCGCTAGACTCACGGCGCAAGAACCGACACACGCGCCAAGATGAAACAACAGAACTCACCGGTCAACATGACCAAAAACCCGAAGGTCAAAGACACAGAGACTGACAGTCTGTCACTCCGTACTCGACAGGAGTACCACCCACTAGAAGCACAGCCGGTAGCGTCCCCTGACGTCTTACACCGCACCGCAGGTGAACTGCCTGGCGTGGTAGGTCCTACCCGAGGCGCGAACACCGTACAAGTAACCACAAACAAGTGACTAGCTGGGGTCACGCCCGTCGACGTGGGTCCAACCGCCCCCAACCACGTGTGCACACACAGACCGCGCGTCCCTGGTCTGGCCCTCTGACCGGTTTTCCCCTCAGCCGGACTCTGGCTGCAAGACGTGGGGCCCGACGGCAACCGGTCCACAAACCGCCTCTAAGGGTAAGCCCGTACACCACTCCCTGGTGCGACCAGCACACGCGTACTGGTAGGCTACGACTAGTGGAGGGTCACTGAAGGAGTAGACTCTCAACGGAAAATAACGTCTGCGTCCGACGACGTACGGGGGACACCCCACGTACCGGCCCCGTCACACGGTGACCACAGTCGGAGAAGACACAGGACTCACAGTCCCCGGTCACGCACGCACCGTGCGCGAGAGTCGAGAAAACTCAAGTGGCGCTAAGCCACTGGACTCTGGACAGTCCTCTAAACGCACTACAGTCAACGGTCCTTGAGTCACAAGACTCGGGGTCAAGACCGTTGCACGCAACAGCACAAAGCCGTCAATCTAGTCCAATCTCTAGGTCTAAAACCACGGTAGCACAAGTACCGAGACAACTCACGAGTCGCCAAGACCACTCCCTCGAGAAGGGAACGCAAGGGACAAAGGCCACTCACACGGGCCACACGGAAAACACAGAAGCACGATTCCCAAGGTAGCACACAAGCCGCCACGACGATTTCCCATCTTGAAGCAAGCGGGAAACCTCCAGCCCTAGGCCGGACAACTGGACTCACAGTCCAAGGCCAAACACATGGCCCACACGGGAATCGCCTTCCAAAGGAACCCACGATATGCGGGGGAGACCCCACCGCACACACACCGACACACGGTGACTCGATCGAGCGTAACACGAAAGCCCGGGACACATGGGGTCACCCGGACCCACCACACCGACGGGCACGCGAATCGAGGTAACACGGTCCCTCCCGACACTCCAAAAACGCGGACACAGAATCCACGGGGTACCCGGGACACTCACAAGGCCAAAGGTCGTCCACTGGGTCACAACCGGGTCGACCGGGGACCAACACAACACAATCGGACCACCAGAAGGTCTCACAGACCCTTAAACCGATGGGCACGCTAATCGAGGTAACACGGTCCCTCCAGACACCCCAAAACACGGTCACGAAACTCCACTGGGTGTCCAAGGCACACACGGCCTAAGGGGAGAACGATCAGCCGCAGACCGCCCGCCCCGGGCAGCCCGGCTGGTCACCTCCAAGAACGCGCTGTAGGTCCATAGCGCGTTCAAGCAGAACGCGCTATGCACCTATAGCGCGACACGACAGATCGCGCTATATCCCTATAGCGCGACTGCACAGATCGCGTTAGGATCACCTAGCGCGACAAGGCAGAATGCGCTAGGGACCCCTAGCGCGACAGGGCAGAACGCGCTAGGACCCCATAGCGCGACAAGAACCGCCTTACTGTTCATCTTCTCCGATGAACACGCCCTATCGGGGCAGCGCGACCTTCAAGAATGCGCTACTGGAGTATAGCGCGTTCTCAGTCTGCACCCGGAAACGGTGGAAACCGCGGGAAAAGCCATGCCACGCCCCGTTCACCCCCAGGTGAAGGGGAAACAAAAGGGGAAACCTTCCCCAAGCCCCTAGGCATGCATCTAAACCCCTGGATCGCCCAAAAACACCATAAAACGGGAGATCCGGCTCACACCCCAAAAACATGCATTTTGCCCAAAACGCCCCGTTTAGCCCGCTCGGCTCACCACGGCCTACGAAACTCGCGGGAAAGGAAGTACACGGGCTGAGGGTCCATCACCCTACCTCCACCGAAGATTACGCGCACCGTGGACGCCGATCCACGAAGAAAACGCCGTTGAAGCCTCGCCGTTCCACGAACTCACGGCCGAGCTTCTACGCGCCTCCACCGCCTCGATCCTCATCCATCCTCGCCCGTGCCTCGCCCGCGCCGTCCCCGCCTCGCCCATACTCCGCCCCGTCGGCCGCCGGAGAGAGAGGGAGAGAGGAGAGAGCGTGAGAAGAGAGAGGGAGAGAAATGAGAAATGAGAGGGGGAGAGAGAGAAAAGCTATTTATAGGAAAATCCGGAAAATCGGAAAAATCCTGAAAAATAGAAAATTACACCCTCGCGATCCTCGGAGCGCACCGATCGCAACGGTACCACTCGCGCCCTGGTGAACGGCCCGGTTCACTCGCAACGAGGTTCCGAAGGGAAAGCCGAAACCCACGCCGGGAATCGGAAAACACACGCGGAAAAAGCCGTGGAACGCCTCCGGGCCTCCGAAACGACTCCGGATCGCGCCGATCCGAACACGAGAGATGTCCGAAACGAAATTTCGGACACAACGGAGCTGGACACTCCGAGAAACCAGATCCGGGACCCACGAACGAGGATCCGAAAAACCTGGGGCATTACAGCCCTCCCCCCTTAAAGGAATTTCATCCTCGAAATTCAGGACCAAGCACGAAGTCCCAGGGGAAGAACGCTGAATCAACTGACACGCTGTCAGAGCCCCAGCACAGAAAACCTCGAGTCTCACGAAAAAACCGATTCTGAGGGACACCGCCAGACTTACAATCACAAACAACACCTCGCTCCTCGCGCCGAGCACACAGGCCAGCAGAGCAGGCATATACCAAAGGACACAGTCCGACATCACCTCAGACAACGCGAGAATCCACCATGGCACCGCAGCCACAATCTCGCTCACCGAGGAATCACAACCCTCGACACGAGCAACAGCTACCGATCCAACCTATGGTCGGCAGACAAATCGCACAACAGCTTCGCAACCAGCTGACAGGTCGCACACCCTCCTCAAGGGAGCAACCAAAACAGAGCCTCCACCAGCTCAAGCAGCCATCTCAGCAGACCGCAACCAGCACATCGGCTCAACACCACGAAACACCCCACACATGGCAAGCCGAAAGCCGGACATAACACAGAAACGACCACCACAGGTCTCGCTGGCACACAGCTCTCGCCACGCTCGAGCCCCAACAACCAGCATCTTCTGTCTCTGAAAAGACCATCCACTGGTCACCAACTGCTCGCCAACTCGATCCTCTTGGGGAGCACGACGAAACCAAATGACGGAACATGGCGTCTTCAGTCATCACCTCACGGGACTCAGGCTTATAGGGAACCACCCCATGCTAGTCACCAAACCAGGGATAACCTTGCGACACCAATGCCCTATCAGGGACCACCAAGCCGACGCCAACCTCACAGGAGGCCTCCGCCCTAATGCGTCACTCTTCCATCTGGTCTCATCAAATCCTTCGATCAATCCAAGTGGACACCTGCCAATCCCGATTCCGCCCTTACCACAGAGCCACGGGACACCACCCGGACAGAGCTCACGGGTCCCTAAGCAATAAACATCTCACCGTGGTCGGCTACGAGACTAGCCTTACCAGTCACTCGCAGCTACCAACAGGAACCCACAGCCTGCCAGAGATCGCTTCCTCAAAGCACGATCTCATCCGAGGACACGACTGGGAACACAAGTCGGACACCAAGCCACCGACTCTGACCAACACGTCCTCGACCACCGTCAGGCGACATTCTCAACAACCCCATTCAGGTCCAACACCGACGCCTGACACGGCTTCCAACACAGGAACAGGGTACTCATGCGGCGCACTAGCCAGCACTTTTCCCAACACTCCATCCTGCCAGTGCCAACAACCACAAAACCTCGAGCAACGGCACGGCAACAACAGGTTTCACACGAAGGAACCAATCCTCCGATGCTGAACGCGAACTCAGGAATCCGCCCGTAGCAACCAACGCTACGATCCTGAACTAGTGGGTCACAAGCAAACCACGCTTCCGCTGCGCACTCAGATCCGCGCGCACAGCCGAGAAAGCAAACACCGCCCAACCAGCACTCGTCCTTTAGGAATAGCACCAGCACCCTCACACGACAAGGGAATGGGCACAACTTCTCACAGGCAACCACCCTGCCAAGACAAGGAGCGCGTCTCGCACGGACTTCATGGCACACAAGGCCAACCAATCCGAACACGCAATGCAAGACGACGAACCTTAACCCAACACAATCTCTCCAATCAAGGGGAGACCAAACGCACTTCCGACCAACGGAAGGGCTCCACGCTTGACCTGACCTTAAACCTCGCGCACGCTGGAAACAGCACCATCCAGCACCAAGGAAAACCATCGCTTCCATCAGGTCAGCTCCTCCGACACACTCGACGAGTACGTCGGACCACAATCACAGCATCTCTCGATGCATCACCGCTGCAATTCCTCGAACTGCAACACGGCATGCCAAGAGCCGCAACACGAGCCGTAACAATGACCGCCAACGCTCATCCCCGAGTCCCGAACTCGCCATGGAGCCTTCACATCTCAAGCCAACTCCAGAGCGAACACAACCCATCCACTGACATAAGCGCAGGAGCAAAGACTTAACGGGACATCTCTGCCAAATCCCGCCTCGAAATCAGTAGAACAATCGGGACCGACACGTCATTTCTGACGCCACAGAGCGCGACAAGAACATCAGGCTCGACGAAACAGCAGCTCACCGAGAAGATCCTCCGCTCACCCGAGCACACTTCTCGATCAGAACACCTCAGGAGCTGGACAAACCTCAAGCTGGAGTGGCCAAAACCGACAGCAGCTCCCACGAAGCACGCTCACGGCCACTTAACCACGAACAGTCCTCTCCAGCCACCTGACCACGCCGCAAATTCCTCGAACGCAGCACCGCGAACTCACGCCTGCCAGCAACCTCTGCCCAACGCAGCACAACCAGGGCCACCACCGATGAGGGAGAAGGCTCTCAACCTCGATCCTTAGACCCCACGCTGGCACGAAAGCCGCGGACAGCAACCACCTTCTCAGCGCCGCACAGCGCACCCAAGCTCTCAAACGAGAAACAAGGCAGAAAGCGAACACAAAACCCTAAGCCAGCTGCCGACTGTACTGGACCTTACGGACTCTGATCACTGCAACATTTCGAATTCCTATGCACGTCCACAACCACCGCTCTGATACCAGCTGTGACGACCCGAGAATCCGATTACCAGGAAGGCCCGATAACCCGAGACTCGCACCGCCGCCCACGAGCCGGGAGGGCTCGGAAGGGCCAAAAAGGAGTGTGGAGGCACAAAGAAATAGGAAATAAAGCAGGACAACTACAACAGAGTCCAGTCCAACAAAAAGTACAGTCTAAAGCAGTAAAACGTACCACATGCCAAGTGAACACTCGGCCCGGCAAGCTGGCAACTGAGAACCTCCGCTCCGCACCCTCGAACCACGAGGAAGAACCGCAACACCTGAAAAGCAGGGAATGAGTCTCCAAAACAGAGACCCAGCAGAGATCCCGCGGAACCACAACCGGAAACAACGGCGGTAGCGGAAAGGAGAGCTACAACTACAGCAGGAACAGCAAACCGGTGGCCGGTCAAAACTCGGCACTACAGCTACTCCTACTGCCAGAAGGCAGACCTCGACCACGCAGTCGAAGCTACCGAACCATGCTAGTACCACCTACCGAAGTAAGAACACACGGCAACCACGCCGTAGAAGCCTGTCCCCCGGACACAGCCGACCTGGACACGCTGTCCAAGGTGCAACCCCGACCATCCGATCGCGGGTACCGCACCACAAGACGGAACCTCGGTAAAGCCACTAGCGCTAGACTCACGGCGCAAGAACCGACACACGCGCCAAGATGAAACAACAGAACTCACCGGTCAACATGACCAAAAACCCGAAGGTCAAAGACACAGAGACTGACAGTCTATCACTCCGTACTCGACAGGAGTACCACCCACTAGAAGCACAGCCGGTAGCGTCCCCTGACGTCTTACACCGCACCGCAGGTGAACTGCCTGGCGTGGTAGGTCCTACCCGAGGCGCGAACACCGTACAAGTAACCACAAACAAGTGACTAGCTGGGGTCACGCCCGTCGACGTGGGTCCAACCGCCCCCAACCACGTGTGCACACACAGACCGCGCGTCCCTGGTCTGGCCCTCTGACCGGTTTTCCCCTCAGCCGGACTCTGGCTGCAAGACGTGGGGCCCGACGGCAACCGGTCCACAAACCGCCTCTAAGGGTAAGCCCGTACACCACTCCCTGGTGCGACCAGCACACGCGTACTGGTAGGCTACGACTAGTGGAGGGTCACTGAAGGAGTAGACTCTCAACAGAAAACAACGTCTGCGTCCGACGACGTACGGGGGACACCCCACGTACCGGCCCCGTCACACGGTGACCACAGTCGGAGAAGACACAGGACTCACAGTCCCCGGTCACGCACGCACCGTGCGCGAGAGTCGAGAAAACTCAAGTGGCGCTAAGCCACTGGACTCTGGACAGTCCTCTAAACGCACTACAGTCAACGGTCCTTGAGTCACAAGACTCGGGGTCAAGACCGTTGCACGCAACAGCACAAAGCCGTCAATCTAGTCCAATCTCTAGGTCTAAAACCACGGTAGCACAAGTACCGAGACAACTCACGAGTCGCCAAGACCACTCCCTCGAGAAGGGAACGCAAGGGACAAAGGCCACTCACACGGGCCACACGGAAAACACAGAAGCACGATTCCCAAGGCAGCACACAAGCCGCCACGACGATTTCCCATCTTGAAGCAAGCGGAAAACCTCCAGCCCTAGGCCGGACAACTGGACTCACAGTCCAAGGCCAAACACATGGCCCACACGGGAATCGCCTTCCAAAGGAACCCACGATATGCGGGGGAGACCCCACCGCACACACACCGACACACGGTGACTCGATCGAGCGTAACACGAAAGCCCGGGACACATGGGGTCACCCGGACCCACCACACCGACGGGCACGCGAATCGAGGTAACACGGTCCCTCCCGACACCCCAAAAACGCGGACACAGAATCCACGGGGTACCCGGGACACTCACAAGGCCAAAGGTCGACCACTAGGTCACAACCGGGTCGACCGGGGACCAACACAACACAATCGGAACACCAGAAGGTCTCACAGACCCTTAAACCGATGGGCACGCTAATCGAGGTAACACGGTCCCTCCAGCCACCCCAAAACACGGTCACGAAACTCCACTGGGTGTCCAAGGCACACACGGCCTAAGGGGAGAACGATCAGCCGCAGACCGCCCGCCCCGGGCAGCCCGGCTGGTCACCTCCAAGAACGCGCTGTAGGTCCATAGCGCGTTCAAGCAGAACGCGCTATGCACCTATAGCGCGACACGACAGATCGCGCTATATCCCTATAGCGCGACTGCACAGATCGCGTTAGGATCACCTAGCGCGACAAGGCAGAATGCGCTAGGGACCCCTAGCGCGACAGGGCAGAACGCGCTAGGACCCCATAGCGCGACAAGAACCGCCTTACTGTTCATCTTCTCCGATGAACACGCCCTATCGGGGCAGCGCGACCTTCAAGAACGCGCTACTGGAGTATAGCGCGTTCTCAGTCCGCACCCGGAAACGGTGGAAACCGCGGGAAAAGCCATGCCACGCCCCGTTCACCCCCAGGTGAAGGGGAAACAAAAGGGGAAACCTTCCCCAAGCCCCTAGGCATGCATCTAAACCCCTGGATCGCCCAAAAATACCATAAAACGGGAGATCCGGCTCACACCCCAAAAACATGCATTTTGCCCAAAACGCCCCGTTTAGCCCGCTCGGCTCACCACGGCCTACGAAACTCGCGGGAAAGGAAGTACACGGGCTGAGGGTCCATCACCCTACCTCCACCGAAGATTACGCGCACCGTGGACGCCGATCCACGAAGAAAACGCCGTTGAAGCCTCGCCGTTCCGCGAACTCACGGCCGAGCTTCTACGCGCCTCCACCGCCTCGATCCTCATCCATCCTCGCCCGTGCCTCGCCCGCGCCGTCCCCGCCTCGCCCATACTCCGCCCCGTCGGCCGCCGGAGAGAGAGGGAGAGAGGAGAGAGCGTGAGAAGAGAGAGGGAGAGAAATGAGAAATGAGAGGGGGAGAGAGAGAAAAGCTATTTATAGGAAAATCCGGAAAATCGGAAAAATCCCGAAAAATAGAAAATTACATCCTCGCGATCCTCGGAGCGCACCGATCGCAACGGTACCACTCGCGCCCTGGTGAACGGCCCGGTTCACTCGCAACGAGGTTCCGAAGGGAAAGCCGAAACCCACGCCGGGAATCGGAAAACACACGCGGAAAAAACCGCGGAACGCCTCCGGGCCTCCGAAACGACTCCGGATCGCGCCGATCCGAACACGAGAGATGTCCGAAACGAAATTTCGGACACAACGGAGCTGGACACTCCGAGAAACCAGATCCGGGACCCACGAACGAGGATCCGAAAAACCTGGGGCATTACATAAGGTAATGAGCAAGGAGATGTTTTGATGTGGACTTGAAGCTTATGCCTCTTTTACTTTCACTAAAGCATCAGTCCATGATGACAAGTCTATAAGATGAACAAAATAAAATGATTTTGAATTGAACCTAACTTTTCTACCGCCAGTGGCTAAGGAGAGGGCAATAGTTATGGCATCACTACGACAACATCTGCAACTAATTAACTTGATATTGATGACATTTCTTTGACATTGCACAAGATAGACAATGTATTTTTCTCTTCTCCTCCTCCTTTGCCCCCTTTCTTTAATCTTCTTTTGATGGTCTGAAGCCACTGCCCCCAACCCCTCCCCATACCTTCTTCTGTAGTCTAGACACGACGTATTCCCTTCTCCCTTTCCCTTCTTTTTGTCTTCTTCCCATTTTTATTTTATTCCACCGCTTCCACCATACACTTCCACGGACACTATCATTGAGTTTTGATATCATTAGACATAGAAAATCTCCATTTTTTAGGGTTTTTTTCTATAGTTTAAGATTCTTTCCTAAACTGGTGAGGCTTTGGCCACATTGTGCCTCAAGGGTTATGCCTGGTGAGACTTTCACAAAGTACCCCATGAGTGCCTCAACAGTTTTTAAACTATGCCACTACTAGGGCGTTAGCCCTTCACTATGTACAATCCCCTCTCTCACTTCCAAGCCCTTACTGTGCTCCATCCTCTTCACCCTTCATCACAAACAAAATAGCACTCTAATTTCCTGTGGGGGTATGAAATGCCGACTTTCTATCCTCCATCCTCATTCAAAGTGGTTACCATGCATATATCTAGCCTGGACCAATACTTTTGTACGTGTACAAAAACAACAAAATGCACAGATAGATGTGCTACAAGAGCACAATCTAAATTTATTATCAAGATCTCCATAGCAGTAGATAGTTCTGTAGGCAGTCATTGTTTCACCATCTTCTTCCTGAAAATCTTCTAAGACTCTATCTCTCTTAGAAGTGGGGCTAGAAAACAACGAATCTCAAAGAGGATGAATATGCAAGTTTAAACATGCTAGAACAAATTTTCTAGGCATACAAACCATCCATACATAACCAGATATAAGTGATCCACAGAAGGGATATTATCAACAGATCTTTTTTTGAAAAGTGGATGGTACCAAAAAGGGATATACAAGTACACAATTTCAGCTCGCTGCCTACCTAACCCCTGACAAAAATATCTTAAAGGTGGATGTTGCAGCTTAATGTGAAATTGCAGGTTTAGTAGCTAAAGTATGGAAGCGATTAGAATAACTTTTCCCACTTTCATTAAAGGTGGATATTGTAGTTTCATGTGAATGTGTAGGTTGCTGCAATTGCAATGTCATGTGTCGTGAGTAAAGCTGAAATTTGATAGCATAGATATTTGCAATTCGTCAATCACATTCTTTAATCAATTTGGTGAATCTTGAATCTCCTTGTGCCAAACTAAGGCCCACCACAAGAGCAGTTTTTGCAATATGATATTCCTCCAGATTCATGTGAGAGCAATTTTGTCAATAAAAAATAGATAAACTTTACATTTTTCTTTTCCCTTCCTGTCCTCAGGGTTGGACCTATTTTTTGACAAAGCAAATATTCAATATTTTTGGAAGGTCGTCAAAATACCACATTCCAGTAAGGATATGGGAAACGTGATACATGAAACAAAGGGACATATAGATAATATAATCGACATTAGCATATAAACTTAAATAAGGGCACATCTATGCATTATGATAGCAGGAGGGACATAAATTCATATACACTTACCCCAATTAAAAGCCAGAGTTTGTGGGGGAAAAATGAACTATGATCAGTATGTCTCTCGTTCTCACACCAAAAGCAACCATGAAAAACCATCAGCAAGTCGCAGGACTGACAAGCCTAACTTAAACTTGAAGCCCACCATGAACACATACATATATTTGTACTCAATATGAATATTTGAATTGCACCCAATCTAACATGTCTTGTCTGCCAAAAGGATGGATAAGGGACAAGAACTTGTTGCATCTAAGGAAAACCTGATGCCCATTCAATTCCTTAATGATGAACTGATGTATAATCAACTCTTATTTTCATTCTAACCCAAGCTACCTGATGTAAATTGATTGGATAAGGTTTGATGGTGTCAAGGTGATAATGATGATGATGAAATAAGACATGATGATGATGATGAGAGCAATACATGCTGACAGCATGAAGCTAAATCGGAGCCAAAAAGTATAACATCTCCCTTACAGGAGCATCAAAATGGGTAAAACATAAAGCCATAATGTTATGATAATATACTATATATCACAAAAAAGATTACAAAATTTAAAATATAGTATATAAATATAACAACCGCATAATGTTCATAATTTTGTAAACATCCTTCCTCATCTTCTCTTGAAAGTTCCTATAAAAAATCAATAAATATTTTAAAAAAATATTGTAAAAATTATTGATAGGTAAAAATATTTTATATGAAATTTATAAAATACATACAATGACATAAGAGATCATGTAGCTATACCGACATTGTAATACGTCACTCTGTAATGCAAATAATTTTGCATTAAATTTTTTTTGAGAATGTATCATTATGTAATGCGTTGCATTACATGAAAAAAGCTAACCAACTCCAACACACTAATTTTATATCTCATGTGAATTGAAATTTGCATGGGCAATGACATCTCCTGAAGATAAGAACTTCACAGTACTTGTCAAGATACCACAAAATTATTAGTGCATAAATTAGTTAATGTTCCACATGCAACACATATTCATTGAGTAACTACATGGGGATTTTTTTCCGTCCTATTGGTGGATATAGATGTGACCGGTATCAGTGCTTATCTTTAAAATTGGTAGGTGTAGTAATTACTTTTTGTCATGAATGGGGGAAATCTGCCCCCTCCACCAACCTCAGGATGGGGCTGCTTAGGTGTAGTAACTACAGTTGACATATCAAGGTTTGCTCTTCTTAGAGGATCGACAATGCCAATCATTCCATTCTTTTTAAAGCTTATTCCCCCACTGATCTACGATCAAAATTCATTGGCAATACCTCAACTATGAATTAAGAAAAAAGGAAGGGAGTAACAGTCACATAGCTAGAAACATACCTTATCGTTGAGCATCTGGTCAAAACTAAACATGTAATTTGTTAGCCTAATGTTCTTCGAATCTGCATAACTGTTATGAGACAAAAGTGAAACTGTAGAATTCAAAATACTGTCTCTGAAAACACAACAATTCTCTCCTAATGGAAGGTAAAATATCAAGTTGTAAGAAAGGCAACATAATAAATCTCCCACAAAAACATTTGATAAAGTTTTATTTTTCATAAAAAACAAATATTATTTTATTCCCCACCGCCATTGCATTAGGAAACATCTTTCATTTTTATATACTCCAACCTTAATTTGGATTCAGAATGGAGAAATCTAAGAATAAGCATTCTTGTTGGACTAGAATATGAATCATCCAACTTTTGTTTGGTTGTTTATAATTGTTATTCTGATGGAATCAGAATAATATTCAATAGTATTTTCCTCTAATATTTTATAAGCATGACATTTTGGCTATTCTGTCCTACAAAACCTCAACCTTCTCTCTTTTTCCTTATGAGTAATGGTTAAAACATAGTGTTTGAATCTTCTTATTTTTCTGTATTCCCACTGTGTACTTGTGGACAAGGGAGTAGAAAGAGACATGGGGAAACAAGACTAAAAGATGTTGGTCATAGTTGATGCAGGAGCACAGAGACTTTATGGATGATCCCAACATTGATAGTAACCTCAATTGTGCATTCTTTTTTCTCAATTTCCCAGATCAACCAATATAAATAAATGCAAGAAGAAATATGATAATCATAGGTCACATCAGATGCAAGAAGAAATACTTTGTAGGAACCACGATATAAGAATTGAAGAGAATTAAGTACAGTCAAGTATTAAAAGTAAAATTAGAATTACATAGAAGAGGTTGATTGTTAATTACTACCCATGCCAACAACTTATTCATGAAACTTGTAGGCTCATAACGATCCTCCTTGCTGCCACCCGTAACATGGAGCCTTCCCCTCCATTTTTCTGCATTGCATGAACTAAAAGGATACAAAAATAAAATAGTGCAAATATCACTTTTCCTGAAATCTTAATCACCACTGCATTACTATAGGATCACAACAAGCATCTAAAGTGCCCCATGGATGTATGCAAAATAATGTAGACTAGGATCTCCATCATGTTTAAAATGTAAGATACTACAATCGTTACCCGAGAAATTACCCGAGAAATGGATGATCCAGTCATTTACGTACCTTTCACCAGGGAAAAGTTGGGACAACTAGAAAATCACCTAAAAAACCATCCATTTTTTGTGACAATATACTGAAAAATACTTAGTACACTGCATTCTTCACCCTTCATTGGCCAAGAATACATTTTCTATGACAATATGGTAGTTTTAAATTTAAAAATGTATCAGAAGAACGAAGAAATATGAAATACCCAATGTAATCAGCATGATGCCAAGGCAAATGTACAAATCCGGCCTGTACTTGTTGTCGGATCCCAATCTCTCATCACCAATACAAAAAAAGATCAAAAAAGAAGAAAAAGATTAAGGGATGCTGTTGGTATGTCGAAGGCAGCATCGCCTCCACCGTGGTGGCGGTGATGCCGGAATGTTCCACTGTTCTTCTTCCACTAGATCTAAAGCTTTCGTACCGCAGATGAAGCGGTGAAAAATAGGGCTGCGGGTTACACAGAACAAAGGGAGGGAGGAAGGGAGATTTGAGGTAGGTAGGTAGGTAGGTAGGTAGAGGAGGAGGAAGAGGATGCACTATTTTTCAAGGTCTAATCATTTTAATGAACCTACTTCGAGATCTACGGCCCCGAAGGTCATCGTATCAATCGTCGGCCTTGGACATGATGGAGAGCCGGCCAAGGCAGGGGTGGAAGTCCACAGACCGACGCTATGGGGGGAGGAGGGGCGGATCAGCGTGGCGAGGGCACGCTTGATCAGATCCGCCCGTCCCGATCTGGACGAGTGAGTTCGTCATGGCGGACCTCCTCATGTTGAGCCCGCTCGAGGGCGCACTGACACTCCTATTGTTGCCTTGGGGAGGAGGAACCACCAGCGCGGGGAGGGGAAAGGTCAGGTGTCAGTGGTTTTTATTTTTTTTTCCCTCTTTCGTTGCGGGGAGGCCAAAGCCAGGGCGGGGTGGGGAAAGGTCAGGTGGCCAAGGTTGGTTTCATTTTTCTTTTCCCTCTTTTGCGTGCCCATTACAAGAAGCACACTTATTATTAAGATAAATTTTATTGATAGATATCTATAATATTTATTTTTTGACTATTTATTACTCATAACATTTTGAAGATAAAAACATAATATGATCTCAGTCAAATTAAACAATCTAAAATCTCATGAAACATCATGATAAAAACTTTATATATATTAGATTAATACAACTCACTCCCTCGATGGCAGGAAATCATGATTTTGGAGGAGATTTTTCCCTTAAATCTTGACAAAAACAAAATATATATATATATAAATCATGAAGGGAGTTTTCTACCTAGATATTGACAAAAACATTATATATATATAATGTTTATATATATATATAATATATATATATATATATATATATATATATATATATATATATATATATATATATGATCATCTGGTGTCGACACCAAGTAACCTTTCCGTGCAGCCATGATATGACTGTCACATTTAATGGCACCAAGAAAATTGACACATATCCCATACACTATTCATATATTAATTATTATTATTATTTATCTCTTATAAAATTACTAATTAATTATATCATATTTATTTAAATAATTTTACATGATATCATTAAAAATAAAAACAAAAATTTATGCATTTTAAAATAATTATGTCAATAATACATTTGCAATGTAGCGTAACGAGTTTGTAACGTAAATGTACTTCAAACTATAGAATTTTTACTGAGTCTTAATGACCTCTTTTAACCAATATATTTATTGATTTCTAAATAAATTTAACAATTATATAAAATGTCAATGCCAAACCAAATGTCAAACGATAGGTACTATATAAAAATAAAAATTATTCATATGACATAATTAAATTGTAGGTACGTTACTTCACGTACCTACGACTCGCACCATATGTAATTTCATATGGCTAACTATTCTTACGACACTATCAAACCTTACGTATAAATTATAACTTACCTACGACATTGACCCTAGGTAATATATAAAAATAAAAACTATTCATATGACATAACTAATAGTGGGTATGTTACATCACATACCTAGCTACGACACAAACCGTAGGTAATACAGTATGACTACTATTCCTACGACCCTGTCAAACGGTAGATATGTGACATCACATACCTACGACATTCTCGGTGGGTAGTCCAATATAGTTACTTATTTCGACGGTTAAAACAAAACCGTGGGTATAATACATCACTTACCTACAACATTGTCTATAGGTAGTTCAATCTATCTATCTATTCCTCTTTGGTGTATTGATAGATTAGTCATTGTATCACTAAATCACACTTCACTCTAGTTAAATAAATGGGATTTAGGTGGATGTATAATTGCAAACATTTAGTGTATAGAGAGAGAGTAGATTAGTCATTGTATCGCTAAATCACACTTCACTCTAGTTAAATAAATGGGACTTAAGCGGATGTATGATTGCAAACATTTAGTGTATAATATTCGTGATATTCATGACAATAGGTGTAAACGAGGGGTACATATGCAAATACGGAAGTTTATATGGGTGTATATGTAGCAAAATCTTTTATTTTATTCTCTAAGCGCCAATTTGCTAGCGGGTAAGCTCAAGGTTAACCCGAATTTAGCCCCGATCGAGTTGACTCCCTTATTTGTTCTTTGACAGATAGAATGATTAAGATAACCATGCATGATAAAAAGATGGTTAACATAGATTTAATCTGGATATGCTGATATGCTTTGATAAAGATAATGAGTATGATGATTTGCTTTTAAATGTACGTATATAGATGTGTGGATGTATAAGTTGTGCTCGAATCCGAGGAATACAGGGAGACCTCAAAAGAGAGTGCTCTCACCTTTTACATGTCAAGGTTTAGGCGAGGTTTGAGGAAGGGCTTTACTCAGGACTTCAATCAAGTTGTTCGGCTGGCCCAGTTGCAGGTTGCGGACGAGTTGGTGTTTGAGCCTAGGTAGCGGTATGACTCGGGCAAGGAGACCATGACTCTCCCATCTACTCTAGAGCCTTCTGCCTTGGATGCATCCTCGAACCTGGACGATGGAGGTGAGAGCACAAAATTTTCCATTTGCGGGGGTCTGCCAGGTCCGGCCACTTTGAGGGACCCTCTAGTCCCAGCAATTCTCACATCGGTGGGGTCAGTGCCTGGACCAGAGGTACCTCATGAACCGAGCCTTCACAGCCCCCCAACGTAGTTATTCCTCCGGGCGCCGAAGGATCTTCAGCTCCTGCAATTCAAGAGGGCCAGGCGATCCCCCGGACCTCGTCTCCGATCTTGCTAGACTGAAATCTGCCTTGTATTCTTCTTTCTCTCTTTTTTTTATAAGACAACTCTCAATCCACATATGTTAATCAAGAGCTTTTGCACCATACCTGTGCATATCTCATCGCCATATCCCCAATGATTTGCTTGCCGAGGTTAGGGATCTTGTGTGTTATTAGGGCGATAATTCTGCCTACGTGGGTTTCCATGTGTTACGTAAGCACAGAGTTTGCGTATTCCCTATGGCAGGGTCTTAATGCCTTGCGAGGAAAAATGGCTTCTCGAAAGGTCTGCACGCGTCCCTTCAAGAATGGAAAGGCATTAATGGCAAGTAATTCCGATGGGATGGGTCCCATCCCCATCCTCTCCTCTGCCTAAGAAAAGGATGCAAAGGGTGTTTAAGTGGGGTGCAACTTCTTCGCCATACAAACTGCCTCCCCCTCTTTTTCTCTTTAGCACTTTCTTCTCCTCCTACCCCCATCTCTTCCCGGTGAAGCAATGGAGTCCACCGGCGAGGATGAAGATGCTAGAGCTTATTGGATCATGGAGGCTAGCTTTACATAACGAAGCAAGAGACAGAAGGTGGGCAGCATAATGTAGCGAGAGACGGAAGGTAGAAGGCTTCCACCTCAGGCCGTCTTATTGTCCCACCAGGAAGGGAGGGGCAACTTCAGGTGTATAGTGTCTCAACCAGCGGCCCTTGGGGAGATGGATGAGGGTACATCATCTCGCGTCCACCGAGATGAGACGCCATCGAACGTCCACCCTATCTCCCTTCTTTTACCTCTGGTAGGGCATATCCTACCTCAATTTCTCTCCCCTAGATCATTTGGTTAGGCTGGGGTTTCCCCCCTATAGTGGGATGGTAAGCATGGACATGACAAGGTTTACAGACTCAACACCTGAGCCAGTTTTCACATTAGTGGAGTCAGTGCCTCGGTGTGAGGTTGTTAATCTTGCACGAGCCGAGCTATCCATTATCTTGTATCAATTATTATTTCAAAGATGTACAGTTGATTGTATAAATTTGAGGAGCATTTTCACTTCTTCTTGCACAAATAGCTACATGAGTGCACTTGCGCTAAAAATAAAATTTTCTCAATGAATCAGCGTTCCACGTATGTGGGATCGGTTCTCCATTCAAAGTCGCTAACCTGTACGCTCGCTTGCCGAATACTTTGACCACTTGGTAGGGACCTTCCCAATTAGGTGCTAGTTTTCCCATTGTCTCGAGTGGTCGAGAGACTTTGGCCTTTCTCGGGACTAAATCCCCAGGAAGAAACTACTTGTCTCAAAATTGGGCATTATAGTACCGAGCCATGCGCCATTGATATTTTCTTACACGAATCCTAGCAATTTCGCGTACCTCATCCATCAAGTTGAGATTCTCCAGTAGCTTTTGTTCATCAAGCTCTAGCGAAAAATGAACGACTCGGAGGGAAGGGCTTCAAATTTCGAGCATAGTGACCGGCTCAGTACCGAATTACAGACTGTCAGATTCGGGGGACTAAATCTACCGTCAAGATCACACCAGCCACCTCTTGAAAGAAATCTGTGTAGGAAGGGCAAATATCAGGGGACCTAGGATTGGAATCGTAGGAAAAACCCTCTCATGCTTAAGTCAGTGTGGGCAAGAGCTAAATGCAGGGAATAAGTAAGAACTAGGGGCACGGGATCACTCTTCATAAGTTGAGGGGCTAGGATTCAAACTTACCTTATCAAGGGGAGATACCTGAGATTAAATAGTTGTGATGTCCCACTTTGACTTCGTGAGGATCTTGGAGTGACTGTTGAGAGGGGGCATTACGTCCTCCGCTATGCATTCTTACCATTGAAGGACTCTTGCTCTTCTCTTTGCCATTCCGTCTTCTTCGCTTATATGTGTTCACAGGAGATTCGCTTTTAGCTGCATGGGATAAATGTCTGGCATGGATAGACTTTCCTTGAGCGAATAGAGAGTTCCTACCACATGTCTTTTCTCTTCTGAATAAGGGTCATCCCCTTCAGGGGGCCAAGATCATCGGGTTTTATTCCTATCCCGGGCAATATATCCCGAGGGAGTCGCCTTTGGTAGCCTTCCCCTGGCTCAGGTCGGTGGTACATTGGGGTTCCTCCCGAGCTTAGGAGAATCCTCTGCATGATCAACCATGCCGAGACTATATGGCACTCTTTGGGCCCTTGTCCCGCGTGCTTCTCGTAAGTGAGTCTTGGGCGCGGAGGTACTTAGGTTGTCACTTACTAGTCCGAGCATTTCTTAATGATCGAGCTTTTGGGCGATGAAGCGATGGCCACGAATTTCCCCCTCCCCATTGTGTATTACAATACATCCTTGTGCCCGATAACACTTTTTTAGTGATGCCATATATATATATATATATAATGCACAAAAGCATAGGTTGTGCTTTATGTAGTTTTGCTATTTCTTCTATAACAATATATTGCTTCCTTCTGTAATCTACGTACGTCTTGTCCATTTTCTTGCACTTGTCCTATTCAAAATCTATCTATTTTACTTGATTATACTTTTTAATTAGGCAGTAGAGTACTGTGATGGATACTTTGGATTTTTAGGCCAACTACGTACGATCGCACAGAATTTGCTTCCCACAAATGTACCACTCCTAGCTATATGTGTCATCGTCGTCATTGTATATACTCTTTCCCACATTTCCTAGTGATCATCCTCCAACAATATTTCCAACCCTGCCCCTCTACATTGATCATCTATGTGTGTGTGTGTGTGTGTGTGTGTGTGTGTGTGTGTGTGTGTGTGTGTGTGTGTGTGTGTGTTTGTTAATCTTACTTTGGTTAGGTTATCTTATGAAATGACATGCAATGCATTGTAATATATGGTTATTTTGAAATGAAAATGATAAATAATTTGAAAGTTTGAGGGTATGAACAGAAAGCCCACCCTGCTGGTGGTTCTCCGTCACCGGCGTCCGTAGATGATGGAGCTCGCGTGGATGTTGCTGGTGGTCGTGTTCTGCCTACTGTGGAGGCCCCTCCGGTGGAGCTTGGCCTGCATGCAGCTTCTCCTGTCGTTGCGTTCCAGCCCCCTCTTACTACTTCAACCAACCCTACTGCTCCAACGGTGGTCCCTGCCACCGCCGCTGCTTTCGTCTCTGCCAAGTGCTTGCTCGGGGTCTCATGAAATCGACCCCCGGTATGAGCCGGTGGCACTGCAGCGGCGGTGGCGCCCGGCTGTTCAGCCCCCCCCCTCGGGGCCTTTGTCCTCCTAGCTCGTTGGCGTTCTCTAGTGTGCCCGGAGCTGCGGCTGCTTGCAGCGGCTCGTCGTCCCTCTGAGAAGACTCTGCTTCGACCTTACCTTCGGCTCCTGGTGGGGATGTTGGCTCCGCCTTTCCTCGCTGCCGAGGTTACTGTTCCCCACTCAGTGTCCCGTCTAATGATTCACGTGCCTTCGGCGCACCCTACTTCCCCAAGTCTGGCAAGTCGCCCGGCGTGCCCCGCGAGCGTTGATTGCATCTCTGCCCCACCTTTGGTCGAGCTGGAGTCCCACCACGTCATCCTGGCCCTACAAGCCAACTGCCGAGGAGCAGATCCTCCTCCTCCTACTGCTGTTGGGCCCCCGTGATCCATCCCTGTTGTTGCTTCCTTCCAGCCTGCCCTTGATCTAGTTGGGGTGCAGGGCTCCGTGCTCGTCAACCAAGCTGACGAACTTCATGGTTTGGTTGATGAGCCGCACGTGGAGTTCGATGACTTTGACTTCCAGCCTGTCCGTCGGAGCAACCGTAGGAATCGCCGGCGGCCTAACCGCTTCAGCGATTTCGGGTGTCCCCGTCATTAGCTAGTTGTATCGACATGTTGTCCTCTTTGGATTCTTTTGGGTTTAGGGCCCTCGGCCTATTTGTTGTTCTCCACCCCTAGCTTGGGTGCCGTCCCTACCCCTGTACTCCTCTTTGTTCTTACTGCTTCCATTAATGGAAAATCGCTTGCCTGGTGGTCGGGGTGGCACGTCCTATCCCTTCCGCAATAAAGGGATGAACGGACTCCCTCATTTTCCACCTTGCAAGTAAAGTTAAAAAAATATGCTTAGAACTATGGATATAAGATTAATTAGTTACTGTTGATTTGAGTTTGAGCGTGGTTGAAATTTTACTAGCCTGGCTTAAATTTCTCAATTCCTAAATTCACAATTGACCGACTTGACACATTCAAATCAAATGACATCTATACTGATCATTCCATCTACCTAGATTAATGCCACAAAGGAGTAGTCAATTTGTTTACATGTGCACATTTAAGATTATTTGATTGAGGGATAAGATTAGTATTTTTTCTGGCATATACATACCTCCATAATTAAACTTGCATAATTGTAAATAAAACACTCATTTAAACTTCATATCACATATATTTCTTATGTACCGCTGATCCTGTCCAGCTCGTCAACTTATTCCAAGTCAACATCTCAAGATAAGCTTGATACTGACGTGTTTATGGCCTATGTAAAGTGAGTCTTCATACTCCTTGTCTAAATGTTAGGTGATTTCTGTTAAACTATTTACTTATTCTAACCTTTTTCAGGTGATTGTGGGAGGAGACACCGAATGAGAGGAAGTCAAATTGTACATATGTAGATTGTCTATGGTTTAGTATCTTCCTAGATGGTTCATCTGAGAAGGTGATGCTTTGGCTGATGTTGACACCCGTTTTTAGCCCACAAGTTGCGTCATTTCTCTTATTCATCATTTTTTATGTCCCGAATTAATTACCCATTGTTTTGGAGCCTTCCTTGGATAGATTTCGAGCCCATTTCATTGTTCCCTAGCCTTTGAGCCTTGGATATCATGATTTATTATAGCCATGGGGTTTATCTTATCAACTTCCGGCTTCCAAGTCAGCTTACAGCCCATTTAGGCTGGTTTTCCATCAAGCATTCGGCCCCTTTCATTGTGTAGTCTTGAAAATGGTCATTTTTCATCCCCTTCTGTTCCTCTATGCAAAAAGTACCCTTCAACAAAGTTGTTCGCCTTTCCAAGTTCTACAATTTCTTCTTCTACGCCGTTGGCCAGTTCTTCACCGATTTCAAGTTATGTGCATTTTGTCGGCGTACTATGCTGTTCACCTACGTCTCAGAATTCTTTCTCTCTGTTCCCGCCCCATTTTCTCCCTCTTCCACTCATTTTCTCATCTTGCTCTCGTCATAGAAGTTGTTCATTTTTCAGTTACTTACACTTTCTTCTTCTATCACTTTTACTAGTTCTGCATCGTTTGGGAGATATACTCCGATTTCCAAAGTCGCGCGCAAACGAACTGCAAACGGTCGTGCCAACGACCGTTTCTTATTGCAAACGGTCAGTCGGCCGACCGTTTATCCCTTAGCGGTCGGTAGACCAACCGCTAAGCAAATCGCTAAGAGTTCAGCCTGCGTTGGACTCTGCCCCGATTCTGCTCGATGGGCTTATCTTGCGGTGGTCATAACTTCTGGAATACTCGTCCAAATTGATCCCCGTTTGTTCCTATCTCTTGCCCTTTGGATTATCTCGAGTTTGATCTATAGAACTCAAATTTTCATTGGATATATCTCTCGGAATTTTTGTCAAAAGTTCTGGATTTAGGTGTCCTAGTACAAGTCAAACTCTATTTTTCTATGCGATGGGCCTACCTTCCAAGAGCCATATCTTCTAGAATACTCCTCCAAATCGAGTCCCGTTTGTTTCTATCTCTTGTCCTTAGTATTATCTCGAGTTTGATTTATAGAACTCGATTTATCTTGAACTATATCTCTAGGAATCGTGAGAGGAAGTTAAGGATTTTCTGCAAACTCTATTTAAACTGCCCAGTTCGCAGTGGCGAAGGGGGGCTCTTTCTCGGTTCAGGGCGAAGCCATGCTGCACCGCCAACTCAGTCCTTCGACCTTGACTTTAAGAGGGAAGTATTTGCTTTCCATTGTATCCTTTTGGGCTTAATTTCAGGATCTATATTCAAAGTTCTCCTCTCCCCAAAATCACAAATCATAACAAAATGATATTTTTCTACTACACATGCATTTTTTCCCGTTTTGCATGCACGTTTTCCCACAGTTGTGCTGCGTGATTTTCTTATATCTTTGCTTCATTCTCATCACAACACACACACCTATTATTTTCACCCTTCCATAGGGGTTAAAAACCCTCCCCCAGTACGTTCTCCCCGTTTTATTCATGTTATTTTATCATTACGGGATTGATACTACACTTCATGATCTAATGGGTTTTTCTCTTATGTTTGGCTTTGTTTTGTAGGAGAGCATGGTATGAACGTGAGGCCCTATTCTTCTAGCCGGCTGGAAGACGAGGAGGTTTGAATCCACATTGCTCCCACACCCTGTTGTCAAGCGCGATCAACTCTTCAAGTTCTAAGGTACACGGCGCCATCCCTTGATCTCTTCATCCTTTCGACGTTGTTGGAACCTTGGTGGTGATCACGGTATGTATTTCTCATCCTTTCATTCCCCTTTTCATTAATTCACATGTTTATGCATGTTTTAGTTTAAAGGGGGCGGGGTGGAACCATTAAACAATCTATAATTTTTTTGGCGATCACGGTGGGACACCAATGCCCATCACACTTGTTTTCATGCTCTTTTGTAGGTTGGCTGTGTGTGTATTCATGTTTGGGTAGTATTTTCTCCATTCTCCCACTGTTTTAGGTGTTTTAAGGCCTCTGGTTCCCTAGCGGTCGTTTGGTAGACCGCATGGGGATTCTGGCAGTTCTACGCGCATGCTCACGGGGCCCTGTTCGTCGAGACATAACTTCTGATCCCGGAGTTCGATTGCGCTAATTTTTGTTCCATTGGATAGCCCTTTGTATTGTCTTTCCATCCATATATTATTTGCATTATTTGGGTCACATTTGCTTAGTCTAACATTGCCATACTTTTTGAGTTTTCTGCATAAAGTCTGCAGGCAGGCTCAAGGATAGGTTCAGTGGTACAACTTTGATTGATGATTTGACTACCTTCCCGACGTCTGGTTGCACTGATTTTTATTCCATTGGGTAGTCCTTTGTATTATCTTTCCATCTATAACTTATTTGCATCATTTGGGTCTCATTTGCTTAGTTAAAAATTGTCATCATTTTAGCATTTTGTGCATAAAATCTGCATGCTGTCTGCGGACAGGTTCACGGGGGTAACTTTGCTTAGTGATTTGATTGACCTCCCAGGATTGGATTGCTCTGTTCTTGGGCCCATTATGTAGACCTTTGTATTAGCTCTCCATCCATATACTATTTGCATCATTTGAGTCACATTTGCATAGTCGAATCTTGTCATCATTTTAGCATTTTGTGCATAAAATCTGCATGTGGTCAGCGCACAGGTTCATGGGGGTAACTTTCTTAGATGATTTAATTGACCAGATTGCTTTGTTCTTGGGCTCATTGTGTAGACCTTTGTATTGTCTTTCCATCCATATCTTATTTACATTATTTGGGTCATGTTTGCATAGTCAAATCTTGTCTCCATTTTAACATTTTGTGCATAAAATCTGCATACAGGTTCAGGGGCAGACTCACAGGTACGTTTTGCATTGATCATTTCATTGCCTTCCGGGTTCCGATTGTGTTGTTTCCTTGTCCTGCCTTGTTGTCCTTTGTTTTATCTTCATCCCCATATATAGTTTGCACTCATATCATTGTGTTTGCATAAGTAAATATTACCTTCATTTCACTTTTATGCTAGATTTTTACATGCACTCCGGTGCATATATGATCATACATTGGATATCATAGTCGCATTCCTACCTTGGTAAGTGATCCTCTCACCCCCATATTCCGTAGGGTCGACTAGGTGATCTTATCTGGGACATCCGTAAGGCCGTGTATTCCCTCACGGACGCCGGGCCGGTTGTACCTTTTCCACCCCTTAGGCTTGCATTTACATACGTGTGAGGGAGTAAACCATAGTCAAACCAAAGTTTGGACCTTATTCCCATAGTATTCCTATCTTGAGAGAATTATTCTTAACTTAAATCATTAAAAGGTCTATTAAAACCCCTAAAATATTTCCCATCATATCAACTTGTTTAACTTGGGTGAAAACTCTCACATTGCATTGATTGTGTTGTTTGGGCTTGTCCAGGCCCATTAGTGGTGTTTTATGTTGCATTCACATGTTCTTTTTTGTTAGGCCCATTTAGCTTAGCCCATTTTGTGTGTCCATTGTCCAGCCCCATTCTCCCTTGGTCTTTGCATTAGTGGGCCAGTCCCCTCTTATCCTCAAGCCCATTAAGCCATTACTTCCCCACTTGTATTGTCCTTGATATCCTTGTATTAAGTCTCCATTTGCCCTCATGGAGCATCGTTCCAACCCGTTGTATCATTCTTCTTCTCAATCTTCTTCCAATTCCCGCGTGGAATCCTCTTCCCACTTGGGCCCATCTTCCCGTGGTACTTCTGATCCATCCGAGGAACATGCTAATCTCATGGCCCACTTATCAAGCCTTGTTCGCCAAATGGACCCGGCCCATGCCCAATGTCTTATTGCATCTCATCTTCATGGGCCTCCTTCTTTTAATGGGCCTTCTTCTCTCATTAATGGGCCCCATCATGTTAACGGGTCCCATTCTCCTAATGGGCCTTATTTTTCTAATGGGCCTCATTCTTCTTCTCCTTATGTTGTCGGCCCAATGGGTCCTTATGCTCATGCTTCTTCCCGACCGGCATATCCTTCCACTTCTGAAATGGGCCCTTCTTCTTCTCAGCCCGGATCCTCTTATCCGCCCCAATATCATCATTCTGGTCCATATTCACAACCTCTTGCTCAAGTTGACCCATATTTTTCTCAATCTCTCCCTACTCTGGAGATTATTTCTCAAGCCCAACGCCAGCTTGATGAGCTTCAACATTGGATTGATCCCAAAACCTCCTTGAGTGTCCCGCTTGTATTTCAAAATCTTCGACTCCCGCCATCTTCACAAATTCCCGCATATCGCCGTTATGGTGGAGTCGGTGACCCATATGTGCACTTGAAGGAGTTCGTTTATGAGTCGGCCCAATTTTGACATGACCAATGTTTGATGGCCTATCTATTCGGTTTGTCATTGGAAGGCCCGGCTCGGGATTGGTTCCTCTCTCTTCCGCAAGAGCAAGTTATAAGTTTTCAAGCTGTTGAAGAGAAGTTTATTCAGCAGTATCAGGACCAGGTCGGACCCAGGTATTCTATGGTGGATCTGGCCCACGAGAAGATGAAGCCCGAAGAGGATTTCTGCACCTTTACCGATCGTTGGCATCGCCTTGCCGCGCTAGTCCCAGGGCACATTCCGGAGCAAGAACAAATCAAGATGCTGATATCCAATACGCCGCCCAAGTATCGGTTTATCTTAGCCATCAACGATATTACCTCCTGGCAACAACTTTATAGCCGAGCTCGCTTCATCCGCCAACAACTCCAGGATTCCCTTGACCCCGAGTCTTTTCCGCCTTCTACATCTCCACACATCCCGCCATCTACATCTCCCTCCACATATCAACCTTCACCTTCCACATACCAACCCTCCACGAGTCAGCCATACACCCCCACATATCAACCCCCAACATATCAACCCTCCACGAGTCAGCCCTCCGCCTCCACATACCCACATGTGTCTCTACCTGTGTCTTCCCCTCCGGTCAAGGGAACATCACACCCCGAGCAGGTGGATGCCATCTACATACCTCCTATCTCCCTTCCTGCTCCACATATGCCTCCACCGAGTCCTTCCACTTGCCACGCACCCTTGCCAACGCAACCGCCACAACCATCTCCATCACATATCCCTCGGCATCCCCTAGCCCGAAGCAGGCTCCTCCTCACTCTCCGTTGCCGGAGTGCTTTACCGTCATTTTTGGGGCTTTGATGGCCACTCACGCGTTGCAGCTCCCTCCGGTTGTGCCTTGTCGACCCGCGGTTGGGAACATGCTTCGGTTCTGTGAATTTCACCGCCAGTAGGGGCTTTTGGTCAAGGATTGCCCCGAGTTCCGGGATTATATTTATGATCTGGAAGATCAGAAGATGATTGATTGGGCCGCCATTCGCCAGGTCATTTTATATCTCCGCAATAAGCAGCAGCAGTAAGCGCCTCCTAGGCAGCCATCTCCGTCTCTACTGTTGTGCCCCTAAGGTTTTGATGTCAGCAAGCACTATGAGTATGAATGTTTTTGATGTCACTATGAGTGTGAATGTTTTTAATGTCAGCAAGCATTGTTGTCTTCCTGCATACACTGCATCGGTTCAATTTCTGTCATATGCATACTCTGCATCAGTGCATTGACCATCTCTTGCATATCACTGATCAATGCGTGTTTGCATGTGTAAGCCATAGTCAGTGCATTCATGCGTTTCATGCACACAAAGTCTGCACACTCTCTTTTGACATTACCATGCATTTGTGCACCTTTCATAATAAAGTATGTACATTCCTCTATAGCAAATCGATGCATCCTTTACTCCATGATAACAAAGTCTGTACATTCTTCAGTTAAGTAGATGCATCGTTGGCTCCATACATGCAAAGTCTATACAATCGCTGTTGACATGTCCATGCATTCAAGTCTATAGATCGCCGCATGCTATCAAGTCTATACATCGCCGCATGCTATCAAGTCTATGCATCGTTGGCTCCATACATGCAAAGTCTATACACTCGCTGTTGACATGTCCATGCATTCAAGTCTATACATCACCGCATGCTATCAAGTCTATACATCGCTGCATGCTATCAAGTCTATGCATTCATGTTCAATGTGCATACTTTCCTATATGCATTTGTGCATCTTTCAAGACAAAGTCTGTATACTCTTCACCCGGCATTCAAAGTCTATACATTCTGTTGCATACATACGTAAGGCAGTGTCATGCACTCAAAGTCCACACATGCACACACACAGTTTGTGCATTATGCATTCATGCTTAAACTCTAGGCATAGCAAGTCTGCACATTAGTTGTCGCATGCACGCAAAGTCTATACATTCCATTGCTGGTACGAGTGGTTAAGTTCATGCATCATCACTCCAGCATGTCTGTACATTCACTTTCAATGTGCATACTTCTCCATATGCAAAATGCATTACATGCATTCAAAGTCTATACACTCGTGGATGACATGTCCGTGCATTCATTCTTGTTGTACATACTTTCTTATATGCACACTGCATTTTGTGCATCAAGTCTATACAAGCTCAGTTCAAATTTCTGAACTAACTCAGTGCATCCTCGTCTGACCTGACAGAATATTTGCTCGAGGAAATTAAGAAGGGCACGTGATCTAAGAATGGAGGAAGTGCCAGGATCGTGACACGTGCAGTGCAGCAGGCTGAAATGCTGTCACGTGGTCAAGACGCTTGGGCGGGAACTGTGGAGGACACACGCCCATCTATCTGCTGCTGCTATAAAAAGAGGACTTCTCCATCTGGAGAAGATGATGGTGAGCAGAGTGATCGAAAAGAGTGAGGAGCCTGCACGATCCAAAAAGAAGAGAAAGAGGAGAAAGAGGAGAAAGAGAGAAGAAGAGGAGGAGAGAGAAAAAGAAAGATAGTAGCAGAGAAGAAAAGAAATGAAGAAGAAGATGAAAGAGAGAGATTCCTTTGAGAGCAGAGATCGAGAGAAGAAAAGAGAGAACAGTAGAAAGGGAAAAGAAGCAGAAGAAGAGTTAGAAGAGAAGAAAAGAAGCTTCATCTGAAGATTTACCTCTACTGGACCATGGATCAAATCTAGGCCAGTTAGCTCTTTGAGAGCCACGTTGTGTTCTATCTTTTACATCTTTCAGTCGTTGTGTTTCATCATCCTTTGTTTTTCCTTTTACCTTTGTTTCAAGCTGTTAGTCAGTAGAGCAAGCTGTGTTGCTCAGCAGGCAGAGGAGGATTCCTCTGGACGGGTTAAGCTGTAGTCCCCAGCAGTTGCAGAGGTGTGGTATCCTATGGACGGCCAAGCTGTATTGCCCAGCAGATGGCTAAGATGTATTGCCCAGCGGAAGCAAGCTGTGATGCTCAGCTGATGTAGGCAAGCTGTGAGGCCCAGCTGTTAAGCTGTGTATCAGCGGAATCCACACTCTGGTTGGAGTGTGGGGTGGACGTAGGTCTGCGGACCGAACCACCTAAAAATCCTTCGTCTACTATGGTTTGATTGCCATATCTGATTCCGCTAGATGAATGCTTAGGCTTGATCTATCTTTCTATGTCCAGTGAGCCAATTGATTGCACGCTTCTTGTTTGATTGAACACATTACTGTATTTCAGTTTCGGTAGAACTGAATCTGTTTTTAATTTCATATCTCTAAGTGTTCTAAGTTTTAATTGGGAGTAATTTTTAAAGGGGAGATTCATTCACCCCCCTCTGAATCCATCGCACCGGTCACAACAATTGGTATCAGAGCGGGTCTCTGTGCATTCAGATCCAACGATCTGCAGAGGATCATGCTATTTTCGGTGTATTATTGCTTCTACTATCCCATGTTCAGTGCTTCACTACCCTGTGCATTCATTTTGAATTTCATTATCGATCTGCATCAATGGATCATCCTACCGTCTACGATGGGTTTAACTTCAGTAACTGGCTAGGCGGCCTCCGGGTACACCTGAACTCCATTGATCCCAGTCTGTGGATTCTAGTATCAAGAGGCCCATATTAGTTACCTCACAATCAGACCAAGTGGTCAAGTGAGGACAGATCAAAGAACCGTGATAATATCACAGTTCTTAACATTTTGAGAGGAGCGGTCAATACTGATAAATTCCCCTTTGTTCATAGGTGTGTCTCTGGAAAGGAGATCCTGGATAGATTAAAGACTGCCTACGGCAGAGATGATGATCAATGCATGATGGCTCAAGGAAGTGGACAAAGTAGCAATCTAGATGAAGAAAAAGACGATGATCAGGTAAAATTATTTGAAGATTATTCCTTGGATGATTGGATTGCTACATACAATGAATTGCTAGAGTCTTATGACCACTTAAGAAAACAGTATAAGAAGATGAAAAAGAAAACTTGTCAAAATGATTCTAATTCATCATGTGAAAAGTGCTTGAAGATTAATGAATTATATGATGAATGTTTATCTGAGTCTCACTTGAATATGAAACAAATGTGCTTGTTGAAAAAGGAAAACCAAGAATGTATCAATAAAATCTTCGAATTAGAAAGTCAGTTGAAACTGAAAACTAATGAACATCTGATAAAACTGGAGGAGTTGGAAAGGATTAATTTTGATCTGAAGAAATTGAAAGATGAGAACAGTGAAATTCAGAGGAACAATAAAAATCTTGAAGTTGAAATAACGAAAGTTAACAAGGAAGGTATGCATGTTACCCCTCTAAAAACAAGCTGCAATAAGTGCTCGGCTCTAAAAGAACGCAATGAAGATATTTATAGTGAGAATGAATGGCTGAATAAACAAATTACCTTGTTTAAAGAGGATCACAGAAATCTGCTTGCTGAAAAAATTAAAGTGGAGGAAAGAGAAGAGGAACTAATTAAAAAATTGGAGCTAATGTTTGGAAATGAAAAATGTGATGAAGAAATCGAGAAGCTGACTAAATAGAACAAAGAACTGAGAGAACAAAACAAGAAACTGATGGCCTTATATACTATTATCTCACAAAGGCTTCTGACTATCGAAAAAGAAAAATTTGTTATTAAGGAAGTTCAAGCACAAAAACTTGAGGAGGAAAACACTGAATTGAAAGCTGAAATTGAGAAGTTAAAACTGTTAAACATCGGTATGTCCGAACAACTTCTCATATTAAAGAAAGGAAAAATTGCTTACAATGAAGAGACTAACATATTGAGCAGTCTGGAACAAGAAATTAAGAAATATAAAATTGTAAACAAGGTCCTGAGTGAATTTGTTAATTGCAGTGAACAGGAGATAGCCAGTTATGAACTTCACATTGCCTCTCTGGATGCAAAGATTCAGGATATAGAAAAATCAACATCCGAGTCTGTTGAAAATAAGAAGAAAATAAAAGCTGTCATAACAAGTGAGGATAAGAACTGAAAGAAGGGGATAAGCTGTAGTTCTGATGTTAAGGAAAGTTTGAGAAACCAGCTATACACTACGTTTGTGCAAAGTTCTGAGGCAGCTGGTGCCACTAGTCAGTCCCCAAAGCAAAATAAAAACATGAAACCTTCTTCATCATCTGTCTTTCAATTTAAGGCTCAGAAAATTGAAAAACGAACAAAAGTTGTGAACAAAGATAAACAATTGAACAAGAATGGAAAGAAAGATGGGGTTAAAAATGTCCCTACTTGTGTCATGAAATCTGTTAGCTCGGCTGAATTTGATGGGTCAATGCACACTGCTCATGCCTCATGTACTCATTCGCATGCATCTAGTCAGTCTGTTAGTAACCATGTCGTCAGGAAATCACAAGTGTCATGTCATTACTGTGGTAGGCATGGTCATTATATGGATGACTGCAGTGTAATGAAAAATGATGATATAATGCATGATAATCTTTTACAAATCATCATTATGACCCCAAAAGGAATACGTCTGCCTCAAACCAACACATCATTTGTTATAATTGTAACAAACGTGGTCATAAAGCTGTTGAGTGCTGGTTTGGGTCTTCATGGGGATACAATGACTCAAGAGGCAAGCACCTAAGGTGCTACGAGTGTGGGAAGTATGGCCACACAGTCAAGGACTGTTGGCATGCCCAAAGAGGCTATGGTAATAACCAACTCTTCAAATTCTCTGCCAAAAGACCTGTGAATCTTTCATGTTTCAACTGTGGTGAGCCAGGTCATAAATCTTCTAAATGTTGGATGAATAAGAATAAGAAACAAAATGTCCATGTAAACAACAGAACGTTTCATGCTCAATTTCATGGGTCTCATACTGCTGTTGATATGCACTATAGGACCAGAAAACATGTTGGTTCATGCAGATATTGTGGTAGAATTGGACATTCCATGACTAACTGTTATTTGATGGATTTTGATCACAATGTTGCTAAAAGACTGTTTAGAACTCCTGTTATGTCTAATACATGACCCAAGGTGACTTGGGTTCCTGCAGGATCAAACTGATTACTTTACTGCAGGTGTGCCTTGGGATGAATAAAGAAGGGTCAATAAACCAAGGCACTCAAAAATTGAAAGACCCCATGATCTTGCTCTCCAGGTTAGTTCTGAACAATTGGTTTAAATTCCATCATCTGAAAATTACTTGTTTGAGATGGTAAAGCATCGTGTTGATTTGATTTGTGCTTAGTGTTGTGTAGTGGACAGCGGATCTAGAGGGGAGGGGTGAATAGATCAGCCCCACTTTTCGCAATGCGGCCCTCTAAACAGCTAGTTAAAATGAATTGCAGCGGAATAGAAACTAGCTTCCAAGAATGCTATGATTCACTTAGCAAGATAAGCAAGATATATAATAATTCGATCCTAAGCATGCACCTAGAACGATTCAATCACACAAGCAAACCATGCTAGACAGGATTTTTAAGGTGGTTCGGACTGAATCCTCAGCCCTACGTCCACCCCTCACCAAAACCCGGTGAGGCTTCACTTGTGCAGAGCACCAAACCGCAAATCGGAAACTACCGATTGCCTTCCTACTCACCACCTGGTAGGGACGTCAACTGCAAATTGGAACACCCTCCAATTACCTTCCTACTAACCACCGGTAGGGATGAATCACACTTTCAATGTTTAAACAATAATGAAAATGAAACAAGATGTGAATGAACTAAAACAAGAGATTGAGTTATGAGTGAAAATGAATTGGCCCTTGTATGAAATGTTGATCAGCAACAAGGCTCCTCTTGCCTTCAACTCAATCTTCTTGATTCACCCTTGATTGGATGAATGTTCTTCACGGAGTACTGTTCACGTGAACAGTACCTCTTCCTTCAATTCTTCTCTCTTGATCTTCTCTTTGAACTTCTTTGAATGAATGAAGGAGATGATGAGGCTACCTTGAATCTTGATTGCTTCTTTAGCTTCTAGGAGTTTGAATGCTTGAAATATCACCTTGAATGAACTTGAAAGAACTTGAATGGATGAAGATGATTTCCCTTGATAGTGAGCTTCAATGGATCCCCTTGAGATGATGAAGAGGATGGAGGATGCAGCTTTTTCTTCTCTTGGCCTTGATCTTGATCTCCACTTGAAGAGCTTGAACACTTGAGGATGAAGATCTTCCTCACGGAGTACTGTTCACTGCTACAGTGCTCCGAATTCCTCTCCCTTGAACACACTCTAGCAGCCTCCCTTGTAACCCTCTTGAAGCCCTTGGGGTTTTC
This sequence comes from Amorphophallus konjac, assembly GCA_022559845.1. Taxonomy (NCBI): domain Eukaryota; kingdom Viridiplantae; phylum Streptophyta; class Magnoliopsida; order Alismatales; family Araceae; genus Amorphophallus; species Amorphophallus konjac. The sequence goes on along the minus strand of CM040128.1, from coordinate 65,197,826 downwards.
AACCCTCTTGTATTGATTTTATAGACCTTGAATGGTCTATAGACAAGCCTCAGACCAGATCCACAATTTGTGGGTGATTAGGTGACTTTAGGATTAAACAAATCAAGGTTGAATGGCCCTTTTCGAAGTTGGAAACAAAGTCAAAATTGAAGGCTCGGGGCTGGCGGTCGACCTACAGCTTCTGGCGGTCGACCGCCACTGTAAAACACTATAGACGGATGATCCCTGGGACTAGCGGTCGACCGCTACTGGCTGGCGGTCGACCGCCAGCTGAAACCCTGCAGACTGGCCATCCCTGGCTAGGGCGGTCGACCGCCCCTGTGCTGGCGGTCGACCGCCAGCTGGGCAGAGCCCGGGTCACCCCGTGTCGGTCCGTTGGCCGCACCAGCTCCGTCGCTTGAGTCCGTTAGCCGCCCGTTCATGTCTGTGGCATCGACCTTGTTTGTCTTGAAGTTTTATTACTGAGTCTTCAAGCAAATTTTTGTTCCGGGGGCTCTCAAAGGAGTCGTTGAGATCATGTGTGTATGATAAAGATGATGGGTCCTAAATGTTATATGATTATCTGGTTCATCTTTATTAAGTCTTGAATTCATATATAAGTATTGTGTTTAATTGACAAATTTGGTATACATCAAAATTAAATAAGGTTGGTCAAGTTGCATATTCATAACCCTCTATGATAGGAGAGTCTATTCATGTTAAGACTTATTGCAGTGATGCATGCCTTAAAATCCCTCACGATCTGGTTCACACTTGACAACTTGATCAACAGGCACCTTGTTGACAATCCTCTCTCATCAGTTGATTGATTCCTGAGATGTACTACTCTCCACACTGTTGGTATCTTCCATCTTGTTTCTGTAACCAGTTCCGGTTCTGTGGACTTTCCACTTTCTTTATTCTGTCCATACATATGTGTGGTGCCACAACCATTATTGTTTTGGATTTCTTGTGATGGCAGATTTTAGTTTATTCCTACACTTCAGGGGGAGTTCTGGGTCATCTGCATTTAAGGGGAGAGTAGTCATTCATTCATATTGATAGGGGGAGCTCTTATATTTTATTCTTCTAGTGCTCATCCTGCATACTTCATTTTGGAGGAGAATAGCTCTTATGTGCCTTCATTTGTCAAAGGGAGAGATCGATGTTATATCAATCTGTTCATACCTGAAACTTTTTCTCTTTTTGATGAAGTCAAAGGGGGAGAATTGTTTGGTTCTGCATGTCTCATAGTGACTCATAGTGTTGCCATCATCAAAAAGGGGGAGATTGTTGTGCCCCTAGGGTTTTGATGTCAGCAAGCACTATGAGTATGAATGTTTTTGATGTCACTATGAGTGTGAATGTTTTTAATGTCAGCAAGCATTGTTGTCTTCCTGCATACACTGCATTGGTTCAATTTCTGCCATATGCATACTCTGCATCAGTGCATTGACCATCTCTTGCATATCACTGATCGATGCGTGTTTGCATGTGTAAGCCATAGTCAGTGCATTCATGCGTTTCATGCACACAAAGTCTGCACACTCTCTGTTGACATTACCATGCATTTGTGCACATTTCATAATAAAGTCTGTACATTCCTCTATAGCAAATCGATGCATCCTTTACTCCATGATAACAAAGTCTGTACATTCTTCAGTTAAGTAGATGCATCGTTGGCTCCATACATGCAAAGTCAATACACTCGCTGTTGACATGTCCATGCATTCAAGTCTATACATCGCCGCATGCTATCAAGTCTATGCGTCGTTGGTTCCATACATGCAAAGTCTATACACTTGCTATTGACATGTCCATGCTTTCAAGTCTATACATCGCCGCATGCTATCAAGTCTATACATCACTGCATGTTATCAAGTCTATGCATTCATGTTCAATGTGCATACTTTCCTATATGCATTTGTGCATCTTTCAAGACAAAGTCTGTATACTCTTCACCCGGCATGCAAAGTCTATACATTCTATTGCATACATACGTAAGGCAGTGTCATGCACTCAAAGTCCACACATGCACACACACAGTTTGTGCATTATGCATTCATACTTAAACTCTAGGCATAGCAAGTCTGCACATTGGTTGTCGCATGCACGCAAAGTCTATACATTCCATTGCTGGTACGAGTGGTTAAGTTCATGCATCATCACTCCAGCATGTCTGTACATTCACTTTCAATGTGCATACTTCTCCATATGCAAAACGCATTACATGCATTCAAAGTCTGTACACTCGTGGATGACATGTCCGTGCATTCATTCTTGTTGTACATACTTTCTTATATGCACACTGCATTTTGTGCATCAAGTCTATACAAGCTCAGTTCAAATTTCTGAACTAACTCAGTGCATCCTCGTCTGACCTGACAGAATATTTGCTCGAGGAAATTAAGAAGGGCACGTGATCTAAGAATGGAGGAAGTGCCAGGATCGTGACACGTGTAGTGTAGCAGGCTGAAATGCTGCCACGTGGTCAAGACGCTTGGGCGGGAACTGTGGAGGACACACGCCCATCTATCTGCTGCTGCTATAAAAAGAGGACTTCTCCATCTGGAGAAGATGATGGTGAGCAGAGTGATCGAAAAGAGTGAGGAGCCTGCACGATCCAAAAAGAAGAGAAAGAGGAGAAAGAGGATAAAGAGAGAAGAAGAGGAGGAGAGAGAAAAAGAAAGATAGTAGCAGAGAAGAAAAGAAATGAAGAAGAAGACGAAAGAGAGAGATTCCTTTGAGAGCAGAGATCGAGAGAAGAAAAGAGAGAACAGTAGAAAGGGAAAAGAAGCAGAAGAAGAGTTAGAAGAGAAGAAAAGAAGCTTCATCTGAAGATTTACCTCCACTGGACCATGGATCAAATCTAGGCCAGTTAGCTCTTTGAGAGCCACGTTGTGTTCTATCTTTTACAGCTTTCAGTCGCTGTGTTTCATCATCCTTTGTTTTTCCTTTTACCTTTCTTTCAAGCTGTTAGTCAGCAGAGCAAGCTGTGTTGCTCAGCAGGCAGAGGAGGATTCCTCTGGACGGGTTAAGCTGTAGTCCCCAGCAGTTGCAGAGGTGTGGTATCCTCTGGACGGCCAAGCTGTATTACCCAGCGGATGGCTAAGCTGTATTGCCCAGCGGAAGCAAGCTGTGATGCTCAACTGATGTAGGCAAGCTGTGAGGCCCAGCTGTTAAGCTGTGTATCAGCGGAATCCACACTCTGGTTGGAGTGTGGGGTGGACGTAGGTCTGCGGACCGAACCACCTAAAAATCCTTCGTCTACTGTGGTTTGATTGTCATATCTGATTCCGCTAGATGAATGCTTAGGCTCGATCTGTCTTTCTATGTCCAGTGAGCCAATTGATTGCACGCTTCTTGTTTGATTGAACACATTACTGTATTTCAGTTTCGGTAGAACTGAATCTATTTTTAATTTCATATCTCTGAGTGTTCTAAGTTTTAATTGGGAGTAATTTTTAAAGTGGAGATTCATTCACCCCCCTCTGAATCCATCGCACCGGTCACAACATCTACAAGGCCAGGGGCACCCCTATGATACCTCATCTAGCGTTGCACCCGCTCCATCACCTGTTCCCTCACCTAAGCCGTCGCCTACCCCGTTACCTTCGCCATCTCCTACCCCACCACAAACCCAAGCCTCTACTCAGGCCAGTGCCTCCCCTTCTTATCTCGCCGCCACTTCCACTATTGCTCGACGCGTTGTGTCCATACGTCAACGTTGGGCCCCACGGCTTTCCACTACACCTTCACCCTCTCCACCGTCTCCACCACCAACATTACCCCCATTGCCCGCATCAGCACCTCCATCACCAATCCCATTACCCACATCACCACCTCCACCATCTCCATCACCTCCATTGCCTTTACCGTCTCTGCCCTCTCCTCCATCTTTCTTGCCGCCCGATCCTGAGCAAGCTCTGCTTTCACCTTTGCCCGAGCTAGTCATCGCCGCTATCCTTCCACCGCCTGAGGCCTCTACATCTTCTAAGCCTTCACCTCCACTACTTATCAAACCTCTTACCACCACATCTCTACCTACTTCCGCCCTACGGAGCGGGTATGCGCTACCTTTGGTGCCCCTTGGGTCTGGTCCCCATGGAGACAATGAGCCGAGTCAGGATGATGCTTCGTCGGTTATACCTTTCAAGTTCCAAGATTTCATCTGCCGTATGCTAATTCGTGTCCTGATTCTTGCCTATTTTGGGGATGATGAGCCTACACTTCCAATGAAGACGGTTGCCAAGAGAAGTCCCCTTGACTTAATGCCAGTTTCTTCTCGAGTGAAGCCGGTGGCAATCTCATTGCCCGCCAGAGGTCTTACCATTGAGGCTATTATCACCTTTCGCTCCGTCGCAGTTCAGATAACTGGCCAAGAAGGGTTCTCTACCCGTATTGTGCTAACTCATATGGCCGCCAAGCAGATTATGGATTCTATATTCAAGGGGCAATTCTCCATATTCTCAGTATTCTCTAAAGACATTCTGCACACCTTATGCAATCTCTCTCAGTTTATCAGTACACCGGCCGCGTCAACGCCGTGTATTGCTCTCCCTGAGTCTCGTCCTGCTCTTTTATCAAGAGAGTTACGTTTCAAGGCTGATTTTCGAGTGGAGTTGTCAAATCTCAGGATCCTTGTGCCGGGTTACAGGACTCCATGGTTTTCTGATATTCATTAATTTGAGGGGTCAGTTGTTCAAGAATGTCCACATATGGTTAGTATCGGGTGTCTAGGGGCAACCGCCTTAAGGAGGATGCATGTTCATAATCGCACTAGGCTGTCTGCTAGATGGGCCCGTACTTTGAGAAGATATTTCAAGTCAAGAGACCCAAGGATTCGAGCCCACGCCAGGCGGGTCTATTACAAGCCAGTTTCCGCTAAGAAGAGGCGGCGGCGCAGGTTCAAGAGCCGCCAGTTGTGCATTCAGGGGTCCACCTCTTCCTCTCCTTCTTTTCATTCATTTTTCCGTCTACTCAGTTCCCACCCTTGGGTGGTGTACTTTCCTCTATCTGATACTATTTCCATCATTTTCTCCTCCTTTCATAGGTCCGTACGTCCCCATTCCTCTCTTTTTTCTCCGGATCCTCCAGATTTTTCCTCCTCTCATTATTTTAGGCCTCGACCTATGTCTTTTCATCTCAATCTCAGGACATCTCCCAATTCTCCGATATATCCAGATTTTGCCTCTAATTCATCCTCGACCCTGTCGGCTGGTTACCATTCTCTTTCTCCGACTCTATCGGGTGATTATCATTTTTCTTCTCCGACCACGTCGGATGATTCTTCTCTCCCTCTTCCTGTTCATTCCTCCTCACCCTTTTGAGGGCGTTGCCCTTTTTCTTGCTGTTTTCGAGGCTTTAGCCCGCCTTGATCCCAGCTAACATTTGCTTAATCTGTATCCGGTTCCTTGTTATCAGGGACTCTACACCTTAACGAAGGAGTTCTAGCCCTCGTTTCTCTTCTTTTTTATCCCTCTTCGTCCAGTATGATGTCCGCTGCTCCTCCATGTCGAGGAATCTACAACCCCTTGTTATCCTCTCATCTTTGTCCTGTCAAGCAAGGAATATGAAGCTCGATGATCAAGATCGCTTCAGGATGCTACTTCCACACTATGGATTTACAATGTATCTTTATTTTGTGCAAGAATATGCTATCATTTCCATTATTACTTCATGTGCATTGTTATTATAATGCTATTCCTCAACATGGTTAAGTGGCTTTTAGAAATTTGCTTAGTTAAGCTTAGTCAAAAAGAGTTCACTTCTGCAGCATCCTTAGGCTAGTGATAGCTCCACACTAGGAGTTTAGTTTCTTTCCCCGATCGTCAAGGGTGACCTTTTGCATGGGTTTTCACACACTACACGGTGAGCCATAGCCGATTCCTCTGAGGCACACTGTTGCTGCTTTGGCCATACTATGGGTATGCACGAAGGTCTTTTCTTTTCTCTGCTCGGCCAAGTGCAGGGGCAAGAGATTGATGGATGAGATGACCAACCTAGGCGCTCCCCAATACGAGAGAGGTTTCAAATAGGGGCAGTCTTGACTCACAAAAGTGAGCTTTCATGCTAAATCTGGCCGATAAGGGTTCTCAAAATCAATAAGAATGAATATGCAAAATTATGGAAATCAAAGGCATAGCAAGAGTGGCAGTACAGTTCCCCGCGGGACGTCATGAGCTCAGTCGCATGCGTGCCTAGTAAATATGGGTCTCAAAATCAAAGACAGAAAGTCCCGACACAACAGACCTACTCTTTGAGGGGTAGTGCCCTGGAAGGAATTCAAGTCCTGATGTTTCTCATCCTATATAAAGCTTCTCTCCAATTTTCTTCTGCTTCTCCCTCTTAGGCTGGGTTGAATCCCAGGTATGGCTTTAGTAGGGGCACCGTTTTTTGGAGGCGGTTGGTTGTGGTAAGCCACCCTCAAATGCACCCCTGCTCAAGGGAAGTCTTCAATGAAAGGGGGGGATGACGATCCCTGGCCAGTAGTTTGAGCCCGTCTTTGGGTGCTGCGGATTGCTATGTCAAAATATCCAAAAAAATTAAATATTACCAAAAGTCTAAAAAAATAGATGTCAAAAATTTCAAAATCTAAAAAAAATCAAATATTGACAAAATCTAAAAAAATCAAATACTTCGAAAATAAAAAAAAATCAAATATTGTTGAAAATCTAAAAAAATTAGAAAATTGTCAAAAATCTAAAAATATTTGTCTTTTTGTTCCTTTCTATCTATTTGTTTCGAGGACAAGTATGATCTGTTTGCTAAGTGTGCATGTTACAAGTTACAGGTATTCAAGCTTCCTAGCTCCTTATCATTTGCTCTATCTCTTGTTCACGTGCTTCTGATCTGTTCTCTCTTCTTCAATCTTATCTCTCGATCTATTCTGAAGCTCATGTCCTTCTCATGCTTTGCTTAGCTTTAGCTCACTTTGATCATATCTTTATGAGAGGGCTCTTTGCCTCACGATTATGAACCCGGCGGTTCTACTTCGTCTGATCTTGGGCTTGATTGAAGAACATATCTATCATGTCTCATGTTGTCATCCTGCATATGTTGTCTCATCTCATGTTGTCATCCCACATGTGTTGTTGTCCCACATGTTCTTGTCCCAACCGTGTGTTATCCCACTGCTTTTTTGTCTTGTCCCACCATGTTCATCATACATACATGTTGTTGGTTTGTGTCTTGCATGTGTTGTTGGTTCGTCCGTTGATATGTTATGTTGTGTTGTCTGTCGTTCAAGTTGATGGTTATGATATTGTCGTTGTGTTCATGCTTGTTTGTCATGTTCATATATGTTATGTTTATCGTGGTTGTCTTATATGATGAAAACTCATAAAAATTTGAAAATCAAAAAATTCAAAAAAATGCCGTTTCGGCTGGCAGGTAAGTCCGGTATGGCTCTCTATCCCTTCTCATTGTTGCATTACTATATGTTATATATATTATTATAGCCTCTCAAGGACCGGCTGGTTGGCCGTGTGTTCTAAGATCTGATGTTCCCCTTTAACAAAAATGATGATGATCTAAGAGCATACGGTTAATCGTTGGATAAGCCGCTCAGTTGAGTAGGGTGGGGGACGATGGACTCTGTCTCGCACGCCGTGGTTGCGGACGACTCTTGACCCAATCTTGCCTTGGTCTAGCAATAATATCTTTAAGTACTTTCTATTTTATGTTTTCTTTGCATTCGTTTTGATGATTTTTTTATTTTAGCCCATATGCATCATGTCATTTTGAGCATTCATGTCTCGTGATTCGTTCAAAGCTTCCCCTCAACAATGGTTAATTGCACTTCATGTCTTTTGGATAAGAGATTCTCATTCCACTCCGAATTTGAACGATTTCTCTGATCTGCCCGCTCGGTCTGGTTGGCCAGCGTGATTCCTATCTGGATTTTATCTCAGTCTTATTCTCCTTTTCAGCTCTATGCTGTGTTTCCTGCCGACCCACTCATTGTCCGTGGATTGTGTCCTCAATGAGGCTGGTCATGTTTCCTTTCCGTTAGTTTAGTTCTCCAGGCATGTCTCATCCACGTCAATCACTCCGAGTAGTTAGTTCGACATTTTCAGGAGAATTCATGTCGCTTGTTGGTTGTGACGGGTGTCTTTTGCCTTGATGCCCGCTTTTCAGTTCTCTCCGCTTCCTCTCTGCTTCATCTCCATTTCTCGTCGCTATCGCTTTTGCTCCATCTCCTTTCCATTTCACCTCCGCGTCACTTTCGCTTGTTTCCTTACAAAGCGGACATCAAGGAGGGGCATCTGTTGACACCCGTTTTTAGCCCGCAAGTTGCGTCATTTCTCTTATTCATTATTTTTGATGTCCCGAATTATCTATTATTTTGGAGCCTTCCTTGTACGGATTTCGAGCCCATTTCATTGGTCCCTAGCCTTTGAGCCTTGGAGATCATGATTTCGTATAGCCCTGGAGTTTATCTTATCAACTTCTGACTTCCAAGTCAGCTTACATCCCATTTAGGCTGGTTTCCATCAAGCATTCGGCCCCTTTCATTGTGCAGTCTTGAAAATGGTCATTTTTCATCCCCTTCTGTTCCTACTCGATGGGCCTATCTTGTGGTGGTCATAACTTCTGGAATACTCGTCCAAATTGATTCTCTAGCCGGCTGGAAGACGAGGAGGTTTGAATCCACATTACTCCCACACCCCGTTGTCAAGCGCGATCAACTCTTCAAGTTCCAAGGTACATGGCGCCATCCCTTGATCTCTTCATCCTTTCGGCATTGTTGAAACCTTGGTGGCGATCACAGTATGTCTTTCTCATCCTTTCATTCCCCTTTTCATTGATTCACATGTTTATGCATGTTTTAGTTTAAAGGGGGCGGGGTGGAACCATTAAACAATCTATAGCTGAAGCCAAAAAATTTATTTTCAATGGCATACATATTCATTCCAATTGTACATTGTTAAGTGATATCTTCATCTTTTGTAATATAGCTGGTACTAAATTTGGGAATATATTATCCTAATATGATTCATATAGGGACCATTGGAATCTACTCATTTTATGCAACTTTGACAAGAAATTTGGAGACCCAGCAGGCCCGTGCATGATAATTTTGGATTCTTTATTAAATGCTAATCCTAAGAGAATGGAACCTGATATCCAACGGTATATGCTCCCTATCTCTTTTCTATATGTTTATTATATGTTGGTGGCCTGAATAATATTATTTTTTTTGCCCAGTTTTGTGTTATACATATTTCGGGCGGAGGGTAGACAAGAGTCTCATGCATAGATATATTCCATTCCTATTTTTGTTTGAAAGGTTTGTGTTTATTTCATATTTTGTTGAACGTTAACTTTTTCATCATAATTACTAAAGTAATGTTTTCTAATGCATGTACCTATTGGCAGGTCCCACAACAATGGAATGGTTCAGAATGTGGCATGTTTGTTTTATGCTACATGTGTCTGTTTTTGCAAGATGCTCCAACGCCCTTCAAGCTGGATGGTTATCTATATTTTGTATGTGTTTTCAAAGCCAAGTTGACATTACTTTATGTTGATATTTTTCACTTATATGATATACGTTTCTCTCTTGGCATTTTCAGCTTCATGAGGGTTGGTTTACCTGTGATCATATGGATGCATTTGAACATAAGCTTAGAGGTGTTAGAAGAGGTGGTGAGACAAAAGTTGGCAATGAAAGTGCGAAAATGGAGGGATGCCAGAAAAAGGTTGTAGGTCAGCATGGAGATGGAGGCCAAAAAAAGGCTGACATATTAGTGGAAGGGGAAGAAGTTGATGGAGGCCAGAAAAAGGCTGCAGTGGAGGAGGGTAATGGAGGCCAAAAAAAGGCTGAGATATTAGTGGAAGGGCAAGAAGTTGAGGGAGGCTAGAAAAAGGCTGAGATATTGGTGGAAGGGCAGGAAGTTGATGGAGGCCAGAAAGTTGAAGGAGTCCAACAAGTTGATATATCTGTGGAAGGGCAGCCGAGAGATCAAGATATTGACATAATGGATTCCAAAGTGAGGGCGTTGCTCGTCGGGGAAAATGAGGATGTACCTTGTCCCATGATGTGCATGGCATGGATGATGGCAAGTTGATTTGTGTTGAGTGAAATGACCTTGGCCAGCCAGTGTGTGCTAGGGGCCGTTCATTGAGAACTTTCTTGGGTACAATGGGAAGGAATGTGGAGAAGTTACCCATTTCTTACCTGAATTGGAAGAAAATGTCAAACTCCAATAAAGATGATGTTTGGGATTATATAAAGGTAATGTAAGGTCAAATTTAGTTCTTTTATTTTACGAAAAGTGAAAAATGTGACTTCTGTTAATTTTGTATCTGTTATTGTATTCACTGCATGAAATGATTAATTTTTTCCATTTGTCTTGTAGCGAAAATATGACATTGATAAATCACGGAGGACATGGGTCATGAAAGATCTATCGTTTAAGTGGAAATACTTCAAATACACTATCCGGAGGTAATTTTTCAAACCAAAGTTGAGAGCGAGCCAGCAAAAGGCTCCAGATGCAAAAATAATTAGCCTACATCAATGGAAAGAGGCAGTGAAAGTTTGGAGTGGAGAAGAATGATAGGTAAATCATTGTCTACTGGCCCTTATTATTTTTCCTGTCCGATTTCAGATCTATTATTATTTCGTTATTTGACTAATTTATTCTAACTTCAACGTAGAGAAAAAGTGTGACAAATAAAGTGAATAAGGGTAAACAAAAGTGGTTCCATTGTGCTGGCACAAGGACAGTGGCAGACATCTACAAGATGGAGGTTATATAATAATTTAGTTTTCAATTTCTTCCTTTTGGTTGCATCTAACAAGTCTGCTAATTTTTTTTTGATGCATTAGTATGATAAGATAGGGGCTGTTTTGGATCGCTCAGATTTGTTCATAATTACGCATGTGCACAGAGATGGAAAGCCTGTCAATGGAGAATGCACTGCTATCATAGTAACTTTTTTAAAGGAAAATGTCGATACAACAAATATGTCGGCAGGTCCATGTCACAGAAATGAGCTTTGATCAAAACATGGCAGGAAAAGTTGAAGGAGAAAAAGCGGTCTGAAGGTGATGCAAGCTCAACCGGTCCCCGTCTAGTTGCGGTTAAAAGCGATGCATACGCTCAGGTTCTTGGTGAGGATAGATCTGGCTGTGTTTGTGGTGTAGGGACAGGCCCGACTCCCTCTACTTTGTGGGCGGCATGTCATAATTTGCAGGCCGAGAACAACCAAATGAGAAATTGAGTGAAGGAATTGGAAGCCAGGTTGGCCAAGGTTGAGAAATCATCTGTATAGGTGGGTGCAATCACATTTAAGAATGGCATTTAAATCTGTGCAAGCACTACAAGAAAATTGGCCTTTACTTACGTTTTTAAAACGTAGGTATTGGTCCAAAAAATGTAGGTAAATCCTTTACCTACGTTTCTTTGCCACGCTTTCAAAGCATGGCGCTTGCTCACGTGACTATAGGTTATACCCACGTTTCAATAAAATGTAGGTATAGATCGACCTATTCCTACGCTTTAGAAGCGTAAGAATAGTCCAATAGAAGCGTAGGTAAAAGTCACCTATAGACACGTATATAAAAGGATATACCTACGTTTCTGAAAACATAAGTATTACCTTTTGTCATGTAATAAAAGAAACGTATGAATAAGTATTAACATCATTTTTTATAAAACGTAAGAAAATGCTTTAACGTCAGTTAATAAAAAATGTAGGAATAGGTTTTTTTTTTAAAAAAAATCCTATTAATATATGTGCTCTCATCACCTATAATAGTGCATCCATTCGTATCTTCACATTCATGAATTGTATCACTCACAACCATGTTATAATTCTCATTCACACATATTTACAAAATCTCATTCCCTGAAGATAATTGAGGAACATACATTTACAAGATTAAATCTTAAAGGCATTCATTCAAAAAATAATAAACTCACGGTACATCTAAAATAACTTTATAAATCTCCATAAATGAAGAATAAAGTAATATACATCCATCTCAAATGTATTAGGAATGAAGCCAATACAGCTAAGGACAATGATTCATACAACTGGTCAACAAATAGTAGTTCTGCCTTCTCGTCCAAAGTCAAGGATTGACCTTGAAGCCCTAGATATGGCAAGACAGATGCTTCTGCGAGACCTATCAGAACAAAACTACCTAAACAAACTTCAGTAAATTTTGGTAAATGATAATCTCTACATAAAGCAATCGTGCAAATATAATCTAAGAGAAATGAGCATTAAGATAAGACTGTAATCAGAGAAAAAAGAGTATTAGGGTAAGCATTCACATGAAAATGTAAAATTGATAGAAACAATTTTACCAAAATTCTGTAGAATAAACATCAAGATGCAGCAAAGAAACAAATGCCATCAAATGGTGATCACAAAATATGATTGTTCGACCACTAGGAAGAGAATCTCTATCGGCTGCATCCTTTCACTACCCCTCAGAACTGTTAAACCATATGATTTATATATTTGATCCACCGTAGTTATACTTGTGTACATCTGTTAAATTTACACATTTCAAATAGCAGGTAAACAGACATGAGAAATTCAAGTGCTCTTCAAATTTCAAAAGGTGCATTCACACATTTGGTTTCCTCACTAGATTGAAAAATAGCTTATTACGCTATAATGATGAAACAACATGTATAGAGAAGTACTAATATTGTTTATCTCCACAGTTGTTTGGAAAAAGACAAATAAATATATAAATATAGGCCCACAAAAAAATGTCCAAAATCTATTCATGTTCTTGTCTATCAGCAAATAAAGGAGTCTTGACTCCCTGAATTCAGGCATGATTTAAGGCTTCCTTACAAAGTTGACAGATAGTTATACCTGTTGACATGCAAGAATATGTAGAACAATCTTTCCATACCAAGGAGAAATAAGTAGATCATCTTGGAATGTGGAAACCCATCCTAATAAGTGCCATGCAGATGCTTTGTCTTGGTTGGTGGGGGGTGGGGATGGATGTGGGTGTAGGTGTGTGTCTCTACATATGTTTGATTGTTTGAATAGGTGAAATGATTCTTGATAATTATCAACATATTAAAAAAATAAATTATATTTCACATCAATGAAAATCTCTACTAGAGAATGTAGTGGATGGGTTTCAAGATTTGGAGGTTGGAGGAACCAAGCACCTAGTTTCCGGCAGGTAACCTGACCAACCAGAGGGATCCCCTATTCGGATCAGAGAAGAGTGAAGACCAGAAAGGGAGTGGAGGAGAGGAGATGTACAACGCAAGTCCTCACCCCCCCTCCCGCCCTACAGGAAAGAGGGGAAAAAGAGGGTCTGAATTGTTCCTCTTCTTCACTGGTCCCCCTCTGTAGTTCACGAAGAGTAACCTCTAATTTCTTGATAGCATTAAAGAAACTGTTAACCCCTTCAGCTTTGCCATGTAAGTTCCTATTGCCCTCAAGAGTGCACTGATGATAAAAATGATAAGTTCCAAAAGAGTGATAAAAAGAAAAAAGAGAATGACCATTAGTACCTTGGCCTGTGCAGCTTGTGCATTTTGGTTGCTGGTGAAGCCCAAACGGCTAGAGGCAGTGCCTTCTGAGTGTAGCTCCAAATGTCATTATCATCTGCATCTTATGATAGTAATGTTTCTTCTGATATAGCTTTCCAGCATTGTTCTATTCTGGTAAGACCACCCATCTGAAGGACACCATCATAAAGTGCATGTTTCACCTCCATAGCCTTCTCGACATCAAGCTGTGAACCAGAGAATAAGTGATATGAGGTATAGAACATTCAAGTATTATGTATCTTTCTTTATTTTTAACAACTACAGACAATTTGATGCGGGACGGACCACGGACACGACTCGAATGAGGAATGCAGTCCTCGGACTCTAGGTGAGCTCGTGATTGTCCCTTAACAAGGGAAGCGTCGGACGTGCACGGTTGAGAAATCGGCAAGAGCTAGGGTGGTCAATTCTCTCTTGTGTCCGGATCGGGTCACGGGACGGTCACGCTCTCTCTCTCGCAGCAGCGGTGAAATAAATATTACGAGCTAACGGCCCTACACATGCTCTCTAGCAGCGGCATATAAAGCATATAAGGAAATAAGCGAAATGCCGAGTGTAAGAGCGAATACGATACCTCCACACTCTCGGCGTGGGGAAGACGGACCCGGCCGAACTCGTACTCCCGGGACAGTTAATACATGAAGATTACAGCAATGATTTACAGTCCACTCCACGTAGGGAGGTAAAGGGCGACACAATGGAGTCCGGGAGGACCGATTTCGGGTTGACGGGTGGCTTCTCGCGTAGCTTTGGCAGCACCCGAACTCGTGACGGTGGGGCCCACGTGCTGTCCGGAGGGGCCGTGTGGGACCCGGTGGTACCGCTGTAGTGGGGGATGCCTGGATGAGTGCTCCCTGGAGTGGAGGCGCGCTGGTTTGCCGGTCGGAGGCCGGGCGGCTCCGATCGGCACCGGTCGGAATAACCGGCCACGGATCTGCCGGTTCTATCTTTCAGCGCGCAACCCGACGAGATTGCTCACTGCGACCAGCCCCGACGTCAGAATGCGACGAAACTGGCGCCGTTGGAAATCTGCTTTGAAGGGCTTCAACCCTATGGGATTATAGAAAAATAACCAGGCATGTACTTCTGATTGGCGAATTTTGAAGGTTGCTGTTGTATAGTACCCGAACACTCAGATTAGCAGGGAACTTGTCTGAGAACTGCCATTGACCGATAGATAGACGCCAGAATATGAAGTTGTGTTCTTCATCAACGTTGTAGGAAATGGAACAAGGAAGATGGCAATATTTTTTGTGACAAGTTTGGAGGTGGCTACGAATTGTTATGATTTTTATACTAGCAGTGGGTCGGATCTGGAAACTGGCTGACAGTACTGTAGCTGAAGAAGAACATGATTTTTATAAATAGGTGGAGGGCGGATCAAAAATCAAAAAAACTCATGGGTGGAGGGGTTGATGGACAGAACTCCCAGTAAAATTGGGAGCCCTAGAAAAAATCACAAAAGGGGTCGAAGATGGAAAACTCAGGCGGATTGGAAATTAGATCTGAAAACAGGCAGATCTGAGCTGAACAGATGAACGAAAATTGAAAAATATGAATCGAAGTTTAAATGCCAAAAAAAATTTTGTGGAATGTGGCTGACATGTCAGGAACACCTCATAAAATTTCAGATCAAGAAGAGCTCGGGACTGACTGAAGAATTTCGTGGAAGGGGCTGTTGTTGGCTGAAGACAGAACTTCGACGGTGGCTCGATGGCGGCTCGATGGCGGCACGAACGGCGGCGGCGGCGGCACCAGATGAACTCTGAGATTGGGGGAAGGGGATAGAGATGAATCCACTCTAGAAAGGGGGTTGGGGAGGGAGAGAACCAAAGGAAGAGGGCTGGGGGCGCAATATGCTCCTTGGCATTCAACAATTTTCTAACTTTTCATTAATTTCCAAATGAAAATACAAGGTTTTATATGACTCTCATCAAATCAAATGTACACCCTTGGATCTAGGGATGGGGAATGGAGGGCTGGGATGAAGTGTGAACAACACACACACAAAAACATAAAATAATCGAGGGGGGGGGGGGCTATTGACTAGATGAATGGGTTGAATGAAAGGGTTGAATGGTAGGTAGCCTACCATGGAAAATGTTAACCACTTATCTACCATGTGGTCAATTGACATTCCAACCTTCTAGATGGCCACCTAGGATGGTTGACCAGCCCCACATGGATGACATGGACCAATGGGAAAGGGCTGAGGGCCCCCCTTGCTGGTCCTACTGACATTTTACATATAAACCCACTAAGACTTACAATTGCGTACCCATATAACACAAGGGTATACATACAAATATGAAAGGACATAAATGCAAACAAAATGCGGACGGTCTTGCCTCGATGTCCCCATCAATTCTCCCCGGGTGGGAGGAACTCGACCCCGTCGAGTAGGGGTATGGATGCTCGAGTACTCCGGCGGATCCGTCACCGTGCCAAGTAACGCGGGTATGCTCCACTCCAAGTGACAGTCACCTGCTCATTCCGTATATACTAGATATGCACAAACTGCTATGGGCTAGAGGTGGACACTCCGAATGGGGCACTCTCAAAAGGGGAGGCGGCGGCTCGAAGACTCACTAGGAATCACCGCTGAGTCCCTGTAGGTGACTAGATCCGGGTGTAGATATAGAACCGATCACATACTCATCGAGCGAGTCCACTCGCCTCTCACTCATAAGAGACTGTCAACAAGCACAAGACACATGCAGACTCACCAAGCACTAACACACGTATACAAACCACACAAACAAGCGACTCAAAACACACCACATAAACAAACCACACAAATAAGAAACGGACTCATGCATGACTCTAGACAAATCTATGGTTAGTCCGACCCGTACATGGATGACGGCGGACCAAGACACCCGAACGTATGCCATGCATGCATCTAACGTAACCGGTGGTTGACATCATGCAAAAATCCTAGACCTCCTAAGGTGGGCCATGCATGCATATGGGATGCGGATGTGGGAGGACCAAGAGTATTTCCCCTAGATGATGGTGTATCTTGTAGGTGTACGGGCTTGGTGGGCATAGACGACCCGGCCCATGGGGAAGGGGTGTGGTAGCGGATTCTCTTGAAGAAATGAAGTATATAAGGTGGGTCCTGGGGTCCACTAAGGAATGGGTTAAAGGGATCAAAGAAGGTATGACCCCTTGTGGTGGGTTCCCACAAGTCACGGTCCCACGTGTAGAAGTTTTGAAGGTGTGGATAGTCACCTTCTTGCATTGTGATGGGTGGGACGGGGATTGTAGGCAAGAAGTATGATTCCTCCCTCGGACAAAAGGGTATGAATTCGGGCTCGGCCGGTAAGGGGAGGAGTAAGAGGACCTCTGTGGTGACACAACCCACGGTGCACTCGGAGGTAATCGACCCTAAGGCCGGATGAGTGAGGCTAAGACTAGTGGGTTGGTCAAAGCCTCGGGCCAAAAGATGCGTCAACTTCCACTGTGAATTTAATCCCATGACAAGATCGTCCAACGTGTCAACATGGTGACTAGATCGAAATGTGGTATGGAAGGAATTGACCGGCACTAAAGGGAGGATGGGGTCCATAGGTGGGAAGGGAGGTGGGACCAAGCCATCCTTGAGCCAACTAAGAAGCGGCTCGGCTATGAAAAGCGTACCCGTTAGAAACACGGGTGGCTCGGGCTTGGGTGGCTCCAAATGAGAGGGTTCCGAAGCAAGTTCAGAAATAAAGGGTGGTGAGCATGGGTCCGTAGGCGGAGCGGACTGATACGAGTGGACGGGTGGTGACACGGAGATGGTCGGCCGAAGGATGTCGTGGAAGATGAACTTGCCGGGTAGGTGAGGTGGATATAAGGTGCAGATCCTCCTATCCCGGTCAAAGATCGCTCTCCTCTCTTCCAACCAAGGTCGCCCTAACATAATGTATGGGCATGTTAGCGCACCACGGTTGCACCATGCACCATCGCAGTAAAGAGTGGAGCCGATCATCCTTTCAAACTTGACAAAAGCAAAATCCCCATCGTGGATAATCTTACCCGCCTTGGAGAGGGACTCCACGATATCAAGAGAAACCCAATTATATGAATCTTTATGAGCGAAATGGAGTCTCATTGTGGACCCATTGGGTAGAATAGCTTTAGTAAGGAGATGAGTGAAAGCTAATGGTCGGGCCATGAAGGCATTGGATTGGGCCACAAAGGATGTCCATTCGGACGCAAAGTCTTGGGGAACGGCCATGGGGTGGGCGGGTAGTGGACATGCAGGCACACGGACTAATGCAAACACAACTAATGCACCTAGACTTAATCAAAACTCGGCACGTGGCGGAGTTAATCGATCCGAAGCTCACTCGCGCAAGTGTGCGATCTTCCTGATAGGCGTAGCCTAACGTTCGGACAACACCTTTTGATATACTGGGTTATCGGGATGCAATGCAAAAGACACTTTTTTTATTTTAAAACAATGATGACCCTAAACACGACTTAGATAATGACTAATGACTAGACGTAAATGACACTTTCTCTCTCTCTTTTTTTTTGACACCCTAGACTCAACCTTGCTCTGATACCAAATTGATGCGGGACAGACCACGGACACGACACGAATGAGGAATGCAGTCCTCGGACTCTAGGTGAGCTCGTGATTGTCCCTTAACGAGGGAAGCGTCGGACGTGCACAGTTGAGAAACCGGCAAGAGCTAGGGTGGTCAATTCTCTCTTGTGCCCGGATCGGGTCACGGGATGGTCACGCTCTCTCTCTCGCAGCAGCGGTGAAATAAATATTACGAGCTAACGGCTCTCTAGCAGCGGCATATAAAGCATATAAAGAAATAAGTGAAATGCTGAGTGTAAGAGCGAATACGATACCTCCACGCTCTCGGCGTGGGGAAGACGGACCCGGCCAAACTCGTACTCCCGGGACAGTTAATACATGAAGATTACAGCAATGAGTTACAGCCCACTCCACGCAGGGAGGTAAAGGGTGACACAATGGGGTCCGGGAGGACCGATTTCTGGTTGACGGGCGGCTTCTCGCGTAGCTTCGGCAGCACCCGAACTCGTGACGGTGGGGCCCACGTGCTGTCCGGAGGGGCCGTGTGGGACCCGGTGGCACCGCTGTAGTGGGGGATGCCTGGATGAGCGCTCCCTATAGTGGAGGTGCGCTGGTTCACCGGCCGGAGGCCGGGCGGCTCCGATCGGCACCGGTCGGAATAACCAGCCGCGGATCCGCCGGTTCTATCTTTCAGCGTGCGACCCGACGAGATTACTCACTGCGACCAGCCCCGATGTCGGAATGCGACGAAACTGGCGCTGTTGGAAAGCTGCTTCGAAGGGCTTCAACAATATGGGATTAAAGAAAATAACCAGGCATGTACTTCTGATTGGCGAATTTTGAAGGTTGCTGTTGTATAGTACCCGAACTCTCAGATTAGCAGGGAACTTGTCTGAGAACTACCGTTGACTGATAGATAGACGCCAGAATAAGAAGTTTTGTTCTTCATCAAAGTTGTAGGAAATGAAACAAGGAAGACAGAAATATTTTTTGCGACAAGTTTGGAGGTGGCTACGAATTGTTATGTGTTTTATAATAGCAGTAGGTCGGATCTGGAAACTGGCTGACAGTACAGTAGCTGAAGAAGAACACGATTTTTATAAAATAGGTGGAGGGCGGATCAAAAATCAAACAAAATCATGGGTGGAGGGGTTGATGGACAGAACTCCTACTAAAATTGGGAGCCCTAGGAAAAAGCACAAAAGGGGTCGAAGATGGAAAACTCAGGCGGACTGGAAATCAGATCTGAAAACAGGCAGATCTGAGCTGAACAGATGAACGAAAATTGAAAAATATGAATCGAAGTTTAAATGCCAAAATTTTTTTTGTGGGATGTGTCTGACATGTCAGGAACACCTCATAAAATTTTCAGATCAAGAAGAGCTCGGGGCTGACTGCAGAATTTCATGGAAGGGGCTGTTGTTGGCTGAAGATAGAACTTCGATGGTGACTCGATGGCGGCTCGATGGCGGCACGAACGGCGGCGGCGGCGGCACCAGATGAACTCTGAGATTGGGGGAAGGGGATAGAGATGAATCCACTCTAGAAAGGGGGTTGGGGAGGGAGAGAACCAAAGGAAGAGGGCTGGGGGCGCAATATGCTCCTTGGCATTCAACAATTTTCTAACTTTTCATTAATTTCCAAATGAAAATACAAGGTTTTATATGACTCTCATCAAATCAAATGTACACCCTTGGATCTAGGGATGGGGAATGGAGGGCTGGGATGAAGTGTGAACAACACACACACAAAAACATAAAATAATCGAGGGGGGGGGGGGGGGCTATTGACTAGATGAATGGGTTGAATGAAAGGGTTGAATGGTAGGTAGCCTACCAGGGAAAATGTTAACCACTTGTCTACCATGTGGTCAATTGGCATTCCAACCTTCTAGATGGCCACCTAGGATGGTTGACCAGCCCCACATGGATGACATGGACCAATGGGAAAGGGCTGAGGGCCCCCCTTGCTGGTCCTACTGACATTTTACATATAAACCCACTAAGACTTACAATTGCGTACCCATATAACACAAGGGTATACATACAAATATGAAAGGACATAAATGCAAACAAAATGCGGACGGTCTTACCTCGATGTCCCCATCACAATTTAATGTAAACATGATATGTTTTAAGAAAATGCATTTCATTCATTCGCATTTCATTATTTCATAGTTCCTTCACTTGATCAAGTTTGATGTTAGCCACTTTTTTTTTAAACTGGGTGGTCATGTTAGCCACTTGCCCACATGCCCCGGTAAAATTCATGCCCACACTAATCTTTTTTGGGTCATCTGAATCAAATATTTCGTGGGAAAGCTAGTTATGCATTAACATAGAAGAAAAATATTACCTTACATAGAAAACACTGTCAACTGTCACTGGTAACATAGACTCTAAGATTCACTAATTCATTTATAGACTGCAAACCAATTGCACAACTGACTTTTGACTTAGGTGGTGCTCCCATTTATTCCATTCCATTTGCAGGCCGACCTCCTTGAACATTGTAAAGTGCAGAAGAGTATACTGTCTGTTCAAATGTAAAGTGCAGAAGAGCATGTTGTGAAAAGGATTCTTATATCAGATCCAATACTTCTAGATTATCTTTGAATGGAATTTGATGAAATTCTAAAAATTTTGAATATCTGAACATTTTCGTATCATGTACGTTTACTGGTATATATTTGACTAAATGATTGGATATGCAGTATCACATACATTTTATAAAGGTTCAGGTATTCAATTTTTTTTGAAATGGTTACATTTTAACAGACAGTGTATTCAATATTAATTGTGTTCTTGCACATCCATCCTTCTTCCAAGAAATCACCTTGCAACTGATAATTTTTTCCCCAAAGGATCACCTTGTAACTGATATTGGCAACCTAGTATTAGGATGCAAGCTCATCCATGCACCCAACAAGGCTGAAAAATAAAATGGTAATCAAAAAGTACGTAAATTTGTCCATCAATCTGCACAACCAATAAAATGAAGCTATATCACAAAATGTTTACCATATTTGAAGATTCAGCATAAAGGGAAAATGATGTTCAGAATAAAAAGAAAACAACATATTATTTTAATGCCAGAAGCAAGCTTTCATAATACAAGTCCAAGTGTGTAAATTGGTATGCAAAAAAAAATGCACAGTGGTACTGCCCACTTTCAAAAAAAAACTCAGAACAGGTTTAGAGTTGGTTTACATGGTTGACTGATGTGTTCTGGTTCAAGGAATTGAAGCAAGGAAAACAATAAATATCCATAAATAGGAAACCACATGCATCATTGGAGCTAACCACGTAATATGAAGACAAATAATCAGCTAACAAAAATAAGACAAAGACTACAATCACCTTCCATCTAGAGAGTAAAGTGTGTGTCACAAAGGATACGAGTTGGGTAGGGAACCCCAATCATCATCTGCAAGCCTGGATAACACATGAAAACACAAAACATAGCTTCATCCCAGAGCTTCCACAGCATATTGTGAGACGAAGGGGGAGGTTTGGCAGCTTCGTGGGGGCTGGAGCTCAGGTAACACCTGGGGTTGATGTGGCATTGACTCCGTGAAGCCCTCCTGAGGATGCAACCCAGAGTCAGCGCCGCTGAGCAAAAATGAACAGGGCACAAGTGAACATGTGGGTGGGCGAAAAATGCAAACTTGCACATATTTATTCCATCACCCGTGATATATGCATGTGCATCTGACTACGTGTGTGTCAATATAGAATGAGGAGAGAACAAGGGCACACCAATACATCATATGCATTCGGCAGAGAGCGCTGTGTGCTACAGGAAAGAATGCCAAGACAGTGGACGGACTGTGTGGATGGATGACGTGAATGAAAATGGGGTGTTATGATTGTGGAGGAGGAAAGGCTGCTATCCCTGTTGTTACCTTCGATGCAAGGCTGTAGCAGGTCGCCGGTCTCATCGGCGTCGTCCCTGCGGATGATGGTGTCGACATCATCATTTGCTCGTTCCCAGAGCGTGCTCATATCCACATACTCGGCCTGCGTTGGAGCAAACAACGCAGATTTTAATGGTGGTAAGATAAGCGGACGCACAACACATCAATGAAGCTCAAGTATGTTGGGGAAGGGGGGGCAGGGGTCCCATTTTCTGAAGAACTGATCGGGGTTGGGTTGGGTTGGGTTGGGTTGGGAGGCATTTCATTTGAGATAGATGTATACCTCAGAGTTGGCATTGGAGTACATGATCTCCTCGGCCTTGAGGACGACGGAAGGGAGCTTCTCCTGCCATTCCTTGTACTTGCAGGTGGCCGGGCTGTGGATCTCGTTCGCTATCCTGCGAGGCGGAGAGATGACAGCACAAAAATGAGCGACTGGACTTGACTGCTAGAGCAGCTTGGCCGAGATCATCCTGATTCCCGCCTGCCTTGACCTCACCCAAACAATCGGTGGTACGAAAAGAAGAAGAAGAAGAAGAAGAAGAAGAAGAAGAACGGGGGAGGGGGTATGTTCCCGGAATGGAGCCACTGCCACCGCCGTAGAGTGGGGGATGTAGAGGCGCAAGCAGAGAGTAGATAGACGAGGGGGTTGGGGGGGGCACCTGAAGATCTCACGGATGAGGGAGCCCCGGACAGGTTGGTGGCGGTCGCTGTGCCAGGCCCTCTTCACGCACTCGTACGGCCTCGGTCCCGGCCGCGGCATCTCCCCCTCACAGATCCCACGGCCGCCCCACCCTCCCCTCCCCTCCCTCCAGGAAGACGAAGCCCTTTTCTTCCTGGCCCCCCTTGCTGTCGTCTCGTGGCGCGCCCTCGCTCCGTCGATACCTACGGGAGAAGCGGCGGCGGGGGGCCGGGGTTGGATGGGATTTTTGGGCGTTGGGGAGGTGGAGAAGGGAAGGGAAGGGGGGACTTGCAGATGTAGGTGATCCTCGTGGCCGGAGCCGATCTCCTCATACACGTCAAGAAGATCCTCTCCACTGCCGTAACGAGTGTGCTTGGGGAAGGCTGGGGAAGACGATGTCGATGGCCCCAATAGGGAGGGGAGATGGATCGGTTCCTGCTCCGGCAGCCACAAGGAAGTGAGTTGGCTGGTGCAGGGAAGGTGGATGTGTTGGTGGCTAGGGCTCGAGTGGGGATCATGATAGGAGGAGGAGAAGGAAGACGAAGGAAGGGGGTTTTCGGCTGGAGATCAGGAAGAGAAAGAGGGAGAGGATGGGTTGGATTTGGGAGAAATGAGTGTTTAAAGGGAAAAACATGAAAAGTATCAGGTGGTAGATTTCCCGCCGTCGGGGTCATCTTAATTCTTACGTTTTAAATTTATTATTATTTTTATTTGAAATGACGTATTGCTACGCTTTGTTAAAAAGTGAAAGAATATCTATGACATATTCTCACATTTATTCACAAAGCGTAGGAATAGATAACCTTTTCCTATGTTTCGGAATAACATGACCATATAGCTACGCTATAATAAAATGTTGGAAATTTACCAACGTTAATTTAAAAACGTCGGAATATGTTGCCTATACTTACGTTTTCCAAAAGCGTAGGTAAAATTCGTGGCCATAGGCCAGTTTTCTTGTAGTGAAGAGTTCATGGTATGTATATGATAACCAGGGAGGGAATAGAGCTACGGTTCATAATGTGGAATCACAGGCATGTTCGTTAGTAGCGAGTAAGGAAACAGTAATAGACCAGGTAACAATTCGTATTTGTACAAAAAATCTTTCAATTAAAAATTGACATGCAATCATACCCAGTGGGTGCATCTAGATTATATGAATCCATTTGCTATGAAAATGAGCACCAAATTGTCTCTACCATATATAGTTGTTATCTTGAGCCCTTGGGCTGTATATTTCTTCCTACACTCATATTCTTTATGGCAGAGTTTATGACAAGTAGAATAGACTGCTAGTGCATTTTGAGACATTTAGATATGTATTCGCATTGGACATGCATTCCAAGCTTAGTAGATTGAGAAAGCCAAAAAAAGGCATAGCATGCAGGAGAGTGAGGGAAAGAAAATTGAAAGAAAGACCGTGTACATCTTTAGCAAGGAAATATTTGAAATAATTATCATAGAAGATGAGATGGCCACCATTGAGCATGTCTAATTGGCCGTCACATGAAACAAGAAAACCCTCAGATGAATCTCCCAAATTCACAACAGCAGTATATATACCCAAGAGAGTGGACAAAAGACAAAAATGTCCCTTCTAGAATGGTCTAAGAGTCACTCCACAATGTTAGAAACGAAGTAGAGGCAATTTGGTAAAGTTCTCAAGCCTTAAACATGGATTAGAAATAATTTTGCGAACCCCGTCTGGAAGGGGTCGACCCTTGAGCAATCTTTGCTCAGGACATGTCCAAACTGATGCATGGACAGTGGGGGTCGACCCTACAGGTCGACCCCTGTGCAATTTTCTGCACAGGCCACTCAAACATAATGCATGACAATGGGGGTCGACCCTATAGGTCGACCCATGCAGTTTTAACCCCACAAATACCTCTAGCCAGCCCTGGATCTAGTAAGGGTCGACCCTATGGGTCAACCCCGGCAACACCCTATTTTCCCTCAACTTCAGACAGACCCACACCCAGTGAGGGTCGACCCCTACCTATTTGGGTCAAGAACCAACATAACCCCTGCAAAAACACAAGAAATACCAAATTAGTATAAGTATCTAAATCAAGGTATGGAACAAAATCACACTAGAATAACATTCAAAATCACACTAGAATAACATTTTGTAATCATCAAAATCACACACTCAACAAAGAATAACGTCCCTTCCTTACAATTGGCTGCATCTGTCCCTATCTCTTAATTAAAGGTTGTCTTCTTGTAGTCATGTGCCTTAAGAGCACCTTTTTGTAAGAAAATACAAACGCATCCCAACTCTGTTAAAGAATCTGCTTAGATAAAAATTTTCTTTAAGAAAGCTCCTGAACTATCTGCTAAGATTGATTGGTATGATGAGAAACTACCATTGGATTGTGGGAACTTCATGCTTGGGGGGGGGGGGCAGAAAAGTCTGACGATGTTCATCTGTTCTCTCACTTAATGTCTTGGACGAAAGGTTCAAAAAGAAATTCTTATCTGATGTAACCAACAGGTGAGGTTTGGGCTCTCTTCAAAGGCTAGGATACTAAATGGAGACTTCATCCAGCTCAGCATTGGCAATATGGTATGAAGCTTAGGCACAATGGGAGGCCATACCATGACTACAAACCATGACTCTTATCAAAGAATCAGAACGGTAAATGACTTCTACCAACTCATATTCACCCCTCTCCAAACAATTATGTAAATCAGTTAATTAACTGCCATTCAATACAGCCCACATCTCATTGACGAGAGGATAGATATCATACTGCTACTTTTTTTTCAACATGTATAGCCTATACCAAGTGAGAAAACATTTCAACCCTATCATATGTTTCCTTAGCATCTCTTCCAGAACAAAGTCTAAATCTTCCACAACCAAAAGGAAGATATTTTTTGTCCCATTGTATCTCCTCTAGGAACTGTGGACATGCTTCAAATGGGATTGGAAATGCTTATTGTGAAGTATCAGTTTTACATGCAAACAAGCTCAAAGCCCCCCTTATTATTAAAGATCAAGAAAGAAGGAAAATTAGAGATGCACTTGGGAGCCATATTCTTTGGCTCATAGAATATGTAAAGTATCTTTCTTATTTGTTAATAAACTATTATCATGTTTAACTTTTATGTGAAATTACTTATAAATATTTAACTATTTTCAAGTAATGATCGATACACGAAATAGTTCATCTCCCATCTCTTAATTCCCTTACTATCCTGGTGATATATGTTAGATCGCCCCCCTCATTTTCGATATATATACTCATTGTAATATAATGTTTACACTAATTTTGATAGTGTATATATTTTCACATACATGCACTTGTTTGTTGTTCATGAAGCTTTGCTATATTTTTTATGATTGCAAAGTTGATACATTGCCACAATCATACTTGATGATGGTATTTTGCATATATAATATCAAGTTATGATTTGAATGTGAATGTGCATATTTCTTGATCTTTTGAATGTGAATGTGCAGATTTCTTGATATATGATATGTGAATGATGTGAATGTGTAAGTTTTGAATGTGTAAAATTTGTGAATGTGTACAAGTTATGGTTTGAAATTGAATGTGCAGATTTCTTGATATATGATACATGAATGATGTGAATGTGTAAGTTTTGAATGTGTAAAATTTGTGAATGTGTACAACTTATGGTTTGAATGTGAATGTGCAAATTTCTTGATATACGATATGTGAATGTGCAAGTTTTGAATGCGTAAAATTTGTGAATGTGTACAAGTTGCAGGTTACTTGCGATTCATATAGACATTATAGATGAATTTATTATGTACATCATTAGTTCAGGTTATCTATGGTTCAAATAGATTATCTACTATTAATATATATTATTTAGGATTAAGATTAAAAGAAACATTCACCAACGGTTCGTTCACGTTACCTAGGTTTTATTAACAACTCAAAAAATCGTAAGAAACTACCTATTTGATAAATGTCGTAGGCAATTATCTATAATTATTGTTAGTGAAAACTGCGTAAGTACCTACGCGATAAAAAATCGTAGGCGAGTACCTACACGATATAAAGTGTAGGTAAATACCTACTGCCACCTACGCGACAATAACCGTAGAAACATCCCTATGTGACATAAATCATAGGTAACTACCAACAACCACCTAGGCAATAAAACCGTAGGAAAATACCTACACGGCATAATTGTAGAGTTTTACCTACTACAAGTGTCGTAGGTAAAAATAGTGTAGGCTTGCCATATATGACGTAGGTAACTACATACTCAATAAAATTAGTAGGTAATTACCTACGACATGCGTCGTTGGTAAAAACTATGTTGGTAAACTTTTACCTACGTGATATAATTCCGTAGGTAATGACAGCCCTATACCTACGGTACTTTACCTACGGTATTTTGTCACCTAAGCAGTTTTTGCCGATGACACTGCACCGTAGGGAGTGTCGTAGGAAACGATTTTACCTACGATTTTCGTGACCTTTACCTACCACATTTGCCGTAGATAAAACCTAATTTTCCTGTAGTGATTGTAAATAGAACCCTCATTTAAAATTACTCTAACATATATTTCCCACATACCAAGAATGTTTGCGGTTACACTGCACCTCTGATCCGGCCCAGCTCTTCAACGCATGCCAAATATTGTGATAATATGACTCGTAAAACATTGGGTGCATGCAAAAATACTGAAAAAGAACTTTTCTTTTTATTCTCGATCAAAAATAAGTTATGCTACCCTTCATCTTATTCTCTTCGCAAACTACAAGTTCTCTATGGTCCTCGAACTATTTTCCCAAATTAAGGTGCTTTCTATCCCGATCGAGACCAACCAAACCTTCACCATCTTGCAATCTCCTCCGGGCACAAGTTAGTCCACTCCCATGGATGACATCGGTGGCCGTCGGAGACGAATTTAACGATGAGGCAATAGTACTGGTAGAATCCGAAAAATGGTTTGGCATCCCTTCACACTAGTCAAACAAACGAGAGTTGCAGCAGGCATATAACTGCAAACATGCATTCAGAGTAAATAATTAGGGATATATACGGTAATAAGTCTAAATAAGAGATTTATTTATAATTATATAAATTTATAATGGTATATATGTACAAGAACATTTCTTTTTTACTCTCCCTCGGAAATAAGTTATGCTACCCTTGATTCTGTACTCTTCTCAAGCTACAAGTTCTCTATTATATGAATTAACACGTGTTCTACCAACGATGGTAATACGGATCCGGCCGGCTGTTGACCTGATCTGGCCCCACCCTAACCTAACATATAAAACAACAACGCTGAGTCTTGTTAATTATCAAACTAAACGATCGACGAGTTAGCTAATTAATTCCGCATATGTAGTCCAAATCATCTTGGGGATATATAATTAACCTCCAATGATCGATCAAAAGCCCGCTACGAGGGACCGAGGTTGTGCCAAGACCGGTTGTAATTGGTTTGGAACATGTCGACGTCCCATTGCTAATTAAGACAACAAAAAACTGGCGAACACGTACGTACGGCGAGGACCATATAATATATACACATGTAGCGTCCTCTCTGGACAGTACTATGAGGGGGCCGGATTCATCCGTGAAACTCTGTTTACCTGGTAATAAATTCTAAATATCAGACCCCGTCAAGGATTAACAGTTAACACAGCCGGCGTAAATAAGCAATTAATGTTATATAATTGTTGGATAAAAATGAGGTAAATTTAATAAGGAAAGCCTTCCTTCGTAAGTAGGAAAGTGGCAGATGAGAGAGAGAGAGAGAGAGAGAGAAGCCGAGTCCACGTACGGTACGTTAGTGGGTAGGGGGTTTTGCAGTGGAGACTCATTCTCCGGCTGGCCGATAGAACTGCAAAGGGTGACCTTCCCAGTTCGCTATAAATAGAGCAGAAGAAGCCGGTCACTTCGTCCTCAAACCCACCTCTCTTTCCTTCGTTACCAGTGGCCTGTGCTTAATTAGGGCTGTGATCAGGCGGTGAGATATGGCTCCCAGGGGCGCTGTCATGGTGCTGGGTGTCCTGATGGTTGCCCTACTGACCATCTCGGCCTCCGAGGTGACGGCAAGGGAACTGACCGAGGAAACAAGTGAGTCCATGGAACCAATCCCATATGCGGCTAGATTAACTCCGTCTCGTATAGTTTTTGCCCCTACGTACCCGGCCGCTGGAGTGCTACTTACTTCTGCATGCATGTTTCTCTAATTAATTAACGCTCACACGAAAGCAGCTTGCATTATTAGATTTTGCTTTTATATCTTATTCTTTCCTCAATATTGCCCGTACGTATGAGTGATTGAGGAAAAGGCTACTTGTAATCTCTGATCATGTGAAGGGTCATGATGCACTCCCTTGACATGATCTCATTCACCACCTTTATGCACATGGATATCTCACTCGTGCATGGTCTGCGTGCCGCTCCCATACGCAGAGGACGCCGTCCAGGATCAGCACGGCGGAGGCGGCTACAGACGCTGCCAGTATGGTTGCTGTGGCGGGTGGCACAATGGATACTGCAGCCGGTGCTGCCAGCACGGCGGCGGTGGAGGCTCCAAACACTGCCAGTACGGATGCTGTGGCGGCTGGAGCAACGGATACTGCAGTCGGTGCTGCCAGCACGGGGGCGGTGGAGGTTACAAATACTGCCAGTATGGATGCTGTGGCGGCTGGCACAACGGATACTGCAGTCGGTGCTGCAGCTCCTCCGGTGGAGGCCACCACTAAGATCATACGTACCCACGCCTTCGCGGCCGACTGCCCATACTCAGGAAGGAGCGCCTGGATATACATATAGTAATATAAACCCAAATCCTTGGAATTAGTATGTAGGGTGGAGGATGCGTGCATGGGGTGCGAAATAAAGGGGTTTGATGAAGTCTGTGATTCAAAATAAAAGGAAGTCGGGTGTACGGGGTACGTACGTCGTGCTTGTGTCCCGTCATATATATGAATAATAATGGTAATGGATCAATAATTTGCGTGCGTGCGTGCGCTATGTGAGTGTTGTATTATTGGAGGTTGAAATATGATTGGTTACGTACTTGACAGTTGTATTAGAAATTGACAATATATGTGATTACTTGTTTTTATCTATTAGAACTGACAAATCAGAATGAAATAGTAACCAAATTAAGGGCACGTGTATGAATCCGTATTGAGGTCGAGGGAACCAATATTTACATTTGGGGTTTCTTTTCTACAAAATTAATTTGCGAATATTTCTGTGCCCCACTTAAATGGTATCCTCTGTAGCAATATCCATCTCAGCTGACAGGAACTATTATAGGATCATGCTTGGTATCTTGAAAAAGTCTCTCAAAGGTAGGTACGCGCGTATAAGTTATCCAAGTATGCATTATAATTCCTGTTGATGTTTGATACACCAAGAAGATTAACCTGGTTATTGTGTGGCAAAATAACTCTTGATCATATAAGAATTAGGATAGCGTACTTGTATAATGTGGGCAATCGCACTTTCCGTAAATATCCTTCTCGTCCCGTCGAATTAATTAAGATGACTTGCGAAATGGAGAATGGGATAAGCATATTGTAAGCCGACGCGGAATAGGTAGCCTCATCATCCAACTCTCATAGGAATAATTAATTCTGGAAAGCCATTCTACCCAGAACAATTCATCCAGAGACTGCCCAAAGTCGATCGGCTATCTAAAATAATATAAATAACATAATCTATTCTACTCCTATCGCGTGGTATTATCAAAGAGAGCCCTCAGTATCAAAGCAAGAAAATAAAACTAATTCTTCTTCATTTAATTATTATCACCTTTTCACTGCAACGACAGATTCTCAGGCTGGATTATAAAGGCAATTCTAAAAACTTTCTCACACTGACATGACTCAGCTATACATATCCTGGTCTCATGACGCGTAAGTTCCTTATTATGACTTTCATAACATAACAAAGAAAATCTTTTGGGCCGGACCCGGACATATGGGAGAAAAACAGAATCGTCAAGCTTAAAATTGTGGGAAACCACCCACAATATTGCAACATTGCGAGCTTAAAGATTGCTGAACCAACTCTTTGAAACGTGGTCAATAATAGACATTTGGAGTACTTGCGTGAACAAAATTATATGTCCGTCTTAATGATACATGCACAAATTCTCCCCATCTTAATTTGCATCAGCACGTGATCTTGCACTGATGACAATTCTCTCGATCAACATCAAGAGCCAGCCAGTGCCGAGTAGGGGAGAAGAAATGCCATATTGTGGAGAGAGAGAGAGAGAGATACCAAACTAGATCTAATTATGTCATTGACACTTGGATAAACAAGAAGCCGCGGATGAGCACTCTAGCTAGCAGAGCGATGCCAAAACTTTACCACACAAGTGCTAAGTTTATAATTCTACAGATAGTACCAGTGGCTGGAGATAACGTTGACTGGGATTTCACATTTATTTCAATGTTGTTGATATAACATTTATGATGACTATTTTTCAAAATGCATAATTAATTGTGCTTGTTCAAATTCGAGTGCTTTAATCATCATTTAGTGCATGATGGCGCCACACTCTACACACCACTACGTCTCATGGCAACTCACTGTACGTCACCGCTAGGATCCGGCGGGGTGAGCTTGGCGTCTTCCCCAGGGTATGATGATGCCCATGTGGATGGCGACATTCCTGATGGCTCCGTTGAGTAGGTGACGACATCTTCTAGCACCTTGTAAGGCCCGTGCCTTAATGGATCCTTCGTGGTATTTGTTCTATTAATTGTTCTGGAATTTCCGACTTTTTCCTGAATTTTTAAGAATTTGTCTGGCATTTTTCCGGATTTGTTCGGAGCTGTTTGAGGGTTATTGAATATTAATAAGATTTTTATATATATAATGATTATATTATATATATATTAATTTTATTTATTTTTATTTTTTTATATATCTCTCACCCTCACTCTCTCTCTCCCCCGTCGATCTCTCATTTCACCCTCTCCCTCTCTCTCTCCTCCGTGCGGCCACCTCCTCTCCTCTCTTAGGGATCGGGGTCGAGACGGCGTCGGATTGAGACGAGGTTGGCACCGTTGGATTCCTCGCGTCGAGTAGAGCGCGTGGGTGTCCACTTCGGCGTGGATCGGTGATCGTGGGAGCGAGGTGGAGCGTGGAAGCTCCGTGGCTATTCCTCCTTGCATGCGGCCCGTTCGACGGTTTCGGCTTGCGAAAGGTAGGGGGATGGAACCTCGATCTTGCTAGGATCGTTTCCTTTAGCCCGCTTGTTGATTAGCACCCCGTAGCATGCATGATGTTCATATTTCCATTTTTGGGGTTTTAGCCTAAATCTTGAGTTTAATGCGTTTTAGGCCTTGCATGTGCTAGATTTAGATGTTAAATTGTTGTCTAGCATGCGTGGTTTGACAGGTTATCAGGTTTTTCGTCGATACCCGGCGTTTTCAGCCGTCCGGGAGGGCTTCGGTTTACAAACCGCACCCGCCCGTAACCCAGGTGCAGTGACGGTCCTGCCAGGAACCGTCACTTGCCCGACGGTCCAAAGTGGACGCGTCACTACCAAATAGCGGCCCAATGGGGGTGCGTTACTTGGAGAGTAACGGTGGGGCTCCCATCCGTTACTCATCAACTGTTTTCCGTGATTTTGGTCAGGCGGTGCGCCCGGCGGCCTGTCGGCCGACCGTCGTTTCGGTCCGACGCGCCTAGACCGGGGCGTTACTTCGCCTGCTACCATTTAGGACGCTGATAGGTGGTTTGAGCCTCGGGTGGATGTGACGGCGGTGACCCCACGCGTCGCTTCGAAGTAACGCGCAGGGCCCCTACCGTTACATGCCTTTGGTGCCTCTTGAGCTGGAATCCTGAAGGGAGTGACGGATGGGGACTGGAGCGTCATTCTTGAAGTAACGCGCCGACCCCCGACCGTCGTTTGCATGTGGCGCGTGGGTCCTTGACCGCCACTTCCCTGATGGCTGTAATATATTCCCAGCCCATTGCTTATGCGTTCCGTTCTATATTCATGCCATAGTTGTATTGTTTTACTATATTGTGGCGTGTTTTATGTGCCAATAGAGTAGCTTTTCTTTCCAGGCAATGGAGCCACTGTTGTTGCCCTAAGGTCTGTTGAGTACCGACCCGCTTGAGGATGGCGGAGGGGTATATTTCCCATTCACGGTTTGTAAGCTAGTTCCGTGGGCTCCCAGCCAATGGTAGCGTCCTGCCAAGGGAGAAAACTAGTTAGAGGGCCTGGCTCAGGCTAGAGTCAGTGTGTGCACACGTGGTCGGAGACTGTGGACTGACGCCGACGGGTGTCACTCCGACTGGTCACTTGGTTTGGTACTGTTTGCGCGCTTAGCTTGTCGCTTGTCGACTGCGAGTGCTTGAGACGCAGTGTAAGCCGTCAGTGGACGCTTCTGGTTTCTGCTCCAGTGGTTGTCCTTCCTTGTTGCTTGGACTAGTTGCAGCTCATTCTAATTGGTAGTTTTAGCTTTAATCGCTTGCATTTAATTAGTAGCGGCATGTGTTAGCTGTTATACTTGCTTAGATAGAGTTTACAGCTTTCTGGTGATTAGATATTCATGCCATTGCCTGTGTATTTATTTGAATGCATGCTTTAATTGCTGTTAATTATGCATGTTCGCATGTTTAGTGCGAGGTAGGGATCCGCGTGACCCCTACTGAGTCTGGCTGTGACTCACCCTTCTCCTTTCAGGTGAGCCGCGCCCGACATCTCCCGGAGTTTAGCGTGCTGTTTCGGGACCGTTCCTTAGCTGCCAGCTGTGCACGAGCTGCCTTTTTGAGGCTTGTGTTGTACTTTTGCCGGGGTATGCCCCGCGTAGTTGTGCCCTGTGGACTAGTGTTTGTGACTCTGGACTAGTTATATATATCACTCTGGTTATTTTCAATTGCTTCCGCACTTGTGTTTAAATCTTAAATACTTATTTGTATTGCGCGCCCCAATTCGCAATTAATTATGCATATTCCTCAGCTAACCCCCCACTAACCCTTCAGGGGCCTCATCAGCCTCTTGGGTGGCCTCCCCAGTTCTTGGTGTCGGTATACCGATGTTATCGGTATATCGGTATCCTGAACTCTGGGTCGTCACAGATGGTATCAGAGCTTGAAGTTGAGGATTTGCGTAAAGAATTGGAATTGACGCTTGGTCCAGAGCTAGTCCTGTTGTTGTCTCTTGCTGGCATAGGATGTTTTCCGTATGATTGATGGATTTCATTGTTGATTGTGTTTTTGGCAGCATAATTATGCCGCCTCGTCGAGGAAGACCCCCTCGAGCTCCTCGTGTTCCTCGAGATGCGCCCAGGGAAGATAGCGGTTCTGCACCTCCTCCTGCAGTTCCCGCTGTTCCTGTCGTTCCAGTTGCTCCTCCAGTGCCGATCGTTCAAGCTGAAGTGCCTGGCAGTCGAGGCAAGGCTTTGAAGGAATTTCTGATGTTTAATCCGCCTGCTTTCGATGGCCAAGCTGATCCAGAAGTCGCGAGGCAATGGATGGATGCGATAGAGCGTGTTTTTGTCTCGATGGAGTGTGCTGAAGATGAAAAAGTCATGCTCGCTGCCTTTCAACTCCAGGGTACGTCCATTGCGTGGTGGAAAGCCGAGTGGCAGATTTCCTTTCGATCCAGACCTCTTCGGCAAATCACTTGGGCAGAGTTCGTTGCTGCTTTTGAGCGTGCCTATGCTCCTGCCTGCTTGCAGATGGATAAGATGTATCGGTTTATGGAATTGACCCAGGGCAGTATGACCGTGCTTCAGTACAGGAATAAGTTCTTGGAATTGGGTCAGTATGCGCCCCATGTGCTGGCCAGTGAAGCTTTGAAGACCCAGCAATTCTTGCGAGGGTTGAGGCCAGAGTTGAAGATGCCGTTGATAGCGAGTCGTGTTGCGGATCTCGATACTGCGTGCCAGACAGCTGTAGCCTTAGAGCTGGAGATGGCGAGACCGGGTGGATATCCCCAGGCAGGGTCAGTGCAGCCGGTGGCTCAGATTCAGCAGGCTTACCGACAGCCCGTGCCTAGTGTTCCTTCGGTCCAGTCAGAGGTTTCCAGTGCTTCCTCTCCTTCTAAGCCCAAGTTCAAAAGGTTCAAGAAGAAGAAGAAGTTTTTTCAGCAGCCGTCCAGTGCAGATTCTGTCCAGCAGCCGACAGCACCTTCTTCTCAGACTCGACAGAGCTCAGCTGCTAGTCAGCCGTGGACGTGTCGGAGATGCGGTGGTCATCATAAGGGCCAACCGTGTTCTCTTCCTGTTGTATGCTTTAGGTGTGACCAGCCAGGTCATGTGGTTCGAGATTGCCCGCTGAGGCCGAATCCATTGCAAGTTCCTCAGTTTTCTCAACCTCAGCCGCAGTTTAGACCTCCTGCACCTCAAGCTCCACAGCAATTTTTCTCTCAGGCGTCGGCGTCTTCACAGCAATCTTCAGTTGGTTCTAAGAAGCAGAAAGGCAAAGTTTCTCATTTGACAAGAGCTGATGCTGCTGCGTCCCATCTTGTGGAAGGTACGATTATGCTTTATGGTCATGCAGCTCATGTCTTATTTGATTCTGGTGCTTCTCACTCTTTTATTTCTGAGGATTTTATGGCTTGTATTGAGGAACCAACTTCTGAGCTGTCTTGTGAGTTGTTTGTGGAATTGCCTTCTGGAGATTTCATGGTTACTCCCTTGTGTTTGGATGAGTCTCCTGTGATGATTGATGATCACCAGTTGCCGGCGAGATTGTATGCGTTGCAGCTGGCAGATTATGATGTTATTCTGGGAATGGATTGGTTGGAGCATTATGGAGCTGTGGTTGACTGCAGATCGAAGAAAGTCTATTTTCAGCCCCAGGGAAAATCAGCCTTTTATTTTCAAGGTATTCGATCCCGTTCTTCTCGTATGATTATTTCTGCTATTCGAGCCTATAGGTTGCTTAGCGCAGGTTGTCAGGGATTCCTTGCTTCAGTGGTGGCTGTTGAAAAACCACGACGGGATGTTTGTGATATTCCGGTTGTCTGTGAGTTCCCTGATGTGTTTCCTGACGAGTTGCCAGGCTTGCCCCCAGAGCGAGAGATTGAGATGGTGATTGAACTGATTCCAGGTACTGGCCCCTTAGCAAAGCCGCCGTACCGAATGGCTCCAGCTGAATTGAAAGTACTGCGTGCACAGCTACTAGAGTTACTGGTGAAGGGCTATATTCGTCCCAGTTTTTCTCCGTGGAGTGCCCCTGTACTGTTTGTGAAAAAGAAAGATGGAAACCTGAGGCTTTGTATTGATTACAGGCAGCTGAATCAGGCGACTATCAAGAATAAGTATCCGCTCCCCAGGATTGATGATTTGTTTGACCAGTTACAGTCTGCTGCTGTCTTTTCACGGATTGATCTCCGGTCTGGCTATTTTCAGTTGCGGATCCGGGAATCTGATGTGGAGAAGACTGCTTTCAGTACTCGATATGGTCACTTTGAATTTTTAGTCATGCCGTTTGGTTTGACTAATGCCCCAGCAGCCTTCATGGATCTAATGCAGCGTATCTTTCGTCCATTTCTGGACCATTTTGTGGTGATCTTTGTTGATGATATCTTGATATATTCTGCCTCTGTCACTACAAGAAAAAGTGGCTATAGCGACCGACTTAGAGACCGATTAAATCGGTCGCTAGTCGGTCCCAAATAGAGACCAATTCGGCGACCGAAATAATCGGTCGCATATGTGAGACCGTTTTGGCGACCGAATTTAGTTCGGTCTCCAATCGGTCGCTGTTCTTGCGACCGAATTTACTTCGGTCTCCAATCAGTCGCTGATCCCGTTATACTCCCCACTGCGGCCCCCGCCCGCCCGAGCCCCTCTCCGCCCGAGCCCCCCCTCCCGCCCGAGCCCTCCCGCCCGAGCCCCCGCCCGAGCCCCCTCCCCCTGCGGCCCCCTCTCCGCCCTAGCCCCCCCACGCCCCTCCCGCCCGAGCCCCCCTCCGCCGGAGCCCCCCCTCCCCCTGCGGCCTCCCGCCAGAGCCCCCCTCCCCCTGCGGCCTCCCGCCCGAGCCCCCTTCCGCCGGAGCCCCCCCTCCCCCTGCGGCCTCCGCCCCCCTCCGCCGGAGCCCCCCTCCCCCTGCGGCCTCCCGCCCGAGCCCCCCTCCCCCTGCGGCCTCCGCCCCCCTCCGCCGGAGCCCCCCCTCCCCCTGCGGCCTCCCGCCCGAGCCCCCCTCCCCCTGCGGCCTCCCGCCCGAGCCCCCCTCCGCCGGAGCCCCCCCTCCCCCTGCGGCCTCCCGCCCGAGCCAACCTCCGCCCGAGCCCCCCTCCCCCTGCGGCCTCCCGCCCGAGCCCCCCTCCGCCGGAGCCCCCCCTCCCCCTGCGGTCAAAGCACAGTTCACCTTGGAGGTCGACTCCTCGGACACGATCGACAACGTGAAGGCTAAGATCCAGGGCAAGGAGGGCATTTCCCCGAACCAGCAGCATCTCATCTTCGCCGGGAAGCATCTGGAGGACGGCCGCACCCTCGCCGACTACAACATTAAAGGTTCCACCTGGCACCCTCTCTCTCTCTGATCCCTCTCTCTCTGTGTCACCCCCTCCGGCACCCGAACCAGCAGAATCGACTTCAAAGATTTATGCATAGTCATGCATGGTTATGTACTTAGGTGTGGAATTTTTCTGTGAAAGCTAGCACAATCCACGTGCAGAGGTGATTACATGTCTCCCGACAGTTTACGTGCCAAATTCATAAAACAATAAATCTTTGTTCAAACAACTCAACTCTCTGCAAACTATCAGTGGACTGTAGAAGTTACATATTGATTTTAGCTGAAGAATTCAAAACTTTGACTTAAGGTTTAATTTGCTTTATAGACATTGTCATTTCCACATGCATGCATGGAGACTGCCTA
Source organism: Amorphophallus konjac (assembly GCA_022559845.1). Classification (NCBI taxonomy): domain Eukaryota; kingdom Viridiplantae; phylum Streptophyta; class Magnoliopsida; order Alismatales; family Araceae; genus Amorphophallus; species Amorphophallus konjac. Next base: position 65,160,351 of record CM040128.1, on the reverse strand, counting down.
TAGCATTCTGAAACTGAAGGGTTTCACTATCTTCTTTTTTTTTTATGTGAAAGCCCTGCCTAGTGGAAAGGTTGAGAGAAGAACTCTACCACCTAACCACCAGTGGGTATTTTATTGAGTAAAAGCAATTGTAAAGATAAATTACATCAAGCGGACACTGGGCATACCCAGTTTATCAAGCCTAACAGCACCTCTAATGAGAGTAGGAAGCTCAGAGGAGGAATAGGATGCATTACATTTCAACTTACAAGCTAAAGAAGCTAAGGAATCAGCCACAGTGTTCCCTTCTCTAAAGATGTGATTAATGGTATCTGCAGGATTAAGGAGGCTCCATATCTCCCTGACATAGGACAATATCGACCAAGGGCAGGTGGCTTTCCTTTTGATAATATTGACAATAGTTTGAGAGTCACATTCAATTATTGCTGCTGTGGAACCAGTGATTTTGATATACTTCATTCCATCTAATAGGGCAGGGGCCTCAGCAATGATGCTATTTGAGAATCCATAGTAGTGGCTGAAAGCTAGGATGACATTTCCAAGGTGATCTCTTATGACCCCACCTCCACCAGATTCACCATTGGCTTTAGATGCTCCATCAGTATTTAGTTTTAAAGAAGGCCAAGGAGGGCAAAACCATTTAATGGCTATAGCTCTAAGCTGCTTTGGTTTAGCAAATTGAATTCCTAGAGCATCCAGAATTCTGATATGTTCCTGATTGGCTTCGGGTAGTGAGGAAATCTGACATATTTCTTTGACTTTGTATCTGATTTTGTGGAGGAGACCCTGGCAGGAAGTTTTGGAGTCATCATATTTGTCTGAATTTCTAGCACACCAAATCTCCCACATACTAACTCCGACAGCAGCTAGACCAAATAGGCCAAACATTGATTTTTTCTGAGTGGAGCATAAATTGTTGAGTATCATTGAGGTAGCTGAATTTTCTTCAATTTGCAACCCCTTAGATCTGAAATATGTCCATATGTAAGAAGCCCAATCACCGAAAATAAATAAGTGGTTATAATTTTCAGTCTGTGGGGTCTTGCAGCAGCAGCATTTTGAACAAATTGGAATCCCTATCTTCTGAATGTTGCAATCCAGAGGAAGACACTTGTTGATAATTTTCCACAGATGAATGGAGATCTTGGAAGGCAGCCATGGTGACCAAATGCTAGTCCACTGATTGAAAGTCTGAGTCTCTTGGTTCCTGCTAATAGCCTTTTGGGTGGATGAGACTGAACAGTTCCCCGAAGAAGAAAGGCTCCAAGCAGGTAGGTCATGTTCCTGATTGAGTTTAACATGCTTCAAAGCAGTGCTAATTTCTTCAGTAAAAAACCTGTTAGGCCAATTTGTGTCTTCTGAATTCATCTGTACAATAAAGTCCCGAACAGAGAGCATAGGGTTGATGGTGTTATCAGCCAATGCAAAATCAGCAAGGGTGTGTTGGCCTATCCATCTGTCATACCAGAAGCTTGTCCTGCTGCCATCTCCAATAATGACCCTCTTATGCTGAATAATTAAATTTTTTGCAGTGATCCACCTTCTCCTTTCAAAACCCTTCATATTTGTAAACTGAACCTGGATGAGAGGACAGTTCCTAATATATTTGGCTCTGAAATACTCGGCCCATAATGAATTTGAATGAAGAGCTTGCCACAACATTTTAACACTTAAGGGAGTTTCCATATTCCTTAGTGATATAATACCCAGTCCACCTTAAGAGATAGGAGTGCAGATTTTGTTCCATTTTCTCCAGTGCTTCCTGTGACCATGATCAGATGAACCCCAGAAGAAATTGGCAAGTGATTTTTCAATAGCTTGGTGAGTTCCAATATGCAGTGAAGAAGATGTAAGAAAGTATATGGGCAATGAGATCAGGACATGCTTGATAAGGACTAGTTTTGCTCCCTAGGAGAGCATCCCACATTTCCAACCTGAAATCCTCCTCTGAATATTGTGTAGAATACCAGTGTAGTGAATTTTCTTGCATCTTCCTTTGATCAGGGGAAAACCAAGATACTTATGAGGGAAGGAGTGTTTAACAAAACCAGTGACATCCTGAATTTTCCTGGCAGTAGAGTTATTATTCCTGGAGTGTATGAAAAAACCACTTTTACCTGTGTTTATTGACTGCCCTGAAGCTCTTTCATAATCTTGTAGTATCTTAAGGAGATTCCTTATTGAAATAAGATTGCCATTGCAAAAAATGATGGTATCATCCGCAAACAAAAGATGTGAAATATTCGGGCAATGTCTAGGACTAGCATACCATTCTATGAGGCCACATTGGAAGGCTTTTGTCAGAGATCTACTGAGTACCTCTTCTGCAATGATAAATAGTGAGGGAGCAATTGGATCACCTTGACGCACCCCTCTTGAAGATTTGAAGAATCCAGCAGGGGTACCATTTATAAGAATAGAAAACCAGTTATTGTGCACCATTTTTCTAATAAGCCTGATGAACTGGTCATTAAATCCAAACCTGTTAAGAACATTGAAGAGAAAATCCCATTCAAGCCTATCATAAGCCTTAGCCATATCAATCTTTATCATCACATTAGAGCCCCTTATTTTCATGCCAATTTCATTGGTAAGTTCCTGGGCCAAAGCAATATTCTCAATAATATTTCTGCCTTTGACAAATGCAGATTGTTCAGGAGATATGATCTTAGGAAGAATGCTGGCAAGCCTAGTATTAATGATAGAGGCAATAATTTTGTAAAAGAAGTTGCACAGGCTAATAGGTCTAAACTCAGAAATTCTGGTAGCATTTGTTTGTTTTGGAATGAGAGCAACCAGGGTAGCAGTGACAGATCTGGGTAAGTCTTCATGGGAAGTAAAGAATTCCTGCACAGCTCTTATCACAGTGGAGGCAATTATCCCCCAAGCAAATTGGTAAAATGCACCTGTGAATCCGTCAGGGCCCGGTGCACTATCTTGGGATAGCCTGAAGACATAAGTCTTGGATTTCTGCGGCAGTAGGGATTGAGCAGAGGGTGTCAGTGTCTAACTGATCAACCAGAGAGGGAATACAGTCAAGAACAGTACTATCTGCTAAATGATGTTGGGAAGAGAAGGCTTCCTGAAAATGTGTCACAGCAATTGAAGTCATTTCCCCAGGGTCCGAAGTGAGAAGGCCTGCAGAGTTTTGAAGTTGAGATATGCACATTTTTTTCCTCTTAGCTAAAGTGGTAGAGTGAAAGAATCTGGTATTTCTATCCCCTTCAGTGAGCCATCGGACTCTAGATTTCTGTCTCCAAAAGCATTCCTCCTGAAGCAACATTTTGGACAGAACAAGTTTAGCCTCATCCAGGGCAGTCTGATTTGTAGTGGAAGGCTGGGTGTCATAAGCGTGTTCTGCCTTAATAACATCATCCTCCGCTTTTGCCACATTATTATGAATATTACCAAAGACTTGATAATTCCAAACTTTAAGCATTTGCCTGAGACTCTTGAGCTTAAGATAAAGGGTTAAGGTAGGTGAAGAAGCTAAAGGACTAGTATCCCAACACTTTTTAACATCAGCAAGAAGATGGTCATGATAAGTCCACATTTTTTGGAAACAGAATCTGGTTTTCCTTTTAATCTGGGGAGTCTGCAACACAAGTAGAGGGGCATGATCTGAGACTTCCCTGGAAAGATGTTCAACGGAGAAGGCATAATGAGCCATCCAATCAGAATTGGTTAGAATTCTATCCAGTCTGGCCCAAATACCCCTGCTTCCTGATTGATTGTTATGCCAAGTGTAGGAAGATCCTTTGAAACCAGTATCCAAAAGTGCACAATTTGATATACAGTCCTTAAAATCAGTCATTGCAATCGAATTAGGATCATTACCACCAATTTTTTCCTTTGTATCAGTAATGTAGTTGAAGTCTCCTGCCACCATCCAAGGACCAGAAATGTTAGAGTGGACGTTAATTAAAGAAGTCCAAAGACCCTTTCTCTCAATCACATTGCATTTTGCATATACTGCAGTTAAGTGAAAAGGGACTTGACCATTAAGACCCATGAGAAGAGTAATTTGCTGATCATCTCTAGTAACCAGAGAAACATGCAGATGGTCTTTCCATAATACCCAGATGTGGGCCATTTCATCAGAATTTGCAATAATTTTAGACATACCCCTACGAGATAATATCTTCTAGGCACAATAGTTGAGGACTGTCGAGACGTTGCAAATCATGTAAACCCGCGCCTTTTTAAAATGGGGAATCTGTCAATGGAAGCTACTAGTCATCTTGTAGATTTTCAAAAAAAAAAAAAGATTAGCAGTCGTGGTTGACAACCTCATAAATTATTGATATGTTTAAATTTACATGACATGAGTATTAGAGAAACATTGACATTTTAGAATTGTAGCTCAGTTTCTTAATTTTAGAATATCTAAAACATGTCATTAGCTAAGAGTACTGTTTGGATAGTGTTGGATGAAAAGTAAAGTGTGTTTTATTATTGTCTTATTCAGTGACGATACTATCAATTTCTTTACTTGATTTCTGCATAGCTAGTGACAGTGTTGTCTTTAAGCTAAAAAGTATCATGCTATATTTTATTTCTGCTAAATAGCTAGTGAAAGTGTTGTCTTTATGTTGGATGTTAAAATAAAATTCATGTTTTCATTGTGTACATGTATTGCCAATTTCACATGTTACTGCTATGTTTTTAGATTGTGTTATTATCTTGTCAATATTTAATTAGTTGGGTGTTGTATGTGAGCTGAGATGCGTGGGTGCAACCTAACATTGCACGCATCTTAGGAGAGCGTGTTAAGCCCGTGCCAATCAACCTACCCGTTCAAGACTTTGGGATTGATATGCACGTTCTCATTTTGAATGATGAGAATGTGTATATCTAACTCAAAGTCTTGAATTGTCCCGTTTGGACAGTCTGTGAATGTTTGATCGCACTTAGGTGGTTAATTACTATATGTGTTTGTGTTGTTTGTTAAAAATTTTGGCTGCGTCTTCTCACTCCTCTCTGATATACCTTTATTGATTTTGATTATTTTCTTAACCACTTATTAGTAAGTGTTTAAGAAAATTTCTTAATCAATAAATATTTTGTGGTATATCGGAGAGGTGTGGGGAGATGCTGCCGAAATTTTTAGCAAACAACACAACACATATAGTAATTAATCGTGCGATCAAACCTTCACAGATGGGTTAAAAAGTGAAGATCTAAATGATATTTCCGTCCTATTTAAAATGGCAGACATGGACGATGTGAGGTAAGGGTTGTACTTTTTATTTTGTTAAACATGTTAAAGTTTTGTGTGTTTACATTTCATTCGCATAGGGAAAATGTCTGAAGATCGTTCATGGATGTACCGTAGAGTAGTTGATCAGGTGGTGTCTATAGAATTTAAAAATGGAGTTGAGAGATTCATTCAGTTTGCTTTGAGAAATTCTATTGAAGCTGTAGATTGTGAGGGTCGTATCCGATGTCCTTGTGTAGTCTGTAAGAATTTGAAGTGGCTGACAACATGGGATGTACAACGTCATTTATACAGAAAGGGGTTTGTTAAAGATTATACAAACTGGATATGTCATGGTGAAACATTGTGGTCGACCTACGAGCCTGCCAATGTTGGAAGTGGAAGTTCATATGTTGATATGGTCATAGATGCTGCTGGTCCAGGATTCAATGTTCACGAGGAGCATGTACATAATGAAGAACCGCCAAACAAGACAGCTGAAAGATTTTATCAGCTACTCAAAGATGCTGATGAGCCATTGTGGACTGGATGTCAAAATCACTCTCGACTGTCTGCGGTGTCACAATTATTGAACTTGAAATCTGAATTTCACATCAGTGAGATTTGTTTTGATCGTTTGTTACTGATTATCAAAAGTATGTTGCCACAAGATGAGAAATTACCTGAAAATTTTTATCGTGCAAAGAAGATGGTCACTGACTTAGGGCTTGGATATGAGAAAATAGATGCATGTCCTAATCATTGCATGCTATATTATAATGAGGCTAAAAGTAAGGTATCATGTTCCATATGTGGTCATGATAGATTCAAGCCTAAGAAAGGGGACAATTCAAAGCAAAAAGATATACCATATATGTCATTGCGGTATTTTCCTATTGCACCGAGATTGCAGAGAATGTATATGGCACCAAAGATAGCTCAACATATGAGATGGCATGCGGAAAGAGTACGTCGACAACATAATGTAATCAGTCATCCTGCAGATGCCGAAGCTTGGAGTCACTTTAACCGTGCTCACCCTACTTTCTCAAAAGAGTCGCGTAATGTAAGGCTGGGTTTATGTACTGATGGATTCAATCCATTTGGAGGTTCAGTGACTTCCTACTCTTGCTGGCCAGTTTTCGTGACACCATATAATATTCCGCCAAATATGTGCATGAAACGAGAGCATTTATTTCTATCATTATTGATCCCTGGTCCAAAAAGTCCTGGGAAAAAATTAGACATATATCTCAGGCCGTTGATTGATGAGTTGAAGTTGTTATGGACTGATGGGGTTACTACCTATGATGCATGCAGAAAACAAAATTTCACTATGAAGGCTGCATTGATGTGGACAATAAGCGACTTTCCTGCATATGGAATGTTATCTAGCTGGAGCACTCATGGAAAACTAGCATGTCCTTACTGTATGGACAGTTCCAAATCATTTGTACTTAAGCATGGTGGCAAGTCATGCTGGTTTGATTGTCATCGACGATTTCTACCAAGGGACCATCCGTTTAGAAGGCAAAAAGATGCATTCTTAAAGAACAGAATTGAATTGGAAGAAGCTGATTTTGAACGGTTGTCTGGTCCACATTTAGCAGCACGTGTACAGAACTTACCAGATATAGCACAATTGTCGAGCAGCACAAGACAACTCCCTGGATTTGGGAAGGATCACAATTGGGTCAAAAAAAGTATCTTCTGGGAATTGCCTTATTGGTCAACTCTTCTTATACGACATAACATCGACGTCATGCATGTTGAGAAGAATGTCTTTGATAATGTGTTCAACACTGTTATGGACATAACAGGCAAAACAAAGGATAATGTGAATGCCCGTTTAGACTTGAAAATACATTGTAAACGTCCAGAACTGTACCTTATTGATAGAAATGGTAAAACAGTTAAACCGAAAGCAAGTTACGCCCTTGGAGCTGCACAGATTAAAGAAGTATGCTCTTGGCTAAAACAGTTGAGATTTCCAGATGGTTATGTGTCTAACATTGCTCGTTGCGTGAATACAAATGAGGGGAAAATATATGGAATGAAAAGTCATGACTGTCATGTGTTCATGCAGAGGTTGTTACCTATTGTATTTCGTGATATGATGCCGAAGGCGATATGGGGAGCAGTGACTGAGTTAAGTCAGTTTTTCAAAATTTTATGTGCATCAGAGCTCAGGTATGAAGATGTGGAAACTATTGAACAGAATGTGATCACGACAGTTTGTAGATTGGAAAAGATATTTCCACCATCATTCTTTGATTCAATGGAGCACCTGCTTATACACTTACCATATGAGGCTAAAGTAGGAGGGCCAGTACAATTTAGATGGATGTATCCATTTGAGAGGTAATATATATATATTTTCTCCTCATAATTCAATTACATGGTGATGTGTTTTTCATTATCTTATGAACATTCTGGTAGGTGTATGCATGAATTGAAAATGAAAGTTCGCAACAAGGCAAAAGTAGAGGGTTCCATTGCCGAGGCGTACATTATGGAAGAAATATCAAATTTCTGTTCAATGTACTTTGAACCTGAGGTACAAACTCGTCGAACTCGGCCACCACGTAATGATGATGGGGGAGACTCCGTTCACTCTGAGCGACTGTCGATATTTAAGTATCCTGGACGTGCGTATGGACGTTCCTCGAGTCGGATGCTAAATGATAGAGAATTGCACTGTGCAGAAATTTACATCCTTTTAAATTGTATGGAGGTTGAACCTTATGTTGCGTAAGTTCTCTGCTCAAATTACATTGTGTCTATAACTTATTATTTTTCATTCCATCTATAATGCTCCAATGGTCGTAATACAGACAATTTGACTCAGAATTAATCCAAAGATGTCCATATCTCACTGACATGGAGGTTGAAAAAGAACGAGAAAAATCATTCGCTTCTTGGCTGAAATATCGTGTAAGTATTATTACTACTCTTTCTCCTTGTTGGGTCAATGACAAATTCTGACTAGTGTGCTGTCCATATGTAGGTTGAAAATGATTTTATTACTGATCAAAGAATTCGAGTGATCAGTTATGGCCCATCGAAAGTTGCACGTACATATCCAGCATTTATTGTGAATGGGTATAGATTTCACACTAGACAATATGGGCAGAATAAGTCAACAATGAACAGCGGGGTATGTGTGAAAGGAAGTACATATAATGAAAACGAATGTGATTATTATGGTATTATTGAGGAGATCTTAGAATTGCAATATCTCGGAGATGACAACCATATATTTCTGTTAAAGTGTCATTGGTTTGATCCTAATTCTGTTCGAAATGACACAACATATGGGATTGTCGATATCAGACATAAGTCTAAATTGAATACTTATGATCCATTCATTTTGGCCGCACAAGCCCAGCAGGTCTATTATACAAAGTATCCATCGTCTAGAAATAAAGAAAGAAATGATTGGTGGGCAGTTTGCAAGGTTAAGACAAGGCTTTTCCCGGATTATGAGTTGGATTTGACTGAAACAGAGCAGTTGGATGTGAATGCCGAATTCTTTCAATCAGACTTGGGTGATGATGTAGACTTGCCTGCTTCTAGTGATGAATCTGTGGAGGCACCGTCTTTATCTAAAGAGAATGAAGTGGAGGAAGTCGATCCAGAACAACCAGAAATACAGTTGGGGGACTCCGAAGAGGAGGAATATATTAGTGATCAAAATGAATCTGATAATGAAGATGTGAATGCTGAATTTGTTATATCTCCAACATCTGAAGAAGAAATGGAGAATGTTTGATTAATGGTATACAATTTTATCTGGGAATTTTAATACTCTGTAACTTTCTTTCTTTCACTATTTGATGAATATGCATGTATTTTATTACCAGTTGAAGATATGGTTCGAGGACGGCGTGGGACTCCCAGAGGTGGGAGGGGAGAGGGTAGCGGGAGGAGATTTACTTCCGTTTCACCACCGGTAGTAGGTATGTATACTTTCCCTTCATAATGCATTGTAGTATTTGTTGAAAATAATTCATTATGTATTTGTGTTATCTGATTATTATTTTCACAGGACCCACGACCTCTACACCGTTACGACCGACCTCTGCACCGCTACCACCGGTAGTAGGTATGTATACTTTCATGTATAATGCATTGTAGTATTTGTTGAAAATAATTCTTTATGTTTTTGTGTTATCTGATTCTTATTTTCACAGGACCCACGACCTCTGCACATATACCACCGACCTCTGCACCGCTACCACCGGTAGTAGGTATGTATACTTTCCCTTCATAATGCATTGTAGTATTTGTTGAAAATAATTCATTATGTATTTGTGTTATCTGATTATTATTTTCACAGGACCCACGACCTCTACACCGTTACGACCGACCTCTGCACCGCTACCACCGGTAGTAGGTATGTATACTTTCATGTATAATGCATTGTAGTATTTGTTGAAAATAATTCTTTATGTTTTTGTGTTATCTGATTCTTATTTTCACAGGACCCACGACCTCTGCACCGTTACCACCGAGGGATGCACCGCTACCACCGGTAGTAGGTATGTATACTTTCATGTATAATTCATTTGAGTATTTGTTTAAAATAATTCTTTATGTTTTTGTGTTATCTGATTCTTATCCTTACAGGACCCACGGCCTCTGCACCGTTACCACTGACAACGGGTACATTGACGGCCTATGCACCGCCATCACACATGGCGAGTGGATCTACACCTCCCCCAGCTGAGTCAGGTATGTTCATTTGCATATTTATGTTTTTTTGATAGTTTGTTTTATTTATACTATTTAATTCGTATAGTACGTGCTGATGACGAGGCGAGTCATCATGAGGGGGAGGGCTGTTGTAATGAGACGATGCGGGCAGTGTGGATAAATGAAGGGTACGTAATGCATTATTTTTGTTATTTATTCGTCATTGTGGTATTAATATTTTTAATTTCAGGAATAAAATAGAGCCAGCCCAAGCATCACAATTTATTACAAAGACAATTCAAGCACATTTTCCAGGCCCCATCCATCGCTTTGCTGATTTTCCGATGGGTGTTCAGGATTTATTGTTCTCTATGTTCTTGGTATTTATCTTATTTTATCATATTAAGTCATTTTCAATTATTATTTTAACCCACTTTGTTATGTAACATATAAATTTTTGTTGTTGTTAATATATAGAGGAATCATCGATTCACAGAACATTCAGATGAGTTACGTGCTAGATTTGCATGGACAGCTACTGCAAGAGATAATTTCAAACATCTTATGTACAATGCCCGAAGATATGCAAAAAAAGCATGTGCAAGTACTGATAAGAACATATGGAAGGAGCATGGGCCTGTGTGGATGAGAAAGGAGTATTGGACAGAGCTGTGCAACATTTGGGAAGCGGAGAAATGGAATGCCAATTCAAACAAAGCAAAGCAAAACAGAGCAGCGCATCCTGAAGCGAATTTACACACGGGTGGCTCTGTCTCCTTTGCAACACATAAAGCGAGATTAGTAAGTACACTTCTACATATATAAATTTTTTGTTTCTATTATGAAACTGTGATTTATTTGAATAACAGGAAGCACAGTTAAAGCGGCCAGCTCAATTTCATGAACTTTTTGATCGAACTCATAAGAAGAAAGGGACAAATGCTTACATTAGTGAGAAAGCTCGGGAGGTAGCGGTAAGTGTATACATTAATAGTTTTCATTTAAGATTAAATTGTAGAATAATTTGGTTTTGTTTTTTTTTGGTTTTTGCAGGACTCATATAGTAGACGAATGGATGAGAGGTACGGGGATGACAGTCAGCGTCCAGAGTTGGATCCTGCCATTTGGGTTGCAGCATCTGGGGCACCCAAGAAAGGACATGTTTATGGTTTTGGACATAGCTTGGGCACGACTAGGGTGTTATCATCATGCTCGAGTTCGGTCTCACATGCGACCTCTCCATTTACCACACCAGCAGCCCCAGATGGTTCTTCCAGTGCCGCCCCGACCATGACTCCAGATATGTTTAGGCAGATCGTCAACGAGACCGTCTCTCAGAATATCTCTCAGAATATCTCAACCATCGTCGCTCAGACCGTCTCCCAGATGCTCACATCCTTGGGAATTGATAGTAGTAGAGCACCTCCTGCACCTCCTGCACAGCAGCCTCCGGTAAGTATTTTATTTGATTGATTTTCTATTTGTTAACTCTAAATATCATCTTACAAAATATAAGAATTTAGATTGAGGAGGGGAAAATATCATTTTCTTAACTCTAAATATCATCTTACACCTATCCTCTGGATATTAGAATCAACAGGCAGACTGTTCTGCAGGATTTTCCATAGGTGTATAGAGATTTTGGTTAGAACTGAAAGTGAAAAGATATGTATAAATTCTATTCACTTGAGTGGGGGAGGATACAGATCTATAAATATTCATAAAGCTAGAATAATATAAGGAAAGTAACATGTAGACATGAATAAAATATGCCAATTTAGGTGAAAAGATCTCCCAAAGTCTGGTAACTGTCATGGCAGGAAGCCAGGAACAGCACCTCTAAGCAAAGGAAGGGCAGTTCATACAAAGGAGCATAGGTCATAAGTTACAAGAAGTTCATTTTCAGTGGGGAGATGAAAGTGACTTGTCAGAACTGACGGAATCCAAATCGATGCCCGGTTTGAGCTCGGCGCTCAAACTTCATTTTTAAAATACACTTAGTTCAAATGAACTGTTAGGATGGGGCATTTGGTTCTAAAATCTGAAATACCGGTCGGATGGCCGTGCCGATCATTCCAATACGACCGGGGAGATGAAAGTGACTTGTCAGAACTGACGGAATCCAAATCGGATGCCCGGTTTGAGCTCGGCGCTCAAACTTCATTTTTAAAATACACTTAGTTCAAATGAACTGTTAGGACGGGTCCGGGGGTCTAAAATTCGAAATACCGGTCGGATGGCCGTGCCGATCATTCCAATACGACCGGGGAGATGAAAGTGACTTGTCAGAACTGACGGAATCCAAATCGGATGCCCGGTTTGAGCTCGGCGCTCAAACTTCATTTTTAAAATACACTTATTTCAAATGAACTGTTAGGACGGGTCCGGGGGTCTAAAATCTGAAATACCGGTCGGATGGCCGTGCCGGTCATTCCAATACGACCGGGGAGATGAAAGTGACTTGTCAGAACTGACGGAATCCAAATCGGATGCCCGGTTTGAGCTCGGCGCTCAAACTTCATTTTTAAAATACACTTATTTCAAATGAACTGTTAGGACGGGTCCGGGGGTCTAAAATCTGAAATACCGGTCGGATGGCCGTGCCGTTCATTCCAATACGACCGGGGAGATGAAAGTGACTTGTCAGAACTGACGGAATCCAAATCGGATGCCCGGTTTGAGCTCGGCGCTCAAACTTCATTTTTAAAATACACTTAGTTCAAATGAACTGTTAGGACGGGGCATGTGGTTCTAAAATCTGAAATACCGGTCGGATGGTCGTGCCGATCATTCCAATACGACCGGGGAGATGAAAGTGACTTGTCAGAACTGACGGAATCCAAATCGGATGCCCGGTTTGAGCTCGGCGCTCAAACTTCATTTTTAAAATACACTTATTTCAAATGAACTGTTAGGACGGGTCCGGGGGTCTAAAATCTGAAATACCGGTCGGATGGCCGTGCCGGTCATTCCAATACGACCGGGGAGATGAAAGTGACTTGTCAGAACTGACGGAATCCAAATCGGATGCCCGGTTTGAGCTCGGCGCTCAAACTTCATTTTTAAAATACACTTATTTCAAATGAACTGTTAGGACGGGTCCTGGGGTCTAAAATCTGAAATACCGGTCGGATGGCCGTGCCGGTCATTCCAATACGACCGGGGAGATGAAAGTGACTTGTCAGAACTGACGGAATCCAAATCGGATGCCCGGTTTGAGCTCGGCGCTCAAACTTCATTTTTAAAATACACTTAGTTCAAATGAACTGTTAGGACGGGGCATTTGGTTCTAAAATCTGAAATACCGGTCGGATGGCCGTGCCGATCATTCCAATACGACCGGGGAGATGAAAGTGACTTGTCAGAACTGACGGAATCCAAATCGGATGCCCGGTTTGAGCTCGGCGCTCAAACTTCATTTTTAAAATACACTTAGTTCAAATGAACTGTTAGGACGGGTCCGGGGGTCTAAAATTCGAAATACCGGTCGGATGGCCGTGCCGATCATTCCAATACGACCGGGGAGATGAAAGTGACTTGTCAGAACTGACGGAATCCAAATCGGATGCCCGGTTTGAGCTCGGCGCTCAAACTTCATTTTTAAAATACACTTATTTCAAATGAACTGTTAGGACGGGTCCGGGGGTCTAAAATCTGAAATACCGGTCGGATGGCCGTGCCGGTCATTCCAATACGACCGGGGAGATGAAAGTGACTTGTCAGAACTGACGGAATCCAAATCGGATGCCCGGTTTGAGCTCGGCGCTCAAACTTCATTTTTAAAATACACTTAGTTCAAATGAACTGTTAGGACGGGGCATTTGGTTCTAAAATTCGAAATACCGGTCGGATGGCCGTGCCGATCATTCCAATACGACCGGGGAGATGAAAGTGACTTGTCAGAACTGACGGAATCCAAATCGGATGCCCGGTTTGAGCTCGGCGCTCAAACTTCATTTTTAAAATACACTTAGTTCAAATGAACTGTTAGGACGGGTCCGGGGGTCTAAAATTCGAAATACCGGTCGGATGGCCGTGCCGATCATTCCAATACGACCGGGGAGATGAAAGTGACTTGTCAGAACTGACGGAATCCAAATCGGATGCCCGGTTTGAGCTCGGCGCTCAAACTTCATTTTTAAAATACAAGATGAAATTTGAACTTATATTGTGTGTGTGTATTTATATATATGAAAATGAGCTGGCTTAAACTATTGGCATACTCTTGTTAATGCTTGATTTCTTTATTAAGTCTTGTTAATGCTTGATTTCTTTATTAAGGATTTGATTATAATTTTTTTAAATGATATACAGGATCATCCGTCGCGAGATGTTGGACGAGACGACGACCAGGATGATGTTGGACGAGACGACGACCAGGATGAGACATATGTGGAGGATTTGTGATTTTATTTTAGTTGTGTATGTTGTCATTTTATTATTATGGATGTATGATTAATTTGTGATTTTATTTTAATTGTGTGTAATTTGAGGTTCGTGGAGATTGTGATCCGTGTAGTTGATTTATTATTGTTTTATGAAATTGTTATTTATCAGGTGTTTGTATGTGATGAATTTGAGATTTGTCGATATTGTTGTCTGTGTAGTTGATTTTATATTTATGTTATGAATTTGTTATTTATCAGGTAATTTATTTATCAGTTTAAATAAATTTTTTAAAAAAAAAATAATGCAAAATTAGCGACCGCATGGAGACTGAATTGCGACCGAATAGCGACTATACGTTATATTTCTTTTATTAAATAATTATACTTGGCGACCGACTGGCGACCGACTAGCCACCGAATCAATCCGATAGTTTAATTTTATTTTAAAAATACAACAAATTTAGCGACCGACTGGCGACCGAATTGAGACCGAATAAATCCGATAGGTTAATTTTATTTTTTAAAAATACAACATAATTAGCGACCGAATAGCGACCGAATTGAGACCGACTTAATCCGATAGGTTAATTTTATTTTTTAAAATACAACAAATGTAGCGACCGAATAGAGACTGAATGGCGACCGAATTATTAGCGACCGGACAGGCGACCGATTATAATCGGTCTCTGGTAACGACTGATACTGCGACCGAATTATATCGGTCGCTATATAGCGACTATTATATAGCGACCGACACATTCGGTCGCTATATAGTATCTGTTCGGTCGCAATGAATATTTGCGACCGATCTACGACTGAATAGCGACCGCTAGGTCGGTCGCTATCCGCGATTTTT